>BRXU01000004.1:5515000-6115000 GCA_030267565.1 Pleodorina starrii | reverse complement strand
GCCGCGCCGGCGGCGCCGCCCACCACGGCCTTGGTCGCGCCCGCGGCGGCGCCGACGGGCGCCGCCGCGGCAGCGGCGGCGCCGTCAGCCAGCGACGCCGCTCCCCGCTCCGCCGCCTCCATCAGCGGCTCCAGCCCCAGCGCGGCGGCGGTGCCGACTGCAGCGGACCGGAGCGCCTCCGCGGCCCCGTGGAGCACGACGCCTGCAGAATATCGTACATGTACGATTATACGGCCTACACTCAAAATGCCCTACCAAACACCATCATGGCGTAATTCTGGTTGTGTGACAACCATAATGTACGGTTTATGTACGACTGGCGGATAGAGCTTTAGACACACACATACACACACACATACACGCGGCCGTCGCAGCAGCAGCAGCAGCCCGCAGTGCCCGCTCACCCGCCACACCGGTCGGCTTGACGGACTGCGGTTGCGGCGGCGGATGCACCTCCTCCGCAGGTACATGGACCCCCTCCACCAGCTCCTCACCCGCACCCGCGCCGCCAGCCACCACCTCCTCCCACCGGGCCTGCTCCAGGTCCGCCGCCAGGTCCGGCGGCAGCTCGTCCAACCCAGGCCGGCGTACGGCGGCGGCAGTGCCGCCACCGTCGTACGTGACGGGCGCCTCGCCGCCGCCGGCGGGCAAAGGCGCCGGTTCCCCCAGGCCGGGACGCTCAGCGGAAAGCGCGACGCCCTCCGCAGCGGGGCGGCGGTACGGCGCCGGGCCGGCGGCGGCGGCGGCGGCGTCGGGGATGAAGGGCCCGGCCGGCGCGCCCGCCGGTCCCGGCTCCAGCCGGCCCCCCTGCTGCTGCTGCTGCTGCTGCTGCTGCTGCTGCTGCTCGCCCTCTTCGCGGCGTTGGGTCCCCGGGATGAGGGAGAGGGGCGCTCCGGAGGCCGCGGCACCGCGGATGCCGGCAGCTGCGTTGGGTGACATGGACGGTGGGGAGGCAGGGGAGGGCGAGGGGACGGCAGCACGGCACACGGCGGCGTGTTGAAACACTTGTCGTATAGATATTTGGAGAAGGTTTGGGGAGGGAAGGAGTCTTTGGTTCCATCCCACCTGCGGTGCCCTTGGCGACGGCTGCCGTGCCGTACAGCGGCGCCTTGGCGGCCGCCGCCGCCGCGTCGACGGCGCCGCCGACGGCGCTGCCCGTGCCCTCGATCCCGCGCGCCACCGCCTCCGTGCCCGCCGCCAACATGCCGCCGACGGCGGCGGCGGCGAGCTCCGCCGGCGCCTTGACGGCGGCGGTGACGGCGTCGACGGCGCCGTGTACGGCGGCGCCGGCGGCGCGCAGCGGCGCCGTGGCGGCGGCGGCGGTGCCGCCGCCCACAGCCCCTCCCACGGCCCTCGCTGCCTCTAGCGGCGCCTCATAGACCTTGGTGGCGACCCCGGTGGCGGCTTGAAGGGCGGTCTTGGAGGCCTCCATAGGGCCCACAGTAACGCCTGCCGCCGGTTTGCAGACAGCAGAACGAAGGAGACGGTCAAAGTCTTGACGCATCGTGCATGAATGGCAGCTACCAAAATTCGGGTTATCAGCAACAAAGCGAAGGCAAACGATAAATTAGGCAAGCGATACAACGCAATAGAAGCAGCTTTGGCTGGCTGGCGACATTTTCCTCCGCAGCCAGACCGCAGCTGGAAGGACCTCATTTGCTGAAGCCGCGACTCGCATCTGCGTCTGTTATAGTTCGTTCGTTCGTTACACCGGTAGCTTGATGCGTGCAGAATCAACGACTTCAGTTTCAAAATCGCCTCTCCGTAGGGAGAAGCAAGGGACGGCAAAGCCCTGTACAGGCAACGGTACCTTCCGTCCGCAAGTTGCCGTACCTTCCACGACGTCCGCCGCCGTACGCACCGCCGCCGCCCCCAGCCGCACCGGCGCCTCCAGCACCGCCGCGCCCAGCTCCGCCCCGCCCGCCACCGCCGCTCGACCCGCCTCCAGGGGCGCCTCCAACGCGCGCGCCCCCGCCGCCACCGCCGCCCCCGGCCCCCCCGTCACCAGCGCCACCGGCACCTCGGCCGCCCCCAGAGCCAAGTCAGCGGCGCCCTTGGCCACAGCGCCCGCGGCGGATACGGGGGCGGTCACAGCGGCTTGGGGGGGGGGGAAGGGCGAAAGGGGAGAGGGTGAATGGGGAAATGGCGGTTTCTTAAATCGTTGATAAACCGTTGCGAGGGTGGAGAGGGGCGGGGAGCACATCACAGCAGATCAGTCGGGGTTACCGCTGATGCAGAAAAGGTCACATCCGCGCTCCCACCACAACCCACAACCCACAACCCGGAAAGGGCGCCCGATGTGATCTTTTCCAACCTGCCTATCGACCCAATACAGAGAGAAAGCCATAGAGCAGAACCACCGGCGAACCACAGAGCCACGCAACACGCGCCTCGGGCGCCGAACTGAGCTCCAGCTCTCAGCGCTTGCTTACCCTTGGCGATGTCCACAGCGGTCGTCACCGCGCCGCCAATCGCCTCCACAGGTGCCTTGACCACCGCCGCCGCGCCATCGACCGCCCGGTGCCCCAGTCCCGCCGCGCCCTCCACCGGCGCAACCGCGCCGCCCTCCGCCGCTCCCACCAGGCCCTTGGCGCCCCGCTCCGCCGCCGCCATGGCGGGGGCGACGACGGCGCCGCCGACGAGCGCCGTCGCGCCGCCGGCGGCGGCGGCAGACAGACCTACGGGCCGCGCGAAGAGCCGCGTGAGGTCTAACGCAGTGCCCTGCTGCCCTCCAAGTGACGCATATCTTCCCGGCGCGGCTTCATAGTTGAAAATTATCCAATTACCCTAAGTCCATTATCCCCTTTTGCCCCGAGACGCGCCCAGACCCGCGTTCCGCGTCAAAGCCTCAAAACGTTGGAAGAACATAACAATCACCAATCGGCAACAATAATACGCCGGAAGGGTTGGGGTGGCCGCTGGCCGAGCATCGTAACACGCCGCGCTCGTGGGCGCACGCGGCACGAGCCGTTACGACCGACCCGTGGGTCCGTGTTTGCGGCTTGGGCTCCAGCCCATTCATCCATTCATGGAGGTTTTGGCCCTAAATCAAAAATGCATCAAAACGATGAAACCCGCCACTCCGTCGTGTCCCGTCCGTCGAAGGGTGCACAATCCGCACAGCCCACACGTTCCAAGCAGCCGTCCCTCATCCCCGTCCCTCACCTCCGCCCTTCCTGCCGCCGCCGTCCTCCTCCTCCACCTCCTTCTCCTTCTCCATTGGCTTGACCTCTACCTGCTGTCCCGGTTGCGGCTGCGTCACGATCTGAGTCTCACCGGACACCCTCATAGGCGCCGCCCCCGCCGCCGCCCCCGCTGCCGCCCCCGCCGCCGCCGCCTCGGCGAGCCCCATGCCCGGCGGCACGCCGGCAGCGGCGGCGTCCGCTGCCGTCGGCATGCCCCTCGCGACCTCTCCCGGCATCTTCTCGCCGGTGACGGTGCCGGCGGCGGCGGCGGGCGCGTCTAGAGCCGCCGCCGCTGGCAGGCCTGTCGGTCCACGGAGCGAAGGCCCAGGGGCAGTGGCGTAAGCACCCTTATAATGCGCAATGCGCAATGCAGTTCTCGGTGGCGCTAAGCACCCAAGCTAGCACCCAAAGCGGGATCGGTGCATGTGCAAATGTGTTAATCCAGTTGTTGTTGTTGCTGGGTTTTAGAGTTTTAGTGGGTTTTAAGAGTTGTTGTTGTGTCAATCCACTTGTGTACACCCAGTTAGTAGAAATGGGTTTCAATCCGCACCGGGGGCGGGGCTGAATCGGGGGTTTGAGTCGTTCGCGGCGGCGGCGGCGGCGGCAGCGGCGGCGGCAGCGGCGGCGGCACAGCCGGGGACGTAGGATTCGTCCAGGGAGGGCCGCGGAGTGCGCGGCAGCATCTCGGACGGCAGACGCGCGGCGGCGGGCACCCAACGGCGGTCGCTGCCGTTGTCTGGGAAGGGGCATATGGCGGGCGGGCATGTGGCGGGCGCGACGGGGCGGGCGGCGGCGTGGCATCTTGGTGTGCACCATCGGCCCCTCCATAGGCCGAGGGACCACAGCCAGGTCCTCGATCCCAACGAAACCAAACATTAACCGATTAACCGATACCGATTAACCGATACCGATGCCCTCGACGCACTCACCGAGCTCCTCGGGCAGCGAGTCGTAAGCCTGCGGCGGTGGCGGCTGCCTGGCGCCGCTCGCGCCCGTGCCCGCCATCGGCTCACCCTCCGCCCCCGCCCCCGCCCCCGAGGGCGCCGCCGCCGCCGCAGCCGCGAACCCGACCGCCGCACCTCCAGGCGGGAAAGCCGCCGCCGGCTCCGGCGCCGGCGTCGGCGCCGGCGGCGCCGTCCCAGAGGACAGGTACGGCGCCGCTTGCGGCGCCGCCGCCGCCGCGCCGGTGGCCAGAGGCCCCGGCGACGGCGCCTGCGCCGTCGGCGCCGTCGGCGTCGGTGCTGGCGGCGCCACCGCTGCGGCGCCCTCGGCGGCGGAGGGGCCGGCGGGGGCCGTGGAGGGTACAGCGGAGGGGGAGATGGGCGCGTCGGGCGGCGCGGTGGGCGCGGGCTCGGAGGGGGTTGGCGGGGTGAGTGGGTGCAGGATTCGCTGCATGGCGGTGCGGCCTTGTTCGTAGGCGTAGGAGCCCAGGGTGAGCTGCAGGGAGGGGGAGGGGGGGGGTGGGAGAGGAACGCGCAAGAGGGGGCCAGAGGAGGAGGCCACAAGTGCACAAATAGAGAAATGAGGAAGGTGCGCATCTAGGAGGGGATCGAATGAGGGTTAGGGGGCCGAACTTTAATAACTTTGATAAAAGCTCTTAGGACGGCGGTGTGCGTTGCGCCTTGCGCCTTGCAAAATACAGCTACCGTAAACCCAACCAGGCAAGGCTCTGGACTTCCGACGCTGTCGCGGATGCTGCCCTCATGAAGGAAGCTCCCCCGCGCTCACTGCCGCAGCGGCTAACGAAGCGACCCGCGGGTCGGCTCGATGCCGCCGCATCGACGACGCAGCGAGGGCGCCCCCTCCGACACAGCTTTCAACGACGATATTCCTCTCTCCGTCTCTTCACTATAATACACGCGCCTAGAGGAGCACCGCCAGCCGGTAGCAGGCCGGCCGGGCGCCCCGGCGCTGCAAGGACTTCAGGGCGGGCAGGACAGCGCGGGCGCCGTGTAGCGCGCCGGCGCGACTGCTGTTTGTGCGGACGAAGGGCCCAGCTGCCGTATATGGCAGGCTGTGAGCTCAAGCCTTTGGGGAGCCGCTGCGCCGTACACCCGTATATGGGGTGTACGACGCAGCCAGCTCCGCGTCGAGCAGGAGGGGGTAGCGGCCCCTCACGCCCTTCTCCCACCGCAAGGGGGAGAGTGCTTAGGCGGTCTTTCCGTCGGGGCTGGGTTAGCAGCCCCTGGCCAGCGTCAGGGCCCGGTCAGATACTGTAACGAAAGGGTGAAAGAGATCGGGGTGTCGAAGGCTGGAGACAATGGTGTCCTCTGGTGCGCGGGGCGGCTGGAGTGGGATGCCACCTAGAAGACTACAACGCTGCCGCAGAGCAGTGGTGGAGGAATGAGTCTGCATAGGGCCTGGACCAGACTGCATAGCAGGTGGTGGTTGGATAACTAAGATCGGGCGGCGGCAGACTTCCGAAGGATATAGGAGGTGGCAATGGCACCGGTGTGAGTGCCCTGGTAGATTACGCAGCTGTAGAGCATGCGTTCGGTGGACCGAGGACAGTAGGCGCCTGGGGCTAGCTTAGCTGGCACATGGACAATCAGGTGGACGCTGTCCTGTGACGATTACGGCGCAGCGGTTAGCACTTCCCGGTGCAGTGTGCGGACAAGGTGGTACGCCCCTCCTCAACAAAGGAGTGCTTCGGCGGTCTCCCGTATGTGGGCGGGTTAGCGCCCCCGGCCAGCGTCGGCCCGGCAGATATGTAACAGTTACACACACACACACACACACACACACACACACACACACACACACACACACACACACACACACACACAACACACACACATAATCAATGAAACTATCACAGTTGCGCGGACATGCCTGCAAGCCGATGTCCGCAGCCTCCGGATTGGTCCACATCACGTGGCGCCGCGCCGCCGGAGGCGGCGGCGCCGGCGCCGGCGCCGGAGTGCCCGCCTCGATCCCGAAGGCCAGGTCTTCGGAGCGGTTGGCGAGCGCTGAGAGATCCAGGGATGCCACCGCGAGGTCCTCCCAGCGCTCAAACAGAGAAATGAGGGGTCGGTGGCCGCCGGTGCCGCCGCCGTCGCGCTTGCCCTGCAGGCACAGCTGCGAGATCTGGTGCGGGGTTGGGGCGGGCAGGTGGAGGGGGTTGCGGAAGGGACGGATGAAGGCGTTTTGTTGGTTTGTGAATTTTTTGGTTTGTTGGTTGGTTGATTGGTTGGTCAGTTATCAGCGAGAGGCGAAGGGAGGAAGGCGGTTGATTATTCTTATGTATGGAGGTATGTTAAGAGACAAAAAAAGAGGCAGGAGAGGCGGGTCGGGTCAGGCCTCGCCAGTCGCCACGCCGGAAGTAGGTGCCGGCGGACAAAGATGCAAAAGGGGCGCGGCCGGTGGCGCTACACCGCATGCGGCCGGCAGCCGGCGCAACCCTGGGGCTTCCTGGCCTCGTACTGAGCTCGGGTTGAGCTCGGGCTGGATGGGTTGTACTCGGCTGTGTTGCGGTCCCCCCGGGAGCCCAGGCTCGTTCCCTTCAAACACCAACTGTAACAACCACCACAAAACCGACAGGCTCAACGGCCAACTCGCCTTGGGGGTGAGGGTGTTGGCGCTGGGGGCGGCCGAGTCGCGGCGCAGTTTGGTGCTGAAGTGGAAGGGCCGCACATCGGCGGTGCCGCCCTGGACGCCGGCGGGGAGCGTGTCCACCTGTGTGTGTGGAGGGAGTACGGCGGTATGGCGGTACGGCAGCATTGGCGGCAGCGGTGGTGATGGTGGCGGTGGAGGGCGGGGATCAGAGGCGAGGTGCGGATTAAGGTTTGGATTCGGGTTTGGGATGTCATGAGGATGGTCGCGGGGGTCGGGGGTTGGGGTTGGAGAGGGCGGGTGACTGCGCGCAGGCGCTGCGAGGGGTCGTGGAGCCTTGGGGACGCGGGGGACGGCGAGGGGCGAGTCAAACCCAAGGCCGTTGAGCCGTTGGGGCGTCGCGGTCTGGTCTGTATGCGACTTTCATGTTTCGAGGATGGTGACACGGTAACTGGTTTTTCCCGCCCGCATGCGCCGGGCCATGTTCGAGTTCAGGTCATGCAGTATCACATCGCGCGCTACACTGCGCAGGCCCATACCGGTGTGAAGGCATGTGTGTACATATAATTATATTTGCTGCGAAAAATGTTGAGTCGCGGATGCGGTTTCGACGCAAGCCGCTTGCGGTTCGTCGGCGGGCTTCGTGTAGGCCGCACACACGCGAATACGCGCGAATCGGCAAGGCGATGCCGCAACGCGGAAAAAACAGTGCTGAAGTCGAAGCCGACGTCGAAGGTATGAAGTTTACCCAAAGCGTCGGGAAAAATGCCTGGCCTTTTGGCCGCACGCAAAATCGGCGCTCCATCGTTTTTGCTTTCGGATGAGTCATAACGCCGCCAACATCGCCCGCGGTGGCCCTTTTGACTTCCCGCGGAGCACAGTCTCATCAGCAGAACGTATGAGCTTATTTTCTCGTGTCTCGATGGAGGCATTTTTTAGGGAGGTTCGCGCCGGCTTCGTTGCGCGCGGCGACGGCGCATCGGCGGCCCGCTTACCGCATCCGACGCGCCCAGCTTCTTGCCCTTGTTTGAGAAGATGATGACGCGGACGCTGTGCACATCCGACGGAATGCCGGTCGCCAGGCCTCCCTCAATCTCGAATTCGTAGGGGAAGGCGGCCCCGCGCGCCTTGAGCGCTTCCTTGAAGGACGAAGACGGCGAAGTAGCCATTTCGGCGGCCTCGGAACTCAATGCCGTCTGCAGGGTCCAGCTGCGCCCTGCTAAGATACTCTAAAAAGCAGACCTAATATTCCTGGTGCCTAGATATTTGACGCGGAGGGCAGCTGTGGCGGAGCGGTGGAGTCACGGCTGGTCTCGCCCCGTCAGAGTCAGACCGACCCGTAGGTCATTGTTGCGTGACCTGGTTTACTGTCGATGTCCCGTGGCCTGCTTCGTGGACTGTATCGTCGAATGAGTTATGTAAGAATTTTAACGTGAAGTAAAAGAATGGAGCTCGCGCGTTGTGTTCAAAGCGGTGCAATGCGCTGTGCTCCGCTGGCGCGCATTGCGCCCGACGGGGCCGTACACCTCCAAAGCTGGGTGGGTCAGCATTACGTCACCCCTGCGCTTGAGTTGAGCCATTACTGCTAAGAGATCAGAATGATGGCTGCCTCATAACAATTCTTCAGATCTGGCTTTTTCTGAGGCATGCAACCGGGCTGGAAGGCAATGCGGACGCCGCAATAGCTGAGTGGACGTCCGCTCTGAGACGGTCTGCGACAGCAGCAGTGTCATGCGACAAAGGGCAAAAGGCAATAGCGCTAAACTAGGCGTAAGCGGGGGCATTACGGTATGAGCACCAAACTGGGCAGAGACAGCCACCGCAGCCCCAGTAAGAACTTGGCTGCTGGTGAACGGCCGGTGAAAAAAAGCGACGGAGCGACGGCCTCCCCCCCACACACACACACACGAACAACGAGCAGCAATGAAAGCGCCCAATGAAACCCAACCCACGCCCACCTCCTCCGCCGTTTCGCTCGATGGCGTCAGCCCAGAGCCCACCCCTCTTAAATCAAAACCCCATTTTCCTCCTGTACCTAACTACAAATTCGTGCGCGCCGACTCCAGCCGACATACAAACCTACCCTCGCCAAAAGCCTGCACCTTGCACCTCTAGCGGTCCGTATCTTGATCCCCAGGGTAATCTCATCGCCCCCTCGCGCTCTGCGTACCGACTGTCACAACGAACGGCAAACGAACGAATCAGACAAACCAATAATCGTCGGGACCCGGTTGAAAGAGACATGGGCATCCCGACAGGGCACGGGTTGCACCCACGCCATGGGCGCTTGGGGGCGGATACGGGCAGGCGTACGGCACTGCACCGCCCCACGCTCTGGTCCCTGACGCGGCAGCCCTGCAGAAGCGCAACACGCTTCAATTCCACAAGAGCGAATATCGCCCCCGGGGCAGGCGACCGTTCCCACATGCGCACAGACAGAGAGAGAGAGAAAAAAGAAGTGGTTTGTCAGCCTGCAGACGACGGCCCCGCCCTTCCTTCCGTTTGTGAATCTTTTTTATCGCTCCGAAAGGTCTAGAACCACTACTCAAATGTTCCAAAAGCTGTCGGTCGATAATCTCTCCTCCATGCAACTCTTCTCCTTCAGAAGATGTCACAGTCAGGCAATCACGTACACCCACCGGGCACGACAAGCGAAGCATGCGATACTACTACAACAAAGGCGGCCTTCGTATAAAAAAAGAAGTAGAGCAGTCGGGAGTTGACCCGACCCCGCCGCTGGCACAGATACAAATGGTGCAGCGTCTTCCGCGTCCAGGGAGTCGCCACAGCGAACACACAGGACCAAAAGGCTCCGGTGCGCCTCGGGTCCGTTGGTTTTGACTTCCGAATGAAAGCGTCGGATGCATCTATTGATACAGGTGCGTGCGTGAGTGCGTGGTGTGCGGTGCGGTCCGAATCGACATTATTACTACTTGTACAACAACACTATGGTTTCGGAGCGGCACAAAATCCTTGTCTAGCCGTACAACTTTCCGGTTTCGGCGCCACAAGGCCCCCGGGCTGCCTTGCTGCCCCGTCCCCTCCGATTAAAACCAGGCAGGAGCCCAACAACCGAATGCGGGAATGCACAAATGCGTGATGTCGATGCAATGCCTCTTAATCTCCTTGCGTGCTTCAAGCCACGGCGTCAGGCAACTCCAGCGAATGGTAAAGTGTGTCGCGATTCGCGAGGAGAGCAGCTGCGGCGGCATGTTTGCCTGCGGCGCTTGTTGCATCGATGCATCGCGCAGCGGTTTTGTTGATCGCTACTGGGAATGCTACTGAGGATCACGGATTGCAGGGAGGGATCGGCGGAGCATGCAGCATGCAGCCGCGCGGCGGCGCGCTGCTGGCATCAAACCGCCTCGCCAATGCGCAGTGGAGAGGGCGGCAATGCGCAGTGGAGAGGGCGCCAATGCGCAACAGCAGTCCATCGCGCCATGTGTCCGTGAACACAGCGGACAGCCTGCACCGGATGCGCCGCAAACTTCGGTACGGCCATCCAGCGCCATTCAGCCGATGCAGGAGGCCGCGTCCTCGCACCAGGACAAGCAAACGCACCGCGCGTCCCCTCACAACTGCGCGGAGGAGCTGGGGGTGGTGTTGGCGCTTCCGCTCGCGGCGCGGCTGCGCGGGCCTTTCGACCGGCGCGTGGGCAGCAAAATGACCTGCGGGTGATCTTGCTGCTGCTGCTGCTGGGCCTGTGGCTGTGGCTGGATCTGGATCTCGGGCTGAAGGTCCGTTGGATCCGCCTCCGGCGGCGGCTCCGCCGCAGCCGCCGCACTGGCTGACGCGAGCGGCAGCAGCGACTGCGGCTCGGCATTGGCGGCATTGACGGCGGCGGCGCAGGGCAACGGCGTAGGGCGCGTTAGTGCCGCCGACGGGAAGACCGCCGCGGGCATCGCCGGCGGCGAACACGACAAGCCGCCGGCGGCGGCGGCGACGGCGGCGGCGCTGATTCCAGATGCGGTGGCGCCGCCGGGCCTGCATCCGACGGCCCCGAGCGCCAGGGCCTTTGCCGTATTCAGTGCACCCTCCTCCTCATCGTGCGACATTCCCGCATCGCCGTGGGTTGCGGCGTGGCTGTCCGTACTGACGTTGCTGTCGTCGGACTCGCCGACGGGAGGGCGCTCCCGCCGCTTGGTCGGCCGCGCATAAAGCGGCCGCGGCGCCGGCTGCGCCGCGGCCGCCGTGGCGGCAGCTGCGGCGGCGTTCGGCAGCTGCAACATCCCCATAGGCATAGCGAACGTTCGACTAAGCAATTCCGTCGGCGCACCGGACATTTGAAGCATCGGGTACCCCAGCCCGCGCGCCGCCGCGGCAGCGGCGGCGGCGGCGGCGCCGCCGCCGCCGGGGCCTTGCTGCAGGCGCAGCGGCGGCGGCGGAAGCACCGCGAGTCCGGCAAACGCAGGGCCCAGCAGGCCCAGCTGCTGCAGGTGGCTGATGTGCTGCTGCAGGCCCAACGCCAGATCAAGATCCAGATCCAGAGGCGGAACCGCCAGGAGACCCGAAGCAGCGCGGTCGCCAGCCGCACCCGGTGGCTGCGCCGCAGCCAGCGTCATGCCGTAGGGCTGCAGCAGCGGCTGCGGCTGCGGCTGCGCTTGCGGCGCCCCGATCTGCTGCAGCAGCGCGGGCGCGGGCGGTGTCGATGCGGCGGTGTCGACGAAGGTACTGGCGGAGCAGTCCTCCAGGCAGCGCAACAGCTCCACCTCGGGCTGGGGCGCCTCCTTGCGCTTGTGGGGACTGATGCCAGAGGCCAGCGAGGAGGTGGAGGCAGAGGGCTGCGGTTGTTGCGGTTGTTGCGGTTGCTGCGGTTGTTGCGGTTGTTGCAGTTGCTTTGGCTGGGGCTGCTGGGAGTGATGTCCGTGCGGTGGAGGGCCGTGAGGGTGGGCTGTTGCAGGTCCAGGCGCGCCTGCGTCGTGTGGGCTGCCGCCTTCAGCCGCCTCCGGCGTGTCCGAAGGCGCCACGTCCTCGGGCGGGGCCGCGGCGGCGGCGGCGGCGGCCGACGCCGGCGCGGCGAGCAGCGGCGCCGCGGGGGATGGGATGGCGGCCGGCGCGTGGGCGTGCTGTCGAAGGAACGGGAAGGCGGAAGACGGGCGTGTGTTTGTGTGCCAGCATGCGTAGCCTGAGTTGCGGCGATAAATGCTATAAGTGCAACAGCATGGGCAACCACGCGATTCAAGTTTATCGCTTGTGTGGCGTGGGGTCGCAGCTCAGCCTGGCACCCACGGCAACGCCGAAGCTGGGGGTCATCAGGCGCTGCCTTTTACGACCACACGCGGGGCCGCAGCCGTGAGGGGCCGTGGATGGGGCATTTTCCCGAGGGCATGAAAACCCATTTCAGTTCCATCCCACGAGCGCTGCGCCGCGGGCCCGCACAGCCACGGACACCGCTGGGTCAGCCGCTGGGTCAGCCCCCCGTGGGTCGCTCACGTGACTCTTCTCGGGAAGGCGCCCGTATCGCGTGAAGAAGATGCCGCAGGCGTTGCACAACAGCTTGTTGGTGCCGCGCGGACGTCGCCACTGCACATCAGTGCCAGTGCCGTGATGTCGCACGTGATTTGGTGGTCGCGCAAGAAAGCCCGTCGGGCAGAGGGAGGGGGCGCGGTGCGCTGTCAGCTTTCTGTGCGAGGAAATGCGCAGCGCCAAGGGGCAAGGCAAAGTGTAGCCGGTGTAGCACGGTGATTTGGCTAGAAGCCCGCACACCTGAGGAGTTGACGTCACTCCGCAGCAAGTGCAAGGTCCTCCTGGGACGAGGCGGGAGCTGCTGCCCGTGCTGGCCGGCCTGCTCTGCGGCGGGTGAGAATGCTGTGGCGCATGCCGGTAACTTTTGCCAGGCAACTCTCCTGTCGTGGAGGAGTCGGCTAAATCGCTGCTTAAGCCGAGATCGCCTTCAAAAGCTAAACGAACCACCTCCAGGAGCGCCCTAGCCGCCTTGGCGTGATGTTGCCCGCCCTGCGTGACAACCGTCCATGCGACCAGCGAGTGTTAACGCTTGGCGACAGATATCGGACGAAACGCAGAAATCCATGACCAAAATCTCACCTCCGACATGGCTTCTCCCATGACGGAGGCGGTAGGAAGAAGGGAAGGCACGAAGTGTGCGATGTTGGTTCCGTTCCGTTATCGTGAATAACTCCTCTCGACGAGTGTGAGGAAGTGCACGCTGTAGTTCACGTCTGACTGACCAGAGCAAGTTATATGTCACCTCGATTTCTAGTTAAGTGAGGAATTTTTCCAGCACCTCGAACATTTCGAGAGAACCTTTGTTGCCGCTCTTGAATGTTGACGCAATCTTGGCAGGTGACTCCACTTATTTGCTGCTGAGTGAGTGAAAAAAGCTCTATCCAGTGATCGGCCTCGCAAATTTGCCAGATATTCTCGGACTGCCTGAGCAAAATGTCACAGCCTCAATCGTCGCGACGTCATTCATGTAATATGAGTTATTGCAATAAGAATGGGTCTCAACCAAAACTTCGTTTCAGCCTTCAGAGGTCGCAAGGCCAAAAGCCCTAGTAAATCGAATCGAAATGTTCATATGCAGCTAGTATAACAACCTGATGGATGCTTCGACGGATACATTGGCTGATGTTGACTTGCCTCACTACCTCGAGAACTCCAACATTATAGTTTCCATGTCGTACTGCGCCCTGAAATGCTCCCGATTCCATAAATGGATGCTGCGATTGAATATTACTGATACACTGTGCTCATTACCCAGCGTGCCACACAAAAACTGGCGAGGTCAAAGTTTCGGCGCCGCGTCGATTACCAGACCTACCCGACAACCGTGCGTAGCCTGTCCTTCCACGGCCAGTCGGCCACCCAAGACCCAGCCGCTCCACGAACCCCTCATGCAGCAACCAGCGCACAATCATGATCTAGGCTCCCCCTTGTCAACATTACTTCGAAGTGCGCACAAGTTCGAAATACGGAGAGCCTCCAGATAGCGCGGACGGTTGGTACTATTCAGCCCCCCGTCAACGGCAAACGCGCTTTGCTCCTGGCGGATCCCACGACCCCACACCTCGCATAACGCGCAAACGTAACTGTGAGAAATTGGCGCCATATTTCATTAAATTAGCTCAAGGGAGATGCATGTTGCGGCCCCCTTTTTTCCGCCGCGCCGTCCTGGCTTGACGCTGCGCGAGCGTACCAGTCCTCACGGCCAGACCCCACCGTCTGCCTTGCATTATCTTTGTGGACGAGGTAGTGCGCTCCCGTGAGTACACCCCTTACATTTGGCACCAGGAGTGGTGCTGGAGTGCTGTTGCAGTCCCGCACCCCCAGAGCGTGCCCGCCCTTAGAGCGTGGTCGCTCATGCCATACGCCCCACAAATGCATCGCTCATGCCGTATGCCCACTCAAAATCGCAATCGCGCGGTATCACCGACATAGGATGCCGAACTGAAGATTCTTACTACACAAACGATTGGAGAGCATAGTGTTCACGCATAGTGTTGGGGAGAAAGATTCACACGTCCTAGGTCTGTAAACGGGCAGGAGAGTGCGTATGCACAGGTACCCCATTAACGCCAGTACGAAGAAGAAAGCGAGAAGCCGTGCCCATGGACGGTCGTGAAGCGGACTGAGCGGAAGCTCTCACCCGCCTTATTCACGAGCACGCATAAAGAGGGAGGCAGTGCCTGGTCACGAGAGTCACATCAACGAGTAAAGATACATGAGGCACCTGAAGGATGCATGAATGAAGCGCCCATTTCCTATAAATGCAAAATGAATTTCTCGCTGCTTCCAGCGCTGCTCCCCGTCAATGTTCGCTTTCAGGGTTCGCCTTCCGCCTCGGACGGGTCAGCAACCGGCCACATTGGGATTGAGGAACGTCTGCACCACTGCATTGATGCCTCCGATCACCGGAAAGGCCGTCATAAGGGGCAAGGACAGCGCCGCGCGCTCCCGGGGGGGCTGAGGCGCACGAGGGGGCAGGCCTGCAAACAGGGCGCGTCGGCAAGTCAGCCAAGTCAACAAGGCACGACGACGGCGGTGGGCACGCGTAACGAGAGCCACCGCGCCACAACGCAGGTGCAACGCACAGTGCAGTGCAGCGCAGTGCAGTGCAGAGGAGCGCACGTCCCAATCCCCGCTGCCCTGGACTCACCCTCCGTCGACGCAGCCCGCAGGCCCCACGGCATCTGGCTGGCGGGCTGGGCCTCAGCCTGGAGGGCGTGAGCTGGGTTCGCTGGGACCGCCCCCGTCGGCTCGGCGGCTCCTCCCAACGCGCCCTGCGGCGTAGCCTCTTTGCCATCGTCCATCTGCAGTGCGCGGCACGGAGCGCCAATCGACGCACGAACGGTCAGCGGCAGGGCTCGGATCCGAACAGGCACGATGCGCCTCCGTCGCCAGCCTGCGCGGCCGCCCTAGCCCACCTACGCGGCCAGCGCTGCGCTTCTGCTAAACGCACCTCGAGCTCCTCCTCGCACATAATGGAAGGGACTACCGGGGCGGAGGCCGACGGCGGCAGCGCCTGCTTCGCCGGCGGCGCCGCCGCCGCCTTGCCGGAACGCGAGGCCACTTGCGCATTGGCGCCGGCGAACTGCGGGGGGCGTGGCATGGCGCAAGCGAACACACGGAAGGTCGGCGCAGGTACCGGTAAGAGCGACGGCGCCTTTGAGGGCGAGGAAGGGCCCGCGCAAGGGCAGCGTGACCCGCTGTGTCGCCCTGGGCGCGCGTACTGGACCGACCACTCGGCTGGACTCAGCCTCTTCCCCGCCCAAGGGCCAACCGCTCTCCGCCGAGCAGCGGTCCAAGGGCCAGTGGCCCTTGGGGACGCCACCCCGCGCGGGGTAGCCGTGCAAGCAGCTAGCAATGCGCCTACCAATGTGCCTACCGATGCGCCCACCGATGCGCCCACCGATGCGCCTACCGATGGCCCCACCGATGCGCCTACCGATCACCGGTGCGTACCTTCTTCCGTTTCGGCAGCGAGTGGTGCCTGCTGAAGTAGATGCCGCAAGCGTTGCACAGGACGACCTTCTTGGTGAGCGGGCGGCGCCACTGCGGGCTCTCCGTGGTGCCGCAGTGCGCGCAGGGCCCCCCGGGGATGCCCGCCTTGGGGCTGCCGTGCCTGCAAGCCAAGCACACGCAGAGGCGACTTCGACATCGGCGTCGACATATCGTAAGACATCGATAGGTCAGTCGCGCAACCGACAGGTCAGTCGCGCAGGTTCGAGTGAGCGCGGGGACAGCGCCGGGGCCTCGACGGCGCAGAGCCGAGGAGCCGCTCGCCCGCCCTCCGTCTCCAAGAGCAGAGAGTCCTCACGAGTTCTGCTCCGTCAGGACAACAGGAAGGCCGCGCGGACCCACTTTTGCGCCGGAACGAGGACCCAGCACACCGGCGCAGGAGGAGAAAAACCCAGATCCCGAGCGACACGCCCCCCGTTCCCCTCACTGAGTCCCTCGCCAAGTTCCGGACCGCACCCACTTCTTGCGGTGCTGCACCGACCCCTCGTTGCCGTCGTCCGTGGAGGTCTGCTCCGGTCGGTCCACCACGCCCAAGTCGCGGTCCGTCGGGTCGCCCCCGGCAGCCACCTCCCTGCCGGCCGCGTCCCCCAGTTCCCCCAGATCCCCCAGCTCCCAGGCGTCTCCGGTCTCCACGTTGGTGTGCGTGGAGCCATGCGAGGGCGTCTCGCCCGCGTGGTGCGGGTGAGGATGATGCTGTTGCTGCTGGTGGTGATGTTGATGGTAAGGATGTTGGTGATGTTGGTACGACGCCGCCCCCGCCACAGCCAGCGCCTCCTGGTGATCCAGAAGCGCCGGCTGGAAGCCCACGGCAGCCAGGTCGTGTTTCCATGCCGATCTGAACACCGGAGGCGGTACGACGCCGTAGAGGAGCCCCGCCTGCCGCGACTCGTCGGCGGGACCCGGCAGCGCCGGCGGCCACTTGCGGTGCCCCCGCTTGGCTGCAGATGCCTGGCGTTGAGCGCCGTCAACGCGGGTCACGAAGGCGATGGGGTCCTCATCTGGGTCGGGGTAGTACTGCTGCTGCTGCCCGTCTGCCATGCCCGAGCCGCCGCGCTGCGGGCTGGAGCTCTCGGCCGCCGGAAAGCTGCCGTGCCGCGGCGCGCGCCGCCCCGTGTGGCCGCCGCCGCGCGCGAGGGCGTGCACCGCGCCGGTCAGCACGTCGATGTCAGTGCCGTCCGCATCGATGTCGTCTTCGTCGTCGTCGTCGTCGTCCAAGGCCTGGCGGACGGTCTCCAGCAGTGCGCGGGCGAGGGCCTTACTGGGCTCGTCCACGCGCTGTCGCTTGCCGCGCCGAGCAAGCAGGAGCTGCTGGTGCCGGTGGTGAGGGTCAAGGATCGGCAAGCAGGGTGCACCGATTGGGGGCAGGGTATACAGGGGTTAGGTTGCGTGTTGCTGCAGTAAATGGAGCGTTGGCGTGAGATGCTTGTGGTGAAACGTGTTGATGTGGGTCGTAGGTTCCGTCTTGGGGTGTGGTTGGGGAGTCATGAGGCAGTCACGGCGTTTGCATTGGACAGGGCCGCTCCCCGGTGGGGCCAGACGCACACCTGGCTAGCTCCAGCATCGCTGTCCAAGCCCATCATTAGAGCGGGTCCCTGAGGATGCGCGGGTGCGCTGCGTGCGTGTGGAGGGAGATTCGTTAGGGCGTGGAGAAGGCCAACACGCCTGTTGCTCTAGCTTGTCGAGCCCCTTCACAACGTGTACGTTCACGCATATGAACGCGCGCCTGCGAATTATGCAGCTGCAGTGTCTAGTGCTCGATGCACAGTTGATTCACGGTTTTGAGCGTGCCGCAGGCGCGCAAAAGTGCAACTGACAACGACTCCGGTTCTGTCACGCCGGGCGCCCGCTGACCGAACATCCTCAGAAGAGAGCAACAAAATATTCTAACGCTTGAATAAAATATATTGCTCGTCATTATGCTGCAGGCAGAATTTCATGCGAAAGGTGTATTGCCGCGTCACGGCTTGCAGCAGCCTGAATTTTCCTATTGCTATGGTCCTCATAACAATCATAGCGGACATACAGCGAATCTTCACTGGATTCAATTATTGATTTTGTAAGACAAGCTCTCTGAAGTAAACGTCCCGCGTCGTCACACTCGCCAGGTACCCGCAACTTACCGGCAAACGTAAGAGGCGCTGTCAAATTGGCACGCATACGAAGCAAACTCCGTAGAACCAAAGACGATATGGGTGCCTTTGTGGGTGAGCGTTGCGTTGGGTCGACGGTAGGCGCTAACGGTAAGCGCTGGTTTTGACTGAGCTGTCTTGGCGTTCGGCGCCCACAATACTTCAGTCGCCAACTATCTTGACGTGATTTACGCAAAGGATGCGAAGTTGGGACAAGTAACTCCGGCCGCGTTACCCGATTATTCGCTTGCCTGGCGAGCTTCCTGACATAAAGGCAGTATTAAAATAACTATGTCGCGATATTTAGATTTAAGATTGACTCGTGTAAATTTTGTTCCGAACTGGACAGATCGCGGCGCCCGCTCTCCTGTTTCGCCGTACGTACGGCGCGTACGTGCACTGCTGGCCGTTTCTGCGACATCACACACATTCAGCTAGGGACTGCTGCATGCTGGTAGAGGATTACAGTTGCACATGTTTTCTTGCTTGCCCCATGGTGTATTTGGGAGATTGGGGCCGTTGTGCGGGCAAGCGGGGCGTGGCGGCGTGCAGAACGGTAAGGAAAGGAGCTGTGCATTACAACGAGCCAGAAGTACTTAGCAGTCACAATAAGTGCCTGCACCCGGTGAAAGGCGCAGCCTGCGCTCAGCCCCCTTGGGCGAAATCGAATGAGACGTACTCGGTAGGCTCAAACCCTTCATAGCTCCCCGCTCTTGACCGCATGCCCCCTCCTCCGCCCGGCAATGCCCGTGCAAAAGAGCAACCGCTCAACTAACAAGATATTACGCATAAAAGTACAGACCTCCGCATTGGTACACCGAACAGCACTGGCCGCGCACCATGGGCGCAGAACAGCGTTTGGGTGGGACATCCGAATTTCCACAGCCTTGACATCACTAGACGTCTCCCAAAGCAAGATGCTGTCAACAACCTACACCCAGAACAGGCACAACTTGCTCCCCAACTTGGATGAGACCCCGAGGGGTTGACGCCCGGACTACGACACTAGAGCCCGAGAGCCCTAGAGCCCTAGAGCCCGAGAGCCCTTTTGAGAAACCTAAAAGTGTGGAACCAAAGACGTGGCACTACAAAAAGTTACCCCCAATTAATATCAACCCAAATTGAATCGAGAGCTCCACGTGTGATGTTCATGTCTTCACAGGGCGGTTGGCGCATTGGCGGCCATGCCGTGGTACGGCAGTCCAACTGTGTGGCAGGCACGGCGCGCCGTCCAAACGGGGAAATACATCATAACCAGCCCAGCGCTGTTAAAAGAATACGACGGAAGATTACGAGCCTATGTGCTCACACCGACAAAGGGAAAAAGCCGGATATTCAAAATATCGCAATCAAGACAACCCAAATATCACCGGCGGGTTATGCAACTGCGTGCGCGATCGGACCTCCCATGCCTCCGACGCCCCTCAAATATAGTACACCGTCCGGCACAGCAGGTGAGGAGAAGCCATGACCAGACTGACACAAAATGCAGCCACACACCGTGAAGCCGCGCGCCCGGCCACGGATACTTTAAAGCCCTACAGGTCGAACGCTCAGCCGTTCCCGACCGAAAAAGAGGCTGCAAGCTTGACGGCGAAGGGCGGCACCATGCGCCCTGCGAACCGCCGCCGCCGCCACCGGCGCTCAGGCCGCCACCGCCGCCGGCATCGGGCCCGTCAGGTGGTTCAGCGCCGACGGCAGCGTCAGGAAGGCCGCGGCGGACAGCACGTGGAACGCCGCGTGCGTGTACGGAAACCACGACAGCAGGGGCGTCTCGTCCAAAGTGAAGCAGACAGTGGCGGCCAGCGACATGCCCGTGTGGGCGGCCCACTGGGCCATCAGGTGCCGCTGAGAAAGCGCCAGCAGCAGGTACCGCACCTGGGGCGGCGGGCAGGTGGTGGCGGCGGAGAGGGAGGACGGGTTCGTCGTTGCGAGCATGGAGGGCCAAGGAGGGCGCGTCGTGCAGCGAGTGAGATGGGGCAATGGCATGCCAGTCGTGCAGGGCTTGGCAAGGCGTACCTGCGTGAGACCGAACAACAGTTTGCTGGGACGGGCAGTCGTCGTTGACGCCGGCATCCACAACCAAGTCCAAAAACAGAAGCGCATGCACATCGCGCACCCAATCGCACTGGTCCCTGTTACGGCATTTCCCGCGGGAATTCTTCTACATTACCGTTTCCAGGCTCCGGCCTAAACGTGGATAAACCCCCGAAATTCCCCAGCGCCCCAACCCACTTCGACGGCCATGAAGTTGGAACCGGACACCGCCGTGGGCTTGAACGGCACGGCCGCCAGCATCGCCGCCGTCAGCCAGCGCGGCACGGGCCCCACCACTGCGGAGCGCAGCAGCAGGCTGGACGCCGCGATGGCGTAGTAGTCCACCTTGCGCGCCACGAGGCGGAAGCGACCCCAGGAGCCGTGGTAGATGGTCGCGATGACGCCCACCGCCACGAAAGCCCAGCCGAAACGTCGCGCGGCCAGGGAGCCACACAGCCTGGGTGCAACAGGACGGCAACACAATGCGGCAACATGCGGTGTCCTGCGTCGCAAGCGGAGCCGGTAGAAGCGGTGTAAAAACAACCCGACCGCCGCGACCCACCGTACGATTTTGCCGCCGGCCTGGAAGAACATGCCGCAGGTGGCCACGTTGAGGATGCGCTCCGGCAGGTTCTTGTCTTGCTCGCCGGGGCCCTGGGGCGTGTGTCGCCATGATACGGGACGGCGGATAGCAAGGCGTTGAGAGGCCGACCAACAGGCAAACACAGGACGGCGACGACCAGGGCGTTGAAAGGCCGACCAGGCCGCCCGAGCCTCAACGCCTTGGAGGGGGGAGCGGACAGCCTCGCCTGCCACGCTCCAAGACTGATGGACCGCGAGTGGAGTAGGAAAGACTAAGAGCCCGGTGCGCCACATTCATGTCCCTTCCCGGGGACGAGGAGACTCACCTGGGGCCTCAGCCTGCCGCCCACGAAGCGCAGCACGCGGCCTAGCCGTCGCAGCGGTCCGCGGCGCCGCTGCCCCAAACCATGTTGATGCGGCGTCAGCAGGTGGTGGTGATGCTCCTGCAGCTGCTGTTCCTGCACCTGCTGCTGCTCCTGCAGCTGCACCTGCTCAGGCCGCTGCTCTTCGTCCTTCTCTGGAAAGGCGCGCAGCTGTTGCTGCGGCAGTTCGGCGTCCTGCTGCTGGCAGGCGAGGTGCTCCTGCGGCAGTTTGGTGTGGCGCTGCACCCTTCGCCATCGCGGTGCGCGCCACCGAGGCGGCCGCTGGTGCTGGGCGTGAGATTGCGAGGCGGGAGCGGAGGTTGACGGCTCTGAGTCTGGAGCGGCATTCCAGGTCCGGACGACCGGGATGCTTGCGCCGGTTGGCGTGCCTGTCCGCCGTAGTCGCCGACTTAGCTGCCTTAGCTGCGGCAGCAGTCGCGCTAAGCCCTCAGCAAAGTTCCTCAAAGGGCGCCGCGAGATAGGCTGAAGCGGGACAGCCTGAATGCGTTGTCGCGCTGGCGTTGCATGGTGCACATGCTGGCACGCATCTAAGGTGGAGCCACTGAGCAAGACTAGAGAATGATGGTCCATGTTCCTGGAGAACACCGGCCTGTGCAAAACGCACCAACGCCAAAGGCTGACTCGGCCAGTTCCCAACCGCTACAGCACAAGAAATACTTCTCACGCATAGTGCGCCATGGTCCCATCAATTATTCCCGAATGGCATCTGAGCGACATATTCCCAGCTTCGAGAAAATACCCTAGCTTCGGAGCATGATGGTTTCGGTGGAGGGTTGACGCAAAAATGTGCGGGACATCCCCCACATGAAGCAAGCTCACATACAGATGATAGCGGAAAATATACGCAAATGGCTGATGATGCCGAGCTGCCACCAGACTCGCCACCTAGTTTTTCGGAGGCACTATTCGAGCGCTGCAAGGATATTACAACAAGTCGTGAGCAGGTTCTGCTCTGCTTGGAGTTAGGTGCCGATGTTTTTGCAAAGGATGAGGACAGCCTCACGTGCCTCCACCATGCTGCGAAAGCTGGAAACGTGGCCGTGTGCAAAGCTTTACTGGAGGCGGCGGGAGAGCAGGTGACACTCGCTCCTCGTGTTGGCGTGTAGTCCACCCAGCGGCCGTGATGTTCTGTGGGGCCCCGCGGGGACGCTTCCGGTGCCTTGGAGCGAACCGCGAACCCAAATGACACATCGCCGATGGGTTGTTGTGCAACCTCTGCCTCGCGACCGCAGCGGAGCGCTTTGGCGTGCGCATCTGCGCCTGGTCAGCGCTCCGTCACGCCTTTGCATTTGGGTAAGCATCTTCCGCGTCATCCCGCTGGCCGACGTGGCCGTCCAACTAGTCATACGCAACCAGGACACGCGTCTGCGTGGTCATGAACGCTATTAAAGCAATTGCAAATCCCAGTCGGCTAATTGGGTGTCGCGACAATTTTGGGTTGGCTACTCGCGGAGTGTTGTACTGCGGGCGCCGCTGCACGAGGCCCAGCACCGCCCGCCGTGGTAGGACACAACCCGTCAGAAGGCCCGGCAATACATCCTTCACCTCAACACACCTTTGTGTTCAGCCCGGCACTCTCACCGCGGCGCAACATGGCGGCGAACTGCCGCAATCCACGCTTCGCTGCCGTTTCCCGCGACCTCCTCCGCCTTTCTCGCCCCCATGTGCGCCCTTGCCCGCCGCCCGCAGCCGCCGCCCACAGCGCTGACGCCTTGGCTGCCATGCTGGACGCGCTAGGCGCCTCCGCACCACCATCACCTCCACCATCACCACCACCACGGCGCCAGCCTCGCAGCCCCGAAACCCGCAGCAGCAGCCGCGACTGCAAACACGATGCCGAAGCGGCTTCGCCGGGCGATGACGACTACCTGTCCGTGACGGACGTCGGCGGCCAGACGCTGCTGCACTATGCCGCTTCGGAGAACAACAAAGCCTCCCTGGAGCTCCTGCTGCCGCTGTTCTCGCAGCGCGAAGGTGTGGACCTGCGCGATGCGGCCGGCCGCGCGCCGCTGCTGGCGGCCGTGGCGCGCGGCGCCGCCGACGCGGCGGAGGCGCTGCTTCGCGCCGGCGCCGCACCGCAGCTGCGCACGAGCGACGGCTGGAGCCCCTTCCACCACGCCGCCATGCACGACTGCGCGCTCATGCTGCGCCTGCTTTATGATAAGACGTTGAGCGTGGCAGGCGGTCGGCGGCAGCACGCGGCGGCGGAGCTGGACGCGGTCGACAAGGCGGGGCGGACGGCGCTGCACGTGGCGGCGGAGTACGGCTGCGCTGATGCTGCAGCGGAGCTTCTGCAGCTGGGGGCGTCGGTGACGAGGCGGGATGCGGACGGCGCGACGCCGCTGCACGTGTGAGTAGGCGGGGGAAAGGAGGACTTGGGGCTTTGCTGTGATCTGGGATGGCGGGGTGGGGCTGTGGTCGGGCGGGGATGTGGCGAGGTTGGGAAGTGCGCTGAGCGAGGCAGCTTGTCGCAGTGGGAACAGCAGAGGAGCGCTGTGTGGGGGCGTCATTAAAGATCTGGAACCTAAACCGGAGTGTTTCTGGGAGCACCCTTGCTTCAGTCCTGACGTCGTTGCCGCTGGATGACCCCCGCCCCCGCCCGCCTCCCGTCCGTCAGGGCGGCGACCTACGGCCGGGCCGCAATCACCAGCCTGCTGGCCAAGGCGACTGCCGCCAAGCCGGGCTGGGAGGCCCACGACAACGCCGGCTGGACCCCAGCCCATTTGGCCGCCAGGGCCCAGGCGGTGGAGGTTCTGCGGGTGCTGAAGCAGCAGGGCCACGACATGAACGCGCGCCGCGGGGCCGCTGGCGGCGCCGGCTCCGAAGCCGGCGGCCAGGGCGCCGCGTCGGCGGCGGTGGAGCCGCGCTACGCCGGCTGGACGCCGCTGCATTGCGCCGTCGCTGCCGGCGCGGTGGGGTCGCTGAAGGTGCTGCTGGACGAGCTAGGCGCTGATCCGCACCTGGCCGCGGGCAGCAGCGGGGCTGGGGGGCTAACGCCGTATGAGCTGCTTGCGGTCCTGGCGCCGCGCACGGACACGGCGGCGGCGGCGGGGGAGGAGGAGGTGGAGTGGGTTGTGGGCGAGCCGGGGCGGCCGGCCGGGCAGCCCTTGGAGGAGGACCGGGTGAAGAGTATGACCAACGCCTTTCTGCGCGTCCTGCATGGACCGCTGCAGCGGTGGAAGGCCTCCCCCGCCGCCGCCGGCTCCGCGGCCTCGGCGCCCGCCGCTGCAGCGACGCCCTCCACGCCGCCCGCCGTCAAGACCGCCCTCTCGGTGAGACTCGCCGGCGCCCCGGAACAGAAATCCCCGGAGGCCAAGCCGCTGCCGCCACTGCCGGTCGGCGCGCTACCCGTGGCGCCGGTGTCGCCCTTCGCGGCCATGGCGCTCGCCCGGCGCGGCGCCGCGTCGCCCGCTCCGGAACCGGCGACTCCACCGGCGCGGGAGTTGCCGACCCATGGGTCGGCCAGCGTCGACGCCGTCTGCCAGTCCATTTCGCCCATGAACTATCCCTGGGGCGCCTCCGCACTGAACCGCGCCATTCTGCGAGGCGTATCGCCCGTGGTTTCGGTGCTGCTGAAGTCGCTGCCGCGGCGTACGACACGGGTCCGGCTGGAGCCGGTGCTGGTGGCGGGGCCGGCGGCAGCGGCGGCGGCCAATGGTGGGCGCGCGACGCCTGATGGTGCGGCGCTGCGGCGGGAAGGCGGCCAGCGGGAGGCGGAGCAGCAGCAGCAGCAGCCGCGCAGGGCGGTGGTGGAGGGCTTGAGGCTGGACTTTGAAGGCTTGGTGCGTGGGGGGGGACTTGCTGCTGGCGTGGTGCTGTGGGCTGCAAGATAGGTGATAGGCACATGGGTGGATAATGAAGGACGAAACCCATCAGGGAGTTAGATACCGGTACAAGTTTACGAGTTCCGCGTTAAGAGCAGAGCCGTCCGTAAAAGCCGGGGAGGGGGCCATGCACGGTTCATTGTTGGTGTGGGTGCGGTGGCGGTGGCGGGTGAGCTTAGATGGGTGGGTGGGCACTAAAGAAAATGCCGCAGCGGAGGGACGGAGATCGGGACTGTGCGTGGGTGGGTGAGGCTGGCCCTGCAGTGAAAAGGCATTCATTATTTGCTCCATCCGGAAGGCACGAACGCACGAACGCGCGTCCTACTCACTCCCGCAACGCCGCCGTCCCGGACATTTCGCAGCCCCCGCAACTTCCCGGCTGTATCTTGGTTATCCACCCCCTGCAGACGCTGGCCGGGGACCCCACGCTGGGGTGGCTCGCCCGCCGCTACGGCTCACCTGCGGCGGGAGCCCCGGGCGCCGGCGCCGGCGACGGCGACGGCGAGGCGCCGCACCCGGGCGCCTCCCGGCAAGACACGCCGAAGCGCGGGCCGGGGCCGGCAACGGCGACGACGGCAGCGGAAGACGCGCAAGCGCTGCCGCCCTCGGTTCGTGGCCTTGTGTCCGGGTTCTCTGTCGACGAAGCCAAGGAGGCTATCGAGCCGGGCGCCGGCCAGAGAAGCGTCCGGACCGTGACGTTTCGGACTACGAAGGACAACCGGGACAAGGCGGTGTGGCTGGCGCTCGAGCAGGCGGGTGACCCACAGGTCAGGTGGGCGGCGCTGGAGGTACAGGCGACGCCGGCGGAAGCCGGCGCGGCGGCCAGCGGACCCGTGGGTCACGGCCACCTGTGGCTGGGCCTCGCGCGAGTAAACGGCCCGGCGGATGGGGGGCGTCCGAGCGTGTTCGAGCGGGCGGGCTGTGGGCTGTGGGCGGGCGGCAGCGGCAGCAGTTCCGGTGGCGAGGTCCCCCTCCCGGACGCGTATTTGGTGGATCTGGCGCAGCAAGGCCGGGTGCTGCAGCCGGGGCCCGGCGGCGGCGGCAGGCGGCTGGAGAAGAGCCTGCAGCTGCCGACGGCTGGCGGCTGCGCTGGCGTGCTGTGGGATATGTTTGGCGGCACGCTGCTGGCAGTCATGAACGGTGGGTGGGTCACGAACGGACAAAGCGTGAGAGGTGCCGCTGTGTTTCACGGATTCCCCTGGCGTGGTGGCCTGAAGTGAGGTCTTACTCACGGGTGGACATCTCCACCGCACCGCACCGCAGGTGGTACCCCGGTGGTCATGGCGGACGGCTTACCCATTGAACCACCCCTGGAGCCGTCGCCATCACTGTCACAAGCATCGCCTTCACCAGCAGCAGCCGCATCCCGAGCGGCAGCAGTCGATGGGGATGCCGCCAGCCGGCCGGCGGGCTGCTGGCTGCCGGTGGTGGGGCTGCAGCTGCCTGGCTGGGAGCTGCGGCTGCGGACTGGTCTGTCGCCCCGCTGCAGCTGCGTGGACGAGCTGCTGATTGCGGTGGAGGAGCACCGCGACAGGCCCGAGGCGCCGTGGCCCAGCAAGGCGAGGAGGGGAGGGCAGGGAAGCACAGCTGGTCTCGCTCGCTCTGGTTGCAAGAGGAGGGCAGGGGAGGGCGCGGCGGAGGGCGCCGCAGGGGACTCGGATGCGTCGCAGGGGTCCTGAGTGCACGGCGCTGGGGGAGTGGGGTGGAGTCGGACGCGCTGTCGAGAGGCGAGCTCCAGGGGTTGCGTTGCAGCAGCATCACGTCACGCATGTGCACGTGCGTGTCCACGTGCGTGGACGAGGGCGTGCGCTTGCGGGGCATGGCCGGGCGGGCGCTGTGACTTCCCGAACCCCCCACTCTTGACACCCGACGGGCACTCTTCATCGCCGCTCCACCACTTCCCTCCCGATGACGTATCGCACTCCTTGACCCCCACCAACCCGTGTACGGTAACCTGCTTTGTAACCCGCAGGAGCCCTCCATGACCAGCCTTCACTTTGCGGCCTGGTGCGGCAATGTCCGGACCCTGGAGCTGTTGGTGCGGGACAAGGGCTTCCCCCCCGATGAGCCCGACGCGGACGGCTGGACAGCGCTGCACTTTGCGGCGCTGGCGGGTCGCGTGGAGGCGGTGGAGCAGCTGCTGGAACTGGGCGCGGCGCCGGACCTGGTCACGTACCACGGGCGCACGCCCAGCATGCTCGCGGGTGAGCCTCTCGCCTGTGTCTGAGCCCCGTCTGCGTCGCCCCCTGTCTCGGGGGTTTCTTCTCTTTCTTCTCGGTTTCTTCTCGGTTTATGCGTGTTGCTTGTCTTTGAGGAGTGAGGAGGGCCGTTGCCACATGCAAGCGTGACCGCTTGTCCCAAGCTGCTCCGACAAGGGGGATTCGCTGAACCGCGTGGGGTCTTCTACTTGGGGCCACAACGACACTCTGACGTGCCGCTCTGAGCCCCGGGACGGTCGCAAGCAAGGGCCCTCGAGCCTGTCCGCCTCATCTCTCATCTTTCTTGCGGTACACACACACCTGCGCGCTCCGTGGATAACCCCCCTCCCCTCCCCCGCTCTTCCCGTGCCGCCGTTGGCCATTCACCGCATGTCCCGCAGCTGGCTCGCGGATGTCCGCCAGCGGCGATGCCGCGCTGGCCGAGTGCTTGCGGCTGCTGGCTGCTGCGCCGGGGGGCAGCGGGCCGGTCCATGCGCGTGACGAGCGGGGCCGCTCCCTGCTGATGCTGGCGGCGGCTGCGGGCAATCTGCAGGTGGTGGAGTGGCTGCTGGGCCAAGGTGGGCTCGATCGATGCGTGTGGGGGGTTTTCAGCGGGAGGGAGGGCGGGAGGCGGTCCGGGGAGCCGGCCCCAGGCTCAGGCTACCTGGATCTCAAGGTCTCGAGCAGAGTTTATAACCCTCAGGGTAAGTCACTCTCAGCTGCCTCCGACCCCCTCCAACTGTCTTTCAACCGCCTCCAGACACCTGCAAAGGCTTCATGAGCTATCTCCCCAGGGGCTCAGCCCGGGCAAGCAGCCGCCGCCCCAGCCGCCGCCGCCGCAGCAGCAGCAGCCGCAGCAAGCGCACTGTCCCTCTCTTGTGTCCACTTTCCCTCCCAATGCATTCCTACATAAAGCGCATTGCCGCCCGTTCCCTCTGCCCCCGCGCCCTCCTTGCGTCCAACAGGCGCCGACCCGCGGGTCACCGACGTCGACGGCAAGCGGACGCTGCAGTACGCCAGCGAGCACAACGACGTGTACGGCGCAATCGAGCGGGCGCTGCTGAAGCAGCAGGGGCGGCCATCGGCTGGCGGGGCTGCAACGTCGGTCGCGCGAAGCGGCGATCGTAGCAACGTCCGCAGCGTCTCAGGTGTCGTACCTTGCCGTACCGAACCGTACGAGGCGGGGACCCGGGCCTCTTGCGGGGGGAAGGGTGAGGTCACGGGCCTTTGCAGCGTCGAGCAGCTCGTCACTGAGGCCGTAGCCAAATATGTTTCCCTGGCGGGTCAGATCGGCTTAAACGCCCTAAAAGCGGTCGTGCAATCGGCTGCGGTGCATCCTGATGCGGCTGCCGTATGCGCTCTTGCACTGCTGGCCATCACATTGCAACCACCACCACCACCACCACCACCACCACCACCACCACCACCACAATCGCGGAAGCGTCTGTCGGTGCGTCGCTGCTTACCTCACACAGGCGGCGCCTCCGACGCCAGCGCCGGCACGTTCTCCAACGGCGGTGACGCCGCCGCCACCTCCCGCGGCGGAGGGGGGCGCGCTGCGGAGGCGGCGATGCTGCGGCCTTGGAACCGGGTGGTGAGCCTGAGTGATGTGGAGCTGGACTTGGATCGGCCGCTGGGGGAGGGCTCCTTCGGCACTGTGTACGCGGGAACCTTCCAGGGCACTCAGGTAAGGCGAGGTGCAGGTGGAGGTGGAGGCGAAGGCCGGGGTGCAGGTGCTGGCGGAGTTGCAGGTGCGGGTGCGGGTGCTGGGGGCGGCCGCATTCGCATGAAGTGGCGGGAGATGGCCGCGCGGGCGTTCATTTGGGTGTGATCTGAGTTCATCTGAGCTCCCCCCCCTGGATCTGACCTCCTTCCCTTGGTTCTGGCCCCCCTCCTCCCCGTGCGCGGCCCCGCCCCCACCCCGCCCCCGTTCTTTCGCGCTCCATCAGGTGGCCGTCAAGGAGCTCAAATCGCGGATGTCGGACTGCGTGGCCGCCTCCCTGGAGCGGGAGCTATCTGTGCTGCAGGGCCTGCCGCCCTCCGAGCGGATCTCCACCTTCATCGGAGTGGTCGAGCTGGCGAACGGCCACCGGGGGCTGGTGTTCCAGAGGTAGGAGCTGCCGGGCGCGGCAGGGAGGGCGGGGCGGGTGGGGCTGGGGGCCTGGAGGCGGCTGGACGTGCGGGGGAAATGCTGTGCTGTTGGGAAAATGCTGCGCGGCCAGCCCGGCTGATGGTTGGTGGCGGCGGCGGCGACGTGTTTGGTGGCGACCTGTGAGCTATCATGGACCCATGTCAGCTGAGTATGAGTGAGCGGTGTGTTACTCGTGTAACCCGTGTGGCCCGTGTGCGTATTGTGTGCGCGCAGGTACTCAACGGACCTGCACCGGGTGCTTGTCGACGCGGGTGTGTCGAAGCGGCTGAACGCGAAGGTCAGGTTCTCCATCGCCTTCCAGATTGCCGAGGTGAGCGCGGCGGGCACCGCAAGGCTGGCGCCGTTCGTTTGCGCGCAACGGGTCGGTTGGTCCTTGCGTTTGCGTTTGCGTTTTGCGTTTCCGCGTGGTTCGGTTGTGCTTCTTCACTGAGTTGGCCGCAGCAAGCGAGGGCAGGCTAACCTATCGGTGCCAAGGTGGGGACAGGTGGGGCAGACCCGGATGGGACCCGCACCCTGCGTGGCCCCGCCCTGCCCCGCCCCGCCCTGGGCCTCCTGGACCGCTCGGAGTTGTCAGAGCCTTCTTTCGGGAGCCATCTTTCTCAGTGTGCAGTCATAACATTTATCCCGCACGTCCACAACTTACCTAGGGTCTGGACCCTGCTGCAACAAGAACAATAACAACGACAGCATCTCTGCGCCGCACCGCGCCATGTACCGAACTGCGCAGGCGCCTTTGCCGGGCACACGGGGGCACATCGGCGCTGACCTTCCCCATGTGGCCAAGCCTCTGCTCTGCTTTTCTTTGCCGCCCGTTCCTGACGTCCGCCTGGGCCCCCGCAGGGACTGCGGTACCTGCACCACCACTCGCGGCCCATCATCCACCGAGACCTGAAGCCGGGTGGGTTTTATTGTGTGTGTGGAGGGAGGGAGGGAGGAAAGAGGTAGATGGTAGACATGCCTTGACGTGCAAGTCGACGGCGCTGGTTCAGAGGAAAGCGGCGCGACACGGGCTTATTCCGGGCAGGGGCTGGGCCTTAATTGCTGAGGGCTGGGCTGGGTACCGGACTACCGGTGTATGTGCTGTTGGCTCATCGCCTGGCAAGCCGTTGACCCCTTTCCACGTTTTCCGCTCGCAGACAATGTGCTGCTGACGTCCAAGTTCGACGTCAAGGTGGGAACGTGAGGGTTTGATAGTGCGGGTAGTGCCTTTTGTGGTGGAGGTCTTGAGGTGTTTTTTGGCGCGGCAGCAGTGTACGGCATATCGGGTGTGGTGCGTTTGCGGGGGGCCCCAAGGCAGCACAGTCCCGCGCGCTGCTCTCTCGCTCGCCGCCGCCCTGGGCCGAAGGCTCTGCCGGCAGCGACAGCCGACATGACATATCCACTTGCCCGCCTGTCCTCCAGCCTTCGCCGGCGACCTCGCCTCCATCAACCTTGCCTCTGCCTGTCTGCCTGCCTGCCTCTGCAGCTGTGCGACTTCGGGCTGAGTCAGGCGCTGAAAGAGGGTCACCAAATGGACGGCGGCCACAGCGCCGGTCACCCCTTCTGGACGGCGCCGGAGGTGCTGTGCGGCCGCCCTTACGACGTCAAGGTGAGAGCCGGCGGCGGGCATGGCCGCCGAGTGGCTGCCGGGCTGGGCGGCTGCCGCCGCGGTGGAGCGCGGGCTGTTCGCCGCACACTGTGCCGCAGCGCAGTGCAATGCAGTGTAGTGCGGCAAGTATGAGGTGGGAGCCCCTTTGGCCGTTGCCCTTGGGGGCAGCGGCGGCTTCGCGCCGAAATCAATGTTGAGGAGGGTGTGTGTGTGAAAGCAGAGCGGGGAAGAAGCCGACGGCAGCTGTCCGTCAAGGCGGCGTGAGTCGCCCCCCCCTCCCCGCCTGCGCTGCGCTGTCGGGTCTTGAACACACACACATACACACACACGGCTGGCGCCACTGCGCCTCGCCTGCCGCGACGACATGGCCTTGCATGGTCCACCCCTTGCCTCAGTCTCTTCGCTGCGGTTCGTAAGTGTTTCCCCTGTCCCTCCTCACTGCCACGGGTTGGCTGCCTGGCTGCTTTACTGGCTGGATGGTTGGCTGGTCGGCTGACTGGCTGCTCGTGTGCTGATCATCCAGGCGGACGTGTGGAGCTGGGGCGTCATTTTGTACCAGCTGGCCACTTGGGCAGCGGACGACAGGCCGTACGGCAGCATACGTCCTGAGGTGGTGAGGACGCCGAATTGCGGCGGCCAGGGCAGACACTGTTGCGGCCGCTGGCAGGCAGGGTGGGGCAGGCGGATAGGCTTTCGGCGTTTGCTACGGGTGCGGCCGCCATGGCCCCTCACATCCCCGCATAAGGCTTGTCTTGGTGCCCCTTGCTCCCGCTTTCCGCTCAATCTCCGCGGTCGTTCAATTACTCCACACTCTCTTTCTTTCCTGTGCCCCCCTTCCCCCGCGCGCGTTGCCCTGCAGGTGTTCTACCGGTGGATGCGCGAGGACGGCGGCGCCAGCCCGCCTTGCCTGGCGGACAGCCTGCCGGCCCACGTGCCGCCCGAGGTTGCGGCCCTGATCAAGGATTGCCTGGCGGAAGACCCACGGGTCAGACCCACCATGGAGCAGGTTCTGGGGCGCCTCGAGCGGGTGCCGCGCCGCGAGCTGCCCGGGCCTCCTCCGGAGTAGCGCCGCGGCCAGGCTTGAGGCTGCACGGCTCGGCTCATCCTGTGCGGATGGGCGCGGGTGGCGTTGCTTGCTTGCGTTCGTACCCATGAACAGTGATGCACCCCAGGACGCACGGTTCTTTGGTGTATGTGTATTGCACAACTGCTCGGACGAAGTACCGGTGATCTAGCTGCGTTTTTGGTACATGGGAACGAACGGCGTCTCGTAAATGGGTAAGCTACGTTTTTTATTGCCGGGATGTCATTTCTCGTTTCTCGTCTTGAGCAGAATGGCGCGGCGGCTGCGCATTGCTGCGCAAGCTGCGCATATGCTTTTGAGCAGCATATGCACAGCTTGGGTGGGCTTGCAAGGACAGCCGCATTAGGCATGCACGGATGGATGCAGAGAGGATGGGCACCAGCAGCGCCACCTGCGCGTGGCATTATCGCGGGGTCAAGTTGGTTGTCCGCATGTGCGTTCAGCTGCGTTGTTCTTACCGCCGTACTTGACCGCGCTACTGCTGTGCATCTTTGTGGGGAACTGCAGGGCGCTGTGATGTTGTCTTGCCACGACCTAGTATACGGGACTGGCTTTCGCAACTTTCATGCTTTCGCACATTCATGCTATCGTACATTCGTACATTCATGCTATCGTGCCGCGGCGCTTCATTCGATTGCGTGGGCTCAATTGAGCTGCGACCTGCTGTGTCCGCAAAGAAGCGCACATGAGACAACGGTCGGACACCTTACTCCTCGTCGGGACACGGTTTGAAGGGGTCGCCTGTGGAGGAGGCAGAGGCGATACCAGCACCCCCCATAATTTGTTGGAGGCGAGCAGGCTGCTGGAACGCCTACGAATGAGCTGCTTTGGGTCCGTAACCCGGCTGCTGGCCGCAACTGTTCGGATAGAGCTTCGGTCAACCAGTAACCGGGAAACCAGGTTGGTCATGACCCAAACCCACATCGCAGAGGACAGCTGCCGGATTGGCGCGGAGGCTTTTTTTTAGCGGGCCGTTGACTCGCGTAAGCCCCGCGACGCCGCGAGCTTGCGTGCGTGCGTGTTTGTGTATGTGTGTGCACCGACTGGCCTGCCTGTTCACGGCGCAGCGGCCCTCGCTCCATTCCTCCAACGCCACCTGCCCACCTAGACCTTCATCAGGCCGCACAGCAAAACACAGGACACCGAACGCGCTGTGTGAGCGCCCGCGCGCCTCACCTGCCTGTCACGACACACTGCGTTATTGACACAGCGCGTCTATCTCGCTAGTTTTGCTGTTCTTGCCACTTTCGGGCATTTCTGTCAGTTACGGTTAGTTGGGCGGTTAGCACACCGGAACGTGATCGCGCGACCGACCCAGGGCGCTTTCAGCCCGTATCGATTAGAGTTGGTATAGTCATTATGTTGTATTACGTGCTTTTTGCCGTGCGGTATCGGGCAACAGCGCCTGCTTGTCGGAGGACTTCGTATGCGGATATGGATACGTAGACTCCAGGGTGGGTCCCTTGCTCGGGCCCCGCAGTCCCGGCTTTGAGCCGCTGCTCGCGCTTGTGTGAGCAGCGGTGAAAATAGTCTAAACAACAGCAGTCGCTGGCCAGTCGTCAACTGGTTGTGGACCGTGAGAACGAGCAAAGGAATAGCCTGCGCTCAGTGCCCACCTAGACCACCGCAACGACATTCATCTCTTGTAACCTCGATAGCCTTTTCTCGCCTTCAGCTGTAGTCGTTCCCATTGACCCTGGGCGCTCGCAGTCCGCGAGCGTGATCAGCCAGAGAGTGTGCCGTCCGGGACGCGCGCCGTTCAGCGCGTGTCCCCAGTTCCGGGCGCCGTCAACTCATCGCCAAAGAGACTATTTTCACCGCTGCGACTATCAAGCTAAAGGCAAGAGGGGCTTGCAGGGGGATCTCGAAGCCGGAGTCCAGGCGCATTGCGGCGGCCTGTGATCGCATCCGGTGGTCCCCGAGCTAGGCGCGGCCTTGCTCTGGTGCAATCGCACCTGTTTCTGCTAGGGTTGCCTGCATTTCCGCGGCACGTCTGTTCAGTCAAGCCTCGGGGCTAGGCAGCCGCCCTACGATCCACGTCTCAGTCTCGGCGTGTTCCTGATCTCGGCTCTCTATCCAGCGTGTTCTGCGGCAGCTTGCAGCAGTGGCTCCTAAGCCTAGTCAGTCGGGCGACGACTTGGTGGAGGCGCTGCCCTTCCTGACCCCGGTTAAGTCTCGCGCACTTACCCACGCTGAGCGTTACGAGGCACGTTGCGCTCAAAAGGAGCTCATTGCACAGCAGCAAGCGTTGCGTGCACTTGCTGACGGACGGCCCGGCACTGCCCCACCGTCACCCAGGCAAAGGGTAGACCAAGATCTGAGCGACGACCGCTCGACAACCACCTCGGAGCCTGGTGGTCAAGAGTTTCAAGTCGCTGGAGGGCTTCCATCACGGCTGCTGCAAGTCGCAAGGCCGTCGATCGCCTCCGTCTCAGGAGCCGGCACCAGCGGTGCCGGACCGAGTACTTCAGCTGCAGGGGTCGGCGCTGTAGTCACAGCCGACACCCAACCCCAGCCTGCCAGCGCGGCTGGGGAGCAGTCTGACCTGCGCCGCGGGCTAGTGCCCACCGCAGTGTCGTCAGAGGGTGAGGACGATCCGCCTCGTCCACCGCCTGTCCCACCGCCGTCTCTCGGAGCCGTGAAGGCCCCGGCTAGCGCCGTATTCGACATCAGCGACGGTGCCATGCAGAACAACTCAGCGTGGGACCCGCCGCGTTACGATGGCGCTCCTGGCGCCTTTCGGACATACCGTCAACGTGTCAAGGGGTACAAGGCGACGGTGGTGCTCTTCGGGCAACTGAACAAGCACGAGGCCGTCCTCAAGCGTTTCTTCACGATCTTCACCGGCAAAACCGGCATCATGCAACCCAAGCCAGGCAAGGATGGGGCTTCTGAGGAGGAGCGTGGCGAGGTAACGGTCTTTGCCACGTGGTGCGAGGAGCACGCGGAGAAGATTGAGGCCGACCACCTGGCTGCCTGGGTGGCGGCCGGCAAGGCGGAGGCCGACTATCAGGGCGCGGCGTTCAAGAAGCCTGATGGTACCAGCGTGCCGGACCTTTGGGACTTTTTCCTGGACCGGGCGGCCGCGCAGTACGACATCGCTGACCCCAAGGCCAAGGAGGCCATGGTGTCGTTCAAGCAGCGCACCAATGAGGCCCCGCACACGGCTTCGGAGCGGTACAAGGCCCTCGCCGCGCGCCTGCAGGAGGGCACTGTCAGCCAGCATGACCTGGCGCGCTGGTTCTGGCATGGCTTGCACGACGAGAGGATGAAGAACTACATCAGCGAGGAGTTCGTGCGGTCCGGTGGGGGCAACTCTCGGTCCAAGGGCTGGACCCTGGACTTCGTGGTGGCGAGCGCCAACCAGTACTACGCAAACTCCATGCTGTCGTTCACTGCGGCAGAGGAGCAGGCGTCACGGCGTAAGTCGGAGCGTGTGCTGTCGACCACGGAGCAGGCTGGCAGTGACGGCCTCGCCAAGCAGATGCGTGACATGCAGGCCCAGCTGAACCAGCTCACCACCACCATGACCGCCCTGGCCCAGCGGGCCAGCTCCGGTGCTGGTGCCTCATCGTCACGGCCGCCACAGCAGTCGCAGCGCCAGGCGGACAGCCGGACTGACCAACGCGGCAAGGCCACCGGCAACGGCAACGGTGGCAGCGGCAACAGCAGCTCGAGCGGCGGCGCCAGCAGGGGGGACCGTCACAAGCTGTCGGAGCCCGGTCCCATCACGGGCAGCATGCCCCCGTGTGACTACCCAGGGTGCGAGGGCAACCGGGCCACTCACAGCCGGGACTTTTGCTTCGCGGCCCAGCGGGCCGGGGAGCGCACCGCCAACAAGCGCCCGCCGCCGCCACCGCGCCGCCGCCAGTCGACCACGCTCGCCACGCGTGGGGTGGAAGACGTGGAGGCGGCGGACTACGCCACGACCATGGTCTCCCGCCCCGTGGGTCTGCAGCGGGGGCGGATCACGGTTGTCGTGCGGCGACCCCAGCCACGCGGCGATGCGCCTTCCTCTGGCCCGGCGCTCAACGGTACCGGCCTGGGTTCAGCCAGCTGGGGAGGGAACTCAGCAGTCGGCGCCGCCTTCGGGGACAGCGCCCCATCGGCGCCGGCGGTGGCGACCTCGCTGGTCATCACAGCCGCCGAGCAGCGCCGCCAGCAGCAGGCTGCTGCTGATCAGGCGGGCGACTGTGCAGCCCCAGCCGCAGCACGTGCCGCACCGCCCGGCCTAACGGACGTGGGCTGGCCGAGCACTTCGCTTGCAGGGCGTGAGGCCTTCCCTCAGGGCTTTGTGCAGCTGCAGCCTGCGTTGCTGCCGACGCAGGCGCGGGCCTTGCAGCCACGTGGCGTCAACGGTGTGCTGAGGCTGTCAGTTCTTGGACCAGATGGGCTCGTGCGTGAGGTGGAGCTCGGCGCCCATGCCCCCCGTGAGCTGCAGGCCCAGTGGCCTCAGTTCCTGGAGGCGTTCCTCCGCGTGGCGACCGCTCCAACCCAGCAGGGCACCGAGGAGCCAGCCCAAACCGCTCCACCGTCGCCCTGCCCAACCGCTGCATCGGCCGGCGACGCTGCGGAGGCGCCAGAGCAGGTGCCCTGCGCGGCCGCAATCTCCGACCAGCAGGCTGGCGGTGCTTCCTCAGTGGCGGACGCCGCCGGCGGACCCGTGGTGAGTGCCTTGGCAGCTGCTGCGCCCACCCCGTCCAGTGGCGGGGGTGCTGGACAGCCAGTGGCTGTGACGGCGGGCAGCTCGTGGCACCCGCGGCACCCGGACGCGGACCCTGCGGTCATCACCACAAGCATGTACGCCGTCATGCCGCCGGATCAGCGGCAGCGACTGGACGACGGGTACCGAGGAGCCTCGTATGGCATCCACCGCCTGCGCAACCGCGCGCCCTGCACTTCCATCGCCGTCCGGGAGTTCAAGGGTGACGCGCTGCTGTGGGAGGGTCTCTCGGTGCTACCCGACACTGGCTCGTCCGTGGGGCTGGTGTCGGTCAAGGTGGCACGCCAGGCCGGGTACAGCATACAGACCACGGCAACGCGTCTGAACACGGGCAACGGGCCGGGCTCAGGCGCGCAGGCCCCTCTGGGGCAAGTTCAGCTGCACCTCACCTACCTGCCGGGCACACCGTGGCAGGTGGAGACAACCAGCGTGTTCATCGTAGTCAGCGAGGCGACAGCGGACGCCTGCGGCTTCTCGGTGCTGCTCGGCACGGATCTCCTCCACCGCCTGCGCATGAACGCGGAACGGTTCCCAGTGCCGCACTGCCGCATTTGGCCGGAGGATGCCCAAGAAGCCCCCGCCTATCTGTCCATGGAGCCGCTGGAGGAGTCGCAGGCGCTGTGCGCGCGCGGGCTTCTGGCTTCACTTGGCGCCACGGCGACTGTGCTCATGACCAGGGGGGTAGGCGACAACCCTGAGATCATGGAGGCGGACGAGGAGCAGGGGTTCGGCGCTGAGGACGTTGAGGAGTATCTTGACGTCGAGCTGCTTGATGGGGGCGACCCTGACCAGCCAGGCAGCGGGCAGGCGCCGTCCAGTGGGCCGGTGCCGCAGCACCAAGGAGAGCGGCGCGGTGGGCGTCAGCGGATTCCTGCGCCACCGCCGGGGGGCCCCAGCCACGAGGCCGTCGACCGGCAAGCATCTGGCGGCCAGCACCGCAGCCGCGCACCCCAGCACCGTGGGGTCAACCCGGCGCCTGCTGAGGGCAGTGGTGCCAGGCACGGTGACTTCAGGGGGCCAGCCTTGTCCCATGAGGGCCCCAGCGGATCCAGGGCGCCCGCGCCGGCAGCCCAGGGGACGGGTGGGCTCAGCAGCGACCTACGGGCACGCCTGCAGTTCCCCCCGAATCTGTACATGGACGAGGAGCTGCCGCCCGACTGGGTGTTCGAGCACCTTCATCCCGCGAAACCGGTCAACAAGGAGGGCGTGACGGACACTGGTGTCAACCGCCAGGTCCATCGGATCAGGCAGACCCTGGCGTCAATCGGTGTCTACACCCTGGCCGACGCGTTCCGCCGGGCTCAGGAGGGCGAGGCTCGGAAGCGCGCCGAGGCGGCGCGCCGGGAGGCTGAGGCCGCCACGCAGCGGCGGAGGCAGCAGGAAGCGGCGCGTCAGGAGCAGGAGGTGCCTGGGCAGCGCAGTGCGGCGGAGGGCTACAGGGGCCAGCGAGAGGGCTCCGATCAGCGCCAGCGGGAGGTGCCGGTGAGGGGCATGCTGCGCCGCGCATCACGCAGCCCGCGGCCGCGCTCGCCACCACGCAGCGGGCGGTCACCACCGCGCTCGCCACCGCGCGGTGATCGATCACCGCCGCCTCGGCGGCACAGCCCAGCAGACCGACACCGTCGCCGCAGCCCTCGGCCTGACTACCGGGGCCGCCGCCGCTCCCACAGCGCCTCCAGCGAAGAGGACTGGCGTGTGCATGGTCGCTCGCGCTCCCGGACCCGCAGTGCGGGCTGCCGGAGCGAACAGCCGGTGGGCCGTGGCAGCAGCCGTGCCCCAAGCCAGGAGCGGTACAGGCCCCAGGCCCACCGTGTCACCTTTGCGGACGATGCCCCGATGCCCGCACGATCGAGCCACGCGGCGCAGCTGCAGCACATCCGCGCGCACGGCCTCACGTCCGGCCAGGACCGGCCGCACGTGACCATGCCCATCCTGGACTGTGGACCGGAGCCGGGCCAACTGCAAGCTTGCCTTGCCCGCAAGACAGGCGTCTTGGCGGGGCCGCCCATGGTACTCAACGCGAGCACAGTGGGGGTCGACACGGGATTTTTCGGGACCGTCGCCGTCAGCGCCAAGTGGCTGCTGCGGCGTCAGCACCCCTACAACCGCAGGCCGGTGGCGCTGCACGACTATCAGCTGCGGCCAGCTGAGTCAGCAGGCAGCATCGACGGCTCAGAGTTGCACCTGCGGCTGGGGGAACGCTGGATTGTCCTGCATCCGGACCCAGCTAAGCCTTGGCCCGTCGTCGCAGACCAGTACTGTGACATCGTGCTGGGTCAAACCTTCCTGAGGAACCACGCAAATGTCAACCAGCTGGCGCCAGTTCCGACGGTGCAGTTCGGCGGGTTCGGCGGCGAGCCAGTCACGATTCGAGCAAGGACGGAGGAGACGGACATCCAGGTATATGGCACCGCAGCTGAGCAGCCGCCACCGCCACCGCCACCTCCGCCACCGCCACCGCCGCCGCCGCTGGCGTCTCCGCCGCCACCGCCACCTCCGCCACCGCCGCCGCCGCCAGCGTCTCCACCGCCGCCACCACCGCCACCACCGCCGTCAGCGGAGGTCATGCGAGCGGCCGCCGTGGAGTACCTGCGGTATCGCTGCGGCATCAGCGATGCCGTGGCGGCGGGCTTGATCGATCAGTGCGGTGGCGACATCGTGAAGGCGCTCCATGTGCATGAGCAGGGCACACGCCAGCAGCAAGTGCTGCTGGTGAAGCGCATGATGCGGCGCCGCAAGAAGCTCGCGCGCCGTCAGCGCCGGATCATGCAGCAGGCCGCGGAGCAAGCACGCCAGGACAGGCAACAGGCTGTGCAGAGCCAGCAGCGTCTCCGGGCCCGCCTGCAACGTGCGCGGCGCGCCTGCCAGGGGCTACAGCCAGGAATGCCGTTTCAGCCGTCGACCACAAAGCGGTTGCCGACTGCTGCGGCTGCGCCCGCCCGCAACCAGCGTTTGACCCACGGCAGCATCAGCTCGACCCTACTGTTTTTCCTGCTTATGGTCGTGCACGCCTATGCGGGGAGCACGCCGCCGTTCATCCCGCCGGTGGACGGCATTCGGACCTGCCCGGCCGTCTGCCTGGAACCCCACCGGCCGGTCGTGCAGCAGGCAAGGCAGTCAGAGCCGGTAGGGGGACTGGGAGGGCTGGCGCAGCTGCTTTCCAGGCAGGGTGCGCCGCCGGAGCCGTCGCCATCCCAGTCAGCAGCGGCACCACCAGCACCTCCGCCGGCGCAGGCTGGGCAGTCGTCGCCGGTGGCGCCACCAGTGCCGCCGCCTGCACCGCCAGCACCTCCTCCAGCACCGGACGGTCAAGCGTTGCCAGTGGTGACGCCGGTGCCTCAGCCTCCACCGCCGCCGCCGCCAGCACCACCTCCGCCGCCACCGCCACCGCCACCACCATCGGCGCCACCCCAGTCGACCGCTGGCGCCCGGCTTGCACCTGGCCCATCGCTCCCATCCATGACCACCCCAGAAGGCAAGCGCTATCCTGGGGAGGGCACGGCATTTGTCAAGGACGAGCAAGGCGGCTTCACATGGTGTGAACGACGGGACATGACGCCGGCCGTGAAAGCGCAGTTCAAAGACCTCATGCAGCGGTACGACAAGGTGTTCGCGCGGTCGCTCAAGGATCTGGGCTGCTACACCGGTGAAATGGGGCCGGCGCGCATCGAGCTTGTGCATGACAGGCCCATCTGGCAGCCGCAGCGTCAGCATTCCCCCTTGGAGCTCCAGATCCAGGAGGAAAAGTGCGCGGAACTACGGGACGCCGGCATCATCGTCCCGTCCAGCAGCACCAAGTACGCCATGAACGTCACCATGCCTGCGAAGAAAGACGCCAACGGGCAGTGGACTGACCGCCGCTACTGCTGTGATGCCCGGCCGCTCAACGCCGCCACCGTCCCGAACCGTTACGCACCGCCGACCCCGGAGCAACTGTTTCAGCGTATTGGGGGCTCGCCCTGGATCAGCAAGATGGACTGCCGGGCGGCATTCAACCAGATACCGCTGGCCCGGGAGGATCAGGAGAAGACGTCGTTCTGGTGGCGTGAGAAGCTCTGGATGTACACGCGCAACCTCTACGGCCTGCGTAACGCAACTGGGCAGTTCCAAATGATCATAGACCACGAGCTTCGCCGTCACGGGCTCGAGGGCTTCGCCATGGCGTTTGTGGACGACATCCTGGTATTTTCGGCCACCGCGGAGGAGCATGTGCAGCATTGTGAGGCGGTGTTTCGGTGTCTGATGGAGTGCGGCCTGCGCCTGCACCCTGAGAAGACCATCATCGCTGCGGAGGAGGTCGAGTTCTTGGGGCACATGTGCTCGGCGATGGGTGTCAGGCCCATGGATGCCAAATGCGCGGCCATCATGGCGCTGCAGCCGCCGACCAACCTGACGGAGCTACAAGCGTTGCTGGGGCTGTGCAATTACTACCGTTGCTACGTGCCGCATTTCAGTGAGATCGCGGCACCGCTGAACCAGCTCACGCGCAAGGGCGTCGTGTGGGGGGAGCAGACTTGGCAGCCGGAGCACCAGGCGGCGCTGGACGCGATCAAGGCGCATTTCCGTCAAGAGGGGCTCATTCTGCGCCGGCTGCAGCCTGGACGACCCATGATTCTGCATACGGACTTCTCGGCCAGTGGCATCAGCGGCGTGCTCGGTCAGTTGGACGATGACGGCAACGAGTACCTGGTGGCGTGTGTGTCCCGCTCGCTCAACGCTCACGAGCGGAACTACATCAGCTACAAGGGTGAGATGCTTGCGGCGTGCTGGGCGATGCAGGCCATGCGGCCGTACCTGCACGGCGTGCAGTTCACGCTTGTCACTGATCACGCACCGCTCCTCTGGCTCATGGAGAACACCGGCGCCGGCAGCGCCGGGGTCTACCAGCGATGGCAGCTGATCATGAGCCAGTACGACTTCAACATCACTCACCGGCCGGGCGCGCTCCACCAGAACGCTGACGCGCTCAGCCGCATGCCGCGGCCGAGCACTGCTGACGGTACGGGCTCGCGCATGGATGAGGAGGATGACCCGGTTCCGCCCAAACCTCAGCTGGTGCCGTACCCGCGCGCCCTCGTCACTGGCACTGCGGCCAGCCTCAGTGGACCCATCCAGGTCCTGCTCACCCGCTCCCAGGCCCAACGCGAGCGACTACATGCTGTGCTCGCGGTGGGGAGCAACAGTGTGCTCCCCACGGCTGAGGAGCTGCTGGCAGGCAACAATGGTACGTTAACAGATCCAGTGGATCGGTGCCCAGTGGAGGAGCTGCTGCCGACTCAGCTTGCCACGCGGCAGCTCGTGCAACATGCAAACCGCCTGGCGCGGGAGCACCGGGTTGCGCTCAACGCCATTGCCTGCGAGCCACCCCGCGCTGCGGTTATGGAGCGGCCAGCATCAGCAGAGCAGGACCCTGTCACCGTCGCGCTGAACAGCAGTTTGAATTCGCATCACTTCCTGGAGAAAGCGCTGTCGGAGGGGTTGGTGGTGGTGGAGTACGGCAGCCACGCGGCGGGCCTTGAGGCTGTTCTGCGAGCAGGGTGGCACGTGCGTGCGTATCATGTCGCGGACGCACTGCCGCCGGCTGGGCTCAAGATGCTGCGCCAACGTCTGCGGGCGCTGGAGATTGAGTACCCGCATCAGCTCAGGTCCTCTGCGGTTCATAGCCCTTTCAATCAGCTCCCCACGTCCGGTGACGTGACGGAAGCCATGCTGCGCAACTTGGGGGCCGCCAAACAGCATCAGTGGCTGGTAGTGGGAGCTGCCGAGTCGGCCGTCGACCCGCGGGCCAGGCGCATTCTGCAGCTCATCGGCGCCCTGCAGCGTTTACAGCCGCGCCTGCTGCCGGGTTACTTTGTGCAAATCGCTGGAGACACGACCGCTGACATGGCCTTTGGCAACGGTTTCCTGGTGGACCTTGCCTGCTTGGGGCAACGACAGCACGGCCTGGCGACGCTGTACACCAGCCTGGGGGAATCCAAGCGGCTTTCGCGCATGATCGGCACACATGCGTGGGCCAGCCCCGTGGCGGAGCTCTCGGGTCTGCTACCGGGGCGCACTCTCGCGCCGCTGGCGTCGCCGCTCTCGGACCCGTACCTACGCTGTGACGTCCCAGGCGCGCGGCCAGTTGTCTTGCCGCCAGGCGACCTCTTCGGTTCACCGCCGCCAGGCCTCATCGAAGCCGAGCCGCTGACAGCGCAGCAGCTGGAGCTCATACTTGGACTCAGTGGGTCAGTGACAGCAAGCGCCCCAGAGGCGCTGCGTCGGGAGCTCCTGGCTTCAGGCCCATCCTTCCCTGCAGCATCGCACGTCCTCGCCTTCAGCCAGGCGCTGCAGAGGGCCTACATGACGCCGCACCACATGGCAACTCTCAAACCCACCTATGCAGCAGATCAGCCGGCCTTTCCGCTGGGGGGGGATGGGGTGCCGACGTACACAGCGGACAGGCCAGCGGCTTTTGTGGCGCTCGCCATGCGTCCCTCGCCGTCGCTCTTCAGCTGCACGACGCTGGTCTCTGAGGTAGCGGAAGTGCTGGATGGCCAGCAGCCAGCCAACCTCACGGACCCTTGCCTCGATCTGGAGATGCGACACCTGCTGCGCCATGGCTGCTACAGCGAGCAGCTCTCGCCAAAGGAGCAGCAGCGCATCACCAAGCGGGCCAGTTCGTACCGTGAGTCGGGGGGCCGGTTGCTGCGCTACATGCCGAATGGCACTGTGCGGGAGGTGCCGGAGCCAGCGCAACGGCGGGACATTATCGATCGGGCGCACAGCAGTCTGGGGCATTTCGGCAGCCGTCGGACGCTGGGGCTCCTGCAGTGCGGGTTCTGGTGGCCCGGCATGTCACGTGACGTGTCGGCCGTGGTGGCGTCATGCAAGCTGTGTGACCAGGTCAACGCGGCAGGCAACGTGCGTCCAGAGCAGCTGCAGCCGCTGCCTATTCGGGGACCCTTCTACCGCTGGGGCTGTGACCTGGCGGGGCCCCTGCCGCCCACCAAGCGCGGTAACGTGATGGTCATGATTTGTGTGGAGCATTTCACCAAGCACGTCGAACTGGTAGCGCTGCCCAACAAGACGGCGGACGAGACGGCGCGCGTGCTGCTGGAGCGGGTGCTTTGCCGGTTCTCCGCGCCAGCAGAGGTGCTTACTGATCGTGGCCAGGAGTGGGAAGGCGCCTTTGCGGCGCTGTGCGAGCAGTGCCTGATTGACCACCGGACCACGTCGCCCAACCATCCGCAAGCTGACGGTGCAGCTGAGCGGGTTGTCCAGACCACGAAGAAGGCGCTGCGGAAGTACTGTGCGGAGCAGCGGAGCGCGGCGGATTGGGACGACTACCTGCCGTGGCTGCAACTGGGCTACAACTGCTCTCCACAGGCCTCAACGGGGCACTCGCCGTACCTGCTGCTGTACGGCGCGCAGCCGGTCATCCCGCCTGCTATCCGCGAGCGTGTGACGGAGCCTCTGGACCCTGCCAACGAGACGCAATTCTATGACCACCTGACGCGTCGGGCAGAGCTCTTCCAGCGGCTGATGCCGGAGGCCGCTGGCAACTTGCTCATCGCTCAGCACCGGGACACGCAGCGGTACGCGCGGGTCAGGGCTGGGGGTTATCAGCCTCGCATCGAGCGCTTTGAGCCGGGCGACTACGTGTATGTGCTGGCTCGCAATCGCAGCAGTACCCTGCAGCCGCCGACGCGGGACAGTGTCCTACGCGTCGTCCAGGTCAGCCCCGCCGGTGTCGTCACGCTGCGCGGTCGCTGCGGCACGGAGCGCAAGGAGCATGTCAGCCAGCTCCGGCCGTGCCACCTGCCGGACCTCGACCCCATCGTGGACCCGCGCCTGGCGGTGCCGCCGGCGGATCTGGCGTGTGAGGTTTGCGGGTTCCCGGATCAGGAGGAGGTCATGCTGCTGTGTGACGGCTGCGGCACGGGCTGGCACATGCACTGCTTGCGGCCGCAGCTCACCCAGGTGCCCAGTGGCACTTGGGTCTGCCCCGACTGTGCGGCGGCAGGGATCACAGTGGAGCAGATTGACGCAAAGCCGGTGCCAGCGGCGCCGGAGGCCCAGCCCAACATCTTTCCCAACGCGCAGCAGCGCCGCCGCCAAGCTGCGGCGGCAGCCCTGGACGGGCGGGCCGTGCGGCGGCGGGTCAAGGATCCCGTCACTCTCTCTGCAGCCGTTTGCGAGGGTGTCGCCCGCTACCTAGGTCCAGGGAGCGGTGCTCAGCAGTACGAGGTCACGTACGACAACGGCGCTGTGGAGCGCATGACCATGGCGACACTTCGCAAGCACCTCGTTCCGGAGTCGAATGCTGGATCACCATCGTCACGACGGCGGCGCACCAGCCTTGCAGGCAGCACCAGCGTGCTACCGGACGTTTGGGACTTTGGCAGCCTGACCGGAGCTCGAGCGGCTTTTGATCAGCTCGTTCCGGCAGCAGAGTACCCCGACGGCCAAGTGGCCAAGTTTGTCAACTTCCTACCTCGAGGCTTTGTCACGACACACAGCGTAATTGACACAGCGTGTCAAAAGCCTGGATTGTACGATCTACACCAGGAAACCCCTCCTCGGTCAAGGATGGGGGAATGCCGCGGAATCTACTCCGGAAGACGGGATCTGAGTGCCGTCACTCCGGCGATCACTGCCTGAGCGGGAGCTGAGTGCCGCTCATGATCCAAGTACGGCAGGATCCCTAAGCCCGGCTATGATAGAAAGGCCCGGTCAGGCCTGCCCAACAAGCTCGAGTCACCTTTACCAGTCTGCAGTACGATTGCAGATGTCCTTGGCCGCTAGATTCAGTCATATATGGGGGGAGTTGCGAGAACCCCGTCTAGCGGTACGCGGCGTGGGTTCGAATCACACGGCCGGCCACTGGTGAGGTGTTCCCCGCGAAAAACCCAGTTCGGGGTTTCTGGTGTGGGGGGGTTGGGCGCGGAGCACTACCCGATGTGCCAGAGACGCAGTGTGTCGTGACAGCTGTCACGACACACAGCGTAATTGACACAGCGTGTCAAAAGCCTGGATTGTACGATCTACACCAGGAAACCCCTCCTCGGTCAAGGATGGGGGAATGCCGCGGAATCTACTCCGGAAGACGGGATCTGAGTGCCGTCACTCCGGCGATCACTGCCTGAGCGGGAGCTGAGTGCCGCTCATGATCCAAGTACGGCAGGATCCCTAAGCCCGGCTATGATAGAAAGGCCCGGTCAGGCCTGCCCAACAAGCTCGAGTCACCTTTACCAGTCTGCAGTACGATTGCAGATGTCCTTGGCCGCTAGATTCAGTCATATATGCTCTTTGGCGATGAGTTGACGGCGCCCGGAACTGGGGACACGCGCTGAACGGCGCGCGTCCCGGACGGCACACTCTCTGGCTGATCACGCTCGCGGACTGCGAGCGCCCAGGGTCAATGGGAACGACTACAGCTGAAGGCGAGAAAAGGCTATCGAGGTTACAAGAGATGAATGTCGTTGCGGTGGTCTAGGTGGGCACTGAGCGCAGGCTATTCCTTTGCTCGTTCTCACGGTCCACAACCAGTTGACGACTGGCCAGCGACTGCTGTTGTTTAGACTATTTTCACCGCTGCTCACACAAGCGCGAGCAGCGGCTCAAAGCCGGGACTGCGGGGCCCGAGCAAGGGACCCACCCTGGAGTCTACGTATCCATATCCGCATACGAAGTCCTCCGACAAGCAGGCGCTGTTGCCCGATACCGCACGGCAAAAAGCACGTAATACAACATAATGACTATACCAACTCTAATCGATACGGGCTGAAAGCGCCCTGGGTCGGTCGCGCGATCACGTTCCGGTGTGCTAACCGCCCAACTAACCGTAACTGACAGAAATGCCCGAAAGTGGCAAGAACAGCAAAACTAGCGAGATAGACGCGCTGTGTCAATAACGCAGTGTGTCGTGACAGCTGTCACGACACACGACGTAAACGGCTCGTTGGGTGAGCCTCGCGCTGACTCCCCCCCCAGCTGAAACGCCAGAGAAAGCTGCTCGGCTCGCACCAACACGCAGAAACACAACACGCGGCCCCGGCGGTGTCTACACGCACGGGGTTCAGATAGCACATCGCGGAGAAAGCAGCGCTTCACGGGAAGTCGCTCAACGCAACGCGGCCACGCGACGGGTCCGCTGGAAAATGCAGTGCTCGGCGGCCTAAACGACAGGTCCGCAACTACATGCTGCTGGGTTCAGCGTTCGTGAGACAAGCCATGCTACGGGCGAAGGCCCTCAGCTAACGCAGACCTGACGGTCTGCAGGCGGTTCGCCATGACGGGTTGAGACCCTCGAAAAAGACAAATGTCGCTGCAACGGATGGAACGCAGGTTGCCCCCCCTGCTCGAAAATCCTACCCTTCGCCTAAACCAACTGACTGGCTCGCAACCTCCCCGACATCACTACACCATCACCCACGGGCCATTCGCCTGGCCCTTGGCCCGCAGCAGCTGATCCCGAAGCCCCCGACTCGCGAAAACCACCAACCACACACACCTGCGGCCCCAAACCCCTTTCGGCAAGCCTAGAATCAGCGCCAACCGGCCCGCTTCCGTCAGGCTCCGCAGATAGCGACGGCGCGCCTCATGCGCGTCGGTGACGTAGTGCGCCGCCACATTCATGGCGACTATGGGCGCGAACCTGGCAGCCAGCGGCAAGGCCAGATCAACCGCTGCCGCCCACGGCGAGGACACCACCGCGTCGTAATGCCAGACATCTTGAACTCGCCGGTAGAATTCCGGCTGCAGAGGGTCCTCGTGGCGGTCGGCGACGTGACCGTCGAACGGATCGTTGCTCAACACCCGGTACCCCCGCTGCTGCAACGCCCGAACCACCGTCCCCTTGCCCGCCCACGGATCCAGCACCCCCGCACACAGCCCGAAATCCACCGCTCGCACCAACGCCTCCACCTCATTGCCGTGCGCCAGGCGCGGCTCCGGGGTGAGCTCACCCGCCCGGGTGCTGCGCCGCAAGTGCGCCAAGCTGTCACGACACACTGCGTCTCTGGCACATCGGGTAGTGCTCCGCGCCCAAAGTCAGCGCGAGGCTCACCCAACGAGCCGTTTACGTCGTGTGTCGTGACATGCCTCATCGTGCCTCATTGTACAAGTCCTTCTGCCGCTGCTTTGCGGTCCAGCAAGCTTCCCTCCACCACACGTAGCCTCCTCCCCCCCCGAGCGCGAGGTCATAAAGAGACGCACCCGCGCATACCGCTGCACGGGCTCTGCCCAGCGGACACGCACGACCGCGGGAGGGCTCCCGTCGATCAGGGCGCGTCTCCGAATACCGCGGCCGGCATACTCAGCCATCCGGCCGGACCACTGCCGCCGTAGACTCTTCATGAGCTGACTTTACACCTCCTGAAGGGACGGGGACCCACTGCGAACAGCTGCACATTCGTTTGACTGTCATAACAGGGTAATATCCTTTATGTGCAATACATACAAGCTGGACAAACGCACAGTTTCAGCCTAAGGAAATAGAACACCCCCTCGCCCCCACCGTCATCACCGCCACCACTACCAGCAAATAAGAATACCAATGCAGACGTGCACTTTACTTGACAGCAAATAGACAATGCAGATATGCAGTGCAACCCGGGGGCATGCAGCTGCATCTGGGCCGTGTGTCATTATTACCTTTTCGCGGTAGTGCGCCTCCCCCCCCCACACACATATGGGGGCATGACGCCCGCGCAGCGCACGCGCGTACCTACCGGTAGCTAGGTACAAAACAAGCTAGATACGCCATGTAAACGACGCTACATATATCCATACTTAGCTTGCTTGCCTGATATACATATACAGATATAGTTCTCCAAGCTTACGACTTAGGCAGCTACGGCCTCATTCGCCGTCCGTTGTGATGCCCCCGCCGCCGCTGGCTCCGTCCTCCCGGGGCCCACACACGGCGGGGGCCTCTGATGGCGCCGGGACTATGGCGGTGTCCATGCGGCTGGGTCGCTGGCATCGCCCTGCGCCGATCTCGCTGTTGTTTGCGCTCCACCTGTCGAACCACGGCTGGACCCCCTGGCCGCCAGGCGCTGCGCCGCCGACGGCGCCGTCGCCACCATCGCCGCCGCAGTCGGCGCTGCCGTCCACGCCATCAGCAACGCCGCCGCTGGTGGTGTGGCCGCAGGAGTAGAGCCCGGCGGCGGCTGCCGTGGTGGCGCTGTTGGTGCCGACGCTCCAGGAGGTGCGGTGGAGCAGCGGCGACGGGTGGCCACCGCCGCCGCCGCCGCCGCCGGCGGGTGACGCTGGCGCTGGGAAGTCGTACCCCGGCAGCGGTTTCATGACGTCCTTTTCGCCCATCTTGAGGTTGCGCTCCACCTGGAGGGGAGGGGAGGAGGGGAGGGGAGGAAAGGGGAGAATGAGCATGTCGGGGTTTGGGTTTGGGGCTGAGGGTTGCCTTGGCAATGGTGGCGTGAGGGGGTGAGGGGAAGGTAGGTGGCCAGAAGGTGGCGGGGAGGGTGGAGGGAGGCGTGCGGCGTGCGGCGGCAAAATGGACGCGGCGTGCCCGGAGGGATACCAGCAGCTCGACCTCGCACCTCCCTACCCCCTCAGCAATCCCCCTCCTCCTGCTTGCCTTGTGCTCATCCAGCTCCCGCCGCTCGTAGTCGACGTGCACAAACGCGCGCTCCACGTTTTCGATTGCTTCCAGCTGCAAGGCAGGAGTTGGAAAAAACGAGCGTTGTTACTGTTGTTGCTATAGCGGGCAAGGAGCGGATGTGCGGGAGATACAAGCAGGAAGCATGGTAGCAGGAGAAGTGGGGACGGTAGGGTGCGGTGGGACGCCTCGGAAGCCGCTACCCCGGCTTGCCTGGGTGCATGCCCCGGCTTACCTGCATGTGCGGGCCTGGCCCATGGCTTAAGGCCCTACCCTTTGCCGACCCATGGGCCAACGTATACCTTTCCAACCACGGTGGGCTGAAACTGAACTGAAAACCCAACTTGCGTCAGGTCCTGGAATCTGACCCCTATGACCAGCGCTACTCCGTCGTGCCGTGATGCCAGCGGGGCGTGCCCACGAACCCACCCACACACCAACCACCAAGACGCCCACGCGCGCTCCCTCCCCCCGCCCACACACACCCCGCCCCTGTCCCTACCCCCGCCCCAACTCACCTTGTGCTGCAGTTCCAGCGCAATGTCGTGCGATTCCCGTACGGTCATGGACGCCGGCAGCAGCACCTCCACCTCCACGACCATGTGACTGCCGTGGTGGTAGGCCGTCACCCGGTCCAACTGAGGGGGGCGGAGAGAAGGGAACGATCGCGGCAAGGTAGGCAGCGAGCACAAAAGGGGGAGGGGGGCAACTTGACAGTTCTCAGCAGTGATGGCGACAACGGCAACGGTAGCGGCAGGGGATGCAGCAGAGGCAGCGACACGGTAGTGGGGGCAGCAGCAACAGCAGCAGCAGGCGCAATGCCGGCCACCCCCTCGCAGCACACCTGCTTCCCCCGGGTGCAGCAGCCCTCCCCGCTCCAGTCCTCCCTTACCTGCATGTGCGGGCTGTGGTTCTCCGTCACGTACGTCACCTCCTCTATGACCTCCTCCGGGGCCTCCAGCCCAATCATCTTCTGGCCCTGCATCAGACACGGCAGCAAAGCCGTCCCACTGAGTGCTCCAACTGTTTATGGGCACATCCAGGCTGCTCTGCCCCGCCCGAAATACCTGGTGCCCCCGGTCCGCCCCGCCCCGTCACCCCTCACCCCGCCCCCCGTGCCCGTGCCCCTGCCCTCACCTGCTCCCAGCATATCGCGAGCCAGTTCCTTATGATGAGCAGCGAGAAGGCCACCGCCACCGCGGGGTCCACCCACCAGTAGCGGGGCAGGTTGCCGGCGATGGCTGCCCCACCGATGGCGGCCAGGTTGGACATGACGTCGTTCAGGTGGTCCTCAGACAGGGCAACCTGGGGGGAAAGACGGGGAGGGGAGAGGGAGCGGTGAGGAAGGGAGCGGTGTGGAAGGGAGCGGTGTGGAAGGGAGCCGTTGGTTGTTACCCTCGGCTCGGTACTCGACACAAGAAGGGAGGATTGAGGGAGAGTGGGAGCAGGGCAGAGGGAAGGGGAAAGATACAGGGAGGGGCGGTAAGGGTACGGAGCAGCCGGGAGTTGTTGACTGCCGAGCAAGGAATCCATAGCCCCCCCGTTCAGCCGACTCGTACCATGATGGGGTTCTTTCGCAGCGCTCGGCAGTACACGTAGAGGGCCAATTTGAAGGCGGTGGCAGCCGACAGCGTCACGATCAGGATGGCGTCGACGTTGAGCGGGGACAGGTGACCTGCTACAAGTTCCAATGCCACCAGCAGCGTTCCAATGGCACGATCAGGGCACGCTTTGCAGCCATCACTCCTGGTTGGACAAGTCCAAAGCTGGTCGAAACCAGTGGAATGAGGCGGTTGCGTATTAAAGGACAGGGCCTCCGGGGAGGGGTTGCCGAACCCGGACCCCGGCTGGCGGGTACGCACCGTGCAGGCCGTCCCACAGGCTCCCAATGGACTCTCGAATGACCAGAGCTGTGGAGACGAACATGATGGAGGCACATGCCAGCACTGAGAGCTCCGCCATGCGTGTCCGGCCGATGGGGAAACGTCTATCGAACCTGGAGAAGAAAGGTGATGGCCGTATTTGCTGTTAGAGCGGCCAGGACTGTCCACGACTGCAGAAATTCGCTCTGAGGCCTCATTCCCGAAGGTATTGCTGACAGGGGCTGTAGCTTGAGCTCAATCGAACCCGAAACATGGGAACAAATTCGACATGTGAAAAGCGTACAACCGTCAACAGTCAACGTCAGCCTGCCCTTTGTCCCTCTTACCTGGCCGCCTGGTACTCTGCCACTGCAAGCACAGATTGGCTAAGAATGTCGACAAGGCTGTCGACGGCGCTCGCGAGGACGGCGTAGGAGCCGGACAACACAAAAGTTGCCGTTTTGGCGATGAACAGCAGCACGTTTACGAGCCAGCTTGCATTAATGCCTAATCTGACACGTCTCGAGAAGTCATCGGCTTCGTTGTTGCCTAGCAAGGGCTGTTCGGCATCTGTCCTTGCCGTAAGAATCGGCGCCGCTGTTTCGACATCAGGGCATATTAAACTCAACCGACTACCCCGGCTTAGACTTCTACATGACTGTACACGTGTAAACCCTTGGGGGTCAGTACACGAACTAGTTTGGCCGAGAACCACTTCTCGTGCAAGTTGTGCCAGTTTTCTTCTGCGCGGCTATAACTGCAAATACGCTGTGCTGGCTAAAGGAAGCACTACGCATTTCACGCAAGACAAACGATTACGGCTACATGACCAGAACAGGTTTGGACGCCGGTGCAATGCCGTACAAACGAAAACGGTCGAGCAGCCTACGGTTGGTCGGTTGATTGAAAGTAAACCCCACAAGACGATAAGAGACATCAAAGATAGCGATATAATTGCCAAAAATAACAGTGTATGCGCAGGAGCAGGGTCGAAACGTCCTCACCGGCCTCCCCTAATGCTCTCTTCTTTCAGCTGGAGATCGCCAATACGATACCTAGCGTCTGGTCTCCTGCTTCGGTCTCCTGTTTCCGGGTCCACTGGTCAGGCACGCTGATTCTGCTGCTACTGCTGCTGCTGCCGTTGCTGCTTACGAGATGTGACCCGCTGTGTGGACGGACGTCGTGAGCATGTCATGGCTTGGGATACCTTCATTATCCCAAGCCATGACATGTCATGGCTTGGGATACCTTCATTATCCCAAGCCATGACATGTCATGGCTTGGGATACCTTCATTATCCCAAGCCATGACATGCTTGGGATAATAAATACAAGTGCAACCGATCAGCCAAGTAGCTGAGGTGGATATATGTGGGACATTGTTCCATTTCGCAGTCGCAATGCTTGTATTTATATTTACTTGGGGACAGGGGACGCAGCCCCGAATGAATGTGACGAAATTCATTCGGGGCTGCGTCCCCTTTCCCCCAGTACATGTGACGAAATTTGTCAAGAGACCACGCACGACACAACAGTAGCAGACAAGGGAAATGCTGGCGACCTGAATATGGGCACAGTTCGGTACCCCGCCCCAGGCCGTCACCACCTGCCGGACCTTCTGGCGATGGTGGGTCGATAACAACGGTCTCCGTTTATTGCCCCACTCGCGCCACTCTCCGGCTGAGCGTCTGAACTGCCACATAGCAACCGCAGCTAAAACCCTGCGCGCTGAGCGCACACGCAGCTGCTGCGGCGCTGACAGGTCAGGTCAGATGACAGGTCAGGTCAGGTCACGTCAGGTGGGGCAGCAGACGTGTGGTGGAGACGCCGCGGTAGACCTGCGGATTCTGTGGCACGGCCTCCTGGGATTGCTGTAGTGAGTGGCTGGGTGTTGAAGGGGCGCGCTGGGCAGGGCGATCAGGGCAGTATGTCGTGAAGTGTCCTGGGAGCAGAACGGCATGACAGCCATACCGCCGCTGGGTGCTGGTCATGGCAACCGCCAGCCTTTGCGCAGGCTTTGCGATGCAACATGCATGTGTGGCGCATCGGGGCTTCGAGCGAGGGCTTCAGTGCGTTCGCATGTGTGCCCACCCGAAGGCGTGTCTCTTGTGAGAGAGCAGCGCGGAAGCAAGCAGTCCTCGATTGAATTGATGCTGCTGTGGCGAAGCACGTGGCTACCGCACTGGCGGCACCGCCAGCCCCATCAGCAGAGCTGCCGGACCCGATGGACAACGAAGACGTCATCCACATGTCTCCCATCTCAGTTGGATGGGCTCGTGTGCACGCAGATGAACTCGTGTGCAAGCATACGCAGCACAGCCGGTGATGCAGGATGAGACGGCGGCCCCGGCGTAGGTGGCAGCGCAGGTGTTGACGGTGCACGTCGCCACACGGGCAGCATCACAGGCGGATTCACCACAGTATCACGCAGCCGCACTCCAGACCGCTTGTCACACGCGCCACCGTCGGCGCGTGCCAAACTGTGGTGTACAAGTGCTAACTGCACAGTTTGCGGCAGCAGAACAACCTGTCTCAGCCTCATAATGTGCGTATTTTGTGTCACAATCATTCGCAAGTCTCAGTTCGTTGGGTCCTAAACCGTGCTCCGAACAATTCCATGGTGGGTCCTCAGATCACGTCGTGAATATGACCAAGTGTTGGAGCAACGTGGCACACACGACACATGTGCCTGCGCACGCAAACGATCCACGAACGGGCTGACCCACGGGTCTGCCCGCCCGCCGCTCAAGGCGAACGAACTCGTGAGCGTCCGCATCCATGCTACACCGCACCCCTCCGCACCGCAAGGCTACACCCAACTGGGCGTGACTCACCCCCTCGTATTGAGCACGGCTTTGTGCGAGTGCATCACCCCCGACGCACCCTTGTGAGCACGACAGCAAACTACCCCAGAATCAACAGCTCCTCCAACCACCTGCGCAACCCAGTCAACACATTGCAACATTTCACCGCGACAAACAAGCAATCCACCTGGCCTGCATGCGCGTATGCGCACATACACATAACATGCAGGACAGGACGAGCCAATACGGCATGTTCTGTGGTGGCCCTGAAATACCCTGAACCCCACCCAGCCTCTGCCCGTAGCAACACAATCGCCAGAAACGGGATCTTCTCTCTCATTCGATGCCTCTTTACTTCGATCATTAGAGCCTTTCAGATCAGATTAGCCTCGCCACCGTCGGCAATTAAACGTACAATGCCATGAATGGCCTCGGGGCCTCACTCGTGCAGTGGAACTGCCCCACCATGCAACATGTCTTTCAGGTACAGCTCGGTTACAGCACACCCCTCCGCACGAGAACTCTCCCTCTCGTTTCGGAGGCGTGGAGAGCGCAGAATCTACGCAGTGGCGCCAAGGTGACCCCGGGATGCCATCCACGCCATTCCTCACGTTTACCTTCTCAGCACCTGCTGAATCAGGCGGCATTCCAGGTTGCTGGCGTTCTCCTGCCGCCAGGTGCAACGACGCCCGCGGCGCCGCCACTGCCACCATCGATCACAACCGGATTTGTGCCGGCCGGCATCGCCACTGGTGTCGCTGCTGCTGCTCCCGGCGCTTGCTACAGCCCCGTTGGCGTCGCTCCCGCGCAAGCAGACGGTGGGGCCGGGGGCCTGCCGGCTGCGCAGCTGGACGGCGACGCCGCGGCCGAGTCGTACGGCGCGCCGATGTCGTAGGCCACCAGCGGCTTCATGACATCCTTGATCCCCAGCTTCAGGTTGCGCTCAACCTGGGGGGCGGAGCGTTTCGGGGGCTTAAGGGTTTCGTTTGTTTGGTCAGCAAGGAGGATGTCAGTGCGCTGTCAGGAAGATCCCCATGTTTGAGCTGCTAGTGTGTCGCTGCACCGAGTCCCTCGTGCACAGCGTCCCGCCGCGTGACCGGGCCGGCGCTGCCAGGTCACGTAGTGCCGCCCGGTCCGAAGCTAAATCACGGCGTTAGCACGCAGCGCCGCACACTACATCACCAACTACACCCGAAGCCCGACATTGACGCCGCGCGAGGGGATGCGCGGCCCTCACCCCGTGCAGCTGCGCGGCCTTGCGGGGCTTGGTGTACGCCCAAGGGCCAGCTGGCCGACCTCGCTACCCCGCAGCCGCTTCCACCGCCAAACAAGTAGTGAGACATCCAGTTGAAGGTACTGCGAGTTCCGCAGCTCTTCAATGCTGCCTGCTCCCACCGTACTCGCTGTGCGACCTAACCGGAAGCGCACTTTGCCCGACCTAGCAACACCCATCATTACGAGGCAGCAAGTTGGGCCCGCCTTGCTCCCGCGGCGCACCTTATGCTCCTCCAGGGTCCGCCGCTCGTAGTCGACGTGCACAAACGCCCGCTCCACGCTATCAATCGCCTCGATCTGCAAGACAAGAAAGTGGTGGCGCGGCAGCGTCTTGATACACATCTATCCGGGTTATAGGGCTGTAGGTCACTCTTGCCCTTCTTAGGATGACCCTGATGTACACGGCAGAGATTTGGCCTCGAAGCGGAATGAAGGGCTGCATGCATGAGGCCCGCCGATACGTGGGAAAGCCCCAATCGTCACAACTGACGTCGTCATCGGTCTCGGGGTGACGCCCCAACCCACCTTGTGCTGCAGTTCCAGCGCAATGTCGTGCGATTCCCGTACGGTCATGGACGCCGGCAGCAGCACCTCCACCTCCACGACCATGTGACTGCCGTGGTGGTAGGCCGTCACCCGGTCCAACTGAGCGGGGGGCGGAGAGGAAGCCCCAGGCCGCAGACACAAACAGCGTCAACAGCCACGCGCCGGGGTGCATGGCTCACTCATTGGGCAAGGCGTCCGCCACCAGGTACTCCACTGCTTACCGTACCTATTTGTCGGCCGGCACCTTTGCCGGCGCACATTGTTACCGTGGAGTGCCTCAAGAGGCGGCTTGGGGCTTTGTCGAGGGTCGGCGTGTTCCTGCCTCCGCCCCAGACGGCATCGCTTTTGCTTTGGGGACGAGGTCCTGGAAGCAAGTGCCCAACCCCCAAAACGCCCCACCCCACATAACCGCATTGTGGATCGCACAGCCACCGCACCGGCAGCCCGCCGCCGTCACTCACCTGCATGTGTGGGTTGTGTTTCTGGGTCACGCGCGTGACCTCCTGGATCAGCTCCTCGGGGGCCCCCAACCCAATCATCTTCTGGCCCTGCAGCTCAGCGGCACAGCGGAGAGTTATCTATAGGGTTCCGTGCTCCCTCCCTCCCTCCCTCCTTGCCGCACGCGCGCCGACCGGATTCGACTATGCAATACGCACGCGGCCAACCAGGAAAACAAATACGCAAACCGCACACTATAGATGTGCGGAGGGGCCAAGTGCGTGCCACGGGTTGCGCCTGCCACTATGGCACCCTGCCTGGTGGTGAGGCACACACACACACACACCCCTGCCAGCGGCAGGCCTGCGGCTGGTTTGGGTTGATGCGCGCCACCGCTCGCTAACGCTGGACACTCGCTGCGAAAGGAAAGGCTTTCCGGGGCGGGCCCCATTGCCCCCACCGGCTCACCAGTCCCGGGTCCCCAGGCTCCGTTAAGCCCACCCAACCCAGTCTCACCCCGTCCCCCTCACCCCGCCCCCCGTGCCCGTGCCCCTGCCCCTCACCTGCTCCCAGCATATCGCGAGCCAGTTCCTTATGATGAGCAGTGAGGATGCCACCGCCACCACGGGGTCCACCCACCAGTAGCGGGGCAGGTTGCCGGCGATGGCTGCCCCACCGATGGCGGCCAGGTTGGACATGACGTCGTTCAGGTGGTCCTCGGACAGGGCAACCTGGGGGGAAAGACGGGGGGAAGAGGGAATGGTGAGGAAGGGAGCGGCGAGGGAGCCAGCCCGGGGGAAAGAGGGGAGAGCGTGGAAGCAGGGCCTTAGAGGACCTCTCCGCAGGGGCGCGGCCGGAGCTCAAAACATCGGCTAGAGCTTTTTGGGGCCACCTAGCTAGCACTTGCAGGGAGCCTTAAGAATTTCGTTACGTTTCGGCCCGGAGAGCCCAACCTAGATGCCATACATACTGTTCGTGGCAAGCCTGGCTAGGCTGTGTGCACCCTTCACGGTGGGTACGGCACACCCTGAACTGATTGTCCAGCCAAAACCAAGGCAGCAACAGCCACAGCGGTGCGTCGACGGGTGCGAGAGCGGGGGGCCGTCCCAAGTGCCAGCAGCTGTGTGCGCGCGCCCTCAATCCTTAGTCATCCCCGAACGCACCATGATGGGGTTCCTCCGCAGCGCTCGGCAGAACACGTAGAGGGCCAATTTGAAGGCGGTGGCAGCCGACAGCGTCACGATCAGGATGGCGTCGACGTTAAGCGGGGACAGGTGACCTGCGACAGCGCTGGCAGCGCAGGCGGCATTCTGACATCTTTACGGCTCAGACAGGCGGCGCAACGCAGACGGAGACAGCGTCTTCGACCGGTATGTCCCGAAAGGCGCCGAAGCCACCGCATGACGCAGAGCCACCGCATGCAGTCGAATGAGGCGCACGTGCACAAAGCAGTACGAATGCTTGCCGCATGATGTGTGAGAGGAGTAGTATCAGTGGTTGTAGTCGGATCTAGAGCCCCGAAGTTCTATTCGGTCGACCCCGGCGGGCTGTGTTCTGCAATGGACACGGCCAAGAGGCAGGAAAGCGCAACAAGGCCAGACAGCACGAGCCGCACTGACAGAAACGAGCAAAACCCCGGCAGACGAAATACAACAGCCCAAGCTGGGGGAAAGGGCGGACAGCGCCGCGACCACGGCGGAATCAGCCGTGAAGGTTCGCGGCTGGCGACTGACCCCGGCCACCTCCAAACAGGCGCACCAACGTACGTGACAGTGACAACAGTGATTTTTTCTGCGGCGGCCTAATGTGTTGCTGCTAAGCATGCCGTGTATACTGTATACAAATTGTTTGTATACGTAATTATACTGTATTTTATAAGGTATATGCGTACAATCCAGGGCGTATACGAATCTGATCTTTGTAGGGCTCGGTTATTGTCCGGAAAAAAATCTACCCCGACATTTTGCTACATGTTTTATCATAAGCCCTCTGCCATAGTTTTAGCTTGAAAATTGGACCGCAACGTCAGGTTCGGTAGGGTGGAAGGCCTGCCGTAGCTAACCGAAGGTCATACATCGCATCGTCGTCGTCGTTGGCCGACCGGACAACCTTGCACTTAATCGAATGCTGAAGACGCGATATGTTGGATGGCGAGAGACCTTGTCACAGGCGCTGCACAGCACCATGGCCATCTCCGGTCCACCAGGCGTGGCGGTACGGAACACAGACTTGAACTTGGGGAACCAGCTGGGCTTCCTTGTAATTTGGGTCAGGCGTTGAAGCAGGGCGGATACCTCTAGCGGGAGCATCTGCTTGCCCCGACATTCACAATGACCACTGGAATTTCTTAAACAGTGACGTCCGAGTCATTCTGAGACATTTTTGGTCAGGTCAGGCTGTCACAATGTCAACTGTCAGGTTGAACTGCTGGTCAACACGCGAAAAGCTTAATACCGGTGCAAAGGCGCTTGCAGCCGTGGTTTCGGCGCCGGCTTGGATTTGAACCCGATTTGAACTGTATACGCTTTTGCAGGGAGTATACAAAATGTTTGTGAACGTATTATACGCGTATACTATAAAGTATAAAGACGTATATTATAAACGAACAAAGCAACCCTACTTGTTGCTGACAGAGCGAACTGCCCCAGGCTTGAATGCTGACACTCCTCAAACGAGGTATCAACTTCCAGGGGATGTGAAGGGGGCCGAAGCTGGTGGGTACGCACCGTGCAGGCCGTCCCACAGACTCCCGATCGACTCCCGAATGACCAGTGCTGTAGACACGAACATGATGCCAGCACACGCCAGCACGGAAAGCTCCGCCATACGCGTGCGGCCAATGGGGAAGCGATCGTCGAATCTGCGAGCGCGCGACGCGCAGATTTGTAAGCGTGGGAGACGCCTACGCGGAGGGCAGTGCGGAGCGGCCTTCGCGTCACCCGGGGAAGCCGGGACCCCGATATCCCCGCCTAGCGAAATAGCCGCTTACCTCGCCGCCTGGTACTCAGCCACAGCAAGCACGGCTTGGCTGAAGAGGTCCACGAGGCTGTCGACGGCACTTGCGAGGACGGCGTACGAGCCAGACAGCACGAACACAAGTGTTTTCGATATCAACAAAAGCACGTTCACAACCCAGCTCACGTTGATGCCCAATCGCACGCGTCTGGAAAAGGCGTCGACATCCCTTTTTCCTCCCTGCGCTGATGAACCCTCGGATGTCGGCGCTGTCGTGAGAAGTAGCGCCACTTTTTCAATGTCATCTTCATCATCGGATGTGCAACTAGCCCGGCTTAAGCCACGAGCTGAAGTTAACCCCTGGGGATCAGTCCACGAACTGGTTTCACCAAGAATCACCTCTCTCGCTAATTGTAACATCTTTTGGAGACATCATTGAATGATGGATTAATTGACTCCAGCAGCGCGTAGAACTTGGACCAACTTTATTGCGCCCTTCGGCATATGCCATAACTCGTTAGGATGCCATCAGTCACGTTGTACACTTTCTCATACCCCCTCTACACCTGGTACGCTTTATAGCATTTTATTATCGGTGAGCACGTAGAAACACTTCGTGTGTCAACGCAGGGCAGGCTCGCCCATGGTCGGGCATGCTGAGATATTTTGTAAGATGACCCAAGGGGCGTGCTCTCGTTCAACTGATTATTCTCTGCTGCTGTCGAGGCTACCCTAATTGCAATCATATTGCATCCACCAGCCCTCACCAGCGATCCTTGGATTCTCGGGGAACATTGAATATCCTTGACGCTCCCCAACGCCCGTCGGGGAACATTGAATATCCTTGACGCTCCCCAACGCCCGGAAGTCGACAGCGTGACTCACAGTGAAGTTTTCTTGATGCGTATCAATTTGCTCACTGCCACCGCAGTCACTTGTACTAATTGAATCCTCGCCGCGCATTATGGCGGTTAGGAAAACAAACGTCTTTTTTCGAGGCTGAATGCCCGCAGAAAAGTGCTTTGAGTTGAAAGCGTCTTCGTACCAAATTTTCGCTCAGCGCCTTCTTCACGTGATCCTGCTGGAGTTACTAGCTTGGCGACTTAGTTCTTTCTTCTTGTTTCTCCTTGCTTATTCTCGCGGTAAGTCGCGGTCCATGAGCCTCCTGGCTCGTCTGGGCCCTAATTATTAATATATTTAAAAACGTCTAATGTCTTCCGGATAAAAGTTGTAGTTTCGAGGCGTTAGGGTATGTGAAAGATTGCGATAACGTCGACTCAGAGGGTACTCACGGGGGTACGCGGGGGTGGGATTCCTGGAAGTGTGGTGTCACGGGATACCTGGACGTCATGAGCACGTCATGAGCACGTCATGGCTTGGGATACCTTGTAATTATTACACATGCAACCGATCAGCCAAGTAGCTGACGTGGATATGGGGCAATGTTCCTGTTCGCAGTTGCAATGCTTGCTTTTATATTTACTGGGGGAAAGGGGCAGCAGCCCCGCATGAATATCGTCACATTTGTCAAAAGACCACGCACGACACAACAGTAGCAGGCAAGGGACATGCTGGTGACTTGAATACGGGCACAATTCGGTACCCAGGCCGTACCAGGCCGTCACCAAATGCCGGACCTTATAGCGATGGTGGGTCGTTAACACAGGCCTCCGTTTATTGCCCCACTCGCGCCACTCTCCGGCTGAGCGTCTGATCGGGGAACGCCGCGGAATCTACTCCGGAAGACGGGATCTGAGTGCCGTAACTCCGGCGATCACTGCCTGAGCGGGAGCTGAGTGCCGCTCATGATCCAAGTACGGCAGGATCCCTATGCCCGGCTATGCTAGAAAGGCCCGGTCAGGCCTGCCCGACATGCTCGAGTCACCTTTACCAGTCTGCAGTACGATTGCAGTTTCTCAGGCCGCATGATTTATAGTCGACATTCACCGCTCTTTTGGGTTTTAGAAAGAGCGGTGAAAACCCTAAAACCCAACCCTAAAACCCTAAAACCCTAAACCCGGACCCGCATGTCGCGGGTTCAATTCCTACGGCGTGCCACTGGTGAGGTGTTTGCCACGAAAGACCCAGTCCGGGTTTCTGGTGTGGGGGGGGCTGGGCGTGGAGCTCTACCCGATGTGCCAGAGGCGTAGTGTGTTGTGACGCCGCGGTAGACCTGCGGATTGTGTGACACGGCCTCCTGGGATTGCTGCAGCGAGTGGCCGGGTGTTGAAGGGGCGCGCTGGGCAGGGCGGTCAGGGCAGTATGTCGTGAAGTGTCCTGGGAGCAGAACGGCATGACAGCCATACCGCCGCTGGGTGCTGGTCATGGCAACCGCCAGCCTTTGCGCAGGCTTTGCGATGCAACATGCATGTGTGGCGCATCGGGGCTTCGATCGAGGGCTTCAGTGCGTTCGCATGTGTGCCCACCCGAAGGCGTGTCTCTTGTGAGAGAGCAGCGCGGAAGCAAGCAGTCCTCGATTGAATTGATGCTGCTGTGGCGAAGCACGTGGCTACCGCACTGGCGGCACCGCCAGCCCCATCAGCAGAGCTGCCGGACCCGATGGACAACGAAGACGTCATCCACATGTCTCCCATCTCAGTTGGATGGGCTCGTGTGCACGCAGATGAACTCGTGTGCAAGCATACGCAGCACAGCCGGTGATGCAGGATGAGACGGCGGCCCCGGCGTAGGTGGCAGCGCAGGTGTTGACGGTGCACGTCGCCACACGGGCAGCATCACAGGCGGATTCACCACAGTAGCACGCAGCCGCACTCCAGACCGCTTGTCACACGCGCCACCGTCCAACCCAAACTGTGGCTTACAAATTCAATTGCACAGCGTGCGGCAGCACAACAACCTCTCCAAAGTCACACACTGTGCGTAAATTATATCACAATCATTCACGCATCTCAATTCATTGGGTCCCAAACCGTCCACGAGCGATTCCATGGTGCGTCTTCAGCTCACGCCGTTAATATGACACGGTGGTGGCACACACGCCAAAGTGGAGCACACGCCACACGTGCCTGCGCACGCAGACGACCCACGAGCGGGCTGAACATAGGGTCTGCCCGCCCGCCGCACAAGGCGAACGAGCTCGTGAGCGTCCTCGCCCACACTACACCGCACCGCTGCACACCGCACCCCTCCGCACCGCAAGGCTACACCCAACTTGGCGTGACTTAACCCCTCGTATTGACCACGGCTTTGTGCGAGTGCATCACCCCCGACGCACACTTCTGAGCACGACAGCAAAGGATCCGACCCCAGAATCAACAGCCCCTCCAACCACCTGCGCAACCCAGTCAACATAATGCACAATTTCACCCCGGCAAACAGCAATCCACCTGGACTGCACGCGCGTATGCGCGCAGACACATAATCTTCAGGACAGGAGGAGCCAATACGGCATGTTATGTGGTGGCCCTGAAATACCCTGAACCCCACCCAGCCTCTGCCCGTAGCAACACGAACGCGCTAGAAACGGGATCTTCTCTCTCCCCCGATGCCTCTTTATTTCGTTCATGAGAGCCTTTCAGATCAGGTCAGCCTCGCCACCGTCGGCGGACTCTTGTCATATCGACTGCGCTGTAAGCCAGCGGCATTTCCCGCAGCACCCTTTCTCGGCCGAAAGGACGCGCCACGCATACGGTCGAATGGCTACCCGGCCAGGACAGCAGGGTGCAGGGTCAAAAAAGTTGCCGCATTACTATTATTATTCACATTGTTAGCATTGAACGGTGCAACCACCAGCCGTGGCCTGCGGGCCACAAACTGGTGCCTCTCTCGGCGCACGGCAGTCAAAAATACAAATCTACAATAGACGGTCTCGGGGCCTCACTCGTGCAGTGAAACTGCCTCACCCGCAATGTGTCTACTTAGTTACAGCTGGGTTACAGCACAACCTCTCAGCACGACTCTCCCTCTCATTTCGGAGGCGCGGAGACAGCGCAGAATCTAGGCAGTGGCGCCGATGACCCCGAGACCTGAATGCTGAACCTTCAGGCGACATTTCAGGTCGCCGGCGTTCCCCGGCCGCCAGGTGCACCGGCGTCGGCGGCACCGCCACTGCCACCGGATGTTTGGCCACTGGTGTCGCTGCTGCTGCTCCCGGCGCTTGCTGCAGCCCCGTTGGCGTCACTCCCCCCAGGCGCGCAAGCAGGCGGTGGGGCCGGGGGCCTGCCGGCGGCGCAGCTGGACGGCGACGCCGAGGCCGAGTCGTACGGCGCGCCGGTGTCGTAGGCCACCAGCGGCTTCATTACATCCTTGATCCCCAGCTTCAGGTTGCGCTCAACCTGGGGGACGGAGCGTTTCGGGGGTTTAGGGGTTTCGTTTGTTTGGTCAGCAAGGTGCTGATAGGGCGATTTCCAGTTCTTCATTTCCACCCAAGGAGGATATGGCGGTGCGCTGTCAGGAAGATCTCCGTGTTTGAGCTGCGAGAGTGTGTCGCTGCACCGAGTCCTGCCTGCACAGCACCCCGCCTCGTGACCGGGCCGGTGCGGTCTGGTTGTTCAGTGCCGCCCGGTCCGCAGCTAACTCACGGCGATAGCACGCAGCGCCGCACACAACATCACCAACTACACCTGAAGCCCGACATTGATGCCGCACGGGGGAATGCGCGGCCCTCACCACAGCTGCGGGGCCTTGCGGGGCTTTGTACACGCCAAAGGGCCAGCTGGCCGACCTCGCTACCCCGCAGCCGCCTCCACCTCCAAACAAGTAGTGAGACATCCAGTTTAAGGTACTGCGAGTTCCTCAGCTCTTCAATGCTGCCTGCTCCTACTCGCTGTGCCATCTAACCGGAAGCGCACTTTGCCCGATCTAGCAACACGCATCATTACGAGGCAGCAAGTCGGGCCCGCCTTGCTCCCGCAGCGCACCTTGTGCTCCTCCAGGGTTCGCCGCTCGTAGTCGACGTGCACAAACGCCCGCTCCACGCTGTCAATCGCCTCGATCTGCAAGACAAGATAGTGGTGGCGTGGCTGCATCTTGATACATATCTATCCGGGTTATAGAGCTGTAGTCAGTCTTGCCTTTCTTAGGATGACCCTGATGCTCAAGGCAGAGATTTGGCCTCGAAGCGGAATGAAGGGCTGCATGCATGAGGCCCGCAGATACGTGGGAAAGCCCCCACCGCCACAGCTGACGTCGTCGTCGCTCGGTCTCCGGCAGCGATCGGTGACGCTCCAACCCAACTCACCTTGTGCTGCAGTTCCAGCGCAATGTCGTGCGATTCCCGTACGGTCATGGACGCCGGCAGCAGCACCTCCACCTCCACGACCATGTGGCTGCCGTGGTGGTAGGCCGTCACCCGGTCCAACTGAGGGGGGGGGCGGAGAGGAAGCCCCAGGCCCCAGACACGAACAGCGTCAACAGCCACGCGCCGGCTGGGTGCATGGTTCAATCATTGGGCACGGCGTCCGCCACCAGCCGCCAGCCGGCTGGAGCCGCAGCACGGGGCGGCACCAGGCAGGATTATACGGCGCAGCACGGTAATAATAATGTGCGCCGGCAAAGGTGCCGGCCGTAAAATAGGGACGGTCCGCAGTGAGAGTGTCTCTAGAGGAGGCTTAGGGCTTTGGCGAGGGTCGGCGTGTTCCTGCAACCACCTCCGCCCCAGACAGCAGCGCTTTTGCTTAAGGGGCGGGGTCCTGGAAGCGAGCGCCCAACCCCAAAACGCCCCACCCCACATAACCGCATCGTGGGTCGCACAGCCACCGCACCGACAGCCCGCCTCACTCACTCACCTGCATGTGTGGGTTGTGTTCCTGGGTCACGCGAGTGACCTCCTGGATCAGCTCCTCGGGGGCCCCCAGCCCAATCATCTTCTGGCCCTGCAGCTCAGCGGCACAGCGGAGAGTTATATTTAGGGTTCCGTGCTCCCTCCCTCCATCCCTCCTTGCCGCACGCGCGCCGACCGCCGTGTTCCAACTACCGGTACGCAATATATACGCGGCCAGCCAGGAAACCAAAAACGCAAGCCGCACATTAAAGATGTGCGAAAGGGGGTGTCGCGGGCTGCGCCTGCCGAAGATGACACCCTGCCTGGTGGTGAGGCACACACACACACACGCACACACACACACCCCTGCCAGCGGCAGGCCTGCGGCTGGCTTGGTTTGATGCGCGCCACAGCTCGGACACCCGCTGCCAAAGGAAAGGCTTTCCGGGGGGGGCCCCACTGCCCCCACCGGCTCACCGGTCCCGGGTCCCCAGGCTCCGTTGAGCCCACCAAACCCAGTCTCACCCCTCACCCATCAGCCATCACCCATGACCCATACCCTCGGCCGCCCGCCCCCCCTGCCCCTCACCTGCTCCCAGCATATCGCGATCCAGTTCCTTATGATGAGCAGCGAGAAGGCCACCGCCACCGCGGGGTCCACCCACCAGTAGCGGGGCAGGTTGCCGGCGATGGCTGCCACACCGATGGCGGCCAGGTTGGACATGACGTCGTTCAGGTGGTCCTCGGACAGGGCAACCTGGGGGGAAAGACGGGGGGAGGGGGAAGGGAGCCGTGAGGAAGGGAGCGGTGAGGCAGCCAGCCCGGGGGAAAGAGGGGAGAGCGTGGAAGCAGGGGCTTAAGAGGGCCTCTCCTCAGGGGCGGGGCCGGAGCTCAGAACATTGGCTACAGCTTTTTGGGCCGCCTAGCGAGTTCTTGCAAGGGAACCTTAAGGAAATGGTTATCGGTACGCTTCGGATCAGAGAGCCCAACCTAGATGCCATACATACTGTTCGTGGCAAGCCTGGCTAGGCTGTGTGCACCCTTCACGGTGGGTACGGCACACCCTCAACTGATTGTCCCGCCACAGCCACAGCCACAGCGGTGCGTCGACGGGTGCGAGAGCGGGGGGTCGTCCAAAGTGCCAGCAGCTGTGTGCGCGCCCTCGATCCTTAGCCATCCCCGAACGTACCATGATGGGGTTCTTCCGCAGCGCTCGGCAGTACACGTACAGGGCCAATTTGAAGGCGGTGGCAACCGACAGCGTCACGATCAGGATGGCGTCCACGTTGAGCGGGGAAAGGTGACCTGCAACAGCGCCGGCAGCGCAGGCGGCATTCGTACATCATTACGGCTCAGACAGGCGGCGCGACGCAGACGGAGACAGCGTCTTCGATCGGTACATCCCGAAAAGCGCCGAAGCCACCGCATGACGCACAGCCACCGCATGCAAGCGAATGAGGCGCACGTGCACAAAGCAGTACGGACGCTTGCCGCAGCATGTGTAAGAGGAGAGGAATAGTATCAGTAGTTATAGTCGGCTCTAGGGCCCCTAAGTTCTGCTCGGTTGGCAGACCGAGCGTGCCGGCGGGGGCGGGCTGTGCACTGCAGTGGACACGGCCAAGCGGCAGGAAAGCGTAACAACCAACAAGGCCAGGTAGCACGAGCCACACTAACAGGAACGAGCAAAACCCGGCAGACGAAATACAACAGCCCAAAGTGAAGCTGTGGGAAAAGGCACACAGCGCTGTGACCACGGCGGAATCAGCCGTGACAGTGACTTCAGTGATTTTTTCCGGCGGCGGCCGCATGCGCAGTTGCTGACGGAGCGAACTGCCCCAGGCTTGAACGCTGACGCTGCTCAACGAGGTATAAACTTCCAGGGGATGAGAAGGGGGCCGAGGCTGATGGGTACGCACCGTGCAGGCCGTCCCACAGACTCCCGATCGACTCCCGAATGACCAGCGCTGTAGACACGAACATGATGCCAGCACACGTCAGCACGGAAAGCTCCGCCATACGCGTGCGGCCAATGGGGAAGCGATCATCGAATCTGCGAGCGCGCGATGCGCAATCCTGTTAACGTGGGAGACGCCTATGCGGAGGGCAGTGCGGAGCGGCCTTCGCGAAACCCGGGGAAACCGGGGCCCCGATACTGACATCCCCGCCCCAGCGAAATAACCGCTTACCTCGCCGCCTGGTACTCAGCCACAGCAAGCACGGCTTGGCTTAAGAGGTCCACGAGGCTGTCGACGGCACTTGCGAGGACGGCGTACGAGCCAGACAGCACGAACACGAGCGTTTTCGATATCAACAAAAGCACGTTCACAACCCAGCTCGCGTTGATGCCAAATCGCACGCGTCTGGAAAAGGCGTCGACATCTCTCTTTCCTCCCTGTGCTGATGATGAACCCTCGGCTGTCGCCGCTGTCGTGAGAAGCAGCGCCGCTCTTTCAACGTCATGTTCATCAACGGATGTGCGACTAACTCGGCTTAAGCCACGAGCTGAAGTAAAACCTTGGGGGTCAGTACACGAACTGGTTTCACCAAGAACCACCTCTCTTGCTAATTGTGACATCTTTGGGAGACGTCAACAATTAATGATGGATTAACCTGACTCTAGGAGCGCGCAAAAATTGGGCGAACTTCAGTGGGCCCCGCTGGCATATGCCAACAGTCACGTTGTACACTTTGTCATAACTCCTCGACACTTGGTACGCTTGATAGCAATTTACCATTTATTATACTAAGCGTTTCTATGCTTGAACGCTTTGTATGTCAACCCAGGACCGGCTTGTCCATGGTCGGACATGCAGAAGTATTTGGTAAGATGACCCTAGGGACGTGCCCTCGTTTTCCTGATTATTCTCTGTTGCTGTGGAAGCTATCCCAATTGCAATCACAATGCATCCACCAGCGGTCCTTGGTTTCTCGGGAAATATTGGGGATGCTTGGCGCTACCCAACGCCCGGAAGTCGACAGCGTGACCCACAGCACAGTATTCTTGATGCGCATCAATTTGGGCACTCATTGCCACCGTAGTCACTTGTAATAAATTGAATCCTCGACTCGGAATAACGGTTGAGTTCTACCTTGGGTGCCTCCAGCTTAGGAAACACGCGCGCACGCCATTGCCCGGACACAAAGACACCGGGACCACCCCCATCCAGCCCTGCATTCCAGTACACCCAGATCCGAACAGACCGCCGAGATACCCATGCCCCGGAAGGTAGTTCGCTCCCGGACCTTCGCTTTACCATCCTCTCACCGCACCACCAATCAGCACACCCGGCGAGCAAATCCTGCTTTTATATCCGACGAGTGCGTTGTACAACGGCTGCTACCGCCGCAAGCACCAGTAAGGCGTCCTATCTCGAATAAAACATACAGATGGGTTAATGTCATTGTTAACAGCGTACGTGCGATCCGCAAGCGATCTGTCCTACCCTTCTTCCCCCCTCTCATCCCGGACTCATCACGGACGCACCACATCCATACACCTGCGAATGTCAGCAAGCTTGGGTTCATTTCCTGTGCATCTGCTCAGCTGTCGCCCTCCTTCTTGGGCCCGTTCTCCTCCGGCTTCATGGCCGGGAAGAGCAGCACCTGCATAGGGGCGAGCAGCACGTGGGGGGTTGTCGTGGTTTATTTGCGGCAGTCACAGACACGCACCATCATGCAGCCAGTTGTGTTGCGCGCTGGCAAGGGCATCACGGTCGTTGCCTATCCATTCGCGTTCGTGAAGGCGGATGCTCACTGAGGGCGAGCGAAACGTGCCAGAAAACGTGACAGTGGTGCGGCGCGGAGTTTTCACCTTACCAAATGAAGAAATGCATCGCCGACACTGTTAGGTTTCTCGACCCCCTCACCTCCTTGATGTTGCACGTGTCGGTCAGCAGCATGGTCATGCGGTCGATGCCCATGCCCCAGCCGCCCGTGGGCGGCAGGCCGTATTCTAGTGCCGTGCAGAAGTTATCGTCGATGAACATGGCCTCGTCGTCGCCCGCCGACTTAGCCTTGGCCTGGTCCTGGAACAGCTCGCGCTGCTTGATGGGGTCGTTCAACTCCGTGTAGGCGTTGCACACCTCGCGCTTGTTGATGAACAGCTCAAAGCGCTCCGTCATGTTGGGCAGCTCGCGGTGCCTGTCGGGGCCAGGTGCATTTGCGAAAATGGTGGTGGTCGTCGTCAGAAAGAGGCAATATCGCGGGGCAGGCGCATGGATAACACTCTGACCATATCTCAACATGGCATTCCAGGGTAGTCCCCAATTTCAAGCCGAGCATCAGCACAGCCGTGTTAGCTCCGTCAATGTCTCCTAGGAGCTTGTGTTCGTCACAAAGGTTCATAAGCAGGGACTGTCGGCAGTTCATTCGATGGGCGGGGCCACAGAGCAACGGCCCTCGTCTCCGGAGTTGACTTCCGTCGAGAGAGTGATGTGGCCTGGGTTCAAAGCCGACCAGCGATTCATGGCGCTGCTCGGTTTCTGCCACAGGCGGTAACTGATGGGGACGGCCAATCTCCGTTCGCCTAGCCCCGGAGCAACTTTGCCTCGGTGCAGCGCTACAGATCATCGCATGGGAAGGACAGAAACTAGGCACGCAAACGTACTATCGAGGGTTGGGTAACACGATCGAAAGGCCCCCGCAACAGCCATGACATCGTGTGCGGCGGTCCTGCGTACCCCGCACGCCTCACCATGGTGGACCTGATGTCAGCCGTGCATTCGAAGGACGGGTGGCACGCAGTAACGCCACCGTCTCCGGAGTTGCATGCTGTAAATTTGCTTTAGCCCAGGTTCAAAGCAAATCAGCTATGTGGAAACGGATTGGTTCTGCCACAGGCGGTGTTTTAGGTGCAACCCTTCGCACGCACAATGCGCCACCACTTCCCACTAACAGGCCTTGGCAGCTAAAGAAGGCGGCCTTACACGACCAAATTCGCCTTGTAGCTCGGCCATAAGGCCAGACCGATGTCAGCCGTGCATTCGAAGGGCTAGGTGGCATAGTGAGGCAGCCCCTGCCTCCGGAGTTGCATGCTGTGGTGTTTTATGTCGCCCGGGTTCAAAGCCAGTCAGTAACCAGGAACACTGACGGGTTCTGCCACAGGCATTCCGAAACAGCTTTGCAAATAGGCGCACGTCGCTTAATTTATAACAGCGCGATCACCGGTTGTGTTTGCTGCATCGGACCGTCAGCTCTGGTAGGCGGCGCACATAGGCGTTGTGGCGCACATGGGCCCCGGCTACAGCGGAGGCACGACTTTGTTGCGGCCCACTTCTGCACGAAACTGTCAATTCGTAGCAATTAAATTGTCGGCCGTGTCATTCGATGGGCGAAGTCATGATCCTGGAGCATCGCCTCCGGAGTTGCATGCCGGATGGGTGATGTAGCCTGGGTTCAAAGCCAAACAGCGATGCAGCGCGCTGCTTGGTTTCTGCCACAGGCAGGTTCGCTCCGAGACCTTCCCGGTGCCAACGCAAACCCAAGCCTTTTTAACCCATTATTCACCAAATCACCGCACTCGATGCCCCGGACAGCCCCCATCCAAACTGCAGATCCAAATCCCTCTCCACGCAACGCACGGACCCACCACTTGGCCAGCGGGCTCATGAGCTGGGGGTGGTCACAAATGAAGGTGGGGTTGACGCACTGCTCCTCCAGGAACTCGCCCACCAACTTGTCCAGCAGGCGCGCCGTCGTCTGCGGCGCCGGGCAGTTGACGTTGTGCTTGACGCACAGGTCCGCCAGCAGCTGCCGCGCCTCCTCGCTCTCCAGGTCGGTGGGGAGCTTGATGCCCAGGCACTCCTCCAGGCCGGAAACCTGGCGGTGCAGCAGATGGTCGCAAAGAAAAACAAGAGGGAATTGCGTTAGACAGGTGCGTCGAGATGTCCAGAAGCGTACGAAGGGAGCTGTGTGCATGCACAGCGCAACCGCTTTGCACGCACAAACATCAGCTGGCGTTCAGTGCAGCTCGCTCTTTTCCACAGCTCACAACCGTTCGGCTACCGTACGTGGTGAGAGGGGCTGCCTGTGCGTGCGAAGGCAGGATGCAGCAGGCCACGCGGGGACCGCACACACGCACCATCGAGATGCGGCGCCACGGCGGCGTGAAGTCAATCTCGATGGCCGGCTTCTCTGGCCCCTCCGGGTGGTACTGGATCTTGTACGAGCCCTTGAGCTCCAGAACCATCTGGCTGACCATGGTCTCCGTCATGTCCAACAGGTCCTTGTAGTCCGCGTATGCCTGGTAGAACTCGCACGTCGTGAACTCCGGGTTGTGCGTCAGGTCGATGCCCTCATTCCTACAAGGCTCAGGATTGGGAATGTACGGGGCCAGAGTCAGAACGGCACGCTTGGCTTGTACATCTGGCATTGGCTTGTACATAGGTACCTTAATATACCGGTACCTAATTGGATATGGACCACGCGGACGTTCCATTTGCGGCCATGTAGCGGATTGCAAGCGTAAAGGTGATGTGGTAATTTAGCGGGTCGGCCCTTGTTATACAAAAGAGAGCAGATGCCCCATGCAACAAGCCCTAGCTTTGCCCGAGGGGAGCCGCTGATTGCCGCTAGGTGGGGTAGGCGGCCGGCGGCGTAGTGCTCCCCGCAGAGAAGAGAGGGACTAACCTACCTGAATTGGCGCCCAATCTCGTACACGCGCTCGAGGCCGCCGATAACGAGCATCTTCAGGAACAACTCAGGCGCGATGCGCATGTAGAGCTTCATGTCGAGGTCGTTGTGGTGCGTGATGAATGGCCGCGCCGCAGCGCCGCCGGGAATCATGTTCATCATCGGGGTCTCCACCTGAACCGCGGATGGTGAAAGCCGGGAGCGGAAACCGCGAAGGACCAGGGAGTGACGTCGTGATTCACCAGGAGGCTGGCTCATAAAACGTTGGAAAGGCGAAAGATGTGTGCAATGACAGATTTGGAGGTAATGGCAGCGCGGTCATGGTTGCAACCTAATTGTTCGGCCCCAAAACAGAGGTCACAGCCTGGTTGTTTAGCTTCGGCCATTGTCACCGCCGCCTCTCAAATCTGTGTATGTCGTATACCCCACGGCTCGTGCATCGAGTCGTGAAGACGTATCGAAGTCCCATTCCAGCCAAAAGGCGTGGCGGGAGCTTCCGCCAAACCCAGGATCACCGCCTCACCTCGAGGAAGCCGCGGGTGTCCAAGAAGCGGCGGACGAACTGAATGATGCGCGAGCGCGTCTGGAAGATGCTGCGCACATCCGAGTTGACGATGAGATCCAGGTACCGCTGGCGGTAGCGGGTCTCCTGTTGGGATAAAGAGCGGATGGAATCGCGCAGCACGGCGCGTTAGGAACAACCCATGGATGCCACTGGCCCGACGTGCGGAACCCACGAAGCCCTGGCCAAACTTGAGCAACATCCCGTTTTGAGGCATCCGCTGGTCCAGCTCTCTCCATGGTCACGTTGCGAGGACGACGCACTAGACCAAAATGATCCGCTCGGCGTCCACCATGCTCGCTGCATCTGAAAGCGCCTTCCATCCTCCAGAACCACGGAGGAGCCCCCGACCGGCCGTCTGAATTGAAAAGGGAATGGCACACACTCGTATAAAAACTGTGCGCTGGAGCCCACCTGGTCCTTGAGCCCGAAGTGCGCCGAAGGCGGCATGTGCAGGCAGGGCGAGAGGAGCACGAACTTGCGCGGGAAGATGGACAGCTCGCCCTTCTTCGACTTGCCAGGGAAGCCCTCCACGCCCACGATGTCACCGCGCTTGCACTCGTTGTGCACGGCGGTGAAGGCCTCCAGCGACAGCTCCGAGTTCCTGTGTCGCGTGCACAATCCGGAACTCTGGGTCCCAGGAACGCGGAACGTAGCCCACACAGCAGGGGAGCATGCGCCCGCAGCTGATCCCCGCAGCTTCCATTGTCGGGTTGGACCTGTACGTCGACCCCAGTCGCAAAAGGCGTGGCCGCAGCTGGCGAAAGCTGTCGCCCAAGGGGGTGGTGCGATGCGTTTGCACACGGCGCACCAAGGGACCGCCAAGCGAGCCCCAGAGCACGCGCCATCCCTACCTCGCGTCCGCCATAATCTGAATCTTGACGCCATCCGCCTTCAGATCGTAGAACAGCAGCTTAGATCCGGACGCACGCTTGCTGAAGATGCGGCCTGCGAATTTACCCAAGCAAAACATCAGCCTGGCGCCTCACCATTGCTTCAGCAGCCATACACCGGTTATCCCCCCGCCCCAAGTGCGCCCTACAAGAAGGGCTGTCGTACCCCTAATTGTGAGAAGTGCTTTGCCCGCCCGCCAACTGCTCACCCGCCACGGAAACCGTCGACTCCGTCTCCTGCTGGCCAGACTCCAGGCTGCCGTACTTGGCGATGTAATCTGGGAGTGACATGCTCACGTGGAACTTGTGGGGGTACGGATTGACGCCCTTCGCCTTCTTGGCGTTGATGTAACGCACGCGGTTCTCAAAATAAGCGGTGGGGTCCGTGATCTCATTCGAGTCGTCCTCCAGGGCTGGGCCGTCCTCCTTAGCGGGCTTCGGAGGTGCGGCGGCAGCGGCTGCCGCCTTAGCAGCCTGTGACCAAGGATTCATATATGGAACAGTGTCAGCACAAAACCCACTCCTTGACAACAAAAGGTAAGGCAGCTGGACCTGACCCAAGAACTGATGTGGCCTACATTTCAGGCCGCCGCCTTCAGCGCCCAGGATACTTAACAGTCAGGATGCATGCTGAAGCGTACTTTCACTTCGGCTCGAGGGGCAGTGAACCCACCGAGGGGCTGCCGCTTTCACAGCCTGAATGGGCTGAGGCTCTCTTCGGGCACTGGCAGCTATTCGGTTTTAGGTTTAGTCTTTTGTAAACAGAGGCGTGAAGGGTGTTGTCTGCGGGAAACGCGTGTGCTTGCCGTGGACGGAAGGAGGTACCTCCCTAGCGCGGCAAAACCAGGGGCAAACCCGCGAGCAAGCAGAAGAGCCAGCCCGTCGGAATCGCCCTCCAACACATCTGAGGCCATGTGCACCGCCTCACGCCAAGAACAACAATGTATGGTACACATCTGCGATAATTAGCCCAGACGTGCGAGCCCGAAAACAAAAGCCCGCCGATCGCTCAGCCGCCGACATACCTCCTTCTCCGCCTTCTCTGCCGCTACCCGCTGGGCCTTCTGCCGGCGCTTGAACTCACTGCGGTCGGTAATATTTCAGGTGAAGAGGCTGAACCCTGCTGCGGGTGCAGAACTGTGCTCTCCGACCTCTTTGACATCGGCTCGCCCTTCTCGTCCTTCAGGTCTTCGGACCATTGCTCCGGGAGAACGTAGTTGTCCGTCGCCATCCTCGTGTAATCTCTATGCCAAAGGTCCGCAACGCGCCAAGCCGTCTGCCAGGTGGAGCAAGCGGGCCTCAAAGCAGCCGCCGTAGGCAAGTGCTGCCCTTCCGAGGCAATTCGGTTAGTGATCACGCGCAAACTTGAGAACCACAGCTGCGCTGCACGCCTCATGCGTCTTATGAGTATGACTTCTACGGGATGCAGAGCATGAACTGCCAAGACGTTTGTACGGCAGGTTTCGATCTAGCTCTCGCCCTCACAGTCTTTGGTGTATTGCTAGGAGTGACGAGTCGTCATGCGCTAGGCCGAATGATTCACACTTGAGATGCTGTGCAGCTGCCGATTTATTACTCTACCTCTTGAGTCGTTTCAATTACGCCTAGTACTGAAATGCACATAACATAGCATACTTTTATAACGGTATATTGTAAGATGAGCGGGTCTCGATATGTAAAGCTTGGTGAGACACATAACCGGTTGAAAGCTGCTCAAACTGGACGGCCTCCCCAAGGGGCTGCAGGGCACGAGGCACACGGCTGCTTATTATAATGAACTGCCGTGCATTTTTGCAGTTGAATTTGCAGCTCACGCTGGCGATGTGAGATGTGTGCGAATTGGACGCAAGACAGCCGGGGTGCTGGTGACTGGAGGCGATGACAAGAAAGTGAACGTGTGGGCGATCGGCAAGACGACAGCGAGCTTCGTGAGTGCGTGCCCTGGGTTATTTGTGCTCAGCTAGCGGGTGCTTTCCCGCTGGTTTGGCACTCAGGTGCACCCGCGGCTCACCGCAGAGCTTAACTGGCCACCAGTCGTCTGTGGAGAGCGTATCGTTCGATAATGACGAAATGGTGGTGGCGGCGGGCGGTTCGAACGGGAGCATCAAGGTGTTTGAGCTGCAGTCCGGGAGAGGTGAGGGGATGGCCGGGGGTTACGGGGGGTGGACAGGGTACTGCCCAGCGTTTATATCCCAGGCAACGTGCGCTGCTCCCAGCAGTTAGGCATTGCATCATAACGTCATAACGTATATGAGTCAGCGAGACCAACCGCGTCGACTGGGTAAATACTGTTGTATGTTCACCCTGCACGGTGCCCCATACGATGGCTTCACCGTTACATTTGGTCGCTACCGCACGCTGGAACAATCCCCTTCCTCTCCCAGTTATGGTTTTTACCCTTTATCGCCTGCTGCGCCGGAGCTGAATGTCCCTGTCCCGACAACCCCGGGCCTGCCTACAGTTACCAAGAGCCTGTCGGGTCACAAGAGCAACGTTATGTGCTTGGCGTGGCATCCTTACGACTCGACCATCATCTCTGGCTCCATGGACACCAACGTCAAGCTGTGGAACCTGCGCGACAAGGAGGCTATCATGACGTTCAAAGGGCACAACGCGGGCGTGACGCACGTGCGATACAGCCCGGACGGTCACTGGGTCGCGTCGGCGTCCAGCGACGGTTCTGTGAAGGTGCGCTTCCCTATTGAGAGCTTCCTGGCGCTTGCCCCTGGCGTCTGCTTCCGGCATACCTCACGGGTATAGCTGACAGGCATAGCTGGGTGTCCATTTCAACTCCTGGCTTCAGATCTGGGACGTGCGAGGAGGCCGCCTGGTGACGGACCTGTGCGCGCCGACCAAGTATGAGATCACTGGCCTGGAGTTCTCGCCCACGGAGTACCTGCTGGCGACGTCAGCGCGCGATAAGGTCGTGCGCTTCTGGGACTTGGAAAATTTCACAAACATTGAGCAGACGACGCCGGAGGCCACCCCCGTGCGCAACATTGCTTTCCATAGCGACGGCAGGTACATCTTCAGCGCAGTCCAGGTGGGTGCGGCAAACAGAAGTAGAATGTTGTGTGGCTAGCCGATCATCGCCATGCCCCAAGCGGTCGCAAGGGCGAAATAACATCGCTCGATATGCACATACGGGACCCTTTCAGCAAGGGCTCCGCTGGATTTTGCGCCAAGGCAGCCGGGCGAGAGCCCACGCTGCATCGCTGCTGATGGCTGCGCAGGACGGCTGCAAGGTGTGGTCGGTGGAGCCAGCGGAGCAGTTCGATTACGTGGACGTGCCCTGGTACCGGGTCTCGGACCTGACGGTCAACACGCACCGCGGGTCGCAGCGGCTCATAGGTTGCTCATTCAACTCCACGATGGTCGGCCTCTTTTACATCACGCTGCGGAACGTGCGGCCCTTCAATGAGGACCCGGACTTCATGGCGCGCGAGCAGGCCGCCAGCATAGACGGGAACCCCTACGCCGGCATCGGCGCGTCGCGCAGCAACCTTGCGGCGGTCGCCGCAGCGGCGCAGTTGCCGCCGGAGGCAGCCATGCGCCGGGTGAACCTTAACGACAGCGCGGCCTCGATACAAAACGGCGGCGGCGGACGTCCGTCGAGCAGCGGGATAGGGTCCGGCCAGCCTTCTGGCCGGTCGTCGGACCGCGCTGGCGGGTCGAACAGCGCGGGACGGCTGCAGCCGGCGGGCCAGTCGGGGGGCGTACAGCCAATGCTGCCGCCCGTCAGCTTGTACCCGCCGGCAGGGTCGGCGGGTTCGGGCAGCAATCGCTACGGGGGCTTGTCGGCTGCGGCCAGCCAGGACTTTGCCGGCGTGGGCGACAGCGGCGCTCTGGACCATGCCCCGCTGTCCTCCCGCGCCTCGTCCGGCCAGGCCGCTAGCGCGCGGCCGCCCATGGTGTCCGTGGGTGTGGGCGTGGGTGAGAGCCTTATGCGGGGCCAGCTGGACGCTGTAGCAGAGCCGCCGCGGGCGCAGCACCAGCCTGTGCGGCAACGGCCTTACAACGACAGGCAGCCGCGGGATCAACCACCGGACTTACCCCTGTATCCCAGGATGCACCAGCAGCAGCGCGTGGAGTCGCCGCCGGATCCCCATGGAGGCTCGGACCAGCGTTATTCCTGGCAGTCAGGCGGCCCGGGGCAAGGCGGGGCGGCGGTGGGCCCATCGGGCATGGACCGGCGTGGGGGCGGCGGGTACGATGGCGGCGGCGGTGCGCAGTACGCCAGCGTAGTGCCATCGGACTTGGAGGCGGCGTCGGCGCTGCAAAGTAGGCACGCCATGTTTGCTTCAACCATGAAGAAGCGCGCGCACGCGCTGTCGCTGATTCGCAACTTCGTGGCCAAGGCCGACTGGCGGGGCGCCATCAGCTGTGCGCGCCGGTGCGACGATAACGCGGCATTTGCGGACTTGTTGGCGGCGATGTACGAGCGCCGCGACGCCTTCAATTTGGATATGGTCAGCGAGGTGCGTTCATTGAGACCATCGTGGCTGACGAAGTGCTCGGGCGCTAACCTGAATGCCGGTCGCACGCTGTGCTTTGCCGAAGGGTCCCGTGAGGCCACCGGCTCTGGCATGTCCATGGCAGGTGTGAAGATCATCGCACCCGCGTCCTGGCCTCCCCATGCCTTGTCCCCGTGCGCAGGTGGTTTCGGTGGTCGACGTTGTGCTGTCGCTGTCGTCGGACCGGCAGGTGCAGGTGGGCTTGGACGTCATCGTGCTGCACGTGCGTTTCTTTGGCCCGATCATTCGGGAGCTCTGCTCGCCAGCAGCACGTGGCGTGGGCATCGACCTGAGCTTCGAGGAGCGGCGCGAGCGCGCTAACAAGGCCAAGCTGGCGCTGCAGAACCTCGTGCCGCGGCTCAACAAGCTGGCGAAGCAGAGCGACACGCTCGGAGTTCGCGCGCAGGAGTTGGCGTCGCAGCTGGCGCAGCTGTAGTGCTGCCCTGCCTCCCAAGTGGGGAGGCCATCATCTCTTGCAACCAGGAGAGTGGAATCAGGCCTTGCCTTGTCGTGCAGAGATGTCGCGCTTCACATGTGTATGCACGCAGCATTATGGATAGCAGGGCGTTAACTGCAAGGGAGCCCCTCTAGCAGTGTGTGGCGGCGAGGGGGAGCGAAACCCACAACGGGGTTCCATCGCGCCAACGTGTAGACAGTCCATGTTTGCCTGGCCCGAAGCCTCGCAAGTCGTTTTAGCGGTGCATAGGAAACGTCTTCTTGTGGATGGAGGCATGAATGGGCTGATGCTGGCCTCATACGTGTACGCCAGCAGCTTTGCTAATTATGATGGGAAACATGTGTGCCTGCAGATCAGTGAGCTATCTAGTAATCTCTGTGATAACGTACGACGCGACATGGCACGGGGCGCTACCGGGGTGGGCGAGAATGGTGATGGGCGTGGCATCTGGGGATAGCGGGTTTTCGCGCGGGCAGCGACATGATCCTGTCTGCGTGCCGGCACAAGGTGAAAGGGCTGTATAGATGTCAGGTATCAAGGCCGTTCCTCTCGGTGGCGAGAACTTATGTCGCAAAATTGCTTTTCCAACGACCAGTGACAGTGAAAGGGGCAGCTAATCAAAGCCATTGTGTGGATAACATGCGTTGTCATGGGAGGAGCTGGGGTCTGAATGGGCACCCCGCTCCTGGTTCCTCCTGGTCCTGCGGCGCGGACGGTTACAGACTTCCACTGCGGGCTGCAAAACCCGCTTGGCATGGCTGGTTATATACTAAAACGTTATATCAGCATTCCAGCTGGATGCATTCCGAAAAAGCCAGGACATCCTTCTGCAGCTGTCGCACCCACTGTCGTGCAACAGGTTGATATGTCATATTCAGACCAGCAAAGCAGTGGGAAAACTTTATTTCTTTGTTTCGCGTCATCAAAGCTGGTCACTGCTTCGTTCTGCGCTTCTGCCTAACGACCAGCGTAATCCGATTTGCCTTTTCACTCCACGTGCTGCAACATATGACAGCTTGCCTAGACTTGCAGCAGCATATCTTAGAAAGGAGCATTTGTTTGTAACGTGTTGTGCTAAAAGTGGCGTTTTTTATATTGAGCTTTTCCAATCCCTCGGCATGTACGTTGTTTGTTAGTTGCTTCCTCTACTTACGGCTGTCAGCCTGACGCCCGGGGGCGGCGTCCCCACGTGTCGTGACGCAAGTATCAATTACCCAGTGTGCTTGCTCATACCAAAAGGCTCCTCTCTATCTCGTGAACTATTTGCTGCGGCCAGACTATAATTGCACGTTGGGAACCCTCGCATGCCTGTTTCAGCGCTTGAAATGACATGAAAATTATGATGGCTCTGGGTGGCCGTCGTGGCCACCGGAGATTGGTTCTGAGGCAGTCGGAAAAGCCCTGCACGGAACATGAGCACATGACTGGCCGGAGACGCGCAGCAGCGAGGCATACCTGATGCCTATTCGAGCAATGAAATAATATTTCCCATGCTTGAAGCAGAACCGGACGCCCTAGTGGCTGCGGTGCTGTATCAGCAGCCCCTTCACAAACTGCTTAGGGCTGGCGCTGACCCCACCGTCCGCGACCAGGCAGGCTTGACGCCCCTACATCATGCGGTATTGGCCGGCAACGTCGACGCCGTCGAGGCGCTCCTCGGCCACGCCTGCAAGCGCACCCGCCCGCTCAGAAAGCCGGGCTCGGGCGAGCCGTCCCGCGTCCCGGGCTCCCCATGGGCCCTGGCGACTGCCCCGGGTCCGCCGCCCTCGCGCCCATCTCCCCTTCACCTCGCAGCGGAGCGGAGCGACAGCCTCCTCCGACTGATTCTGGGTCACAGCAGCCTCACCAACGCGGCGGTATCTTTCCTGGGCATCACCATCTCCAGCCGGCCGCAGGCCGAGCTCGTGCACCTGCGCGACGCCCGCGGCTGGTCGCTGCTACACTACGCTATCTCCCGCCCTAACCTGGCCTCCATGCGGCAGCTGCTGCCGCACATGGGCGCCAGCGCCTCGGACCTAGGCAGCGGCAGCAGCAGCCGCAGTAGCAGCGCCGGCGGCGCAGCGCCGCCGCAGGGCGCCAGCTCCGCCACCGGCTGCGGCGTCAACGCGCCCGACGCGGCGGGGCGCACGCCGCTGCACCAGGCAGCGCATCTGGGTCACGCGGACGCCTGCCGGCTGCTGCTGAAGGCGAGCGCCGATCAGTCGCTGGCGTCGTCGCCGCCGGAGGGCGCGCTGCCGCTGCACCTCGCCGCCGCCGGCAACCACACCGCCGCCATCGAGGTCCTGTTCCGCCACGCCGTCAACCAGGCCGGCTTCCGCGCCGCGCAGACATTGATGTTGCGCCCCAACGCCGCCGGCCTGACGGCACTTCACGTCGCCGTGCAGCACGGCGCCGTGGACGCGGCGCGGCGCCTGCTGCACCTCGTCTTCCCCTTCGACACGCGCGGCCCGCTGGGCCGCACCGCGCTGCACCTTGCGGCGCTGCTAGGCGACACGCCCATGATCAGCATGCTGCTCGGCCGCTCGACGCCGCAGCAGCGGCAGCTGCGCGACGCGGAAGGCTTTGCGGCCATCCACCTGGCCGCCGCGATGGGCCGCCTGGAGGCGCTCCGCGTGCTGGCGGCGGGCGGCTGCGGCGTCGACTCGCGCGCCGAGGCGGCGCCGCACGCTCCGGCGGGCTGCGAGGGCTGGACGCCGCTGCACTGCGCCGTGCGCCGAGGCGACTTGGCGACGATTGAACTTCTGGTCTCGGAGCTGGGCGCCGACCCACATGCCATGGACACCGGCGGTCGTACACCGTACGATCTGGCGGTCGCGGTGGCGGGCGACGACTCGCGCCAAGGCAGCAGCGTAGTGGGCGCCGGCAGCGGGGTTCAGAATCTGGACGACGCGCAGTGGACAACCGACGCGACGGGGACGGAGTCAGAGGGCGGCCGCAGCGGCGGCGGCGGCAGCCCGGAGCGCACCGGCTCGGCGACGGTGCAACGCGGCGGCGGCGGTGGCGTGGCGGGCCTTGTGGTGGATCCGTTGCAGGGCCCCAGCGTGTTCACGGCTGGGATCCATGGCTTGAACGGCAGCTGCGGCAACGGCAGCTGCGGCGGCGGCAGCACCCGGCTGGACGAATCGCAGGCGCTGGCGGTGCTGCGGACCTTCATCCGGCTGCTGCACGAGCCGATGCGCCGCAGCGGCGCAGTGCCGCCTGCCCTGCTGCCGGACACGCTGGGCCGCGCGGCGAGCACGCAGAGCGCTGGCGCAGCCGCGGCCGCGTCGCCGGCCCTGCCGACCCATGGGTCGCGCACGACGGCGGGGCCGGACGGGTGCGAGTCCGCCGCCCCCGGTTCGCCGCCGAAGCGGCCGCACGCGGCCTGCGAGGCGTCTTCTGTTGCGCCTCTCGGGATGCCCGCGTCGGGGCCCTCGCCGCCGCATGACCCGGGGCCGCAGCCGGGTGAGTCGGTACCGCCCGGGAGCGGTTCGGGCGGAGCAATCAAGGGCACAGCCAGCGGGCCTTCGCAGCTTTCGCGTGGAGGATCGTCCGGGACTGGCCTGCATGCGGCAGCAGCAGCAGCGGCGCCCCTAACAGCCGCCGTTGTCAACATCAGCCCTGCTGCCACGCTGTCCTCAACGAACGGCCGTGCTCTCTCTCGCGAGCCTGAGGCGGCTGTGGGCTCATCGCAACCAGCGGCGCAGCAGCCCGCCCAGCAGGTCGCGGCGGGGCCCGAGTCGCTCGAGGGCGGCACGGCGGCCCACCACGCAAACGGCAACGGCGGGCCGTCGGGCGAACCGACGGCGTCGAAGCAAAACGGCCATGCACACGGCCACGAAGCCGGGCCGCCGCAGGTGGTCCCCGACCGGGGGCGGGAGTCGCCAGGTGGCGGCGGCGGCGGCAAGGAGGCGCCCTCGCTGGCGCTTACCGTCACGGCGCAAATGCTTGCGGGGGCCGCAGCGACGCCGACGCGGGCATCTCCGTTCAGCAAGCCCGCAGCCACGCGGGCATCTCCCTTCAAGAAATCCGCTGCTGCCGCCGCAGCAGCAGCAGGGTCCTCCGCAACAGCTGCAGCTGGCACGCCCATTGCCCCTGTCGCTGGGCTACCCGCCGAAGCGAACGTGGCGACTGCTACAGCGGCCGCCGCCAGCGGCGCCGCTGGAAATGCGGTTGCTCTTCCGGAAAATGGTGATGCGTCCGCACCAGCTGCCGACACGACAGCTGCCGCGGGGACTGAGAGGGCCGCCTCCAGCGCTGGCGGCTTTACCCCGGTTGCAGACCCCGCTGGGGATGCTGTCAATGCCACCGCCGCCTCCGACGCAAATCCAGATGCCGCTGTTGCGCGCATCGTCACCAAACGGTCGCCCTTCGCCGCAGCCGCTCGGCCCTCGCCCTTCGCTGCCGCAGCCGCTCGGCCGTCGCCCTTCGCTGCAGCCGCTCGGCCCTCGCCCTTCGCCGCCGCAGCCACTCAGCCCTCGCCCTTTGCTGCCGCAGCAGCGGCTGCACGCCCGCCCCCACCTCCGCCGGCGCCGAGCCCATCAGCACAGCCAACGCCATCTGCAGCTCAAACAACCGCTGCGTCTCTGCATTTGCAGCCTCAACCTTATCCAACGCCGCAGTCGCAACCGCTGGCCATTGCCGCCGCCGCCGCGACGCCAGCTGCAACGCCGGCAGCAGCAACACCAGCAGCAGCAGCAGCAGCAGCGTCACCGGCAGCAGCACCAACAGCAGCAGCAGCAGCACCTGCACCGCCGCCGGCCGACACCGCCACAGCCGCCGCAGCTGCGCCCACGGTCCGGAATGCGCCTGCTGAGCAGCTTCCGCCGCAGCCGCAGCCGCACGCCTGGTCCACCACGCCCTTCGCCACGACCATGGTGGTGCAGCAGGGCCTACACCAACAACTGCCCAATGGGGCGCTGGCCCTGCCGCCGGGGCCGCCGAGCGACCCCGCAGCGTCGCTGTGCGTCGTCTCCGCTATCAACAGTCCCTGCGGCTACTCGGCGCTAAACCGCGCCATCCTGCTGCAGCGGCACGGCCTGGCGGAGGCGCTGCTGGCGACGCTGCCGCCGCAGGGCCACCAGGGAGGGGTGCTGGTGCTGTCGGGGCCGGCGCCGGGCGGCGGCAGGACGCCGTTGGCGCCGGCGGCGGTGGCCTACCAGCCCTTCAACGCAGCCAGCATGGCCGGCATGGTGGGTGGGAAAGAGAAGATAGCAGTGGGTACCAGTACGGTCGTGACGTCATTCGACATCCCGTGCGTTAGTCGGCTTTGGGCTCGGCAGGTGCCCTACTTGACGAACGGGGAACGGCAGGCTTAGCACGGGATGGGGCTCGGGGTCAGGGGGAAGGGGCTTAGGTCGGGAGGGCGTATGGTTCCGCTGGTGTTGACGGCTTTACTTCATCCTTTCGACGCGCAACCTGACTAATAACTACCATACGTCCTGGGCCACGCCCTCACCCTCGCAGTCGCATCAGCCCCTGCCGCTGCCGCCCGCGACGTCGTCCACGGAGGCCGCCGACGGTGGTGCCGCCGCCGCCGGCCCACGACCCGTCCCTTCACGGACTGCGACCACCCGCAACGGCAGCGCCGGCGCCGGCGGCGGCAACACGCCCCTGCCGCCGCTTGGCCCATCGGCATGCGCCGGCGCCCGGCCGCAGACAACACCGCAGCAGCCGCCCAACCACAAGCTCCCCCACCTGCAACACCAGATGAACGGCACCGGCGGCGCTGGCGGCGGCGGTCAGACCTCCCCAGCGCACTCGGACAGACCGCTCTCGCAAGGCGCCAACGCGTCGAGCGGGCGCGTAGCGCCGCCGCTGCAGCCGCTGGGGTCGCCGCAGCCGGCGGGCTGGGCGCTCTTCCCCGGCGTGCTCCTGTGGGACGAGGCGGCGGAGGTGTTTCGGACGCAGCCGCCCAACCACACGAACCGGGCATGGCTGCACTGGCCGGGCGAGCCGGACCCGAGCACCGGCTGGCTTGTGGCGGAGCTTGTGGTGGTGGAGGCGGGTGAGAGAGCGAGCGGCTACTCGCGGCGTCTTGTCGTGGGTCGTGCCGACGTCCTTTGCGCCGACTGTATGACACTCGTCGGCTCCTGTAGCGGGTCACCCGCTCCTTTCCCGCGCGTTGGCACTGACCTGGCCCCGGCAACTGCTGTCCTGCGGACCTGCAGGTGCCGCCGGCGGCCACGTGTGGCTGGGCCTGGGCCCGACGCCAGAGAGCCTGGCCGCATCGATCAGCGGCTTCTCGCGTAGCGTCAGCCTCTCGGCCGGCCCATCGGCCACGACCATGGCCGCCGCCGCACCCGCAGCGGCGGCGCCGGGCGGCGCCGCGCCGGCGGGCATGGCGCGCTCCGCGACGGCAGGCGCGCTGATACCCGCGGGCGCGCCGGCGGGCCGCGCCGGCGCCGCCGCCGCTGCCGGCGGCGCCGGGCCCGGCGGCGCCGCCGCTGGCCCGATCCTTGTCGCGATGTGCCCGGTCATCAACCACCCCAGTACGCACGTGGCCTGTCTGCGCGACGGCCAGGCCTTCCGCGGCGGCGTGCTTACTTTGGACATGGGCGCGGCCTCGCGGCTGGAGGCGAGGAATGGTGACACGGTGGCGCTGTTTTGGAACCGCCGCGGCCGCAGCGTGGCCTACACGCTCAACGGTGCGTATGTGTGTGTATGTGCCGGCGGGGCTGGAGAATCGCCCGGGAGCGCGTAGACTTCGTCCCCCGGGTCACCGTGCCCCTCCCGTGGCGCGTGCCTTGGGTGTTGCGAAAGAAGGAAGGCGTGGCGCGGCCAGCCGCCAGCCGCCGCCCAGCCCCTTGCCCTGCGCTGGTGCCCTCAGTCCGCCCAGCACACCAACGCTCGCTCGCCCCCAAGCTGCCCGCCGCGTATCACCGCCGCGTATCGCCGCCCCGCAGGTCGCTACTGCGGCCGGCTGTCGGGACTTCCTGCGCACGCACAGCTGACGCCCATCGTGGGCACGCAGTGCAGCGGGTTCGTATTCAAGTGGCGCTGCTGCTCGCGGGTCGGCAGCCGCCGCAGCGGTGGCGGTGCTGGTGGTGGCGTGCCGCCTGAGCCGTACACCTGCCCCACCACCACCTCCAACATCGACGGGATGCTGATCAGGGAACAGATGCTGCATGAGGACCCGGAGACGCCGTGGCTGTGCAAGGTGCGGTGCGGCGGGCTGCCTATCTGCGCGCGGTGCAATCCGCGGCTGCGCTGTACAGGGCGGGAGGCCGGACTTTTTTGTCGAGGCGCCGTGCTGTTTTGGGTTGCGGCTGTATTCAAGTGCGGGTACTTACGAAATGGGTTTGTGGCATGGGTATCACGTGTCATCGGCGGGGGCCGCACCAACCGATGAACCAACAGTGCAGTGCAGTGCCCTTCTGCGCCGTCGCCCAAATCCGCTCCGCCCCCAAAAACCGCCGCTTTGCCCCACCGCGTGTCGGCGTCGCCCCGCGCCCGGCTCCCGGCTCCGTCTCATCGTTGCGCTTCGTATTGTTGTGCCCCGTCGCCGCCGCCGCCGCCGCCGCGCGCAGCCCTCCATGACCAGCCTGCACTTCGCGGCCTGGTCGGGAAACGTGCGCGTGCTGCCGCACCTGGTGCGCGCCAAGGGCTTCTCGCCCGACGAGGTGGACGTGGATGGCTGGACGCCGCTGCACTTCGCGGCACTGGCGGGGCAGGACGAGGCGGTGCGGCAGCTGCTGTCGTTTAATTGTCACCCCGACAGGAGGAGCAAGTACGGCTCGACGCCAGCCATGCTCGCGGGTGCGGGGGGAGGGGCGGCCAGAAAGTACATGGACCTCTCCAGGGGCTCTTCTCTTACCTTACTGTGTCAGGACGCATCATGACACAATCACCTGAACCAGATGTAATGTACTCCTTCAGAGTTGCATTGGCCCAGTAAGGATTCCACGAATAATTGAGAGTCGTGCTTTTATCTAACCAGTCCAAATTGCACGGTCCTTGCCATCCCGGGCCGCGCGCAGCCAAGTATGGGCGCAGCACCGAACACGTCGCGATTGTACGGCTCCTCTCGGACGTTGGTGCCGTACTAGACATACGGGACCCTCGCGGCCGTACCTTGCTCATGCTGGCCGCCCGCGCGGGCAACCTGGCGATGGTGCAGCTGCTGCTGGAGCGAGGTAAGACGGGAAGCGGCGCCGTTTGGAACCGCCGGCGGCGGTACCCGTATGCGTGGGCCAGCCTCCTCCTTGCGCCACCCTGTGCCCCGCAAGTGGAGTAGGTCTCGACTGGCTTCTCCTTTTTACAGAGTAGGCTCCTGTACTTTGCAGCGTTGACTTTGCATTAGGCCGGTGATGTGGGTCGGGGTAGTTCCTGGCAACAGCGTGTCGCAATCGCCAGGTAACCGCGTGCTGCGATGTGGGTCGGCGGGGCCGCAAACTCACGATTCAACACTGGACGATTGCCAGGCTCATCGTTGCCTCCGATGCGGCCTGTCGCCTGTGCCTGCGCCCGCAACTGCAACCGCTGCCTCCTCGACCTGCGCTTGATCCGCTGCATCTGCTGCTACCCTGCATACTCCAGGGTTGGATCCGTCCGCCACAGATGCCCTGGACCGTGAGGCGCAGCAGTACGCCGGCCAGCACGCCGCTATCTTCCGGCTGCTCCGCAACGCCCAGGCAGCCCAGCGTGCCGGGGCCCGCAAGGGCAAGCGGCGACAGCAGCAGGAGCAGGAGCAGCAGCTGCAGCAGACCGCCGCCGCGGCGGCCGCGGCCGCGGCCGCCGCCGCCACTGCGGCCGACACGCCGGCGACGGACGGCGAGGAGCAGGACGGCGACGAGGACAGCGGCGATGACGGCGCCGATGGCGCCGGCGGCGGCCGCGGCCGCGAGCTGGACGCGCAGCACCTGCCACTGCTGGCGGAGCGCTGGCGGGTGGGCGCTGGGCAGCTGGTGCGGGGGCGGCTGATCGAGCAGGGCGCCTTCGGGGCGGTGTTTGAGGGCACCTGGTGCGGCGCGCGCGTGGCGATCAAGCAGGTGTTGCGGCGGCGGAGGCCGCACGGCAGCCCCGGCGGCGCCGGCGGCGGCGACGGCGAGGGCGAGGAGGATCCGGAGGCGGTCCGCGAGGTGGCGTCGCTGGAGCGGGAGGTTGCGATCCTGGCGGCGCTGCCGCCGCACGAGCGCATCGCCCGTATGCTGGGCAGCGTGGTGCTGCCTGGCGAGGGCGTGTGCCTGGTGATGGCCTACTATCCGCACACGCTGCAGGGCGTCATGCAGTCGGAGCGGCTGAGGCGCAGCTGGCTGACGCCCTCGCGCCGCGCCTCCGTCGCGCGGCAGCTGGCGGAGGGGCTGGCGTTCCTGCATGCGTTGTCGCCGCGGGTCATCCACCGGGACCTGAAGCCCAACAACGTGCTGCTAGAGGCGGCGCCATCGCTAGGGGTCAAGGTAGGAGCTGGGGGGGTCGTCGCTGGCGGGGACCTGAGGCTTTGTCGGTTGGGAAGTGCTCGGCGTGGCGTGGCGCGCTGGATGGGAGTCGCGGCTCCCGGCCGTGCAGCCCCTGCGGGCCCTTGGCTGCAGCTCCGGGGCTCGCCTGTGTTCATGTCACTCAATGTGCGGCCCGGCCGATTCTATTTGCGTGGAAGCACTGCCACCCGTTGTGTCAGGTCGCTAATTGCGCTCCGCTCCGTTCGCACCAACCTCACGCTTGTATACGACGTGCTGGCGCTGATCTGGTGCCCGTCCGCCCCGCTCAGATCTGCGACTTTGGCCTCAGCCGCATCCTGGCCGGCAACGACGTGCAGTCCAGCAGCGCGGCGGGGCACGCCTTCTGGATGGCTCCGGAGCTGCTGCGCGCGCTGCCGTACGATGAGAAGGTGGACGTCTACTCCTTTGGTGAGCCTCTCGGTCCGTGAAACGCGCAAGGCCCCGGCCGCGAGCGGTCGATCATCCTCCTACTCAATCCATCGCTAGCCCGTGAAAGCCTGGCCTGCCATCCCGCTCTCCTGACACCCCCTCCGCCTCCGCCGCCTTCTGCCCGCTGCTGCGGTTCCCCAGGCGTCATCTTGTACCAGCTGGCCTACTGGGTTGACGATCAGCTGTACGGCGGTCTTAATAAGGCCCAGGTGGATTTCCAGGTCGTACACGGCATCCTGCGTCTGCAGGACCGCCTTCCGGGTGGCATTGATCCGGGCGTGCAGGCGCTGGTGCGTGACTGCGTGGACGAGAATCCGCGAAACCGGCCATGCATGGCACAGGCGTTGGAGCGGCTGGCTAGCGTGCGGGAGATGCCACAGCCGGGCCACGGCGGCGGCGGCGCTGCCCCCGCCGGGGGCGCGGCGGCGGCAGCGACAGTGGTGGGTGGGCCAGGTGAGGTGGCGGTGGGGGTGAGGCATGTCGCGGGGGCCGCGGAGCCGGAGCTGCACCGGCAGGGCTGAAGCCGACCGGCCCGGTACAAGTCGAGTATGATGCAACTTTTATTTGTGAAGTCCAAAGTCCGACGTGCAACTTCGTCTGTGTGTTAATGGTGGTAGGAAAGCTTGTAGTTTCCCGTGGTGTGAGTGTGCAATGGGCTGGCCTGCAGGCTGCATCGAGCTGATGCATGTTGGCGGCCGCAGGGATGGGGCTGATGGGGCTGTGTGTTTTATGGAGCGTCCTTCATAGTGATTGCAAATTACATATTCCCTCGGACAAGTTCGGGTGCACCGCCTCGCGCATCGCAGTGGATCTTCGTGTGGAGGTGTAAACAGCCTGGTGTGTTTTAGGTTGTTTGCGCGTCGCGGTGGAGCCGGCGGGGCAACGAAAGGGCGATATGAATGTGGCTTCGTAGGAAAACCTGCATCTTCTGGCAATACCGAACGGCGGGTGCAAATATGGGTTATATGTGATATGTTCGTCCGTATGGTAGGTGCAATCTTCTGTTCTTTTCAATACGCAATTCCTACGACTTCGATTTATAGTGAGCGAGCAGCTGGCGCAGGGTTGCGTTGGGGAGGATATGTCTACCTCTCCCAAGGTCCATGCAGAGATGGGGGGCCCTGTGCTAAGTCACGACGGCGACGCATCTTCGTGATCAGGCTTAGGCATTGCTGTGGGCAAAAGTCCCGTCGTTAGTGTCTCACCCTGTGTTCTGGCCGGGTACATGGACCGTAAATCCAGGGGTCAACTGGGGACGTGGGGAGGCATGAGGCACGTGGCAGAGTTTGGCAAGCAATGGAGTGTGCGTAGGAAGGAGCACGGGTCGCTTAACTTCGTACCCGTGTGCCCGTTTAAAGCTCAAATACACATTTCATGCGAGTTGCCCTACCCCCTTCCGATTCACCCTTGAGCCAACCAATCAGGCCGTTCATTGCTGGTCCGATGCTTTACTGGTCCGATGCTTTACAATAAGAATTATCATACACGGAAAATCCACAAAGTTCAAGCTTCACACATCACTGCAGGGTGTCGTACACATCTGGCCGTGACGTTCACCCTTCCTAGTCATCGGGGCCTGCTGCAACACTAGGATTAATCCAACGTCTGGGAGGTGAGAGCCAAGAGGCCACTCACGCAGGTCCCAATCTCTGTACATGGGTCAAGATGCCATACTCGGCACCGCGTCCGCAACCCTGTCTCCTATGGGAGCTCGGCACTGCGCACGGCTCGTCACGACGGCACAGCAAACCAGATCGTGACGCCATCGCAGGAGCAACCCGCTATATGTACATTTCGAGTTATCATCGCTAGTAACCTCGTCTGCTCGTCTGAAGTCCAAGTCCTAGGACTCCTCGTCACTCGGTGCCCAACAACCTTAAGCAGGCAGCTCCCGGGGGTTCGTTGCCGTCCGGATAATTTGAAGGACAGCTGTTGGGGCGCACAGACGGAAAAGGCGATTTTCAGTAGGGCAACCAAACGACCGGGCAAGTAGCGGCGGTACCAAGACACAGCCCTGCCAGGCACTCTTCACTTCCGTTGAACCCACCTGATCCAATGACGACAAAGATGAAGAAGCCCAGCATCAAAGGGCCCACAGGCAGCTTGCTGGCCTTCTTCTGTTTGGGGTCGGGCAGAAACCTGTGAGATCAGCACCCAGCAAGAAGGCGAAGACCCACGGCTGACTCTAGTCGCCCGGAAGAAACATACCTGCTTAGTCTCATCCGCAAGGCCACGCTTGTGAACGCCCTGGTGGAACTTGCCACTCTTGGCATTGGCGACACGCTTGGACACAGTCTGCGAACAGGGTAAGGCAAAGTCCCAAATGGATGTAACACTTCTATGTTTTAAGCGGCTGCAAGCTGAAGCGACCTTGTAAAGTGAACGAAAGCGCGGCTTACCATTCTGCTGTTGAAGGTTTGGCTAAGGAAGAAGGAGCAAAGCAGGAATAGACGAAGCTGACTGTAAGAGTAATGTTGAGCTCTGGTGCGTGTAGGCTATCCTCGTGCGACCGCACCTTTAACTACCGACGTGTCCCGCGTTGTACGGGCTTTCGGCTGTTGCGACCTAGAGGTTGCCTGCTACTGCAGACCCAGCTTTTGACAAAATCATATTACTGATGCGCTTCGATATTTCTTAAGCATCCACGCGCGACGTGATGTGCATGGGCGTGCCACGGCCGTTGCACCTTTTTCCTTTCCATGTGCCGTTGATGATGCATGTCGATGCACCATGTTCATGTTGTTCCTGTCGGCAGAATTCATCTCCCTCCGGAAAGGGCGAAATGAGCGAGTACCGTACGGCGGTTGCTCACGTTGGAAGTTGGAGAGAAGGGCGGCGATAGGGCTGCAGCCCAAAGACGCTCAGCGGAATATAGCCGAGGGGAGCCGATGCGGCGATATACACGTACACTTCGGACACCACCACCCTTTCGAGGGCTGTACGTTCGCCTGCTGTACTCTTCCGAGAGCCTCGGCTCTGGGGCCCTCTGTAGCAGCAGCAACCCCCGAGGCGCACGGCTGCATGCCTCAGTGGGCAGCGCTCTTGCGCATGCGCATGCACACGTTGTGTGCATTTCTGTATGTGCCGGCAGCGCCTAATTCAGTGAACGCGGCTGAAATACATGTTCTGTGTCAGGGCCTTCCCGCCGCGTTGATCCCCGCTGCGGTGGCAGAACATAGGGAAGTTTGGCTGCCCATGCTGGGAAATTGATCAAATCTCACATGAGGTTGTCGCAGCGAGGGGGCTGTGGATGTGTGGGCTACTCAGCAGGTTGGGTTTCCCCTCGGTGCCATCACTTCTGGATTTGTCCGGCGGTGCAGGCTGTGCCGGGTCAGCTGACGCTGTCAGTACGCCAGCGGGTATTGCGCGAAGGGGTTTGGCTCGTCCAAGCTGTCGGAAAGAGAGTGTGTGTGGCTGTTGCAGCGGGCTCCAGATTTCCGAAGAGAAGAGGCAAGGGGCCAGCTGGCCATGCACTGCGCCGTCTAGCATGGGAACTTGCGCTGCCTAGCATGGGAACGCTATCCCTTTGCCCTTCTGTGGCCATCTCCGCTCCAGTGCACGGCCAGTTGGCTCTACCCTTCCCTTCCCAGGGTCTGGAGCCCTTGGGTACAACGAGAAGCAGCCGTCGGTGGCTTCGGTACTTCACAGGGTAGGCTCCTGTCCCGCCGCCGGGTGACGTTGCAGAAGGCCGGTGATGTGGGTCGGGGTAGTTCCTGCCAACACCGTATCGCAATCGCCAGGTAACCGCGTCCCGCGATGTGGGTCGGTCGCAAACTTCCGAATGGTCGCTCCTGGGCCTCCGCCTGGGTCGTCGACGCCTCCGATGCGGCCTGTGCCTGCGCCTGCAACCGCTGCCTCCTCGACCTGCGCTTGATTCGCTGCATCTGCTGCTACCGTAAACCGTATACTCCAGGGTTGGATCCGCCCGCCACGGACGCCCTGGATCGTGAGGCGCAGCAGTACTCGCGATCTGGCAAAAGTCCGCTGGCGTTTTGCGAGTCGCAAGCTGCCGCATTGCGAGTGCCCCGGCTTTTATTTTAGCCATCGACCTGAATTAAGACAGGCGACGTTCAACTCGGGTTGGGCGACAGGGATCCTGGTGCTGCCCGGCACGACGAATGGCAAACGTTGGCGCCGCCCGTCAGGTGCCGCCCTTCATAGCACCAGCAGTGATATGACGGCCACAGTCGCGCTGACAAGCTGTAACAGCCTGCTTCTCATTCATCCGCAACAACACCTCATTTTGCTGGGCAGAACGGGACAACCATCCTCTTACAGTGATTGCGAACATGGCCCGGGACCGGCAGCGTGCCTTGCGCTTAGACGAAACCAAAAAATACATGAAAACTTGGCACGATCGCTGTGCGGATGGGCTGGCTGGACGCCCCGCCTCATGTAGCGTGAAAACGCCGCCGCCAGGCGTGTGCAATACTCACAGCACCTCGGGATGTGGTTCCGTCCCTTTCACAACACATACAACCCCACAACACTTGATCATTGTCGTCAACAACGCTGGCCATCGTACAGCTGTTCGACACTCGCAGCCAACCGATCGACATCGCGCCCCAAAAGAACAACCAATTAATGCGAAGGAAATAAGGGCGAGGAAGGATTAAGCTAATGGAGGTCTGAAGAAAAGGGCGACAATAACCCTTTAATCAATACATGCGCATGAGGGCTTGAAGCGGACGTGATAACGGAAGAGAGAGCGAGAGGGAACTCCCGCACACGCAAAATTAGAATACGGTACTCGCGCGGTGCTTTGCGCGTGGAAGCGAGGAGGAAGAGTAGAAGAATACGAAACTGTAGAAGCAAACGCCGCCCATGAAGGACGAAGCCCGGGCTCTTCACTGCACCTCTGAAGTTCCGAGCGCGACCAACATGTGCGCACGAAAGCGCGCAAGGAAGATTCGCACGCAAATATGGAGTAGAATGATGCATACACACAACCATAAAAGCCACGAACATGCACCCAAGGAAAGCTCCAGGGCGAAGCATGCTCAAAAAGAGGAGTACTTCAATAGTCTTCAACAAAGCAAAAGCCTACCGCTGTACGCCAAACGCCCGTTGCGGCGTGTTGACATCCCCCGCCGAACCGAAGGGCCACGCACCCCGCCCGCTCACTGTCTCATATGTTCTGCCCGAACTGTGATGTCAACTTTCCTGCTACGTCTACTCGGTGGGGCACTGTACATCGCGAGCCCTACCACCACAAAAGCTCTAAATCAGGGAATCAATTGCGGGCGTCTACGGCAATCTCACGACCACAACCCTCGCCATGCACACCAACTCCGCTCTCCTGACAAAATCAACGCCGAAAATCTGATGTGCAAAAGCCAAAAGCTACCGACCAGCCGCCGACTGCATATACTCACTGGTTGAACCGCCACCCGCCGGCGCGCCGCCGCGGATGTGCATTGCCGACGGCATCCCACCCGACGATGACCCATGGGTCATTGGGGCCCCTGGCCCAGATTGGGGCATGGGGCCGCCCGGCATCGGAGGCGCGCCGTACTCGGGCCACGGCGACGGCACTGCCCCGCTGCCCGTATACGGCATCGGCGGCGGCGGCATGCCGTACATGGGCACCGCAGAGCTCGCCGGCGGACGATATCCGGGCGGCATGCTCGGCGGCGGCGGCATGCCGTACATACGCATGCCGTACGTGGGCATCGTCGGCGGATAGTAGTACCCTGACGGGTAGTCGTACGGCGGCGGCGGCACGGCGCCGCCGTAGTAGCTTGGCGGCATCGGCATCGACGACGGCGGCCCGCAGGCGTTGGACGAGACCGCGGCCGGCGGACCCACGGATCGGTTCGCACTGCTGCGCTGTGGCGGGCCGTGCACCTCCTCCCCATCGTCCTCCACCTCCGCCGCCATGCTGCCCTGCTGGCCGACCCGGTATGATCCCATGGCCATAAGCCCGGGGCCCTTCTGCTGCTGCTGCTGCTGTTGATGCTGGAGCTGCTGCTGCTGTTGCTGCACCGCGCCGCGCAAGGGCGCCGTCTGGGCAACCGAGACGCTGTGCGTTGCGGACGCAGACGACTTTCCCGACATGGCCGGGCGCGGCCCCAACGGGGCCGACGCCGCCGGTGCCGGCCCCGCCGGTGCCGACTGCGGCGGCTTCCCGGCAGCGCCGCCGCCGCCGCCGGGCGCGCCATAGCTGGCCCCTAGGCCGCAGACACCGTTTCCAAAGTAGGCTGCGCCGCAGTCCGCAGCCCCAGCCCCAGGCGCAGGGGGCGGGAACAACTGGCGCATAGCGCTGGGGCCGGGACCCGCGCTGCACGTGCCGCCGCAAGGCTCCGAAGCCACGCTCTGCAGGGGCGCGCCGCCCGTCACCGTGTCGCAGGGGAAACCCTCAGCGCTGCGGCGCAACCCCGAGGCGGCGGCCGCGCGCACGCTGGCTAGGGGCGCCGAGTGCGCGGCGGTGGGCGCCGACGGCGCCGGCCGAGCGCGCACGGGCGACACGGCACCGCCGCCTGCGGACAGGCCCGCCGACGCGCCGCGCTTGTGCGGGAGGGACGCGGTGGTGCTCTGCCCGCCGCTGCCGCCGCCCGCCCCGGCCGAGGAGGGGTAGGCCAGGGCCATGCCGTGCGAGAAGCCATCGGCAGAGTAAGAGGGCGGCATGCCGCTGTGCTGCGGGTGGTGGTACTGGTGCGGGTTGTACTGGTGGCTGAAGGGCGCGGTCGCCGGGGCGGTGGGGACAGACAGGGTGGACCGGGTATCACCAGCCGCCCAGGAGCTCTGCGGAGGGGAGGTTTACCGGGAAGGCGGGATGTGAGATGATGTTGCGGGCACACGATGGCGCAAGCGTTGGGGCAGTACCCGAAGCCGCCGCCGAGGTACATGGCTTCATTCCGAATGGTCGCGCTCCCGCAGTTGCCCCGGCGCCTGGCAGCCAACCACAGACCGCCGCCGCCGCCTCAGCCGCAAGTCCTCAGCACCTCAGAGACGGCGCCGCATTCCCCACCCTGCTGCACCTTCCTTGCACACGCACACGCACCCTCGGCCCTCGCCCGCACTCATCTCACGCGACTTACCGAGGGCTGCAGCCGCGCCTGGCCGCCGTCGCCGTTCGCCGCCGCCGCCGCGGCCGCCGCCGCCTGCAGCTGCTTGCTGCGCGCCAGGTCCATCCGGCGCTGCAGGAACTCCTGCGTTACCACTCGCAGCTCCTGCCGGATACCGTCCACCGTCGAGCGGGGCAGCGGCAGCGGCATGTCATCCGAGGCAAACTGCTCGTGGCACGCGCGGGCAGCCTGCGTCCGGCACAAAGATAGGAGGACGAGGACGAGGGCGGGGAAGGGGAGTGAGAAGCGAGGAGCGGAAAGCGGCGGGCGGCGCAGTCGCGGTGGGTCAGAGGCAGTGAGTAAGAACCAGCCGAGGCAGAAGAAGGGGGGAGAGGCAAGACGACGGCGGACCTAGGGTAATACCGTTTGCCAGGAAGCTCTTCGCAGCAGCAAAACAAGCATGCGTCCGCGGCTGGGGCCTTACCCTGAAGCTCTCCACGTCCATTTCGGCTCCGGGGAGGGTGGGTGGCCCGCCGGGCGCTGCACGGGGCGGCCCCGCCGGCATCTGCATTTGCATCATCTGGCCCTGCGCCGCGCCGCCCGCCGACGCCTGGTCAGCCGGGCCGGCGTACTGCATGTCCATGGCCACTGCACCCGCCGCAGCGGCGCCGCTGCCGCCGCAGCTTGATGCACCGCCCGGCCGCGGCCCCGGATGAAACCCTTGCATCGGCCCAGCGCCCGCCGCAGCTGCAGACGAAGGGGCCGGCTGCGGCCGCGCAGGCGGCCCGCCAGCGTGCATGGCCGGCGGCGGCGCGGCGCCCGTCGAGCCTCCGGGCCCCGAGCCCATCGGCATCAGGCCCTCCTGGCCCTGCCCCGCTGCCGGCAGCGCGTCCAGTGACTGGCCAGTGCCGTCGCGGCGGCCCTGCTGCCCACCGCTCACAAAGCGGCGGTACAGCCTCTGCCTGGGCGCCACGTAGCCGTGGGGGTAATGCAGTTGGGTGTTGTGAGGCGGCCCGCCATAGCCCGCCGCGATGGCGTCGGGACCCGCGGGTGGCGGCGGCGGCGCGTCCATCATAGGATGGTATCCGTAGCCCGGGTGGTAGTACGGATCACCATACGGCATGCTGTACGGCATGGAGTACGGCGGCGGCATGCTGTATGGGTACGGATAGCCCGGCCCTTGGCCGTACATGGCGGCGCCCTCCATGCCACTGACGCTCATCGGGTCGCCGGCGCTCTGGCTGCGGCTGCTGGGGCTGTTCGCGCGCGCGGCGGCGGGGGCGCTTCCGCCGCCAGCCGAGGCAGTGGGTTGCGGCGGCGGGGCGCCAGCGTGCGTGGGCAGCGGAAGCGCGGGCGCCGGCCCCGCCGGCGCAGACGTGGTGGCCGGGCGCCCCTCGCCGGTGTGTGGCCGCAGCCGCTTGCCGCGGGAGTCCGACGGACTGGACTGCATGGGGGCAGGGTAAGAGCCTCCGGTGCTGTTGGTCGGGTTGGCGCATGCCGCCGTCGATTGCGGCGGTGGTCCCGCGCCAACGTCCATTGCGCTGCCAGCATTGGCGGCTGCACCGGCGGCGACGCCGCTGGCAAAGGGTGCGTAGCCGTGTGGGCGACTGGGCGCGTCCACGTGCATTGGCGAGGCAGCGCCGCCCGAGGACGCGCGGCTGGCGGGCTTGAGCAGCTGGGTCGTTTGGCGGGCCGACGACTGGCCCTGCACGGGAGCCGAGTGCGCGGGCGCCAGAAGGCCATGCTCGTCCAACACCGACATGTGCTGAGACGTGCAGTACGGCACGTTGACGTGCGTGGCGGAGCGCGCCCGCTGCTGGGAGACCTGCTGTTGTTGTTGTTGCTGCTGAGCATGCATCTGCTGAAACTGTTGCTGCATTTGTTGTTGTTGTTGTTGTTCCTGCTGCGGCGGCGGTGCCTGCTCAGCGGATTCGTAGCCGCTGCGGCCGTCGCTCGGGCGGCCGGGCCAGCGCTGCAACCCGCTGTCCTCCGCGCCGGCGCCCTTGTGGCCCTGCTGCTGTTGCTGGTACTGTGCCCCACCGACGTCCTCCTGCGCGGCCGCAGCGCTGCCGCTGGGTGGTCCCCCGGCGGCCGGCCGTCCCCCGGCGGGCTGCGCGCCTGCCAACGGGCACGACGGCCGCGGGTGCAGGGCCGGGGCCATGTGTCGCGACGGCAGGGCGCTGTAAGGTGCCGGCTCGCTGTAGGCGCTGGGGAGCGGCTGAGAGCGCGGCTGCGGCTGCGCCCCGCCGGCATTGCCAAAGCCGCCGGACTTGGCGTTTCGTTGGACGGGGACCTGTACCGCGCTGTCGGCCTCCGCTTCGAGCTGGTCGCCCGGGCCCTGCGCGGGCGTAGGGCGCTGGCTGTAGTCGGAAAAGGCAGGCTGCAACGAAGCGTCGCCGAAGGGGCCCGCGGCTAGGAAGGAGGAGGGCGTCACGAGCGGGGGGCTGCTGGCGCCCGGCTCGGAGCCCAGGAGCTGGTCCAACAGGTCGCGATCGGGGCCGGAGAGGCTCAGGCTGTGGACGGATACGAGCTCGCCGCCGCCGGCGGGCGCCTCGCGCGCCGGGCAGGTGGATGGGCTCTTGTAGCCGCTGCAGTCAGCTTGCATGGGCTCAAATGGGGGCAGCGGGGCCGCACTGTCACTGTCGAGGTTTTGGTGCAAGGCGGACTGCGGCCAGGGCCGCTCCGACGAACGCGGTTGCTCTTGCTGTTGCTCCTGTTTAATTTGTTCCTGGGGTAAATTCTGCTGCTGATGCTGGTCAAGAATTTGTATCTGCTGCTGCGCAGCAACTACAGCAGCGGCTGTCGCGTCCGATGGCACGCGTTGCCGGAAGTCCACGTTGCACTCGGCGGAGCGTTCTTGATCCATACTGGTATTTCCTGCGCCAAGATGCAAGGAATGTGAATCCGAGCACCCCATCAGGGAAGAGTGCTGACCGTCGTAGGAGTCGCTGCTGCGGCCGGCGGTTGACAGCGTGAAGACTCGCTGGTCCCTCTGAACAGCGGACGGCGAGCTGGCCAGGCAGGGTTGAGCTTCATAGTTGTAGTCCTTCCTCAGCTCTAGGCTTCCGCTTGGCTGCGAATCCAGGCTCCTCGCTGTACCGTCGGTCGTCTTGGCAGCCTGTAGCGACGGGGCTGCCGTATCTCGCAGCAGCCTCTCGTCTAGATCAGGCGAAGGCTCCGGGTGCACATACAAATTGAGCGGCTCTTGGTGGGGCTTGCTAGCGCCTTCTGCCGTCAAGCTCTTGGCAGGACCATCCTCCACTGCGAAATTGAAGCGCAAACAAGAGGAGAGTAAAATCAGTCAATGTGAGGTTCCAAATATCCTGTGCACTCATTAAGTAGGACAATACCTCACCGTTACCAAAAATAAAGGTCGCGGTGCTGGACTGCGGACCGACCCCAACGGTGCTACAAACCAACAGGCCGCTGACTACCCTGGGAGCAATCTCAATACCATTTTACTAGGCACGTCGGCAGGTGTGTTTTGCGCGCAACTAAGACGAACTTACTCTGCGGCACCCAGGACATCAGGGACATTGACGACTCGACGGCGTTTCCTTCCCTCCACCCGGCCTTGTCGCGCTCCGTAGAGAGCGGCCGCCTCCTGACGATGAAAGTCTTAACAAAACATGCCCAAAAAAGCCCAATCCCTCAGTCAGTGCTGCAGCCTATCCTCGTGGACATCGTGACCTTTGTACGTTACTATTTGTGTACCTTCTGTACATACAGAATAAGAAGATTCAACGGCTGTCGCAGCAGGAAAGGTCACCGTGGGCGTGAACCAGTCGCGAAGTACGGTGTACGCCGAGATGAGCTAAATAACCGGCGAGTAGCGTTAATGTACTGCACACTCATGCATAAAGAAGATAATAACTCATGTTGATAACACTGTAAATAGGGGAGTTTGAGGCTTCTCCACGGATGTATTACCACAAGTGCTACGACAAATGGGACGAAAGGGGCAGCGTTACAACACCGTCTCTACAAATACAGGCTCATACTTTCGTTATGAATTTTGTTGGAGATATAACAACAGACTTTTGTCGAGGTTGACCCACGGGACGACGTCCAGTCAACTTCCAAAGCACAGAGAGCCTCTGTAAGCTACAATCCATACCTAAACAACTGCTCCTCATGCTGTGACCTGGTTAAAACGCCCTCCGGGCGGAGAAAGCGCACGTTATCACGGGTAATTTGTCGGGAAGCCATACCCGGACAAATGCTCTACCGGGCTCTACGGGCTGTAACTTGTTTGAAGCACCCTTCGGGCGGAGATACCATACTGTACCGCCAGGTACCGCCGGTAATCTGTGCAGGACTGCGGCCTTTTATAGTGAATAAATTTGGTGTAGCGTCCGCCAAAGAACTCGTGTACTGTCACAACCTGCGGCGGTTTAGGAAGCCGGGCCCTGCTGAACCATGAATGGACCGGCTTATAGTGGACGCAAAAAAATCACAAGGATACATGAATGGAAATGGGCCAGATATAACCATGCTCTAGAGCACGGGGCGTGTAGGGCTAGGAAATACAGGGTGTCCGCAATGCCCCCGGCCATAGAGGACGGGGTGCTGCCCCATCACGCCCCACCTTTGGGCCCGACCTGGCTCGACGGGACAATCAAAAATTGGGCGAGTCGAAGGACCAGGGGTCCCCTGCTAAGGGTCAAGATCTATGTGTCTGTCAAAGAAAGCAGCGCCGTAAACGCATCTGCACCATGGTGGTCGCGCGCAAATGTTGAGCAGGAGCATGGCATAAGACATCTGGACCAAGTTCTCCTCTAGCTGGCAGCATCGAGTATGAGTAGCTGGCAGCATAAGAAGTAGTGTCCGGAGGAGGCTGCTTGGTCTGTGAGGTCTGTGGCAATAGTACTGGCGCCCGAGGCGTGATTCACGGCCGATGATCAGCGATCCCCGTAGCCCATTGAAATCATACCTAACAACAAACGACAACAAATCATTCAACATCAGTGGCAGACTGCCGCACCAATGAAGGCGTCGGGTGGCGTCCGGGGTCCGGGGTCCGTAGAGTCAAGACTAAGGAGCAAGGTTAGGCAGGCACAGGCATAGACCGGAAATTATTCCCATGTCACGACACACTGCGTCTCTGGCACATCGGGTAGTGCTCCGCGCCCAACATATATGACTGAATCTAGCGGCCAAGGACATCTGCAATCGTACTGCAGACTGGTAAAGGTGACTCGAGCTTGTTGGGCAGGCCTGACCGGGCCTTTCTATCGTAGCCGGGCTTAGGGATCCTGCCGTACTTGGATCATGAGCGGCACTCAGCTCCCGCTCAGGCAGTGATCGCCGGAGTGACGGCACTCAGATCCCGTCTTCCGGAGTAGATTCCGCGGCATTCCCCCATCCTTGACCGAGGAGGGGTTTCCTGGTGTAGATCGTACAATCCAGGCTTTTGACACGCTGTGTCAATTACGCTGTGTGTCGTGACAGCTGTCACGACACACTGCGTCTCTGGCACATCGGGTAGTGCTCCGCGCCCAACCCCCCCACACCAGAAACCCCGACCTGGGTTTTTCGTGGGGAACACCTTACCAGTGGCCGGCCGTGTGATTCGAACCCACGCCGCGTACCGCTAGACGGGGTTCCCGCAACTCCCCCCATATATGACTGAATCTAGCGGCCAAGGACATCTGCAATCGTACTGCAGACTGGTAAAGGTGACTCGAGCTTGTTGGGCAGGCCTGACCGGGCCTTTCTATCATAGCCGGGCTTAGGGATCCTGCCGTACTTGGATCATGAGCGGCACTCAGCTCCCGCTCAGGCAGTGATCGCCGGAGTGACGGCACTCAGATCCCGTCTTCCGGAGTAGATTCCGCGGCGTTCCCCCATCCTTGACCGAGGAGGGGTTTCCTGGTGTAGATCATACAATCCAGGCTTTCGACACGCTGTGTCAATTACGCTGTGTGTCGTGACAGCTGTCACGACACACTGCGTCTCTGGCACATCGGCGCGGCGATGGCGCGATCTGGCACATCGGCCGCGCCGATGGCGCGATGTTGGGCGCGGAGCACTACCCGATGTGCCAGAGACGCAGTGTGTCGTGACAGCTGTCACGACACACAGCGTAATTGACACAGCGTGTCGAAAGCCTGGATTGTACGATCTACACCAGGAAACCCCTCCTCGGTCAAGGATGGGGGAACGCCGCGGAATCTACTCCGGAAGACGGGATCTGAGTGCCGTCACTCCGGCGATCACTGCCTGAGCGGGAGCTGAGTGCCGCTCATGATCCAAGTACGGCAGGATCCCTAAGCCCGGCTATGATAGAAAGGCCCGGTCAGGCCTGCCCAACAAGCTCGAGTCACCTTTACCAGTCTGCAGTACGATTGCAGATTTCCTTGGCCGCTAGATTCAGTCATATATGGGGGGAGTTGCGGGAACCCCGTCTAGCGGTACGCGGCGTGGGTTCGAATCACACGGCCGGCCACTGGTGAGGTGTTCCCCACGAAAAACCCAGTTCGGGGTTTCTGGTGTGGGGGGGTTGGGCGCGGAGCACTACCCGATGTGCCAGAGACGCAGTGTGTCGTGACAGCTGTCACGACACACAGCGTAATTGACACAGCGTGTCGAAAGCCTGGATTGTATGATCTACACCAGGAAACCCCTCCTCGGTCAAGGATGGGGGAACGCCGCGGAATCTACTCCGGAAGACGGGATCTGAGTGCCGTCACTCCGGCGATCACTGCCTGAGCGGGAGCTGAGTGCCGCTCATGATCCAAGTACGGCAGGATCCCTAAGCCCGGCTATGATAGAAAGGCCCGGTCAGGCCTGCCCAACAAGCTCGAGTCACCTTTACCAGTCTGCAGTACGAATGCAGATGTCCTTGGCCGCTAGATTCAGTCATATATGGGGGGAGTTGCGGGAACCCCGTCTAGCGGTACGCGGCGTGGGTTCGAATCACACGGCCGGCCACTGGTGAGGTGTTCCCCACGAAAAACCCAGTTCGGGGTTTCTGGTGTGGGGGGGTTGGGCGCGGAGCACTACCCGATGTGCCAGAGACGCAGTGTGTCGTGACAGCTGTCACGACACACAGCGTAATTGACACAGCGTGTCGAAAGCCTGGATTGTACGATCTACACCAGGAAACCCCTCCTCGGTCAAGGATGGGGGACCGCCGCGGAATCTACTCCGGAAGACGGGATCTGAGTGCCGTCACTCCGGCGATCACTGCCTGAGCGGGAGCTGAGTGCCGCTCATGATCCAAGTACGGCAGGATCCCTAAGCCCGGCTATGATAGAAAGGCCCGGTCAGGCCTGCCCAACAAGCTCGAGTCACCTTTACCAGTCTGCAGTACGATTGCAGATGTCCTTGGCCGCTAGATTCAGTCATGTATGGGGGGAGTTGCGGGAACCCCGTCTAGCGGTACGCGGCGTGGGTTCGAATCACACGGCCGGCCACTGGTGAGGTGTTCCCCACGAAAAACCCAGTTCGGGGTTTCTGGTGTGGGGGGGTTGGGCGCGGAGCACTACCCGATGTGCCAGAGACGCAGTGTGTCGTGGGAGCTGTCACGACACACAGCGTAATTGACACAGCGTGTCAAAAGCCTGGATTGTACGATCTACACCAGGAAACCCCTCCTCGGTCAAGGATGGGGGAATGCCGCGGAATCTACTCCGGAAGACGGGATCTGAGTGCCGTCACTCCGGCGATCACTGCCTGAGCGGGAGCTGAGTGCCGCTCATGATCCAAGTACGGCAGGATCCCTAAGCCCGGCTACGATAGAAAGGCCCGGTCAGGCCTGCCCAACAAGCTCGAGTCACCTTTACCAGTCTGCAGTACGGATGCAGATGTCCTTGGCCGCTAGATTCAGTCATATATGGGGGGAGTTGCGGGAACCCCGTCTAGCGGTACGCGGCGTGGGTTCGAATCACACGGCCGGCCACTGGTGAGGTGTTCCCCACGAAAAACCCAGTTCGGGGTTTCTGGTGTGGGGGGGTTGGGCGCGGAGCACTACCCGATGTGCCAGAGACGCAGTGTGTCGTGACAGCTGTCACGACACACAGCGTAATTGACACAGCGTGTCAAAAGCCTGGATTGTATGATCTACACCAGGAAACCCCTCCTCGGTCAAGGATGGGGGAACGCCGCGGAATCTACTCCGGAAGACGGGATCTGAGTGCCGTCACTCCGGCGATCACTGCCTGAGCGGGAGCTGAGTGCCGCTCATGATCCAAGTACGGCAGGATCCCTAAGCCCGGCTATGATAGAAAGGCCCGGTCAGGCCTGCCCAACAAGCTCGAGTCACCTTTACCAGTCTGCAGTACGATTGCAGATTTCCTTGGCCGCTAGATTCAGTCATATATGGGGGGAGTTGCGGGAACCCCGTCTAGCGGTACGCGGCGTGGGTTCGAATCACACGGCCGGCCACTGGTGAGGTGTATCCCCACGAAAAACCCAGTTCGGGGTTTCTGGTGTGGGGGGGTTGGGCGCGGAGCACTACCCGATGTGCCAGAGACGCAGTGTGTCGTGACAGCTGTCACGACACACTGCGTAATTGACACAGCGTGTCGAAAGCCTGGATTGTACGATCTACACCAGGAAACCCCTCCTCGGTCAAGGATGGGGGAACGCCGCGGAATCTACTCCGGAAGACGGGATCTGAGTGCCGTCACTCCGGCGATCACTGCCTGAGCGGGAGCTGAGTGCCGCTCATGATCCAAGTACGGCAGGATCCCTAAGCCCGGCTATGATAGAAAGGCCCGGTCAGGCCTGCCCAACAAGCTCGAGTCACCTTTACCAGTCTGCAGTACGATTGCAGATGTCCTTGGCCGCTAGATTCAGTCATATATGGGGGGAGTTGCGGGAACCCCGTCTAGCGGTACGCGGCGTGGGTTCGCCGCCCGGCACCCAGATGCAGGCCAGCGTACGAACCACAACCGCAATGCGACGTCACTGCATGCTGACCTACCAGCCCCTGCCGGTGCGGAAGAAGCACGAAATTACGGTAGGCAGGCAACAGCGTCAAGCCGCTGTCTGGCGAGTCCAGTGCTCACAGGGAAAACTCAAATAATCAAAGACCTTATGACCGTACCAGCAGCCAACCCCAAAGCTTCGACAACGACAAGGGGGGAAGGGGCGCCAACGGTCCAGGGTGCAAGGCATCTGGGCACGGAAGGGGTGATTCCCAAGGGCGAGCCCGGCCAGGCAGCCGGGTTCTCACGTGTGTGATTACCGTATCCACGACTGCAGGGACGCGAAAGTTTTGTAGGCATCGTGCACCCGCCATTGCATTGTCCCGTGCATTGTGACCTGCTGCAGGGTGAGTGTGATCTGGGGCCTCGGAGACAAGTATGGTGGGAAAACTATGGGGTCGCTTTCCTTAGCCTCATTCGCCGTACGGCTTCTCTGTCGTGGGATACTCGGATACACGTCGTGAAACGTTGATGCAACAGCCGGTACAGTAGTGGTTCTTTAGTTGCCAATTATATTTTGGAATATCACTGTTCGTGGAGTCACCTGTACATTATAAGGTTGGCCTACTTGACGAAAGGAAATGGCGTTCCAAATGGGCGCCGTCTTCATAACTACAATCTTGTCACTGGCAACTGCGATTTCAGCTGCTTCAACCAGCAATGTCATTTCTGGTTCAGGGCATACCGTAGGCTTCGGCGAGCTCAAGGTGCGACACGGAGTCGACAAGCGGTTGCTTTCCAAGCCCCTTTGCCATTTTCAAAGCAGGACTGCCCACTTCTAATCGACAGGAAGAGTGGCGTGGTGAAGTGATTCACCTGTCATGGTCGCCTCGGGCGTTCTTGCTGAAAGGGTTTCTTTCGGATGAGGAGTGCGAGCACATTATTAAGAAGGTATACCTCTAATGGTCATGGGAGGATGCGCTTACAAGCCTGACGCTTAAGTGCGACCTGTTATGGTCCAGCCCCTGCTGAGCGCGGAAGCTGAGGTTGGCAAAACGTGGCTTTGCGACTGTGCTTGCCTGCAGGCGGAGCCCCGGATGGTAAAGTCGTCCGTTGTCGACAACGAAACCGGGAAGAGCGTTGACAGCCAGATCCGCACCAGCACGGGCATGTGGTTTGCGAAGGGCGAGGACGAAGTCATTTCCCGCATTGAGAAGCGGGTTGCGCAAGTTACCATGATTCCTCTGGAGAACCACGAGGGTCTCCAGGTGTTGCACTACCACGACGGTCAGAAGTATGAGCCGCACTACGATTACTTCCACGACCCCGTTAACGCCGCTCCTCAGAATGGCGGCCAGCGCGTCGTCACCGTGCTCATGTACCTGTGAGTAGCCCTTCGGCGGGGCGGGACATCGCGGACCGGGTGGAAGGGGTTGGGGGAGGGGCACCAGGGCGGGTTGCGGGTCTTGGTCATGGGTGGCACGCGGCTGGAGGGTTGCCCTTCTTAAGGGTCGCCTTGTAGCAGGGCTTGGACTGCGGCATGATTGGCAAAGGCATGTGCACACAAGGTTTCCTCTCTTGAGGAGTAAAGTTCTGGTATTCGGCGTGAGGTCGAAACACTGATTGTGCCTCTTCGTTTCAGGACCACCGTCGAGGAGGGTGGCGAGACCGTGCTGCCGCATGCCGACCAGAAGGTCAGCGGTGAGGGCTGGTCCGAGTGCGCCAAGCGTGGCCTGGCCGTGAAGCCGGTCAGGGGCGACGCGCTCATGTTTTACTCGCTCAAGCCAGACGGCAGCAACGACCCCGCTAGCCTGCACGGCAGCTGCCCGACGCTGAAGGGCGACAAGTGGAGTGCAACTAAGTGGATTCACGTTGGCCCGATCGGGTGAGTCTTCCGGTCACCCTCGTTCATACTCGGTCTGCTGAGAAGCAGGCGCTGTTCGCTAGTGCGATCATGGCTAGTTGGATTATGGCGGGCCACTGTCTACAGGGGTCACTGTCGTTGTGGTGAGCACCACCTGCTGGCCTATCCTGGCAACCCCTGCCTGCTGTCTCGGTCCCATTCATTTTTTCACTACCGCGCTTCTTGCCTTAAATTCTTGGTCCTGCACAGAGGGCGCTGACCAACATTCAACACAGAATAAGCCGCTGAGCTCTTGACGGACACGCACATTCATCGCCTCCGTCCTTGGATACGCGCGCAGTGGCAAGAAGCAAGTGAGCCTGGGCACCCCTGAATGCCACGACACGAACGAGCAGTGCACGGAGTGGGCGTTCTTCGGCGAGTGCGAGAAGAACCCCGGCTACATGAAGGAGAACTGCGCGCGTGCGTGCAAGTACTGCAAGGTGTAATCCATATTAACAGCACGGCGCCCAGTCTGCACCGGCGGCCGGACGGGTAGAGCCAGGCCGGCAAGGTCTCCCGTGCGGCTTCAGTTTAGACGGTCAACTTCCCTAGACCCCGGGGCCGCATGAACACGCCCTAAATGCATAGAACTGTAGGCTCGTGCGGCTGTCGGGCTTGTACATTTGTTGATCTCCCAGTGATCCAGTGTTGGTGTCGACGCCTCGGGGGGCCATCCGTAGTACGCATTATGGTGCCGTCGCATTACGAGCTTTGTCGGCATGGCTTGCGCGTAGATTCACATGCCGGCAAAAGCCGAATGAGATTAGGCAGATGTCATTGTAATGTTGTACAGTGGACAGGCGCCATCCGTGGCCAACCGTCCCCACCGTGCAGCAAGCGCGCGGCTGCAACGGGTCAGTCGGCTGAACCAGCCATCGTTCACTCGCTCGTGTGTCACCGCGCTTCCTGCGTGTGTGGCTCCAGCGGGTTGTCCACGAAGCGGGTGAGGAAGCGCGCAAGCGCGCCCCAGTACTGCTCCGGCTCGACATCGTAGGCGTCCATGTGTGAGGCCTCCGTGAACTGCTCCAGCTCGCAGTTGGGCGACCTCTGGGCGGCGTAGAGCCTCAACATCTGGCTGGCGGGCACCATCTCATCCTGCACGGGAACGATGGACAGCAGAGAGGATAGCGGTCGTGAGTCCCAAGCCAGGTCCGCGCAGCATGCCGTGTCGTCGTTTTTCCAGCGTGGTCATACTAACTGCCTGCTGTCATTATTGCACTTGCTACCGTAGTCGAGAAACAATTGTGCGACGGGCACGGGCGTAGCAGCCTCTTGCGCAACGCGACCCGTGCTCCGCTCACCCGCAGAGACACCATCATCAGCATCGGCAGCTTGATGCGGGGAATTATCTCAATGTTGGACCACTTGTTGGTGACCAGGAAGTTGCACGGCCGGCCCGAGCCAATGAGTAGCGACAGTGGCGGCACCACGCGGGCTACCATGTCCTGGACGCCCGTGAAGGTGTTCTCCACCACAAGGGCTTGGACCTGAACCACCAGTATTGAAGGGCAACATGATAAAAAAAAGCCAGACAGCGTCCGCTGCCGACCACCCTTGGTGGGGTGTGTTGGCACGGCCTGGGCGCTGCCATCTGGACCCACCGTTTCAGGACGCCCCATGCATGCATGAAGCGCGGCAACACCAGGGCCGAGACACGCACGGCACTGCGAACCAACGGCACTGCCACCCATCGCACAATGGACCGTGGTGGGTTTGTGCAGTTCATGAGGCAGGCAGTTCAGCACGGCCAACACTAGGCACCCATGGACTTGCCGAACCCTCTCTTACCAGCTGCTGCTGCTCCGCGGCCAAATGAACGGCCACAGCCCCTCCCAACGAGCGGCCGAACAGCACCACCTTATCCGTTGCAAGGTCGTCCCGCGACAGCACGTAGCGCAGCCCCGCCACCGCGTCCTTCTGGAGGCCGCGCTGGTTGGGTTGGCCCTCGCTGAGGCCGTAGCCGCGGTAGCTGTGCATGATCGGCGGGCAGGCCACCATGGAACGATGTCGGGGAATTAGGGCAAGTAAGGAAATCGCGGAACAGGTGAATGGCATGGAGCTCTCTCGTCGTTGGCGCGTCGTTTTCGGGCATCGGGGCGCCAGCGCCTGCAGCAGCCTTTCCTACGGACATGCGGGTGCTGTGCTCCCAGACCGGGTGAGGCATGGGAGAAGCAACTTCAGCTACTTTTGGGCCAGACTTTTCGGCTGCTTTGTTCTGTTCCTCGTAACTCCTTGCACCGCACGTGTGCCCCCCTCACCCCACCCCTCAAACGCTGCGCACCTCATGGCAAATACGACGACGTTGAGCCTGTGCACCAGAAGCCTCAGAAACGGCAGCCGGAAGGACATGTTGCCAGCATTTTCCTGCGGAAGAGCGCCCGTGCGGAAGAGCGCCCGTGCGCGGCCTCTTTGTTTTCAGCTGCCATCCGCCATACGGCAACCTCTGTGGTGTGGTTTCGGTTGGTGGCACGTGCTGTGCTGCTAGATACGGACACCAAATAAGAGGAATGAGATGCCTGTGAGTAATTGCCGCCGCTCGCCGATTGGTAAACCCTGGGCCAGCAGTTAACTTCTCGCCGAGCCCGTGCTTTGCCAGCAGAGGATGGGGGTTTCAGCGCGCGTACAGGAGGCGCGGTATCAGCATACCTGAAAGAAGATGACGACTGGCCTTGTCTTAATTGTCTCCTTGGTCCAGCCACGGCGCCAAAGGAGCCACGCGTGCAGCTTCACCCCATCCTCCGTGGTCAGATACACGTCCTGGAAACATGCACGCCATTTCCGAGGTTCCCGAGCAGGTTAGGGCACGATAGTACACAGGTAACTGACCGCATAGTAAGTGAATACTGCTCAACGGCGCCCAAAAGGCATCATGGATGCCGCATGGTGTGAATGGTGACGCCAACCCCAGTACAACGGAAGAACGAGTCTTAGGGTTGGATGGGGGCCATCGCTGCGGGGGCACCGCTGAGGAACGGATAGGGTATTTAGGTGCACACGGCCATACCTCGTACTCCAGGTGGAACTCGTTGGGGTATTTCCAGATGCCGCTGGGCAGCCCCGGGACACGGGGCACATAGAGCTGTAGCGCGCGCGAACCAGGGCAAGGGGCAAGAAGGTCAACGAACAGCGATCCGCGTGCACGGGGGTCAGCATACGCGCGGGGATGGCTCGTCACAGGTGCAACAGTTGTAGTCCCCGCTGTCGCTCAACTTACTATCTTCTCCTGGAAGAAGTACAGCAGGGCCAGGGCCAACCCCGCCACTCCTCCAACCTGAAAGCAAGCAATGTGGCGGATTTGAAAACGTCTGGTTATTAGATCGTCGAGCAGTGGTGTATAACGCGCCGATGGCATTGGTACCGGTATGCAAAGCTCGGTCTTACCCCGCAACATATGCGGAAGAGCCACCTCCCGAAAAGATTCATGCTGCACAACGACTTATGTTCTATGTTACACTTTGGGCAATAAAATTAACGAGAAGTAAGGAGTACGGCAGTTAGTCCGGCCATTTTGGTTGCAAGTCAATGATTTGTACCTGTTTCGACTTCGTAGGTTACATGGTATTTAAATTGACGTCATGCTTCGGCTCTTCCCGACACGTTCAAAGTTCTTATAGGGACTTGCAAAGCCGTTGACAGCCCTTCAGAAGTAATTTTGCTTGCCTTAGAGCTGACGAATTTATGGCTGATGCGGAGGATGCTCAAGGGGTGAGCTGCAGCGGCTAGGGTGCTCGTGCCATGTGCCGCGGCAGGACCTTTTCTTCTCTACCCACATCGTGTCGCAGCCGCCACTCAGAACGGATACACCCGGCGTGGATGCAGGAACAGTATGGGGGCGATGGGGGAGCTGGTTCCGAGGACGCCCGGGGTGCGACAGCGGACAGCATGGTGCGTTTACCCTCCACCTAGCAAGCCGCTCCGAGCAGCTTCATAGCTGACGGAGCGATGCAGGCTCTCCGATGCTCCTTGCGAGGCGCAACTCTGAAGCGGTGACCAACTGACGTGCCGCAGGGTGCCGAAGGACAAGGGTTAGGGCCGCCCTTCGATGATGGCCAGGGCGACTACGATATGTCGCCGCTGGGTAAGGCCCCACTTACAGGGAGCGGTAGGCGCGTTACTGACGGGCAACGCCAGGAGGACAGCACGCACGCCCGGCGCTTGACACTTCTGGCACTTGGAAAGCGCACGCCACGCCAAGCGCGCAATGCAGGAAGCGCGTTTGTCTGCGGGCCGAAGCAGTGCTCGCTCCCTGCTGGACCGCAGGCACGCCACAGGCGCGAGGAAGCTTGCTACAGCCGGGCAGCGGCGAGTCAGACGACGACATGCCCATGCCGGGGCGGCTGGAGGCGCTGGGCTCTCAGCGCTCGCGATCCGCGGACAGCAGCTCGCAGCGCTACTCCCGGCCGGGGTCTGCGGTCATAAACTTGCGCGGATCGCGGCCCAACTCGGCGGCCATTGCGCAGGAGATTGAGGGCTTCGAGGACGATTTTATGGTGGGCGGGGCGGGGCCTCGGCCTGGCGTAACTGGCTGCGCTGGGCCCGGGCTGGGCTGAGCCGGGGCTGGGCTGATCCGGGGCTGGCAGACCCGCTGCAAAGGGGCGTAAGGGAGTGCGACCTCTGGGCGGGAGGTGTACGGTAGGCACTGAAAGGTGGCAGTCCAGCAGTTGAGGATGCCCCTCGGCCGCCATGTCGCTGCAACGGAGCTGCGCCCGGATGGATATCCAACCCGCCCACCCACCTGCCTCTACACCAGAGCGCCAAGCGCTGCTTGTCCCCGGTCCGCCGAGGCGTGTGGCGCCCGCCCTCGGACCCCTGGTCCTGGGCGCTTGCCTGGGCGCGGACGCGGGCAATGGCCGCAGAAGCTGCGATGGCTGGAGGCGTGGGCCAGCTGGGGCGACAGCGCGGAGCCGGCTTCCCTCGCTTGAGGCGGCGATGGCAGCGCCTACCGGCGGCCCGCCGTGAGGGAGTTGCGCGGGTTGAAGTACAACAGTCGTTGCCCTGGCTAACGGCGCCCCTGCCCGCCTGGTTGCTTCCGCAGGAGCGGGTGGAGGAGGAGCCGGAGGAGGAGATGATGGAGGAGGAGGAGGAAGAGGAGGACCTGGGGCCCAGCATAGAGGAGCTCATAGAGCGCGCACGGCAGGAGCAGGTAGGTGTGGAGGTGGCGGTGGTGGAGTTCCTCCGGGCCGGCCTAGGGTATTTGTGGGATTTTGGACGTCACTCAACAGGGGTTGCGGAAAGGGATGGGGTCGGCGAGCTGCCGAGCTGACCTCGCCGCAAATTCTGGCGCCTGGCTGCGATGCAACCAGATTGGTGTTGCGCGGAGTTCGCCCAGGCGGGCGCGCAATGAGCCGGGGAGACACGGACGGCTGGGGGCATGACCGCGGGCCAGCTGGGTACCTGGCAGCCGCTCCCATTTCAACTCACCGGGACATTGACCCGGCCGTCCGTAGACCCAGCGCACACAGCCCATCGAAATGCTCCCGCGCCATGCCCAAGGTGGCATGGGTTCCTTCGCCCCACACAATCGGACTGGCTCGCGCCGCTGCCACCGCCTCCGCCTGCGCGCCGCCCGCTTCCCCTTCCCCTCACTCGCTGTCCTCCCCCGTCGGCCTCTGCTCAGGCCCGTCTCATGGAGGCGAACGAGGCGCTGCAGCGGCGAGCACGCATGGCGCTGGACTTTCGGAACAAGGGCCGGCCGCCCGTCAACCGCGACCTGTCACGGCTGGATGGTGCCGCCACGCGCTACCGGGCGGCGCTGCGGCAGTGGATCGAGATCCTGGAGGAGCGGGACAGGTGAGGACGGTGGGGGCGGTGAGGGCGGTGAGGGCCCCGGCTCCCAGTGGGGCCGAGGGGCTCAGCGAAGCGGCTGGGTTGGTGTCGGGCCCCGAACATACCGCGTCGTCTAGGTGGTGTGGGGCTCGCTGCGCGGGCCGCCCCGCTTTGTCCGCAGCGGCTGCGGTCCCTTTGCGTCTTCGCCACGCCCGCACCACGTATACCGACTTCGCCCTTGCGGCTCCTTCCCTTGATCCGCGCGTACCCACACCGGGCGCATCGCGAGCCACGCGCACGCGCGCGTGAATGTATCCGCCAGGCTGGCTCCGCCGCCTTGTCGTGGCCACCCGCGTCAACCCCTGGCCCAGCCCGCTTCCTTTCCTCCCTCCTTTTCACATTACCAACCAGAAGCCCCTCTCAGTCGCCCTTTTTCTTCTTCTCCTTCTTCTCCTTCTCTGCCGCTGTCCCTCTTTCGCTCCCTCGCCCCACAGCGTGGAGTCCCACTACCAGACGACCATCTTTGACATGAAGTCGGAGCTGGAGGAGCGCATCAAGCGGGCCGACGACATCTCCAAGGCCTACAAGCACTTCCGGCTGGAGGTGGCCAAGAGCGCGGAACACAGCAAGACCAGCCGGCCCATCAGCGAGAAGCTGCTGGCGCAGATGGAGGCGGACGGTGGGTTGGCCTGGGCTGAGGCGCAACGCGGGGCTGAGGAGGGCTGAGCTCTGGAGAGGAGCGCAGCAGGACGGGGAGGGGGAGGGGGAGGGGGAGGGAGGCGCATGTGAATCTCTCATACTTTCTCACACTATGGAGAGGCGCAGAGCGCTTGGGACGGCCGCAGGGGGGGGCGCCTGGAGGGCGCACACGGCCTCGGCTTTCTCGGTTTCTTTCCTGGCTTCGTCCACTCGTTCGTGCTTCTGGTGATGATCCTGGTTTCCGGCCGGTTCCCGAACCGCCGGTGTCCGCGCTGCGCTCTCCCGCCGTTGCTCCGCTTCGCTCCGCTTCGCGGCGCGCGCGCCTCTGCAGACGCCGCCAAGGAGGAGGAGGTCCAGCGCGTGCGGCTCAAGAACATCCACCTGACCAACCAGCTGCGGCGCATCGAGCAGACGCTGCGGCAGAAGGAGGAGCTGGCGGAGGGGCTGCACCTGATCGACTTTGAGCAGCTCAAGATTGAGAACCAGTCGCTCAACGAAAAGATCGAGGAGCGCAACGAGGAGCTGCTCAAGCTCAAGAAGAAGACCACCACCACCGTGCAGGTCCGGAACTCGGGGTTGAGAAAGGAGGAAGGAAGGGAGGGAGGGATTATCCGCGTATCCGCCCAGGGGGCAAAGAGGGAGGGAGGGAGGGAGGGAGGGAGGGAGGCGTTGCCCATGTGAAGATCGGCAGGGATGGGTGGGTGGGAAGAGCGGGTCCGGCGGGCCATATTTTGGTGGTCCTTTGCTCCCGGTTCGGGAGGGGGGGGAGCTACGGTAGCTCATGGCGTTTTTGGCGTTATTTTACCCCATAGCGACGCAGATGGGGGCTGTCCCATCTAGGCGCAAACGCCCCACAAAGCCGTGGCTCGGTGCAGCAGCCGGCCTGGTCTTCAAGGCTCGGATTTTATCCCCGCACGCCTCCCTCTCGTTTCCCCTGCCGCCCCACCGTCGCTTGCGCCCCACCGTCGCCCTCCGTGTCGCCCTATGTCGTACCGTGTACCGCAGATCCTGACGCACGTGCGCGAGAAGCTGCAGTTCATCGAGAAGGAGAACGCGGCGCTGGCCAGCCAGCTGAGCGCTCTGGAGGCGGAGCTGGCGGACAAGCGGGACCGGCTGGGGCGGGTCAAGGCGGAGCGCGACACGCTGCGCGCCAGGGGGCGGAAGATTAAGGAGAGCGGGTCCAACATCACCAGCCCACAGCTGCTGGACGACATTGAGGTGCGGAGCAGTAACGAAGATACCGCAGCGGAGGGCGCGGGGGAGATGAGCTGGTGGTGACACGATGGGGGTTGTGGCTTGTGGGGTAGGAGGCGTGGGGGTGTGTGGGAAGTGGGGGTGTGTGGGAAAGCGGGTCCGTGGGGGCCTGAAGGCGGGGGCTGAGTTGGGTTTGCTTTGCGCGTGGCAGGATCGGACTGAGAGGTGCCGTCGGACGCCGTGCCACTCCTCCCCCCTGGCAGCGCAGCAGCGGCGCCGAGCGGTGGTGGTGCGGGTCGGTGGTTATTGTTTTTGCATATCTAACCACCACACCGCGACACCCACCCACCCACCTAAGCTCTTCAGCACCTTGCTTCATCGACGGTACCTACCGTACCTACCTACCTACCTACCTACCTACCTACCTACCGGTACCTACCTAGCGGGCTGAACCGTGAAACCCCACTCGAACCCGCATCCGCCCACCCACTAACGGACCAAAAATCCCGCCACCCCCCCACCCTCAATCCAAATCCGACTTGAAATTCAAAAAATCCAGATTCAGAAGGAGAAGCGCGAGAACCTGATGGCGGCGATCGAGGAGGCTCAGCGGCACTATGCAGAGCTGTCAGACTCCATCCAGCGGACCAACACGCGCATCATGAATGTGGCGGAGGAGCTTCAGCAGGCGCAGGCGGCGGCGGCCATCATTGCGCCGGGCATGGGCGGCACGGGCGGACGCAGCACCGGGGGGGCTACCGGAAGCCGGTCCATCACTCAACGCGCGTGAGATATAGATTATTTAGTGGATAAATTGTGGGTGCGGAACGCGGGCGCCGCGCTTTGCGGTGGGGAGGAGCGGGAGGGTGGCGCGGAAATGGACGCCTCGTGTCCTGAGTGTGTTGAGCATGTTGTTGGTGTCGTGTGCTGCGTGCTGGGTTGCAGCGTAATTGGGGGCATGAGGGGGACGGGGCAGTGCGCGGGCTGGCAGTCTGGTACTCTGGTTGGACAAGGGAAGTGCGGAAAGTGACGCGGCGCCGGTTGATAGGCGCGACGCGGTTGCATGACGCGGAGCTTTCTGATTTGCCTGGGAGCGTTGGAGAAGAGAGCAGTATGCGGGATGTGTGCACGGGTGCCAGCGGGTGACACTGCGCCTCACTGCGTGCAAATGTCCATGCATCCGGCCAACCGCTGTGCACCGAAGGGACTTGTATCAAATGCCCTGATTACTGGAGGGCTTGCAGTTGCCATCTTGGCAAGTATGAAATGCAAAACCAGGACAGGGTTGACGGACACGACGACGCACATGTCTTGTAACCGTAGCTTGGTAGCTATAAAATAAATGCAACCAGAGGGGACCCAGCACACAGTCGCTTGGATGATGCATCAACCAGTATGGTAATTTTTTGAATATGGGCAATGAGCACTTGGCCACTTCAGTTGGCTTTCTTCTTCTCACGCTGAGGTCGTTGAAGCCGTTGGCATCCGGGACGCGATCAGCACAGCTCGTAACTCGGTTACTCTTGAGAGGATGTTACGGCAGGGAAACGTTTTGACGTTGTAGAGGATATGGTCAATGGTAACCTCTTAAAGTGGCCGGTTTGCGCTCCTCGTTACCTACTCCGGCCCTTCGAGCGGGCCGCGCCCGTCATCAGTATGCCGAACAAATCCTTTTTTTTGCGCTGCTGGGGTCAACGTGCTGCAGCTCGACATGCGCAGCAGCGCGAGAGCGTCCCGACTGTCGCACAAGCGGCATCTCCCGTTCCGGAATACCAATCCCGCGACTGCATAAACTGCACCCGGACAGCATTTAGAGGTTCTACCGTATGTGAAAACTGCGGCCGGCCCTTGCGTGAGGAGGTGGTCGTGCCAGACCTGCTAGCAGCTGCCATCGAGTACATGGGCCGGCCGGAGGACGAGAAAAACCCCCGCAAGAAAACGGAGGCTGCCCCGGGCGTGTTGCTGGCCTACGACGATCGCTGTAGGCAGCACCGCGACACGAAGGCCGTGGGGTCATTCCTCGGACGCGGCCACCCCGAGCGGCCCGAGCGCGTCGCCGCCATCATGGCAAGGCTGCAGGGCTCCGGCCTGCTCAAGCGGTGGGTATCGCCGTAACGACATCATGACGGGCCCTACATAACAGCCCTACAGGGCGGCACAAACTACGCGCTCCACCAGCCCGCACGTGCACCGCTTCCCCCGCTGCCCCGCGTCTCCCCTAACCCTCGTGTACTCCGCGCCCGCACCTGGCCACCCGCGCGCCCACTTGCCTGGACCTGGGCCTGGACCTGGGCAGGTTGAAGCGTTACAAGGGACGGGAGGTGACGCGGGAGGAGCTGCTGGCCGTGCACGACGTGGCGCTGGTGGCGGCTATTGAGAAGGCGACGCAGGTGGCGGCGCTGGCGGCGGAACGGGACAAGACCACCTGGTACGGGCCACTGGATGCCCAGCTGGAGGTCATGGCGGCGTCTGACAGGTGCGGTCGCGGGCCCCACAGCTCGTTACCGTACTGCCTGCGCGATTATGGTAGGGACAACATGTATATATGTGTGTATGTGTATGGGGCGACGTGCGAAAAGTTGAAAATATAAAGGTAGAAAGGTGCGTGCGCTGCGGTCTGCCCGGCCCAGTCGGCTGCCTTCGTGTCTGCTGCTGCCTACTTGGTCCGGAAAGGCGTGCGCTGTCGCTGACCGCCGCCGGCCCTGCGGCGCGAACCTGGCCCCGCAGCAAGCACATACAAGACGTGTACTTTTGCCCCGCCACCGCCGCCTGCGCGCGGTTGGCCGCCGGGAGCGCTGCGGAGGTCGCGCGGCGCGTGGTGTGTGGGGCCGCCCGCCACGGCGCCGCCATCATCCGGCCGCCCGGCCACCACGCCGAGTCGTCCGTGGCGATGGGCTTCTGCTACTACAACAACGCGGCCGTGGCGGCGCGGGCGGCGCAGGCGGCGGGGGCGCGGCGGGTGGTGATCATGGACTGGGACGTGCACCACGGCAACGGCACGCAACACATTTTCTACGACGACCCCTCCGTGCTCTACATGTCAACGCACAGATACGACCACAGCTGCTTCTACCCGGGGACCGGCGACGCGACTGAGGTGAGGGCAAGGACAAGGAGGCTTACAGGCCCTTCCTGGGTGGTTGCCATCGTAACGTCCACTGTAATTTATCCATCACATGCCTTTCAAATGGGTGGTGTGAACATTTGGAGCGAGATGATGGGCAGGGCGTGTGTGCGCGCTCCCATTTTAAGGAGACGAAGCCCCGTGAGCTGTGTTTTGCCAGTGGATAACCCTCCCATCCCCACCCCATCCCCCCCCCCCACCAGACCGGCTCCGGCCCCGGCGTTGGCTTCACCGTCAACGTGCCCTGGAACCGCTCCGGCGTGCGCGACGCGGACATGCTTGCCGCCTTCCGCCACGTCATCATTCCGCTGGCGACCGAGTTCCGACCCGACCTGGTCATCGTGAGCGCGGGCTTCGACGCGGCGGAGGGCGACCCGCTGGGCGGCTGCCTCATCTCCACCGCCGCCTTCAGCCACTTTGCGGCCATGCTGTCGGCGCTGGCACCCACCGTGATGCTGCTCGAGGGAGGGTACAACCTCACCGCCACCGCAGCAGCCACGGAGGCCTGCCTCAGGGTGCTGCTGGGGGAGCCGCCGGCGCCGCTGCCAGGCGGCGCTGGCGCCGGGTTAGCGGAGCCGGGCGCGTCAGCAGATGACCCACGGGTCGGTGCGGGTCTGGAGGGCGTCTCGGAGAGCGCCCTGGAGTCCATTCAGCAGGCGCTGCGCGTGCAGAGCCAGTACTGGGAGGCGGCGCGGAGGCAGATGGCCGAAGTGGAGGCAGCGCTGGAGTCGTGGCAACAGCCGCTGAAGCAGCAGGAGCTGCAGCTGCAGCAGCAGCAGCGGACGCGGCAGCAGCATCTGGAAGCGCTGACGCAGATGATTCGGCAGAGGCGGCAGGAGGGCCCGTCGGCGGTGCCCGCCCGGTCGGGCCTTCCGCTGGAGGCTGAGCCGGCAAAGCACGAGCAAGAGCCGGGGCAGCAGCAGGAGGTGCAACCAAAACAGGAGCCGTGAGCGCGGTTTTGGGGGCGCAATGCGGTCATTTTGCAGCGCATTGGGGGATTGGCGGCGCTGTGCGCGCTCCTTGCCTGCGCGGCAGGAGCTGTAAGTTGCCTTGATGGAGGTAGAGAAAATGTGTGCGTCTAGTCAACATCCTGCCTTGGTATTCTCGTGCGGTCTCGCGCAAACGGTACACCTTTTGTGAGCTCGCATGTTGGAACTGCATCGTGCGGATTGATGGAGGAGTGCTGGCTCGGCGGGGGGGGGGCACTGCCATGGGGGCGGGAAGACTGCGCTTGTGTCCTGCACTCGTACTACAAAACGAAGTTATGGTTCTAAGCCTGAAGCGAAGCAAAGAGCTGCTATAGCCGACGGCTGCTGCAAGGTCGCGTGGCCTGCGGCGGGGCCCGAAACGGTCGGCCGGGCGCGTCAGTGACAGTGACGTGCAGCGCATCCGATCACGCGGTCACGAATCATGTTGTGTTTGAGAGATGGGTCGTTTGCTGCAGCAAAACTCCCGCGCAGAATATAGCCCACGCGCGCTGTCTCGTCGCGCGTTTGCCTGCTCGTCTTATGCGCGCCACAGCGTAGGGTGGCGCCCTTTCAGACCAGTGGTTGACCAGTCGTTGTGTGGTGGTGCAGGTGTGGTTGTGTGGGGCATAGTGCATACACGTGCTCGTGCATCTGACCTCGGGGCTCGCGTGGCCCCTGGGCGCACGGATAAGCGCACCTGGGTGCTCACCGCGTTTGCCGCACATATCATACATACCAGTCGGCACCAGTCGCACCAAACGAAGCATACTACCGAAGTCCGAGCAGACAATGGCGGTGGTGATACCGGTGGTGATCGGGCGCACCAGGCCGTAGTGGTATTTGTTACAGTGGGCTCCAGGCCCTCGGAGGACGGAGGACGGCTGAAGGAGTACGGTACGGTACGGCATTACCGCGATCCCGAGCACTGCCACAGCGCCCTCCTCGCTCCTCCCCCATCCCCCCCATCTCCCGCGATATTCACACGCGGCTGCAAGTAAAGGTCGGCTCCCCTCTCAGCAAAGGCCTCCGCCTCCTCCTTCCCGATGCAATTCCCCTCCCGGCACCGCCGCAACGTCTGCAAATGCACCGCAACGAGCACACACACACACACGCACACACTCCCGAATACACTTTCGATACACTCCGCGACCCCGCGTTGCCCCCTCCCTCCAGGGCGCCTCACACGCCCCCATGCGCGTCCAAATCCACCATCACACACATGATCCCTTGATCCGTCATTTATGCAGCAGTGCACACTGCGCCTTGTTCCAGCCAGCCATCCGCCGCATCCGGAGCGCACCCCGTCGCAAACGGCGCGCGGCGCGCACACGCGCTCGTGGCAGTGCGACACAGCGCAGCCTGCCGACGTTGCGGCACAACAAAATCGAGGCGGCAGGCTCCGCCCGTATACCGCGTCCCGTGTCCCGCGTGCGTGTGTGCGGTGCACAGGGCGGGTATTAGCTTCTTATCCCACACGGGCGGTACACGCGGGGTGGCAGGAACCCCCCCCCAAAAAAGAATGGTCACCGTGACCTCTTCCCCACCGGTCTGCCTCCGATGCGCCCTCTCCCCCGATGGCAATCCACATCACCACAATCCAAAAACCATGTGTCCACCATTTCCACCACCACATGCACATCCACGTCGACATCCACTCCGTCTGCTCAGACACAAAATGCAGCGTTTTGAGATCCACCCGATGCCGCGTGCATGCACAACTCCACGAGCCTCCGCGAACCCTCCTCACGTGCTCTGAATGAATGTGAGACGCGGGGACGACAGCACTCCGAACCGGAGGCGCCGCCTGCCGTCGCCGAAGGGGCGGCGGCGGCGGCGGCGGCCTGTCGTATCCATTCCACATACGCATGTCAGTTGCCGACAGGACATTGCCCCGGGTCCCCGTTTGTATGTCGCTCGGCCGGGCTTGGTGCGTCCTAGCATCCACTGGGCAGGACCGCACCGACCTTACGGCCCACCCCTCGGGAGTCAGGACCTCCAAAGGACGGGATCGCCGGCCCAACGCCCAAACCCCACGTCGTCCCAAACACCACGACCACGACGTCCAAGGCACGCAGGCACCCCGACCTCCGCGTCTTCCGAGCGCCAATGCTGCCCCCACCCCCCAAAAAGAACGCCGCGCGCGTTTCCACTTGGGCAGTGGCCGCGCTAGGGTCCCGCAGGCGCGCCCGTTGAGGCCCCGCCCCCGCCCGGGCCTCGCGACCCGCCGAGCCGGGCCGGGCCCTGCAGCAGGCAGCGACGACGTCCCGGAACACCCGACAGGGATTTGATTTTAGGGTCATACAGACGGACCTCGGCTTGGCGCCCACAGCCCGCGACCATCACCACCACCACCAGCACGCGGCGGCGCCACGTTCACACGCACTCCCCGGTCCAGCAGCCCCCCTCAGGAGGGGCTAATGGACGGGCGACACGGACAGAGACCGCCCCCACTCTTGGCCACAACCCACCATGACCACAACCGCACCCATGCACCGCACCGACATCCAAGCACACCACCACCATCCACACCACCACCGCCATTACTCGTAGCAGAGCTACACCAGCCGGGTGGTGCCACGCAATGCATCCCCGGCCTTTATTCTTGCGCCGCGCTCGAGAGCGCGGTCGCCCGCCAACTCGTCCTACTCCGTGTCGTACACACATACACACAAACACCGCCCCACGCGTGCACGCGTGCGCGTGCAGTGTCGACATGGACCAAAAGCACACACAAAAATGACGGTATAACAACACAACAAGTAGGTCTCTTGCCGTCAAAAGACACCGGAGCGTGGCGCGCCGCTGGGCCGACGCGCGCCGCGCCGCGCCATGGGGACGAGGGCCTCACTCGCGCCGGGTCTCGTCCAAGGCACCAGCCGCACCGCTCCCCCCCAGCCGGGACATGGACACTGCACCTCCCCCCCAGCCGGGACATGGACACTGGCCCCCCCCAGCCGGGACATGGACACCGCACCGGAGGCTGGCTGCCGTGGAGGGAGCGAGTCCCGCCTCCCCGTGCCGCCGGAGGGGGCGGCCCCAGGGCCCGATGGCCGGCGCACACTCGCCCCGCCGCCAGGGCCGTACCTGCACTCGAAGTCAAAAGTCAATAAGGCATCCCATGCGTCACTAAACAAAGAGTTTTACAAACACCCTCCTGCTCGTGCTCCGCTCTCTGCACCACCTCCCGCCGCTGAACACACAGGGCCATGGAAGCGCACCACTCTCCCCCGCCGCCGACACAAATCGGCCCTGGACCGTCCGGGGCCCTGGACAGAAGCGACAGACGCGACCGAAAGATCCAAAGAATAACCGCAGCTCGTCCGGCGCACCGACCCACGGGTCACTGACCCAAAAAGACCACCGCCTCAACCCATGTGCACGTCGCCCCCCAGCATGCCCGAGCCCTGCTCCCCAAGCTCCATGACCCCGCTGCTGGACACATCCAAGCGCCGCCCCGACCGCGTCTCCACCACCACCACATCCAGACCCACATCGGCACCGTCGCCCTGTAGGAAATGCTCGACCGGAGGAGGAGGCGGCGGCGGCGCATGGTCGTGCACCGCCATCTCCACTGCCATCATGGCTTCGCGCTGGAGCTGGATGTCCGGGTGCTGGTGCACAACCGCCGCCGGGTGGTGGTGAGCAGCACCGGAGCTGGCGGCGGGGAGGTGGACCGGCGGCGACGGCGGCGGGGGCGGGGCCGCCCCCCCCGCCGGCATCTGCACGTGCCAGCCCCAGTGCTCCCGCGGCTGCAGCGGCTGCTGCTGCAGCCGCATCAGGTGCCGCTGGCGGCGCTCCTCAATCGCCGCCTCCACCGCCGCCAGGTTCTCCCGAGCCGCCAGCCAGAATTGGCTCTGCACGCGCAGCGCCAGACGTACCGACTCGAGGGCGCCGTCGGATGCGCCCTCCAGGCCCGCAGTGACCCACGGGTCGGTGGTCGGGTCGTCGGGAAGCGGCCCCGCCGCCGGGCCGCCTTGCAGCAGAGGGTCCGGCAGCGGCGCCGGCGGCTCTCCCAGCAGCACCCTGAGGCAAGCCTCCGTGGCTGCTGCGGTGGCGGTGAGGTTGTACCCTCCCTCGAGCAGCATCACGGTGGGTGCCAGCGCCGACAGCAGCGCCGCAAAGTGGCTGAAGGCGGCGGTGGAGATGAGGCAGCCGCCCAGCGGGTCGCCCTCCGCCGCGTCGAAGCCCGCGCTCACGATGACCAGGTCGGGTCGGAACTCGGTCGCCAGCGGAATGATGACGTGGCGGAAGGCGGCAAGCATGTCCGCGTCGCGCACGCCGGAGCGGTTCCAGGGCACGTTGACGGTGAAGCCAACGCCGGGGCCGGAGCCGGTCTGGCGGGATGGGGAATGGGGATGGGCGGGAGGGATGGGAGGGTGAATGGAAGGTTACCCATTTGCCAAACCCAACTTACGATGCTTCACTCGAAGCGAGAACGCATGGCGCCCAGGCTTTAGCGAGGTTATCCCCCGCAGAATCATTCGGGGCACCAGAACCTTTCGACACTACCAGACCTTGATTATGGTACTGGACGATATGGCACTGTAATAAAAGAAGTACAAAAAGGATTTGTTTTGTAAAAACAACCAACCGAAAGAGCCAATGAGTCGATGTCTCCCTGTGCAAACGAATGGCGACGATCCGGACATGGGAGCGCGCACCGGTACCCCTTGCCCCTCCATTTCCATTTGCCCCCTGCCCTCGCCCACTCACCTCACTCGCGTCGCCGGTCCCCGGGTAGAAGTTCCCGCCATCGTATCTGTGCGTTGACATGTAGAGCACGGAGGGATCGTCGTAAAAGATGCGTTGCGTGCCGTTGCCGTGGTGCACGTCCCAGTCCATGATCACCACCCGCCGCGCCCCCGCCGCCTGCGCCGCCCGCGCCGCCACTGCCGCGTTGTTGTAGTAGCAGAAGCCCATCGCCACGGACGACTCGGCGTGGTGGCCGGGCGGCCGGATGATGGCGGCACCGTGGCGGGCGGCCCCACACACCACCCGCCGCGCGACCTCCGCAGCGCTCCCGGCGGCCAACCGCGCGCAGGCGGCGGTGGCGGGGCAGAAGTAGCAGTCGAGCACGTGCGCACTGCGGGGGGGGGGGAGGGGGGCAGGCGGCGGTGGCGGTGGTTCGGGTTGTGTGCGACCCTGAGACCTTACCGGAGCTCGAGACGAGTCCGGAGTAGGCGAGCCATTGGGGGGCGATCCCCAGGTCATGGGGCGACGCGGCGCGGCGCGAGAGGTGGTGAAGGAGCCTCAAACGCTACAGCGAAGGAAATTACCTACATACGGTATCCCCGGACCCGAGCTCTGCGAGCGGAGACGAAGAAAGGAACGGCCCTAGCACCCAACATCCTCCCCCGGGGCGGGCTCCGTCGCCCCGTCAGGCGCTCCGTCGCCCCGTCATCATCGTCAGGCGCTTGCGGCATCCTCCTCTCTCATCAATCAATCAATCAATCACCTGCACCCACCCACCTGCGCTGCTGCATGAACCACTCCTCGCCCATGTCGCTGTCCTCCCCAGCGCCCGCCGCGCGGCCGCCCGCCTGCCGCGCCGCCGCGCGCTGCGCCGCCACGCGCGCCACCTCCGCCGTCCGCGCCTCCAGCTCCGAAACCAGCTCCGGGTCGTGCACCGCCACCAGCTCAGCGAGCGTCGCCTCGCGGCCCGTGGTGCGGAGGAACCTGCGGAGCGCCCGCGAGGCGGCGAGGAGGGGCGGGGCGTGCGGCGACGCGGACCGGCGGGTCGGGGGCAAGGTAAGAAATGCGAACTGGGTCAGGTCGGTGGGGGATGGAATTTCCCGGAATTTTTCAAGGTAACAGGTCTGTTCGGTATTTATAGCTGGGTCTGTTCGCCAACGCCGCCTCGGTTCCATCGCTCAGGTATCGTCTTAGCTGCCCCTCCCCTTCTCCCCCCGGCTCATGGTTATCCCCGGCTCATGGTTATCCCCGGCTCATGGTTATATAAAGGAGCATATTACTCCCTGTCCCCCCGGCTCAACACCAAACCCACCTGGTCAGAAGCCCTGTGCCCTGCAGTCGCGCCATGATCGCGGCCACGCGCTCGGGCCGCTCGGGGTGGCTGCGGCCCTGGTCGGGCGACACCCCGGGGGACGTCTCCTCCAAATGGGCCCTGCACCGGTCGTCGTACGCCAGCAACACGCCCTCGCCGCGGCCGCCAGCGGCCCCCGGGTGCGCCACCGCCGCCGCCGCCGCCTGGGCCTGCTGCTGCTGCTGCTGCGCCGCCGCTGCCGCCGCCGCCTGGCCCGCCAGCATGCTCTGTACGGCACCCTCCAGCAGCTCCGGAACCACCACCTCGGCGTCGGCGGGTTGGCGGCAGACGCGACAGGCGGCGCCCCAGAACGGCCGCGTGCAGTTGACGCAAATGTGCTGCTCCATCGGGAAGGCCGGCGAGGCGTACGACGGTGGCGGCGGCGCCGCCGCCGCCGCCGCTACGGCGGCAAAGCCGCCGCCGCTCCCAAACGCCAGGTGGTCTTCGTCCTCATCCAGCACCTCCTCATCCTCCTCCTCTTGCCCGTACAGCACCTCCTCGTCCTCCTGACCCTCAAACACGTCCTCGTCTTCCTCCAGGTCCGCCGCGCCGTACACCTCCTCGTCCTCCGCCTCCACCGCGATCCGTCGGCGCGGGTAGCTGCCCTCGTCCAGCACCTGGTACCCGCCCTCCTCGCCCTCGAAGCCACCGCGCCCGCGGAACACCACCACGTCGCCGCTCCCGCCGGCGCCCATGACGGGCAGCGGCGCGCTGTGCTGCTGCTGCTGCTGCGGGTCTCCGGCGCCGGCGGCGGCACCCGCGCCGCCGGCGCTGCCGCCTGGCGGCTGGCGCGCCAGCGCCGCCGCCGCCGCCGTCGCCTCCGGCGAGTACGGCGCCGCGACAGAGTAGTCGCAGCGCTGAAGGCGGTGCCGCTGATGCGGGTGGGCGCCGCCTCCGGCGCCTTGCGGCGGCGCCGCTGGCCCGCCGGGGCTGCGTCCCCCCAGCATCATTTGGTCGTGGAAACCCACGTGGTCATCGTCGTCGTGCTGTACCTCCACCGCGTCCTCAAACTCCTCATCGCCGTCCGTGTCGCGTCCCGTCGCCGTCGCGGCGGCGGCGGCGGCGCCCGCCGCCGCCGCCGCGGCGGGGAACCCCCTTTCCGGCCCTCGCGGCTCTCGGCTGCTGCACGTCAGACCGCCCCCACGCTCCATAAGGTCGACATCCACCTCCAGCTCGCCGCCGCTTGCTGCTGCGGCGGCGGCAGCGGTGGCGTCGGCGGGCCGGCGGTCGGGAGACTGCTGCTGGCCGACCTCCTCGCCGCTTGTGGCGGCGGCCGCACCGGAGGACGGGCCCGCAAAGGGAAAGTAGGCGCCGGCGTGGAAGGACGCGCCGGCGCTGGGGCTGATGGAGCCGACGAAATGCGCCGGCGAGGAGGCGGCGGCGCCGCCGCCGTCGGACTGGTGGAAGAATGGCGGGGGCGGCGGCGGCGGCGGAGCGGCCTGCGACGCGATGTGCCGCTGGGTGAAGTGGTGGTCGGTGCTCTGCGTGACGCCGCGGTGGGCGCCGGCGGCGCAGGCGGCGCAGGCGGCGGCTCCGCCGGCTCCGCCGCCGCTGCTGCCGCCGGCGCCGGCCAGCGGGGTATGGATGGTCGTGGCGCGGGCGCGGCCGCAGGCGCCTACGCCGGCAATGGCGATGGGGATGGCGGGGGAGGCCCCCGGCGGCAACACTGCGTTGCACATGAGGAGCGGCAGCGAGGCGGTCCGCGTGATGTGGTCGGGGTAGGCGCCCGAAGGCGACATGCCCAGCGGCGTCGCCGCCGCGTCGCCGGGAGACGGCGGCGGGTAGCCCCCGGGCCCGTAGCTGATGGTCGTGGCGCTGCCGTGGCGCGGCCGTGAGACGGGCGCCGCCATGGCGTAGTGCTGATGTGGGCCGGCTGCAGCCGCCGCCGTCGCCGCGGACGGCGGCAGCGGCGGCAGCGACGCATGGTGAGGGGTCGGCACTCTAACCTCCTCGAAGCTGGCCGCGGCCTCCGGCGGCGGCACCGCCGCCGGCGCCGGTGGCGCCTCCGGCGTCTGCAGATCTTCCGGGTGCACCGTCACCATGAGCTGCTCGCTGTTGGTCGCTGCCTGCTCGCAAGACGACGGCATGGTGGTGAATCCCGCAGCTGGGCCGCGGGTGCCGTCGCTGTAGGTAGCGGAGGCGGGCACTGGGTCCAGCGGGGACATGGTGTGGGAGGTGAACTGGGGGAAGGAGGCGGAGAAGCGGCCAAGCGCCGGGCGCTCGGCGGGGGGCGTCCCAGAAGCCGCCCCCGCCGCCGAGTCGCTGGACGGCGTGGGGCTGGCGGTGCGGTCGTGGTGCGTGGTGGCGATGAGGGGCGGGGGGGCTGCGTGGCTGTCGGAGTTGCGCGACGGGGAGGCGGGGGTGCTGCACTCGAACCCGCGCACGTGCACGGTTGAGGCGTTCGCCGTTGCGGCCAGAGCGGCTTCGTATGGGTTGATCGTGTGTTTATAGCTAGCGTCCAGGGGGTTAACAGATGTCCCGAACACCATAATAGTCTAGTTTGCCTGGGGAGGGGTGGATGGGCGGGAGACCGAGCCGGGGGGCACGTGGGGCAATTGGGCGTTCCGTATGCCAAAGTGGGAAGCGCGCGCATCGAACAGGATCGGCGCATGGTCCTATACATGGGGTCTGCCTACGGAAATTGCATCAGTCAATCTTCAGTTGTTCGTCGCTGGTTTCACAGTTTGCTCCGTGGCCGTACACTATGATGGCGGTTTGAGGTCCTGCCGACCAAGCACAACCCACCCAATATGCAGTCTACAATGAAGGCATTACAGCACAGGGTATGTTTGACAAAAAATATTTTGGCGGGGAGGCACGGCTTACCTTTCTGACAAATGGGCCTTATCGGGCGAGACTAATTTTTGCAAACAAGTGAGTTTCGGCCCAGAGAGTGGCCGAATGGCGTCCTTATGGCCAGTATAGGGCTCCAGCAGGATGGTGCCGGCTTCCGGAGGTCGAAGTGCGGAGTTCACAAAACTTTGAAAGTTTTGTCCAGAGGATCGGCCAAGGGTCCGGCCAGTTCCGAACGGCCGGACGGTTACACAGGACTCTTCAGCGAGGAACTTTGGAGCTTCACGTAGGGTTGCATGGCAAGAACTCGCAACTCCGTCCCAAGCGCCCGAGGGAGTGAGTACGGAAGTACGGCAATTCTGCTCTTTTGTCAGCAGGAAGGGTCCTGATGATTTTTGCACATGTTGAATAGTTGGTCCCGAAGGGCTTGAGTTGGCTCTTACTTGCTCAGTCCAAGACTACTGACACCCTATACGCACCCGCACGATGTTTCGCGACGATAAAAACTTCATAATAAAGAGAGCCGCTGAATCAAGCGCTTATGGAGGGAGAAAGGTCACAACCCTGGGATAATCGCAGCCGGGTCCGTGGGTCAATTAAACAGGCAGCACAATTGCGCCTTGAAGCTTCCCCGAATTTGATTTCTTTTGTTCAGAGACGATGGCGCTGCTTCGATCGTCCCGGGCGGCACCTGATAATCGTAGGCTGAAGTTGGTTGTAAGCGGTTTGGCGGGTTATTTGCGAAAAAAACAGCCGTGAAAGATGCCATGTTATTTTGGTTTACATCGGAAGGCATGCCCATGCGTAGGGCGCTGTCTTTTCAATAGCCGCCTGGCGGGAACACGACTCCAACTGTCATCGAAACGCGCCCCTCCGCATTAATCGGGCGTTGCGCCCTGACGCTGCGCCACATGCCTGGGCAATATAGCGCCCCATCACTTCTGGGTTGTGCGTCTTGCGCGGAGAAAATGTATACAAAGCACCAAACCCTGAAGTCTGCCCTGAAGGGACTGCGGCCCACGAAAGCCCCGATTGTCAAACGCGCTTTTGCCTATAGCGTCCCTGCACACGGGGCATGAGAGCTCACTGCTTGCGACGCAGTGCATAAACAGCTAACCACGCCATCGAGCCATGGCCCCGAGCTTGGCACCTAGAAAGCCCCCTGAAAGCCCACTGCAGTGCAGACACGGTTCTGTGGGATGCCTGAGGGTATGCTGCGACCCCAATGCGCCTTGCAGGAGTAAATCATGCCCCTGACTTCCGACAGGGATAGGGCAAAGCGTGCGAGATCAGTTGACGTCTCAGAAAAAAGATGCCCGCAGGATGCCCGCGGCGTGACTTGCCATAGATACGGTCGCGTGCTGCATAGATAGGCCCGGCGCGCGGCCAGGTACCGGTGTCACGGTGCACGGCCGGCAAGTAATCGCAAGCCGAGCACGTGGTTTGAGAGGGCGGAGGAAACCCATCTTCGGGAGACGGGACGGGATTATCAGGACAGACGGGTGGAAGGTAATATGCGGTGTGTCCCGGTTGCCCGGGGGTTGCCTTGCCGTGAGCTGTTGAGGGTCGGGAGGCGGAACGACTCTGCACTGCGCAAACCTCACAGCAACGCCCCAAACACGCGCGCCCAACCGCCACGCCCGTATCACGTCATCGCTTCCCCTGCAGTGCTCGTCCAGTCGGTCCGCTTTCTCTGTTTTTTGTCCAGCAGATCCAACGGCTGTCGCGTAAACTGAATGAACCTTTTTGTACATACAGTGGGCCAAACGGAGTTACGGTACAGTGGGGCCAAAGGATCCCACGCTGCACCTGAAACTGTCGAAGTCAAAGCGCAATCCACGGCGGACGACCCCAACAGCCGTACTCAGGCAGCGAGCATCCACGGCATAGGGGAAATGACCGCCGGCCAGCCCGCCGGCCTATCCTGGTTGTACGCGAGACAGGCCGGTGCGCATCTGAGTGCAGGTTTGCAGATGCGCGTATGGAACAGCATGCCGGTGGACTCCTGTGGACTTGGTCGCCGCCTGCAGTGGCAGGTTCCTTCGTTGGCAGTCGATGGCCGTGTCCGCCTTAGTCACGAGCCACCAGCTAGCGGTTGTGTCTTCGAGCTTGCCCTGGTAGGGCGCTTTGCGGTTTGTTGGGTGGTGGACGGCTGATAGGGGCAGTCCTGGTTGAATGCTGCTTCCCCCCAGATGTCGTGATCTCCCTGCTGTGGACATTCACTGCCCGGAGGTTGCCCCTACGGTGAATGGGGCTGTTCTGGGTCGTGCCTCTGTTCGTCCCACCAGCCCCCACCGCGGTGTGCTATGCGCCGGCTTAGCCTTTAATGAAATGTATGTACCTAGTGGTGGGTTAGGATGGCGTGCAGCGACCGGACCGCGCGGTGTTGAACGTTCGCCGGGCGGTGTGGGAGCTGGGAAGGATGTGGGTTGCAAACGGTTTGGCGCAGGGGAGTGCACTGATGTGAAGAGGCATCCGTCAAGGACATTATCAAATTTCACCCCGTTCCTCACCGACCCGCAAAGCACAGTACAGAGATAGCCGACCGGCGCCGGGCGAAGCTCGGACTCGGATTCTCGGATGTTACAAGCTTCAGTGAGCTCGTACGGCTCAAACGAACCCGGAGGCTCATGAACCGCTTCAGTCGCGCAGAAAAAGATAAAGAAAAACAAAAACAAAATGACAGCACAAACGTCTCATAACGAAAGTGGTGCAATGGAACGTAAACTGTGTGAGATCGCACAAAAAACAAACTTCTCAAGATGAAATGCGTTCTTGCCGCAGACTGAACATCTCAAAGATAGCTTTCGCAAGGCCGCGCTGATCGTCGACTTGCATGACATCGTGAACACTCGCAGTATTGGGTACGCCTAAGTCCCAAAGCATCTGCCGTGCTGACACAAGGGCAGAACACTCCAACAGGAAATGCTTCTCATCCTCGAAGCTCCCGAAATGTATCGGAACCATGCCTCTGTACAACATACGACATATGGAACACATCATGCGTTTGCTTTGCTTCCATTCTTCGGTAAACGCATTGACTTTGTACTTGACGCTTAAGAATTTGCGCGTTCACTGCGACCTCTTTTGTGTTTTGCACAGAAAACCCAAATTTAGGGTGTCTCCAAGTTCTTGCAAAATTGACAGCAGATTCGGCTGCCGCATTAATATATGAAATAGATATAGACCAACAATCCTCAAGCTGGCGCCGCCGGGTCCGTGGGCCAGCAGAACCGGCGGCTTGCAAATACCTGTAACTACCCATACCTTCAATTAGTATCAATAAAGGCAATGACGTTGAAGGTTTCAGCACCGGATGGCGTCAAGGTATGTGTCGGCCGCAGGTAGTTGTGGCGGTTTGTGTGGGCTGGCTCTTTCAATAGCAACGTCGAAGATACAAGACCGCGCCCTATGGTCGCCATGCTATGACATAGACATTGCAGCCACACTCTCCCACCGCGGAGGCGTCCGAACGGTGTCCCGGCTAACTGCCGTCGATGCCTGCCCCCTGAACCACCCTCACTCGGGGCATCGGGCACAATGTAATGGCAAACCGCAACGTACTCAAGTAGTCACCCTTCGGAGCCGATCGAAATTCAGGTCACGAGGGCAGCGGCCGCGCGAATCAGCAGGCCGGCGCAACCCGCGCTCGTCCATGACACGCACCGCGCCCGCGACATTTACACATTTTGCCTGCACACGTCTCCCGTGCACTCATGAGCAGACCCTCCCCGCGAACCGACAAGGGCGCCTTCCTGCGCCATCGGCTCTACTGTGCTCCCTTCCCTCCGCCCACCTCCGAACCGGCCTTCCGCCGCCGAGGCCCGACCCTCAGTCAACCGATCCCCCTCCCCCTTCCCCTTTCCCTCCCCACCCCACCCACGCACGCAGGTCTACCACATCACGAGCGGCAAGACGCTGCCGCAGTGGCTGGCGGAGAGCAAGAAGAAGTCGCTGAAGAAGAACGAGGAGTACCGCCGCCGACTGGAGCTCATTCAGGACTTTGGCTTCAAGGCGGCCGCGCAGCGCATCAAGATCACGCCCGACCGCAATTATGTCTTTGCGACGGGTTACCACCCCTTTTCGGTGGGTGCGTTGCGTGTGCCGGCGAGAGGTAGACCGACCGCGGCATGGCGCCTGCGCAGAGATGGGCGCGCGCCCCAGGCCGACCGACCGACCGACCGACCCGCGGGTCGCAAGCCTGGGCTTGGCCGCCGCCACTGGCTGGATCCAACAGACTTTCCTCCCACGGCATTACAGACTCCCAGCTCGTCTGTCTGTTACAGCGGCCGCCGCCGCCGCCCTTCCTCCTTCCCGGTCGGCAGGAACCGACCGGATTTGTTCCGCCGGTTTCTGCGGCTTCATCCATCCCATCCGAGTTCACACTTCGCCACCCGCCCTCCTCCGCCGAGCCCGACTACCCGTACCCAACCCACACTTCTTATACCCCTCGCTCCCCCCTCTCTCCACCCCCTCCCCGCTGCCGCAGGTCCGTTGCTTCGACCTGGCCAACCTTTCCATGAAGTTTGAGCGCAACCTGGACGCCGAGGTGGTGGATTTCTGTGTGTTGTCGGAGGACTATTCGAAGCTGGCCTTTCTCTGCACCGACAGATCCGTCATGTTCCATGCCAGATTTGGTGAGCGAGATGGTTTAGGGTTTTTAGGGTTCTTAGGGCAGTGGGTGCAATGTGGTGACGAGAGAGGAAGAAAGAGAGAAAGAAAGAGAGAAAGAAAGGATCGCAACAGAGCCGCAGCAGTACCGCAGAACCGCTGTCAACCGTCCTCATTTCGGGCCTATTCGCGCCCTCGCAGGTTCGTACTACCGCACCCGGGTGCCCAAGTTCGGTCGCGACCTGGCCTACTTCTCCCCCACCGCCGAGCTGTTGGTGGTGGGGTCCGCCCCCGAGGTGTACCGCATCAACCTGCAGGAGGGGCGCTTCATGAGCCCACTGCCCACCACATCACCAGCAGTCAATGCATGCGGTGGGTGGGTGGAGGCTGGAGGGGGCTGGGTGGGGCGGGGCGAGTGCGTTGGTTGGGCGAGTGGGCAACCCCCAACCCGGGGTTTGGCCGACTCCTCCCTCCTTCAGTCAATCAGTCAGCTCCCCACTGCGGGTTTACAGCTCCCTCCCCTCTGAAACCCGCAGCCACGCCGTCCGTCCCTCCCCGCCTTGCACTATGGTAAACAAAACAACATCCCTCCCTGGGCTCCCCGGCCCCCCTTTCGCTGGGTATGCATGCCGGCGCCTGCCCCCTGCCCCCTGGCCCCTGCGCTGCGCTGCAGGCATCGCCCCCTCGCACGGTCTGTTCGCCGCTGCGGGTGAGGACGGCCAGTTGGAGTGCTTTGATCTGCGGCAGAGGGAGGCGGTGGGGCTGTTGGACGCGGCGGCGGCGGCGGGGGCGCCGGGTAGGTGGTGGTGCCTGCTGGTGGTGGCTGGGTGGGGGCAGCATTGCTGCTGCTGTTGTTGTGGTTGTTGTTGTCTTACAGCGGGTCAGGAGCGGGAAATAGACCTGGAGACCCGGAGGGGCGGGGCGGGTGGGGTTGGGGAGGGGAGGGGTGGCGTCACTGTCACCTTGAAGAGCCGACCCGCGGGTCGGGTCTTCCGTCTTCCGTTCACTTCCCGCACTGAGGTGTGAAGGGCTCCAGGGATGTTTGTCCCCTCGCTTCAGCTGATCAGCTCCTCCTGTCTCTCCCCGCCCCTCTCCCTTCCGCCTTTGCCCCGCCTGGTCTCCCCTCCCCCCCACCCTGCCTCTCTTCCCTGTCCCCTCCTCCCTTTCCCTACCCGACTATTTTTTCCTCTGCCTCACCCTGCCCTCCCCCCTGCCCGCCTCTTGACGCGGCGAGCAGGCGAGCAGCTGACGGCGCTGCGCTTCGACGACAGCGGTCTGCACGTGGCGGTTGGGACGAGCAACGGTCTGGTGGCGCTGTACGACCTGCGTTCGCAGCGGCCGCTGGTGGTCAAGGACCACATGTACGGCAGCCGGATTGTGGACATCAAGTTTCACACGTACGGCGCGGACGCGTCGGCGCACTCGCGCCGCGTCATTTCCGCCGACCGCCACATCGTCAAGGTGAGGATGTGCCGTACTCGGATGTGCCGTACTCGGATGTGGATGCGGCCAAGCGCGCAACGGAAATCGCGAGCACGCACGCAACCCACACATATGCATACACATACACACACATCTGCCCGGCCCCCAACCCGCTAACCCCACCGCCTGCCACATCTCCCCTATCCCCCACTCCAACCCCCAATCGGACTATTTTTCTTATCCCCCGCAACCCCCAGTTCCCCCCAGTACCAATCTCCGCAATCCCCCGTACCAATGAAGCATCGCCGCCCGTCTGTCAGCCTGTCGGCCTGCGTTACACTCTAACCCCCATCCATCCCTCACCCCAACACACACGCACATACTCCACCCCCGGCCCCCCCCCCTCAGGTTTGGGACATCAACACGGGCGAGGGCTACACCAGCATTGAGCCCGAGGAGGGAGACATTAACGACGTGTGCGTGTGGCCTGACTCGGGTGGGTCCGTGTGCGTGTGTGTGTGTGTGTGTCTCGGGGGGGGGGAAGGGGAGCGGCAGCCCATGCACTGGAGTTGGGGGTTAACAAAAAGGAGGTACCGCAGCGGAGGCACGAAGACGGCGGGACCGAGAGCTGGAGGCGGCGCTGGGGTCTGTGGGGCTGTTCCCGGGAGTGCAGTGTCAATGGACGTGGACGATGGATGCGGAGGGGGCGAAGGCGAAGGGGGGCGGGGTTCGCTGCAGTCCGTCTCTTCAGTGCCGCTCCGCCGCTCCGGACGGCGTATCCACCCTTCCAACCCCACCTTCCCTGCCCCACCCCGACCTCCCCCGCCCCCCGGTTCGCCCCCGCCCGCCGGTCTTCTCTGCCCTCTCCATCCCCCGCCCTCGATCCCCCGCCCTCTCGATCCGCTGCCCCCAATCCCCTGCCCCCCCGCCCCCTCAGGTCTGATCATGGTCGCCAACGACACCCCCCACATGCACGGCTACTTCGTCCCCTCCCTCGGTCCCGCCCCCCGCTGGTGCTCCCACCTGGAGGCACTGACGGAGGAGCTGGCGGAGGCGGCGCCGGCGGTGTACGACGACTACCGCTTCGTGACGCGAGCCGACCTGACGCGGCTGGGTCTGGACCACCTGCTGGGCACCTCACTGCTGAGGGCCTACATGCACGGATTCTTTGTGGATAACAGGTGGGAGGGGAGGGGGTGTGGGGGGGGGCGGTGGTGGGTTGGGGGTTGAGGAAGGGAGTACGCGGGGCCAGGGGTGTGCTGAGGTGGGTAGGGAGGTGGGGTTTGGAAGGAATATCGCGCTGGGATGTTCATCGTCGAACCGAACCGAGAGCCGAGAGCCGAGAGCCGGGCCCCCGTCTCCACCTCATGCCCAGGAGCGTACCTCATTCGGGCCCCGCGCCGCGCCGCGCCCTGCCCGCACCCCATCACACACACCCCTCCCCTCCTCTGCGTCTCCCCTCCTCCCCCCTCCGCCCATCTTGTCCGTCCCTCCGTCCCTCTCCAGGTTGTACGCCAAGGCCAAGTCGCTGATGGACCCCTTTGCCTACGAGACCTACCGCCAGCAGCGCATCACCAAGAAGATGGAGGAGGAGCGAAAGGCGCGAATCTCAATCATACGAAAGCTGCCAAAGGTGGGGGCACGCGGAGGAGTGGGGGTCCGTGGGGGTCCTGTTCCAGTAAGCCGGTAGCCTCGCTCTGCCGCTGGTCCGTCAACCCGTCTGTCCGCCCATCTGTCCGCCCATCTGCTCCCTCCATTCGCGCGTCTCCTCCCTCCCCGCCTTCCCCCCTCCCCCAGGTCAATACAAAGGTGGCGGCTCGACTCATGGCGGAGAGCGCCGAGGCGGCGGCAGCGGCGGCCGCGGCGGCAGCGGACGGCGCCGCCGCCGGCGGTGCCGCCAAGGCCGGCGGGCAGCGCGCCGCCGCTGCCGCCGCCAACCCGCTTGCCGACTCTCGTTTCGCTGCCATGTTTGAGGACCCGGACTTTGCTATCGACGAGGAGGCGGACGAGTACCGGCTGCTGCACCCCAACGCGGCGCGGGAGAAGAAGGCGCAGGACGACTTGCTGCGGGAGCATTTCCAGGTGGGGAGGGGGGAGTGGAGGGTTGGAGGGGTGGGGGTGCGTGTAAGGTACGTGGGTGAGATCGAGAATGCGCGCGCAGAGGTCTGTGGCCTTTCGGTTGCCTGGCTGCCTGGGCTGCAAGGGCTGCCTGACTGCTGGTGGGTGGGCGTACACAGCCCTTCGCCGCCGCCCTGACGGCTGACACCCTCGTACCTCGTACCTCTTGCCGCCGCCGTAACACCCTTCTATCCCCCTCCCCCCACCCACCCGCCCTCACCCACCCTCATACACACACACATCCGTCGATTATTCTCATTTCAGGAGGTGCTTTCCGGCTCGGACAACGACGAAGACGACGGCGGCAGCGAGGACGACGACGGCGCCGACAGCTTGGACGAGATGGACGAGCGACCTACGGAGGCTCGGGCTCGTCCAACCTCCGACGGGCGCAACAAGCCCAACAGCAAGCGGCTGCCCGAGCGGAGACCTGACGGCCCGGCGGCCAAGCGCGCCAAACAGGCCGACGGCGGCGGCGTCGGGCCCAGCATGTTCGTGGCCCGCGACGCCGCCGCGGCAGAGGCGTTCCGTCGCGGCGAGTCGCTGGCGGAGAGGCTCAATCAGCCGCTGGCAGATCGGTTGGCGTCGGCCCCGGCGGCGGCGCCGTCGCGGCGGCTGGGCGGCAGCCGGGAGGTTTCGTTCGTGCCGCGCGGCGGCGGCTTCGGGCGCGGCGGCGGCGGCTTCGGGCGGGGGCGGGACGGCGGCGGGCGAGGGCGGGACGGCGGCGGGCGAGGGCGGGACGGCGGCGGGCGAGGGCGGGACGGCGGCGGGCGGGGGCGGGGAGGTCGGGGAAGAGGCTTCGGGGGAGGCGGCGGAGAGGAGGCGGGCGGCGGTTCGGGAGGAGGGCGAGGGCGGGGCCGGGGGCGGGGAGGCGGTGGGGGTGGCCGCGGGGGCGGAGGGCGGGGAGGCGGTGGGGGTGGCCGCGGGGGCGGAGGGCGGAGAGGCGGGGGCCGAGGGGGCCGTGGGGGCCGGGGGCGGGGGGGGCGGTAGCCTGAGTGCGGGGACAAAGTCGGGGGCCGGGGTGTGCCAATGATTGATCGGGTTACAAGGGGGGTAAAAAGAAGATACCGCAGCGGAGACGGAGACGGCGTTAGCGAACGGACCCAAGGGGGGTGGGGAAGGGGGCGCGGAGCTCACGGCAGTGGGACAGCTGGTTACGGGAGCCATGCACTGCACTGCACTACACTGCACTACGCCGCGAGTCCCTGCAGCCTGGCCGCGCGGGCGGCTGGATGAGGCCGGCTGGGTGGGGCCGCCTCCGCGGCTGCAGGAGCCAGCAGAGCCAGGGGCCGGCGGCGCGGCGGGTTGCGTGTTTTGCAATGAGGGCCCCCCTTACAATTGAGGACTCTCCTGCGACAAAGGGAAGGAAGCTCGCGGACGTGACTGGACTTGTATGTGGGTGGCCAAGCGGCTGCTGGTGAGCGGGGCGGTAGGGAGGTGTGGGTTGTGTGTTGTGTCTGTACTATTAGTATTAGGGGCCCTGGGGGGGGCTGTCACCCGGCGGCCTTCGTCCCGCCTCTTGCGGCATCGTTTGTACTGCCCGACTAGCTTGGCGATTACCTTCGCACCGAGCGGATTGGAAGGTATATCATATACGGTACGAGAACACGACGGGCGGGACATAAGGGCACACGGGAGGAATATTCCGTTTTGGCTGCGAGCTACGCCAAAAGGGTTCAGTACCGGTAATGATGATGATAACAATAATGATGACGACGGCATCCCCGATGTTCTGTCTCGCCCGCCAGCCGCGACCTTGCCGCCTCCGTTGTTCTGTGGCAATCCAAACTTTGGACGGTGTAGCGCTGTGGACTCCTTTCCCACTTGCCCACCTCCCACGGCGTCCCACGCCGTTGCTGCGCATTGTCCCAGATGGAGGTCATTGTACGGCACCCCAACGAGGGCCGAGCCTGCGTCCACTCAACGCGAGATGAGGGCTTTTGCAAAGGCTCGGCACGGTCGGCAGTGGGTTGGGGAAGGGACCAGCCCTCCCTGGCTGTGGGCGTGTATGTAGTAGGGCGCATAAGAACCCCGTGATGCAGATTCAGACTTCGAGAGTAATAAACGGCGCCCAGGCGGGTAGGTCCCAGGGGACCTACCGTAAAACCCCCCTTACCAGCGGGAAAAGGGGAGGGGTGCAGGAAGCCTCCTGTGCAGGGGGCACCACACGCCCCTGGGGTTGGGCCGTGCGGCCCTTCGCGCCCGCCTCGTCGCAGGAGGCCCCTCAATTGTATGATGAGGGCCTCCCCGCACCCCAGCAGTCCACTGCTGGGTGGACACTGGACAGTCAGTAGTCAGTCGCTGTGTTATTATGTACAAGAGCTACCGTAATCGCTACCTTGCCGCTGCCAACCCTGCTCGCTAGTGCACCCACCCACCCACCCACCCACCCCCGCCCGGCCCGGCAGCTCCGCCGCTGAGTGCCCCCCCCCCACCGCACTGGGCGGCCCAGGCCCCGGGCTCCTGGGACCAGAAATACATGCGGACCATCGCCTGGGCCCTGGCCTGACCCCAGCCCAGACGTAGCCCACCAGCCCCCTCCCCCCACCCCCTCCGTCAGTGTCAGTCCGGTGCGGCACATGCAGCAAGAGGCGGCACATGCACCACCCGGTGCCGGTACCGGTATGCGATCCTCCCCCTGCTCCGGCTCCGTCCGTCCGTCTGTCCACTGGGTCCACCACCCGGTCATCCAAACCCGTTGCAAGCCGGCGGGAATGCTGGAGGAGTCCCTCCACCCACCCACCCACCCACCAAACCAAACACACACACAAAGCACGCAGCTGGGACCGCGCGCTCGGACCCCTGCTCTCCGCCCACCCGCCAGCCCCCTGCCAGCCCTCTGCCAGCCCTACCACCCGTCCGCCGCCGCGCCCTTCTTGCCGCCCTTCTTGCCACCCTTGCCGCCGTTGCCCTTTGACGAGTTGCGCGAGGCGCGCGTCATGGCCTGCCGCTGGCTCTGCTTCCGCCGCTGCGCCGTCACGATCGCCTGCACGTCCTGCTCGCCCAGCCGCTGCCGCCGCCCGCCACCGCCGCCGCCTCCAGGCCCTCGCGCCCGGCCGCCTTCCCGCCGCCGCCGCCCTCCGTCCTCCCCATCACCGTCGCTGCTGCTCTCGTCGCCGCTGCCGCTGCCGCTGCCTCCCTCTTCGCCCTCATCCTCGCTGCCGCTGCCGCCACCGCCGCCGTCGCCATCTCCCGGGCTCCCTGTTGACGTCTCCGCCGCCGCTGCCGCTGACCTCCGCGCCACCTGCGCCAGCTTCTCCTCCACATCGCTCCCACCCTCCTCCCCCTCCTCCAGCCCCTCCCCGTCCCCTTCCGCTTCCCCGACCTCTCCACCCCTTCCTTCCCCCCCTCTCCACCGCCCGCTCGTCCCCTCCTCCGCAGCGCCCTCTTCCCCCTCCGCCTCCTCCTCCTCTTCCTCGTCGTCCTCCTCCCCCTCGCTGCTCTCCCCCTCCGCCTCCACTGCCGCCTCCAGGTACTCCTCCAACACCTTTTGGTGCTGCCGCTGGAAACCGCTCGCCTCCAGCGCCACATCCAGACCCCCGCCGCCGCCCTCCGCCGCCGCCTCCGCCGCCGCGGCCGCCGCCGCGTCGGCATACGACGGCCGCACGTACGGCAGGCTTGGATCCAGCTCCGGCACGTATCCGATCTTCTTGCTGAAGAACCGGACGATGCACTCCACATCGCGACTGAACAGCTCCTCCGCGTTTGCGTGAGTGATGGAGACCATTTGCGGAAAGTCGATCAGCGTCAGCTCCTCCTCCTCACCTGGTTGGTTGGTTGGTTGGTTGGTTGGGTGGGTGGGTAAGGGAGGTGAAACCGTAGAGAGATGGGACCGCGGCAGAGCAAGGCAAGCTAGTGGGCTGCGTGCCCGTCGAGATGGGCTTTAGTGCCCGCCGGGTGGGGGTGTTGCGGGGGACGGGGGGCAAGTCAGGAAGTGGGGCACCGAGACGGTCGGGCTACCGACTGAACGCTGTGCGCTGTGCGATGGGGGTTGGAGGAAAGGCAGGCGCGCAGCGCAGCGCAGCGCTGCGTTGCATTGCCGGGCAGGCGCGGTAGGGCAGGGCAGAGCGGCGGAGGGCGGCGAGGCGAGGCGAGGCGGGGCGAGGCCGCAGGGCGGCAGGGGCGGCCGGCAGGGGCGGGGTCCGTAGGGGAGGTGGAGGGGACACACACCACGGACGCGGTGCGGGCGTGGTGCGGTCGCGGTGCGAGCCGCTGCCGCTGCTGCTTTTGTCTGCTTTCCCCTGTTGGCGCATACATTCATTCCTTCGCTCCTCGCTACTCACTTATGAGCAGGTTGAATTCGTTGAAGTCGCAGTGGATGAGTCCCTTGGCCGCCAGTCGGGAGATGAGCTCCATGCAGGACAGGTACACGCGGGCGGGGTGGGCCATGGTGCGGATCTGGGGGAGGGGAGGGGAGGGGATAAAAAAGAAGATATCGCAGGGGAGGGGAGGGAGGCGGAGGTGTTGGGGAAGGCTGTGGCGGGGCGGCGCGGGGTGGGGTGGGCTCGGGAGGCGGGACTGAGGCGCCGTAGCGCGGCAGGGGCAGGGGCAGGGCAAGACGAGGCGAGGAGCTGGGGCGTTGAGCCGGGAGTCCAAGGTGCGGGGGAATGGGGGGGAGAGGGTACCGGGGGGAGGGTGCCAGTTGGCTCGCGGGATGGGGGGCCGCCTCACGAGATGGGTCGGATGCCTCACGCAGACCGCGGGAACGGCATGTGGGTGGGCGGGAGGCGGCCGGGGGATGGGGGCAGGGGAGGCCCTCCCCCAAAACACACACAGCCACCCGTGCGCGCACGCACCTGGACCATGGGTCGCGCGTGCACCAGCCCCATCAGCACCGCGTGGCGGTTGTTGTCGATTGCTTGGGGCACCGGGAAGCCGTGCTCGTACAGCGCCTTCATGAAGGCAAACTCCTTGAGCGCGGCCAGGCGGCTGAGATACAGCCAGCTGAAGTTCTGGCGCCGGCCCAGGTAGTCGCGCTTTGACTTGACCGCGCGGAAGGACGTGCGGCCCAGGCGGTGCAGCTTGAGCGCAAAGACCTCGCCGTCGTCGTTGGTCACCTCGAAGATGTCCGACTCCTTCCCGACGCCAATCTGGCGGCCGACGCCGCTGATGTGCCCCCGGCTGACGAGCGCGCGGATGGCCAGGAAGTCATATCCCATATACGTGAGGCGATATCCGTCGTAGTGCTTGCCGTCATGGTGGAGGAGCTTATGGCGCATGAGCGTCTTAATGCTCTTGAAGGCGCCGCCATGTTTCAACCCCGAGATGCTATCAATGAGTTCTAATGGAACAAGCTCGTGATTTTTCTGGCCCATCTCAACGGCCGTAAGGACCCGGAAGTCATCTTTCGAAAGGTAACGCAAAACGTTAACGTCTAATTTCATTTTCGAGCAGGTCTTACGTAGAAACTACACAGTAAGGCTCAAGATTTCACAACTACGGCTGGTCAAAACAGCGTCCTCGCGCTGCGTTGTCTGAGTAATGACCAACGGCAAGCGCCGTACATGCGGCGGTCTGACGATCCAGGTCAGGCGTTAATGGCATGATCGAGATGACTCATCCTACATTGCACAAGGGCGCATGCGTTACCATATACGTGATACACTTGCAGTCTTGCCGATCTAGCTCGCCCGAAAGGTATGAGAGCCCAACCACTGCATTTTGTCTAAACTATGTTGGGCTCCATCGATGGCTTTCAGGACATCACGTGGAATGTGTCCGTGCCCCCGATTCAAGAGTTTCAAGCTTTCAACCCCAACCCTTCCAAACCAACGCAGCCTAACCGCCAACGCAGCCCAACCGCCAGCTGACCCACACAGGGAAACACCGCATCAAGCCTCTTCGGCCTTGTGACGTCATATTCAACCACGGCACTGCTCCGCGCAACACAACACACAGACCTTGCATCCTGCCACAGCGGGGGACTGCCGTCGGCTCATCGGGCTCTTCCCTTCAAGCGCCTTGCAAACCGCCACCTGCAAACTATCGCACGTAACCTACCCACCGCGCCCCCTCCACCTTGCAAAACCCTCTCCCACATCTCCCCCCAGATGCTTCCCGATGCCACATCCCCTCCCACGCTTGCACCAAATCCCCCGTTACGCCCAAACCGTCAAGCGGCCCAGCCCCGCCGATGCGCCATCGGGCTGCGCTGCGCGGATCACAGAAAACCAACTCGCAGTCACAGAAAGTCATCGTCATCATCGATGTACCAGCCAGGAGCCCGGCGCTTGGGCTGTGGCGGCTCCAGAACCGCACCGCCGCCGGCCTCCATGGCCGTACGACCACGCACACCCGTGCTGCCGCCGGCGGGCCCCGCCGCCGCCGCCGCCGCCGCAGGTACCTTTGTCTGCTGCTGCTGCGGCGGCGGCGGCGGTCGGGCGGCAACGCCGCCGAGGTTGGGCGCCGTCGCGGCCTTCGTTGGCACCGACAGTCGCGACCCGGCGGCCGGTGCGGCAGCTGGCCCCGCCGCCGCTGCTTGTCCTGAATGTGCCACCGGCTTGGGCTGCTGCTGCTGCTGCTGCTGTTGTGAGTTGGTCCCCGCTGAGCCCCGCAGGGGCTGCGTCGGACCCACCGCCGCCGGGGCTTTGACCTGGCCCGCCGCCGCTGCCGCCGCCGCTGCCGCCAGGGGCGCGGGCTTGGCGTTGCCGCCGCCTCCGGCGGCGGCCGGCGGTGCCGCTGCCCCTGGACTAACTCTCCCGTTGGCTCCTCCAGGCCGTCCCTGCGGGGCGGGGGCCGACAGCAGGGCACCCGTGACACTGCTTGGGGGCGGGGCTCGGCCGCCACCGCCACCACCGCCGCCGCCGCCGCCGCTGGCCGCCACTGGTGGCTGCGCGTGGCGTTGCGACTGCGGCCCGCTGCTGCTGCCCGAGGTCGGTGAGGTGGCGGGAGACGGGCCACGACCAGAGGTTGCATTCGCCGTGGTGGTGGTGGTGGTGGTGGTGGGTGCGGCCGGCGGCTGACGCGGCTGCCCCGCGGCCGCCGCCGACTGTCCTGCAAGCGGCTGACGCACATTGGAGTGCGGCGGCGGCGGAGGCGGCGCTGCTGCTGCTGGCCTTGTCGCCGCCGCCACACTGGGCCCTGTGGTGGCAACGTTAGTGCCAGCGGAAGCAGCAGCAGCAGCGGCGGCGGCGGCAGCGTGTGCGGCAACCCGTGGCGGCCCCGAGGCCGGCACACCCGGCGGGCTGGTCGCGGGAGCTGCGAGGGGCGTCGCGGCCGCGGGCCTGGCGGCAGCCGCCGCCGGCGGAAGCGCCGCCGGCGTACGGCACCCAGGCGTCGCTGCGCCGCTTCCGCCACTGCCGCCGAATCTCTGTGGCGGTGCCGCTGCTGGCGCCACCGAGGAACCCCCCGGCGTGGACGAGCCCAAACGCACTCCGCTGCCGCTGCCGCTACCCCTGCCGCCCGGCGCCGCCGCTGCCGGCGTGCTGACTGACGCGATGACCCGTGGGACACCGGCCCTCGCTCCGGCGCCGCCAGGCGCGCGGCCGCTGCTGCGCATGCCGGCGCCGGCGCGCACAACAGCCGCCGCCGAGCCGCCGCCGGAGCCGCCGCCGCCTGTCGCCGCCGCTGCGGCGGCGTCCGCCAGTCGTCGCTCCTCCTCGTCGCCTCCCTCAATGGGCTTGCCGGCGACGCTGCAGCTGAAGATGAAGGAGACGTCGGGTGCGGCCACGCGACGCATGACGGCGTCGGGGACGGTTTCGGGGCTGGGGTGGTGGCCCCAATTGGCCAGGTCCTCTTCCGCCGGCTCACCGGACTGCGGCACAGCCACACGCGGACGAAACCGCAGGTGGGGAGGGGGATGAAGAGGCGGCAGCGGAAGAAGCGGTAGTAACAGCAGTAGCACGGCAGCGAAAGAAGCGGTAGTAACAGCAGTAGCACGGTAGTAGCGTCACGTCGGGGAGAACGGACCGAGGACCGCGTGTCGGTGGCCAATCAGTGGCCAATCAGTGTGATGCGGTGTAGCAATGAAGCAGAGGAGCGAGCGAGCATTGCACGCGGCGCGGGTGCAGGAGCCAACGTCGCGGCTGCGCAAGGAGTACCGTTACCACTGCATTGTATCAGCTCGACCCGCGGCGAAAGTGACCCGTGGGACACCCAGGTAAAGTGAGTGAGTGAGTGAGTGAGTGAGTGAGTGACGGGCCCGCGGGTGCGACTCCAGGACTCCAGACACACACGCTGCCCCCCCCCTCGCCCCCGCACCCACCTGCTTCTTGTGCACTGGAGGCAGCCGCCCCGCCTCCCCGCCACCACCGCCGCCGCCCGCATCCGCGCCCCCAGCCCCCGCCGCCGCCGCCGAGGGGGCCGGCGCCCCGCCGGCGCCACCCCGCCTCACTGCCCCGCCGCCGCCGCCTTCGTCATCGGAGCCGGACGAGGACCCGGAGCTCGCCCGGTCAATGGGGCTGCTCCCTCCCGCCCCCGCTCCCGCCGCCTCCGCCGCCTCCTCCGCCGCCCCCTCCGGCAGCCCGGGTCCTCCACACATGCAGTCGTACGTGTCGGACCACGAGTTCGCATTGAGGGTGAAAAGCTCCCGGAGGTCCTCCGCAGTCATTACGTTGGCAGCGGCTTTGCCTGCGCGTGCGTTTGTGTGGGTATGTATAGATATGCGTATATACGACAGCGGTACGACAACAGTACGACAACCGTACGGCAGGTTGGAAACGCGGGTGGGGGGTAGGGGGGTCGCGCCCGCGGCCGCGGCGGCCGCAAAGGGCCCATTTTTACCTCCCAGTCTCCACTCCTTGCCCCTTTCCTAGACACACCCCTCCAGCCGCCCACTTCCACCCCCTAAGAGCCCTCAATGGCAACCCTAAGTCCCTCCCTCCCTCCCTCACCCACCATTCTTGCTGACGAGCTGCTTGAGTCCCTCCTTGCTGAGCTGGCGCTGATAGACCTTCTCCTCGATGCTGCCAGTGGAGAGGAAGCGGTACACGAACACGCGCTTGCGCTGACCGTCGCGCCACACCTGCCGAGGAGGGCCGTGGAACGGGAGCGGGAAGGGGAAGGGGAGGGGGAGGGGGAGGGAGGTAAAAAAGAAGATGCCGCAGCGGAGGGAGGGAGGGGGAGGACGGGGCTGGCGGCTGGAGCGGACGAAGGAAGGGCTGGAAGGCCTACTTCAGTGCGCAGGCGGGACGGGAGTGTGGGGTGGCCGGGTGGGGGTGGGGGTGGGGGACTCCGAGGTGGGTGGGGGGCACATGGGTGCCTGTGGGCGAATCCAAAGAGGGCACATCTCGCAGGGCATCTCTGGAGGTACCGTAACAGCTGACATGCCGTACCCTACCCAGCCACCCAGCCACTCACCCGGGCAGCCGCCTGCTGGTCGTTGGCGGGGTTCCTGAGGGGCAGGCAGGCGGGCGGGTGGAGGGGCCGATGAAAGAGGGGGCGGGGGCGCATGGCCACGAGGTCAGATACGGCAGTTGCCTACGTCAGATTGCCCGCCAGGAAGCTGCTCCGGGGATCTCTGTTCGGTCCCACCCGAGTGCCTGCCCGCCAGCACTACCACTATAGCACAGGACGGCGCCCCCCCGCCCCGGAGCGCGCGCCGGCTGCCTTGGTGCCGTTCCAGCTCCTCCTCGTTGTATACGAATCCGAACCAGCACCAGAACCCAGCACCACCAGTACCACCAGCAGCCCCACGACTAAGCCGACCAAGGATGTCCGGATGTCCGGGGGAAGGTGCTTCCAGCTCCAGCCCCCACTCCCCGGAAGGCGGGAATGCGCAGAGTCCGTTTACCCCCGACCCTTCCCTCCCTCCCTCCCCTCCTCTCCGCTGCGGTATTCTCTATTTTACACTCCCTCACCTCCCTCCCTCCCTCTCCGCCTCCCTCCCTCCCTCCCCCGCACCAGTCCGGGTCGAACAGCACCAGCCGGTTGGCCCCAATCAGGTTCAGTCCGCAGCCGCCCGCCTTGCTGGAGAGCAGGAACGCAAACTGGCGCTCAGCCGGGTCGTTGAACACCTGCGGAAGGGGGAGAGGGGGACAAGGAAAGCAGGGACAGGGGCAGGGGCAGGTGCGGGGTCAAATAAGCACGGGCCGCAGGGGCAGGGGTATGCTTGGGTGGGGTGGGGGGGAGTTGGGCAAAACACACGACCACACGTGCCCGTCATCACGGTGTTCGTCAAGCACCGCACCAAGATTTTGGTCTTGGTGGACAGCACAGCACATCACAGCACGGTCAACCTCAGACCCAAAAGGCGGCCGGACGTCCCCCCCCTCCCTGTCAGCACCCCCCGCCCCGCCGCCTACGTTCCTCCGCTGCGGTATCGTTTTTATTACTCCCCCAACCCGCCCCGGCCCGACCCGCAATCCACAACCCGGCCCGACCCGACCCACCCCTACCCCAACCCGACCCCAACCCAGCCCGACCCGACCTTGACCAGCTTCTGGCGCTTGTTGATGGTGGTGGTTCCGTCCAGTCGCACGAAGGGGTAGCCCCGCTCACGACACAGCTGCGCAAACAAGTCCAGGGAGGACGTGTAGTTGGAGACCAGCACGATCCTGCGGTTGGGCGTGTGTGTTTTGGGGGGGGAAGGGGGGAGAGAGGGGGACGGTCGGGAGGGGGGGCGAGGGGTCACACCCCTCCGGATCTGGCACCGCGCCGGACGCCCCATACACAGGTAACATGCCGGCCCGCACCCATCCCATCCCAGCCCAGCCTAAACTAATCCCAGCCCAACCCAGCCTAACCCAACCCAACCCGCTTCTCGACTCGACTGCCGATAAGGCCCGCGCCCGCCCGTCCGCCCGCCCTCACTCCTCCCCCGCCCCCTTTCCGCTCTCCCACAGGACAGCCGGCATTCGCACACGTCGCCTCGGCTGCCCACGTCGCCCTTACCCCCGCCCCCACCCCCTCCTCCCCCACTCCTTTAGTATTCCCACCACCATCACCATCACCATCACCACCACCACCCCAGACACCACCACCACCACCCCAGACAGTCGCAGCTGCAGCCCCGCGCCCCACCTGTCGTTCGTCTCGGTGTACAGCACATGCAGCATGCGAGCCAGCACCGCCATCTTGCCCGATACCGCCTCCCAGCCCGCAGCCATGCCGCCGCGACCCACTCGGCCGTTGTCGAAGAGGCCCGGCGGAAAGAGCGACCCCACGTCCTGCAACCACACGCGCCACCACGCAAGGGCCCGGCACATCCCCGTAAGGCCCACGCAAGGGCTCATTCCCTCCCCCGCCCGCCGCCAGGGAAACGGTTTCTTCCTACCCCCGCCCCCCCCCCTCGTTCCGCGCACCTCGAAGCCCTCCGCGCGGCCGCCGCCCTCGCCGTCGTCCCCCGCCGCCGCCGCCGCCTTGGAGTGCACCGCATCGTAAATGAGCTTGGGGTGGTTGCACAGCTTCTTGAGTGAGGTGATGGCGGAGAGCACCCCGCTGGTGCGGCCGTTGAGCACCCGCCGGGCGGCCTTGCTCTGCAGGAAGTGGTCGTACAGCAGGCGCTGCAGCTCCGTCAGGCGGCAGCAAACCACCTCGATCACCTGGCGGGGTTGGGGGTTAGGGAGGGAAGGAGAGGTTGGGTTGGGGAGGAGAGGGGAGGGGACGAGAGGGTTGGGGAGGGTTGGGGAGGGTTGGGGGGGATTGGGGAGGAGAGGGTTGGGCGAGGGAGTACTGGCTGCAGCGGAGGTGGGGAGGGAGGATGGAGAGGGTGTGGGGGTAGGGGTGGGGGCGGGAACGGCGGGAGGGATGGAGGGTGGAGGGCGCGTGGGTCTTCCTCCGCGACCAGGCATTCACGGGAAGCGACAGGCTGCCATGGTTTCTTGCCGCCAGCGCCAAGGTTTTGGTTTTTGTGTGTGTGTGGTCGTGGTGAGGGTGGGGGGGAGGGGAGCGGGGCCAGCGCATTCTTGGGGACGAGGAACAGTCGGTGGGAAACGTCCGAGCGCAGTCGACAAAGCGGTCGGCAAAGGGTATTCGGGACGGCGCGCTTCGGGTCCCCTCCTCGGTTTACGGCACCTTTGGCGGCAGATGCTGACTCAGCAGTTTGTTGGTCCTCCTCAGAATGAAGTTGTTGGTGAGGCCGCTCAGCTCCCGACTGCGCTCCTCACCCAACACCACCTGACACAGGGAACCATCGGGGTTGGGGGGTTCGGGGGGTTATCCACGTATAGGCGGGAGGGGGGGGGAACAAGGTGGGCCGGTCGGTTGAAGGGACGAAGGAACGAGGGCACTGAAGGAATGGACGAAAGGCTTGGTAAGATGGTGACGAGAAAGCGAAGGGCGCCTAGTTAGGCACTGCCAAGCCTAGTTAGGCACTGCCAAGCGGAGCTAAGGCAAGAGGCGAACGCGAGGGAGGGGTCGGACGGGGCGATCAATTGCTCGCATCCACTCCACTCGGGCGGAAGCTTATCCACAGGCTGTGCCTTCAGCTCAGCCCAGCCCAGCTCATCGAGAGTTCTCCCCACCCCACCCACCCACCCACTCCACTCCACCTGTTCTGGAGAGGAGTCCGGTTCGCGGCCCGCCAGGATTGGAAGCTCGTAGTGCTTTCGGAACTGGAGGGTTTGGAAGGGGAGGGGAGGGGGACCCGTGTGCACGTGAGCAGGGCGGAAAATCGAGGGAGGGTACTTGAGTGTGTGGGGGGACTGGGATTCATGTGGGCGTGTTGGCGAGAAAGGGGTAAGCACGGTTGGTGTTGGTGTTAGTCAACGCCGGCACGGAACGTAGTGGGGGGCGGGTGTGTGGGGGGTAAAAAATGATACCGCAGCGGTGTGGGGGGGGGGAGGCAAAGCCGATTGGCGGCTTGGCGTGGGTCTGGGCTCGGCGGGGACCATGAGCCGTGTGCGTGTGCGCGTGTGTGTTGTGCGTATGTGTGTTGTGGTGGGGGGCTACAGGTACCACTCGCACCACCGGCGGATCGTGCCTAACCCATGCCCCAAGTCGTCCATGTGTCCATCCCGTACCCGGACGCCCCTCCCCCCTTTCCCTCCTTGCTAGGTAGAAGCCACCCGCCCCTGCCCAGCCCCTCCGCCCTCCCACCCCCCTTACCCCCCCCCGCTCCGGCTTATCCGCGGATATATATCCCCCCCGCCCCCGTCCTCCTCTTCCTTCACCTGCGCCGGCGCCCCCAGCACCCCCGGGTTGCAGAAATCCACCATCGCAAAGAACTCGTCCAGGTGGTTCTGCATGGGAGTGCCTGATCAGGCAACACAATGCAACGCAACAACGGCAACAAGACATCCGGGTGGGACCTGATCAGGCAACACACTGCAACGCAACGCGGCGCGACGGGGACAGGGACAGGACAGGACAGGACAGGACAGCTGCTGGAGGCGGTGTGGCGTGTTCAACGGAATGAAAATGCTCCACCAGCTTGAGCGCCCTCACCGACGCAGCCCGACCTCGACCTCGACCTCGACCCCGGCCCCGCCAGGCAATGACGCGACGTCCGAGCCCGACGTGGCCTCCATTTAGTCACTCGCTGCGGTCTCCTCTCATCCACCGCCCCGCCGCATCACCCCGCCCCGCCCCCCCCCAGACAGAGGCCCGCCCCGTTCCCCGCTCCGAGCTGCTGCAGTCGCTCAGTCGCTCATCTCCCTCCAGCTCCCCCCAGCTCCAGGGGCCCCACACCCACCCACCCACACCCACCTGACAACAGCACGCGGCGTTTGCAGGGCAGGTTGTCCAGTGCCTGAGGCGGAGCGCGGATGCACGGGTGGTTGGTTGGTTGGTTGGTTAGGTGCAGGGGTGGGTGGGTAGGTGGGTGCAGGGGTGGGTGCAGGGGTGGGTGGGTGGGTAGGTGGGTGCGGGTTGCGGCCGCAAAGAGGGCGAGACATGCGGGAATGAAGGTACATGGGTGTGAGCGGGAAACGAGCCGCAGCGGTGGAGCGGAGGCGGTGGGGACGCAGCCGGCAACGGGGCGGGGATCGTCGGCCACCCGCGCCACACTTCCCGGGATTGCGCGGCACTTGTACCCAATCCTCTTCCAGGTTGCTGAGCGCCCACTGCCGGGCTCTCCTCACCCCCTCATCTCCCTCCCTTTCCCTTTATGCCGCCCCTTTTGCAGCTTGGGCGGCTGCGGGAACCCCCTCATGCCCTCATGCCCCTCTCAGCCCTCACCCGGTTCGTCAGCGTGGCGTCGTTCTTCAGCCGGTGTGCCTGAGGAAGCAGCAGCATGCAGGGGAAGGGGGTGAGGGCGGGGGGAGGGAGAGGGGCAGTAGCAACGGATGAAGCAATGGCGGCAGTAACAGCAGCAACAGCAGTAGCAGCAATGGCGACAGTAGCGACGAAGGCGGCGCGGCGCCGAAGACTTGGGGCAGCGGCTGTGGAGGGCGTGGGTAATCCCCCCTGCCCCGCACCTCATCGCACAGCAGCAGGTCGCATGCGTGCGGCACCTGGAACCTGTCGGCGTGCATCCGGAAGGTCTCATAGCTGATGATCAGTACCTGGGAGGGGGACAGAGGGGGGGGGTAAAGGGCGGAGGGCGGGTGGGGAGGGCGGCGCCCGGGCGAAGGGGAGGGCAGCGCGGGTTCTTAAGTCCTTCAGCCCTCCTCCTCCTCCTGCTGCTGCTGCTGCTGGCTGCATCCCAGGAGTGACCGCCCACGGCCGATGACCCCCACCACCCCTTCCGCTGCCCGGCATCCCCTCCCCTCCCCTCCCCTCCCCTCCCCTCCCCTCCCCTCCCCTCCCCTCCCCTCCCCTCCCCTCCCCTCCCCTCCCCTCCCCTCCCCATCCCCCCCCCGGACCCACCTTGTACACGTTGGAGGGGTGCAGAAAGAGCCCAATGTTGGCCACCACATCCTCCCTGGAGCTCTCACACATGGCCAGCGTCTTCAGCCGACCCTTTTGGGGGGTTGGGCGGGGGGTAGGAGGGGGTAAGGAGGGAGGTACGGAGGGGGGTAGGAGGGGCGTAGGAGGAGGGAATGAGGGGGTAAGGAGGGGGGTAGGAAAGATGGTCCCGCAGCGATGGGGGCGGTGGTGATGCAAGCGAGCGAACTCAAGGGCAGGGGAGAAGGGGTATGGTGGCTCATGGGCTTCATGGGTTTCGGAGGCGGTGGGAACTGGGAGGGCGGCGATCAGCACGTGGGCGCAACGACCCGTGAAGGGATCCGTGAAGGGACTGAGGCCGGACGGCCCCGCGAGCCTCCCCTCCCCTGCCCTCCCTCCCCCCACTGGGTTTTTTCGGTCGCCCACGTCCCTCCGCTGCGGTACCGCTTTCCTTATCCCTCCCTCCTCCCCCCCCCAAAGGCCGAAGCCTGCCTGCCTGCAGCCACTTGGTGCACTCGTTGTCCCAATTTGAGACGAGGGAGGTGGGGCACACGATGATGGCGCGGCGGGCGATGGGGCAGCCGCCCAGTGCGGGGTGGCCGCCCGTCAGCAGAGTCCACATGAGACTGATGCCCTGCAGCGTCTTGCCCAGACCCATGTCGTCGGCCAGGATGCAGCCTGCGGGCGGAGGGGGGCGGAGGGGGACAGAGGGGACAGAGGGGGTAGAGGGGGCCGCAACGCAACACGGGCGCGTGGAGGGCCTCACGTTAAATCCCATGACAACGGGCCATGGCAGGGCCGCCACGCGCCGGATTGCGTGCTGGACCTTGCTGGACACCGGAATGACATTCGTACATTCGTACGATTCAGCATTGGTATAGTACCCACGGCACCCATGCAGCTCCCCTCGGCCCACGAACCCCGCCGGCCGTATGCACATCCCCACCCCACCCCAACCCACCCCGCCCCGGCCCTCCTCACCCTGCCGCCCCTCCAGCCGCTGCCCCGTCACGCAGTCGAACATGAACTGCACCCCCTCCCGCTGGTGGGGCCGCAGGAAGCGAACCAACATGGGATCCACAACCACCTCCGACGGCTCCCCGTCCGCAGCGCCAACAGCCCCGGGCTGCGCCGCCGCCAACTGCCACAGAACCAGCGGCTCAATGCCCTCCGGCAGCGCTGGTTCCTGCGGCGACGAAGACCAAGATACGGCGGGAGGGGGGGGCAAAGGTGACCCATGGGTCGTAGCGACCAAGTGACCCATGGGCCGTAGCGTGACTCCAGACTGACCCATGGGTCGTAGGGGCCAAATGACCCATGGGCCCTAGTGTGATCCCAGACTGACCCATGGGTCGTAGTGACCAGGTGACCCATGGGCCGTAGCGTGACTCCAGACTGACCCATGGGTCGTAGCGACCAGGTGACCCATGGGCCGTAGCGTGACTCCAGACTGACCCATGGGTCGTAGTGACCAGGTGACCCATGGGCCGTAGCGTGACTCCAGACTGACCCATGGGTCGTAGCGACCAGGTGACCCATGGGCCGTAGCGTGACTCCAGACTGACCCATGGGTCGTAGTGACCAGGTGACCCATGGGCCGTAGCGTGACTCCAGACTGACCCATGGGTCGTAGCGACCAGGTGACCCATGGGCCGTAGCTTGACTCCAGACTGACCCATGGGCCGTAGCGTGACTCCAGACTGACCCATGGGTCGTAGCGACCAGGTGACCCATGGGCCGTCACCAAGTCGGGTGGCGACCACGCCATGCACATGCTCCTAGCAACGATGACAGGGTGATCAATGTGCGGACGATGAACAGCAGCAGCGACGGCGAATCTCTCTCTCTTTCGGGTGCGTGTGTGTACGGCTGCGTGTGTGTATGCGGCTCTCACCGGGGCAGGCGGCGGGGGTGGCTCCGGGGGAAGCTCCAGTACGAGGGGTGTGGAGGGCAGCGGCTTGACGGACATTGTGGGGATGGGCAGCGGGGTGGAGCTGCCCCAGGGCACGAAGTGCCGCCGGGCCACCAGCTTGCGGCGCAGAGCCTGGGGGGCCGCCGAGAGGGGAGGGAGGGTGGGAGGGAGGGAGGATGGACGGAGAGGTGCGGGGGGGTGGGGGAGGAGGCAATCCCGGGGAGAGAGGCGGGAAGAAGGGTTATCGCAGCGATTTGACCGAAGTGAGGCAAACCAGGCAGACGGAGTGAGCGGTGCCGCACTCTCCAAACCCGCCTGAGGGGGGGTGGGGTGGACATTGGAGAGAGCGTTGCCGAGCAGCAAAGCAGCTTGGCTGCCCACTCTCCGTTTGTCACGGGGCGAGGCGAGGCGTGAAGGGGGGCGCAGTACGACGTATGTACAGCAGGTAGACCCCGCACCCCGCACCCCCGGCCCTCACCCACCAGCCTCCCCGACCCTGCCCCGTCCTTCTCCCCTCCTCTTGCCCGGCTGCCCCTCCCCCGCCAGCCGCATGCGGTGATCACACCTCATACGTAACACCCCCCACCCCGTCTCCGTCTCCGCTGCGGTATCTTCTTTTCACCCTCCCCACCCCCACCCCGCCCCATCCCGCCCCTCCGCTGCTCGCCCCCCCCTTACATCGCTCATCCTGGGCGCCCCCTGCACCGGGCTCTGAAATGGCTTCCGGAGTGTCACCTCGCCCTCCATCACAGTCAGGAACTTGGACATGAGCGGCTGCCGGCAGGTCTGCAGACTGCAGGGAGGGGCCGGCACCGGGGGGAAGGGGATCAAGTGCGGAGAGATAGAAAGAGAGATAGAAAGATATGGTTGCCCCCCCGACGGAGCACAGAGGGGAGCCGCAACGAGTCACTGACCACTCACCACAGGGGGAGGAGGTCCGTAGCGGGGGTTCCGTGAGCTGTCGTTCTCAACAGGACGACAAAGGACTAGCCAGCCGCACGGACGCGTGTGTGTGCGCGTGTGCGTGTGTATTTGCTGCCGTACCGGTGCTGCTCCCGCCCACGCGAGGGGCTCGCAGGCCAATCCGTGGGTGCCCAGGTTGCCTCACCCCCGGGTGCGCGCCACAGCCTCAACGCCACCACCTCCAACTCCAAAACCGAAATAACAAAACCCTAAAACCCTAAAACCCGCCACCGCCCACCTGTTGCTGACGAGCGCCCTGATGTTCTCCTCCCTCCGCTTCTGAAGCGCCGCCTCGCTCAGCTGCCCCTCCCCCTCCGCATCCTCCGCCGCCGCGTCGTCGCAGTCAGTCAGGCGGCTGACGGCGGGCCGGGAGGGCGGCATCTGCTGCCGACCGGACGACAGTCTGGGAGGCCGCGTGTTCGCGCAGCCGATGGCCACGTGAGGGGGAGGGGGAGAGGGGGAGGTCGATCAGCGGGAGGGGGACCCGATTTGAAGCATGTGAGGGTGTGGGGTATGCATGGTTTTCAAGGTTGGGTATGTTGGGAGGACGGGGGAAGGGGGGCACAGATGGGGTGGCAGGTCGGATTCCGGAAGCGAGAGCAGCGCCGATAGTGCGTGATGTGTCCGCGGCCCAGATCCAGATCCAGATCCAGATCCGGATTCAGCCCCCAGGTTGTCTGCACGCGAGTCAACCAGCCGGTCCTGCCAGTCACACCCACCCCTATCCCTCCCTCAAAGCCACCTCCAGCAGCTCCCCAAACAACTACTGCGATTGCACACGCAGTCCTAAGGGTCCCTTCGCGCATACGAACGACCAGCTATGAATGGGAGGCTCTTACTTTTCACCGACTCCCGTCATGGGGATGCAGCTTTTATGGTTTCAGGACGCGCTCTGGCACCGCTGGCACAGCATGCTGCCCATAAACGCTCGCCAATTTGATGTCAAACGACTACAAATCATCGCACCTGCCGGCACTGCGGAGAGGAAGTGCCGCTGCACCGGGCGGCTTTGGGGGCCGACCCGAAACAACCGCTGGCTTTGCGCCAGGCCGTGCTTTTTTGGGGCTATCTTCTTCCTCCATTCCCGACTTAGTGTCGTCATTTTCGCTGCCTGTGAGCTCCGCCTCCCCGTCGTCACTGTAATCCTCGGTGCCATCGCTTGCAGCGTCCTCCGCGCTCTTCAAGGCGAGCAGCAAAAACAATTGTCACCGCATAGTTTATGAAATAAATGACATGCTTTGCCGGCTTATGGACTTGCCAGGAGGCTTTCCTCGTCTTCGGTGTCGCGCGCCATAAGCGCCCTTTGGTCCAAGCCTTAACTCACATGGACTACAGCCATCTTTGACAAACAAATGTAAGATATAAATGTGTAGGCTTAGAGTTGTTGCTGAGGGCGTGCCTTATTGATAGTCTGACGCGTTATCTGTCGGGTTCCATGCTGTGCGTGATACGATCCATTTGGCGACCGGCCCGCTTGCGCAGTCATATTCTCTTCTCCGGTCACACGCATAAAATAAGACCAATGATATCCTTTGGGGAGATATGCAGGCCAGGGTGAAAACCCTCATATGGGTCGCGCCCCACGCTGGACATCCGGACCTGGGAGCACACCTTGTTTGAGGCTTGGCGAAAGGCTTGATTGCTTTAACAGTACTTATAAAATTGACCACAAGTGAACCAGTGGGTCTTAAAACTTGTCCAGTTCAGTCGCGCTCGTCGCATCCTATCCATCCACAACCCCCAATCCCTCACCCTTCAGCACCGGCCATTGCTGCGAAGCCGCAGCGCAAGTGGCCGCTTTATCCCTGCACCTCAACTGGCACACACACGCCCAACCAGCCCAGCCCAATCCAACAAAACGAGCCCCACGCCAACCCCGAACCGGAACCCCCAGAACCGGTGTCCTGGCAGCACAAGGCACCGCCGTCCTGGCCTGGCCTGGCCTGGCCAGGGTTCCGTTCCCAGCGGGCGCGCAGCGCCCTCACCTCATATCCACCCCGAACGTCCGCACCCAGTACTCACTACCCAGTGCTCATACGGCCGCACCAGTTCACACACACGCACACACACACACACATCCAGCTGCAGTGCTTCTGGACCCCAGCAGCCGACAGCCCGACCGACCGAGGCCCCAGGCCTGCTTTCCTGTACTCCCCCACTCCCACGACAGCCAGCACAGCACATGAGGCCAGTGCGCGCACCGATGCGGCCCTGTCGCTTCTTATTACAAGAGCCCACACACCCCTCGCTCCCGGTAGCCCCGCCCCTCAGCGCCCGCCCCGCGCCCCAACCCCGCCCGCACATCCCCCTGCTGCGTTTCATGCCCCGCTACCCCTTCCTTGGCCCCAACCCCGCACACAAAAGCTCCCCATGGGTTCGCCCCATCGCCGCTGCTACCGCGGCGGCGGCGGTGGCGCCGGCGCCGCCACCGCGGCGGCGCCGCTGCCGTCGTAGGCGACCAGCTCCTCTGCGCTTATCCGCCCCTCCAGCACCAGCCGCCCCACCTCCGGCACAAAGTGCCCACCGTCGCCGGCAAGCAGATCGCACAGCCAGCGCAGCCGCGCCAGGTACGGCGCCTCGGCGCCGCCGCCGGCTGCCGTACTGCCGTGCTGCCGCACCAGCGCCGCCTCGATGTCTAGCGCCGCTTGCAGCGGATGCACCGCCGTCGCGCCGCCAAGCGCGTGCGCCAGTACGGCAATGGCCTTGTCACGCAGCGGCTCCCCCGTCGTGGTGAACGACGAGACGACGTGGAGTGGCGCCGCTGCCGCCGCCTGCGGCGGCGGCGGCGACGCGTTCGCTGCCGCTGGCGGCGCCGGCGGCGCCGCGTCCGTGGCCGCCACCAGCGGGGCCGAAGGCCCCGCTGGCGCCGCCGGCGGAGCCGGCGGCGCCAGACCCAGACTGTTCATCGTGTCCTTGAGCGTCTCTTGTGTCTGCATGACCTTAGTCTCGTTGAGGCGCTTGATGACGGTGACGATGCCGCGCATGTCCGCCGCCACCTGCGCCAGCGGCGGCACCGCCGGCGGCGTCGCCGCCGCCGCGGCGGCGGCGGCGGCAGCGTCGCCGCCGCCCGCCGCCAGCGGTGCGCCTCCTGGCGCCGCCATGGCCTTGGCGGCGGTCTTGCTGGCGCGCATCACCCTGGCCGCCAGCTTGGAGTTCTTGTAGGCGTTGAAGTTGAAGGGGTGGTCGTACAGCGCCTGCGCACAGCTGTTGAGCTCCGAAACCGCCTCCGCCTCCTGGGCCCTAGCCAGCTCCAGTTTGGAGAGGGCGGCCGAGATGCGGTCGGAGATGCGGCCCTCGAAGCTGCCACCACTGGCGGCAGCGGCGGGTGTGGCGGCGGCGGCGGCGGCCGGTCCGGGCGCGGCGGCGGCAGCGGCGCCGGCGGGCGGCTTCGCCGCTGGCGCGGGCGTTCCTGCTGTGAACGACGGGTGTGAAGGAGAGCGGGGCGCGGAGGAGGCCGGCGGTGGGGCCCGTGGGGAGGCGTGTGGGGGCGTGTCGGCGGCAGTACGTGTGGGGTGGCGGGAAAATAAGGTACTGCGGACGCTTCCCACACCCGGACCAATCCGCTCCACCAGCACTCTGTGGGAGCCAGCCGGGTGGGTCGAGGAGAAATCCAACCCGGACTGCGGCCTCCCCTGCCGCTGCTGCTGCTGCTGCTGCCGGTTGTGATAGTCCCCAAAATCCCAAAAGCCCTCTTTCCCAGCGGGCGGCGCTGCCGGGATTCGCAAGATTTGCGCGCACGCCCAGATCGAGTGCCGACGCCAGCCCGGTGGGGTCGGGGTGAGGGCTGCGGGCGAGGAGGTCCCCGAGCTCCTTCACCACCTCCCGTATGTGTATCGCTCACACACACACACGCACGCACATACAGAGACGCACACACACAGACGCACACACCTGTTACGTCAGCAGCAGTGGCGGAGGCGGAGGCGGGCTTCACCGCCTGGCGTTTGGCCGCCCGCTGCCGCCCGCCCGCGCCCGCGCCCTCCTCGTCCGCATCAGCGTCGCCGCCGCCGGCGCCTGCGAGGGGCCCCGACGGCACCGGAGCTCCAGGGGCGGTGCTGGTCGGGGCGGCCTCCGAGCGCTGGCGCTTGTGCCGCCCCAGCGGGGAGGGAGCGGTGGCCTAAACAGGCGACACACAAGTCACACGGGATAACAATTACAACAACAACAATAACATCATCATCATCAGTAGTACTGGTCGGCATCTGTCCCAACGGACAGCGCCTAGCCGGCGGTGAGGAACAGGCGCCGGACGGGAGGACCCAAGGCCCTCCGCGCCGTCGTGCCCAGCATCCCCACCCGCCTCCCGGCCGCAACCCCGGCCCCGGTCCCGTAGCCCTCCCGCCCCTTCCCGCCCAACCGGACGCACGTGAGCTCCTTTCCCTCCCCGACCAAACCTGCGCCTCCTCCGTGACCATGACCGTATCGTCAGCCTTGGAAGCGGGGACCCCAGCGGCCGCCTCATCGTCAGCAGGGCCCTTGGCGGCAGCCTCCTCCGCCGCCGCTCCTGCCTCCTGCGGGTGCTGCTGGGGCAGCGGCGACGCCGCCGTCGCCGCTGCCTCGGCGCCTGTCACCTCCGCCACCACCTCCGCCGTCACCTCCGCCTCCGCCTTCACCTCCGCCTTCACCTCCTCCGCCGCCTCCCCCGGCGCCTTCGCCTTCTCATCCGTCGCGGGAGGCGGCGGCGACGCCGCGGCTGCGGAGCTCCGCTTCGGCGCCCCCCGTGTGCCGCCCCTCCCCCCGCCGAAGGACCTGCCGCGCGGGGCCCTGCCAGCCCCGGCCCGTGTCCTCGCGCCCTTGCCCTCCGCATCCCCCCCCGCCTCCTCCACCACCTCCTCCTCCTGGCGCCCCGCCTCCGCCGCTGCTACCTCCCCGCCATCCAGACCGCCCCCCTCCGGGCCCTTGCCTCCCACCGCCTCCGGCGGCGCTGCGGCCGCCCCCGCCGCCGCCGGGCCCTTGCGGGCGTTCCGCCGCGTGCCGGCGGCGGCCGCGTCTTCGGCGGCTTCCGCTGGCGCCGCCGCCGCCGCCGCTGGCGGCGGCGGCGGCGGCTCATCCGCGCCGCCGTGGCTCCGCCGGGTGGCGCGCGTGCTGGGCCGGCCGGGCCGCGAGCCGGCGGCCTCCTCCGCGGGCCCTGCGGGGTCCCCTCCCTGGCCTGTGCTGGCTGGGACCTGCTTCCGACCCCTCGCGGATGACCGGGTGCTGAGCTGCTTCTCCAGCTGGCTGCTCGTGGAGGCACGGCCGCCGGGCGGACCCTGATCGCCGTCAGCGGCGGCGGGGGCGGCGGCGGAGCGGCGGTGCGCCTCGTCCGGGGACTCCTCCCCGGCGACGGCGCCGGCGGCGGCGGCCGCCGCCGCCCGCGCGCGTGTGGTGCGGGTCAAGGGGGCGGGGACGGTGGGCGTCGTCTCCCGGTCTGGGTCCGCGGAGGCCTTGGCGCCCTTCTTGCCGCTGCTGTTCCGCCCCCGGGAGCCGGAGCGGCCGAGGCTGCGGCCCGTGGGTGACGTCTCGCCTGCGTCGTGGCTGTCCGGCTCGGGCGGCTGCGAGGAGGGGCGAGACTGGGGGGCCGGAGGATGCGATGGTGGGTGCGATGCCTCGGGACCGTCCGGCGCCAGGGAGGTGCCCGTGGCCCGTGTCCCGGAGGGGTCGGGGGGCTCTGCGTCGGCCGGCGGGGCGGCTGGCCCGGGGTCGACCTGGCCTGGGGCTTTGCTTTCGGCTGGGACCTGCGTTTGCGGCGCGGCGTCGGCTCCTGTGGCGGTCCGCTCCGCGCCGTCCGCTTCGTCCATGACCGTGTCGGTGTTGGCCGCGGCCGCTGCAACGCCGTCCGCGGGAAGTTGCTGCTGGTGTTGCGGCTCCGTATCGTTCGCATCCTCAGCAGCTGAGCCCCCGGCCTGGTGAATTTTGAACGGGCGCAGTTAGGTTGATGCAAGGTACACTGGCGGGCTGGATCGACGACTGGCGCAGGTACATGTTGGAATTGAGAAGAGAACTATTTGTTCTGACGCTTCAGCCAACACCCTCACCCTCTCGGCCATCGCTTCTGCAACCAGATAGCCTTTGGAAAACTGGCTGCCTTACGGGGACGCCCTGTCACAATACCTATTTACTGCAATAGCCTCGGCAGCTAAATATTGTGCATCTCTGCAGCGCAGCTAACCGGGTAACGGCCAAATTATTAACAGCTGCGCGATAAATGAACTGCACTCGACAACGTAACTCGTAATACGTAATCATAGCGATGTGAAAATAAGGTGTTTGAAGAATGGTGAACATCGGCAACCATGGCGACTCGAAACCGTGGCGACATTTTGTACGGCACGGTTGTTCACACAGAAACAAAACAGGCACAGTCGCGAATGGTGCAGGGTGCAGTGGACATCACCATTTACCTGCCTCACCTGGTATCTGCAGGCCTTAGTACAAGAGCGTGGTGGCCTGGGGTGTTGGCTGGTGGCCTAAGCCTGCCTTGTCACCATTTCACGCTTACGCGCATGCGAGAGTTGACGTCTACATCTCACGCAGCAACCGCTGCAGCGTAGAAAGGACAACTTAGGAAAGCAAACGTCAGGTCGTTGCAAAAAGGCGCTGGACGTGTGATGACTTCCAGGCGGCAGCTGTGGTCGGCAGTAAGGCTTGCGGCGCGCCAGTTCTCGGATAGGTAAGTTATGATGGTCAGGAGTGGTGTTTCTGCCGCCCTGTTTGGCGCACGTAATGTTCGCGCTCACATCAACGAACTGCGGTAACGTTCTACACAGGGCCGCGGTCGCCGCTGGCAATGGTCCCTCCACCTCATACGGCTTGATCGCAAGTCATGGCGCAGGGCTCCTGCGGAGCACGTTTTTGGCAAGCGCCTCCGCCAGGGCGGGCCTTCCTCGGCAGCGGCATATAAGCCGGGCGCTGCGCCGCGAGACAGAAGCATTCCTTCGGCAATGCCGCGGCTTCAAAACTGCCGCTCTAGGGAGCGGCGTGGGCGTCACACAGAGCGGGCAGGTACGCACGCCAACGAGGGTTTTTGCCCTCCGGCTCAGACGACCCGCGCCCCACGCCCATCCTGCCTCTCACCGTGTGATACCAGGCCCCCAGATCCGCCCCCCTCCCACCGCCCATCGCCTCCCCCCTCCCAACCTCCCAAATCTCCAACCCAACCCAGCCCTCCCCGCCCCACCTGCTGGCCCCCGCCCCTCCACCACCACCCGGATCCCCCCACCCTTCCGCTCACCTCTCCCCAAAGCACCACCCGCGCAGCGCAACCCTCCCTCCCTCCCTCCCTCCCTGCCATCCCCCCTTCTGCCCTTCCGCCCTCCTGCCCTCCTGCCGCCCTCCTCCTTCTCCTTCCGCCCTCCGCCTCCTCCCGCCTCAGAGCCTCTTCACCGCGCTCCTCCCGCCGGCGCTGCTCTGGCTGCTCATGGTCTTCCCCTCAAGCTACCGATCCTTTGCCTTTCGCCTCCTGGGTCTAGACGTCAGCGCGCGGAGCGCACTGGGAGACACCCTCGCAGCAGATGACGCCCCCGACGGCGCCGCCGGCGCCGGCGGCGGCGCCGCCGCCGGCGCCGCCGCCTGGCTGATCCGCCGTCTGCACCTGCAGCCCCTGATCGACGAGTTGCTGCTGGCGGCGCGGGCCACGTATCTGTGTTTTCTGTTTCTGCCGGCGCTCCTGACGGCGCCGCTGATGTCGCTGCTGGGCGGGCTGGGTCGGGAGCGGTGGCTGCGGCTGGTGCAGTGGACGCTGGAGCACGCGGGTCCGGCGTTCATCAAGTGGGGGCAGTGGGCGTCCACTCGGCCGGATCTGTTCCCGGAGGTGGGGGAGCCGAGTCGGGAAAGGGGGGAGGGGTGTCGGGGGGTGAGGTGGGGCCTCGGGTGCTGGCCTGGGGGAAGGGCGCCTGGGGGCGGCAGGGCCGAGTGGTGGATTGGGAAGGGGCGCCCTGCGCCTTGGGAGGCGGGCAGGTGGGAGATTGGGAGATGGGCCGACTGGGAGGTAGACTGGGAGGTGGTGCGGGTCGGGGGACGCGACGGCGGCGGCGGGGGGGCGGGACACGGGCCATCCATCGCATCCGTGGATCACCCCTCCCTCCCTCCCTCCCCTGGAGTGACTGGGTCCGTTTGCCAACGTGGCCGCCTCCGCTGCAGTTTGCATCCACGACCTCCCCCACTCCTTACTGACCCAACGGCCACCCAACGGTTTCATTCATCGACCACTCACCACCACCACCACCATCATCGCCACCCTTCGGCCGCCTCGCCAATGTGTGCGCCCACCCCCACCCCCCTGGCCAACAGCTTGATCAACAACGTCCGCAGTGACTCATTGTTTTATAATGGAGCATATCACTCCCTGGCACCCCCACTCCCACCCCCCATACCCCACTCCCACCCCCATCCCGACCCCTCGGCCACCTGCTCCACCCCCCGCACCCCAACAGGACCTGTGTGAGCACCTGGAGCAACTGCAGACCTCGGCGCCCGCGCACTCGCCCGCCGCGTCGGTCGCCGCCGTCGAGCGCGCCTTTGCCGCCCCCCTCTCGGAGCTCTTTGACGACTTCGACGCGCGGCCCGTCGCGAGCGGCTCGATCGCGCAGATCCACCGCGCGACGCTGTCGGAACGCGGCGCGGCGTTGGTGGGCGGCGGCGCGGAGCCGGGCGCGTGCGTGGCCGTCAAGGTACGGCACCCGGGGGTTTCGGAGCTCATGCACCGCGACTTTATCCTCATGCAGCGCGCCGCCGCGGCCGCGTCGCGCCTGCCGGCGCTGCGCGAGCTTCGATTGGAAGAGAGCATCCGCCAATTCGGCGGGCCGTTGAAGGAGCAGCTGGATCTGGGCGTCGAGGCCAGCCACCTGCAGCGCTTCAACGCCAACTTCCGGTCCTGGAGCAACGTTCGATTCCCGGTGCCGCTGTACCCGCTGGTGGGTCCGGATGTGCTGGTGGAGAGCTTTGAGGACGGCGACCTGATTATGGGCTACGTGCGCAGTCCGCACCGCCACAATGCGATGCTGGCGCAGACGGGGGTGGACGTGTTCCTGACCATGATGCTGCGGGACAACTTCATACACGCCGACCTGCACCCGGGTGGGTGGGTGGGTGGGCGAGAGGGAGCGGGTGTAGGGGGCCGGGCGGGTGGGTGGGCTGCGGGGCTGGAGGAGCGGCGCCACAACCCTCTGGCCACAACCCTCTGGCCACACTCCCCGCTTGAGTGCCGGATGCCGCCGAATGCGAAGTGGGCCCAGTGAGCGACCCTCCGTGTCGTGTGTGTGTGTGGGGGGGGGAACGAGGGTGCATGTGCCCGTGTGCTGTCAGTCACTTGTATCAGCACCAGCACCAACATCAGCATCAGCATCAGGAGTGCAGCCTCTCTCTCTCTCTCTCCCTCTCTCTCTCTCCCCTATCCCACTACCCTCTCTCCCCTATCCCACTACCCTCTCTCCCCTCTCTCTCTCCCCTATCCCACTACCCACCTCCGTCCTCCTCTCCGCTGCGGTGCCTTTCTTCCTTGTCACCCTCACAACCACACCCACCCACCCACCCACCCCCCGCTCCGCTACCTCCCTCACCCTCCTCTGCCACCCCCCTCAGGCAACATCATTGTGCGCCCCGCCGACCCTCCCTCGCCGCTGGTGGCCGCCGCTGCTCAGTGGCCCTGGCTGCCCGACCGCATCCGCTCCTGGCTCACCGACCGCTCTCCGCAGATTGTGTTGCTGGACACGGGCATGATTGTGGAGCTGTCGGGTCGGGACCAGGCGGCGCTGATGGGCTTTTTCCGGGCGCTGACTCGGATGGACGGCCGGGGGCTGGCGGCGGAGATTGTCAACATGTCGGTGGACGGCAAGTGCAAGGTGCGAGTCGCGAGTACAGTACCGGTAGTGGGGATGGGGGGTTGAGGGAGAGGGGTCAAAGGGAGGTCAAAGGTGGGCTCTTCGGGGCACACGGGGCAGCGCGTTGGCGAGTCTCGTTTCGAGGCGGTGGAGTGGAGAGGAGTGACGGACGGGGCTGCCTCCCCTCCCTTTCTCCCTCTCTCGATCCCGAAGCAGGCTTTACAGAGCCCATAAGACCCCCTGGCTCCCTCCCACCTCATCCTCCTCGCCCTCCTCCTTTGGGCTGTCGCACTGTGTCCCGCCCCCCCCCCCTCCCCACCCCAAACGCCCCTCCTCCCCTCCCTCCCCCTCTCCCCCTCCCGCTGTCAGGACCCCGCCGCTTTCGCCGCCGAGCTGGACTCCCTCTTCCGCAACATGGACCGCGAGTACCTCCGCCGCGAGTCGCAGTCCGTCATCCGCGACCTGATTGAGCGCATGCGGCAGCACCAGGTGACGTTGCGCAGCAGTGTGAGCACCGTGGTGGTGACGAGTCTGGTGCTGGAGGGCTGGAGCTCTCAGCTGGACCCCGACGTGCGCATACTGGACACGATGCGGGACATGTTGGCGAGTGACTGGGGGGAGCGGATCGGCTTGGCGGTGGACCGGGTGGTGGGGTCGGGGCAGCTGCTGGAAGGGTGAGGGCGGGGGCGGGAGCGAGGTAGGGGGCGGGAACGAGGTGGCGGCGGGGGTGGGAGTGACCCGTGGATGTCGGTTTGGTTTGCTTTGGGGTTCGCAGGGCCGGTGCGGTGGGGTCGTGTGGGGAGGGGAGGTGGTGGAGGTGAGGGAGGGCGACAGGAGGCGTCTGTTTGGGGGGCCCGAGTTTGGGGCCGTGGGCAGTGGGCGCGACGGGAAGGGACCGGGGAAAGCTGCAGGCGAGGTGGCGGCAGGGACTGATGGGCCAGTGGACGAGGGCCGCTTGCTGGCGGGACACCACCATCAGTCCATCACCATTACCATCCCCCACCTGCATCCAAGACCTTGGGGGCATCCAAATCCTGAAAGGGGTCGTAAGGGGCCGCATTCATTCATCTGGGCGCGGCCCCTTCGGAGGTGTGTGCGCTGAGCGGAGGACAGCTCGGAAGGACCTCAAGGGCGCCGGGTGGTGCGCTGGCATGTGCGTGTGCGTGCTTGTGTTTGCGGGCAGTGGATCGGAGCGGCCGCGAGGCCGTGCAGTGCAGTGCAGGGTGGCCCGGACTGAACCGACCCGCGGGTCGCTGAAGGGTCGCTGCATCCTCTGCTCCAGGGGCAGGTGGGGGTGGGCGTGCGTGCGAGCGGTACAGGCGTGCGCACGTGCGTGACCATAAGCGTGTCGGTGCCGGTGCTGCTGCTCCTGTGAAGCGAGGTAAGGGAGCGTGTGGAGTGAGGGCGGTCGCGAGCAGCGAGCGCAGCGGAGGCGGCACAGCGCACCATGTCAAAGGAGTGTGCGTGGTAAGGGGGTGCGTGTGCGTGTGTGCGGCCGCAGCGGTCACGGGGCATACGAGGCAGGCAGGCGACGGACAGGCGAGGCTGATGACGGCGCCGGCGGCTGTCCTGCCCTGTCCTGTCCTGTCCTGTTGTCACTCGGCGCCGGAGTCTTCCCCCAAACCACCCCGAAACCACCCCGCCGCCGCCGGAAGTGGCGCGCATCGCAGCGGTTGACACGGCGCTGGCACCAAGATGCAGATGAAGGACGTCGGGTCGCTGTCGGCAGCGCTGAGCCTGCACGTGGTTACGATATTCGATGCGCGTGCGTGTTGGTTGGTTGGTGTGCTCGTTCGGTGCACATGTGCATGGATGCCGGGGACACGGGGCACGACAGCTCCAGGGGGGCCCCCTTCCCCGCCAGAGTTAGGCCGCAGCCCCGCGCGCCTTGACCCACCCGAGGGGTGACGCCGTGACTTGACGCACACCATCAGGCGGCGACGCAGAGGCTTGCCAGCCCTCCCTTCTCCATTACACTCCCTCCCTCCCCTGCTCAGTGCTGGGTGTCGCCAGCGCCGTTGCGGCGTTGCTGTGGATAGCTTGATGGGGCGGTGGGTCCTTCCCGCGTGCCCAGACGCGCCGCCCGCCCACCGGCCTCCCCCCCGAAGGGCGCAGCGCCGTCGCGTCACGGGGTTGGGGGTACATGTGATGCATGGTGTCAGGAAATCAGGGAAACACAACGCTTTGGGCTATTAGGCTGTATAGCAAGCATGTGTGCGTGCGGGTGTGTGCATGTTTGTGTCGCGTGTGTGTGTGCTTGCTGGTTGCGGTTGGTTTTGGCTCGGTGTGCATTATTCAGAGCTGTATGTGTGGCCTCAACCCTCCAGGGAGGTGGCGCAGATCGCGAAACGTGTCGTACTTGACTGCGAAAGGAGACTCGTATTGTTGATGTGGTGTTGCGTAGCGGTGTGCCGGTGGAAAGGGAACCGGGGTGGGGCCACCCTAAGCCCGCCGCTTCCCTTGGAACCGTGAGCACTGCCGACGCGAACAGGGCTGGGGCCGTGCATGAGAGCTACTTTCATCGTTTTTGATGGGTGGATTGTCCCGGGCAGGCCGGGGACGCGCACCGGCGGGTTGGGATTTTATGCGAACGCGTGCAGACAAGAAGGGAAATGACTTTTGAGAGTGTGTTTGTTTGTGCGTGGGCGCACACTCTATTATCAGCGCGCGACGCTTTCTTGAGCACATATTCTTGTTGTTGGGTTGCCTGGATTCGTCTGGTCGTCAAATTGGCCCCTGGGGGGTGAAGCACCCTGGGATTTGGTTTGTCCCGCGAGTTTCTCCTCCCGCCTCTCTCCACCACATCGACTCTTCACTCCATTTCGCGCTCCTGTAATATCTTGCTGTCGAGTTCTCGTCTTCTCGACTACCGGTAACATCGCGACCACGGGTCGGAGTCTGCCTGGATACCCCCTGTCTCGCGTCGCGTCGGCGGCAGCTGTGGGCCGAGGTCGCCTGGATGCTGCTCAAATGCACAAGACAGGTGCCGCGACGGTCCTCCAGAGCTGCTGCCAAGGGCTGCCGTGTTCCACCGCCGAAAGTGAGGGGGGATCTGGCGTGAAGGCGTGAAGGGCCCACCACCCGGGGCTGTTTCGGGAGCCGTACCTGCTGGGAAATCCTGAGGAGACCTGAGGGCTGTAGAACGGCGAGAGCGAGCGGCGTTCGTGACTGGGGTTGACGGCTTCGAGCTGCCCAACAGCCAAAGGATCGGATCGGAAGTTGCCGAAGTTGCAACATCTTACTGCTCTGTCTCCCCCAGTGCAGGTGCTGGATCGTGGGGCTCCGTTTGGAAGAATCTTCAAAGGACAGCGCGCCCCTGAGGAGATTCGAGAACCGTACTGCTTGCATCTTTTCTCTTACATGTGTATGACTACCGGTAAACGTCCGCTGCAGCAGCCCTTCGAACGAAGGCACCTGCCTCATCCCACTTCGCCACACCACACCACAATCACAGGCACAACCCCGCCTCCACCGCCGCCCTGAGCCCCAGCAGCGGTTCCCGAAAGGCGCTGTCACCCGCATTGCCGCAACCTACGGGCGGCAACCACCGAAGCCCAGCAGCACAGCGCGGCAGAGCCGCTGTCGAGCGACTCAGCGCGGCAGGGCGCCAGCCCAACCCAACCCACGGAACACTCGACGTCAGTCAGTCATGGTTAACTACACCCTCGTTGAGACAACGCAGCAGCAACAACAAACGAAAACTAATCAGTTTACAGAGCCCATCCTATAGTCTTTCCCAAGTCACTTTCGCGCTCTCCCCCACACGCTTTTTCTTATGCCCTACGGTAGTCGCCCCCGCTGCAGTGCAGGAAAGGCCACTTGGGCTCGCTGGCTCCAACCTCCCCCTCCGAGTGTCTGGAGTCCACTGTAACAACCACCACACCGCAACAACGAACACGCCGGTCCCACCCCCGTACAAAACGGTTGCCTTGCCTTCCGACCCAGATGGGATACATCTATCCAAAATTCCACGTAGACACTTATGTATGTTAGTACTTGAGACGGAGACCCAAGACACAGAAAATCGGGCCCTAAGAAGCCCACCCGCCATTATGCATTATTCGCTCAGACACCAAGTATGCGCCCTCGGAAGCCCCGGCATTTTGCCATTCATTAGATGGGCCCTATGAGCGCTCCACATCGATTTTCGACAATTTCCTCCGCGGTGCCGAGCCAGTGTGCATCGGCGCCGATATGGTGGCCCGCAAAATGGGCTCACTTCCACTTTATTCGAGTAGCCACACGTGCCAATACCAAACCCCGCAAGGCGGGCGCAAAACTCGATCCATCGCTTTCGCCGGTGCGGGTCGAAACTCGATCGATCCTCTGCCTAATTTTGCAGGGGTTTGGGGCCGCCGTGACCTCACCTGCCGGCCCCCCGGGAAGAGCCCGTCTCTCCGGGGACGAGCACAACACGCGGGGGCCCACAAATACACATTCACGCACAGTACCGAAAACGCCGCCCCTCCGATTTGGCAAGAGACGAGCCAAGCAGCAGCCGAGAACAACGAAAACGCAAAGTACATTGGGAGGGGCGATGCTATCTCGCCCCTCCGTCCCTCACCGCACAAAAGAGCTCCAAGACCCACCCAGGGCAACAACGGCGTCAAGGGAGGGAGCTCGACGGCAGCCTGCACAGCTACCCTCATCCGGCCCTTGCGCCAATCCAGCCAAACAGACCAACACGCCGGGCTGGACTCGGGCAAACATCTTCTTTAACCCAACCCAACCCAACCAGGCGGCCGGAACCGCTCGCGGGAAAAAGGCGCGCTGTGGAGGAAAAGCAAAGCGCCGTCGTCGCCGCCGCCGTCGCGGCCTGGGGAAGGATTCAACACTCGTACGACACTCGTAATAGATAAGGTCGGACGCACTCGGGGAGCCACTTCAACAAGGGAACGAAAACTCTCCTCAACGCACACCAGGCCGCGCACACACTCCCGACAACGCGCACATCAACTCGCAGCTGCAGCGGCATCGCGGCACGGCCAACGACCTCGCAAACTCAGACACGCCCAAGGCGCAGACGCGCAGGAGCACAGCAAGCAGTTGCTGTTGGCCATCGTCACCGTTCACGTGATTTTGGGAGAAAAACGTAAACAAAGCACCGCCCTGAAACGTTGGCGCAACGCCCAGCGCTCCCAAAAAAACGCGACATCAGCCATCGAGCCCTCCTTGAACGCAACCCACACATTGTCTCTTCTCAAAATAGTATATTATAATTCGTTGGGAGCAGCGACAGCGCTAACCCAGGCGCAGCGAAAACGAGGCCGAGAAGCAACTCGAGAGCGCATTCAGACGCAGCTGAAGCCGAATACTGCGAAACAAGACCCTCTCGCAACCTCTTGATTATGCATGTGCACGGGCCGCTTCGTATTTGCCTAATCCTGAGTGGTTTTAACGTAGCCCGGGAAACGCAAAAGCGCAGGGAAGCAGATCCGCGAGAGCCGTAGCGTGGCGGCATCGCCGGGAAAGGCGAAGGCCCCCCCTTCTGAGCCGCAAAGCCTTGCGCGGCGTTCCCGGGCCATCCCATCCAGACCAACCCATGCCACCAAAAACACTGAGCGCACCAAACGCACCCCCAGACCACCAGACAGTATTTCGTTCACGGCATTATTTCCGTTCGTTGACGTTAACCAAGCACGTTCCCGTAACAAGGACGTTGAAACCACGTTCAAAAACAAACAGACGATCCAACGAGATCCGACGAGCTTCCAACGACCAACCACCATACACCACCACAATGATGTGTATCTAAGTTAATGTCCAGGAGCCAGTAAGCACTTTTTCCACGTTTGAGACTCTTCCGAAACACCTGAAGTATTCGGCAAGCCGCCTCCGTATGCCCCATTTCCGCTGCAGCTCCCCAACTGGTGACAGCCGGTCAGTCCAACCTCGGGCCGGCCGCCCTTCATACCTGGACCATAAACGGCGCCGACGGCATCGCCATCGGCGGAACCATCCCCGACGGCGGAATGGACATGCCGTGCATCGCCAGCTGGGCGAAGACATTGCTCGTGCTGGCCGCTGCTGCCGCCGCCGCGGCGGCCATGGCCGCCGCGGCTGCGGATTGGACGGTGGGCGCCGCAGCCGTGGGCGCAGACACCGGCGACGAGGGGGCTGCGGAGGCGGCTGCGGACGGAGGCTTGGCGGCCGCCGCTGATGCCCCGGGGGCGGCGTTGCTGGGTGCAATGCCGGTGGTTGGGTTCGCGTTGAGGGCGGACGCGGGCAGCGTGGGGCTGGTAATGTCGTGGATGGATGCGCGCCGCTTGTCCTTCTTGTTGAGGCTGTTTAAGCGGATAAAGTACTTTTGCGCGTGGCTGGCCACCTGCAGAGCCAGGGCGTGTGATTCATAACCGAAGGCCGAGGACCGTTGGGCGGAGCAGCAAAGGAAAGGCAGTTAGGTGGCTCTATACGGCACGGCCAGGAGATTCGCTCATCTGTTGCCGCGGCTGTCGACCGTTGGTATGCTTGTTGCAAACCAACAGAGCGAGAGATGGACTGGAGGTCGCGATGCTGACGTCAGAAAGAAGTACAGCAAGCCACACCCCGATGCCTCTAGCAAACGTAGTTTATGATGGGGGTAATTATGCAGATGGTGTTTGTAACCGCACCTGCGTGGGTGTGCGCGACACGACGAAGTTGCGCGCGATGCTTCGCCAGTCGCCTTTCCCAAACTTCGCGAGCCCAAGGAGGAACAAACGGTGTTCTTCCTCGGTCCATGGCACGCCTTTACGGCGATCACCGTTCGCAGGCACATCCGTCTTTGGTTTCTTAGCGGCCTGCATGCATGCGAAAGACTGAAGAGCGTGAGATGCCGCCATTGCCATTTTGCGTAAGCTGAGTAGCGCCGCGCAGCCCATCTGCCAACTTACGTTCTCTTCGCTGCGAACGACGGGCGAGGGTGCGCTCTGGGCCGAGGCGCTCTCACTGTCTTCTTCAATGCGCCTCAAATCGTCCTGTGACAAGGCGCACACGGAATTGTGATCATCATTATTATCATTAAGATCTTACGCATAAGTTCTGTAGTAAATCGCATTGCCAGAGCGTGAGGAGAGGCACTACGGTGGGCATATTCGCACCTCGAGTTCTCGAAAGCGTTTCTGTACATCACTGGCTGTTTTGTTGGGCAGATATGCAGCAATCCGCTCGTATCTGGGGGTTGAGAGGCGAGTGACAGGTCAGTCCACGACGCGGCGCAAGCAAAGCAGCCGCGTCGCCCGCTTGCGCACCTGTCTACGTCCATGAAATGCTTAGCTAATGCCACCTCGAACACCTTGTTTTCCTCCAGCCTGAGAAAGCCGAGCAGGAACGAGAAGTACCGTTTTGCAACTTGCACTATAACGCTCTCTTCTTCGTAAAACGATCCAAGACGATTATCCACGCTTACCGCCAAAACGTAGCAACGCCTTGGGGCTGAACATAGTCACCAGAGATTGAGAAGCTCGCAGTCATTGCAGGCGTCCGCTGCAGATATTTGCACACGGTAAGCCGTCCACTAAGCCTTAACTTTCTTATAAACCGACATGTGTATACGCGACATCAGTCACTACTTTGCATAGAGGGAACCAGAGCTAAGAGCGAACCTGGGCCGTCCGTGCATGTTAGGCCCTATGATTGCCGTACATTCTGCCTGCCGCAAGTTGGGAAATCCAACCAAACGGGGTATCAATTTACTATTTAGGAATCTTCTGTATAAAGATTCACGAGTGCCTCGTAAAAATCAAACCCTTATTGGGCGCCACTCGTATCCCGTTTCTCATTACCAGTACTGATTGCGCCCGCCCCTTACTGTGAGCCCTCCCTGAAAGCCTAGAACGTCCATTTAAGATTTGCAACTGAAGAGTATGCAAAATGGCTTCAATGCATAAGTTTGGGCAAGTGAGCGCTGCGACAGCTTGCGCAGACCAGCTCGACGTTGAAATTAATAAGAAGATTGCAGGACTATCCTTTAAAGTCTTGTTACAGCCCCTTTACATTACATCCAGGTCCCTGGGACAAGCGTCAAATAAGTCAAATAAGTTATGTCACGTGCCACGTGACAGCTAACTGTCGTATATTTCCTACGAGGTTCTGGTCACGAACTGCCTGTGTCAGAGCGTATTCCTCAGTCAATCAAGTAGGCTTAGTGGCTAGGCAAACGTGTGAGGCCTCTAACGAAAGGACTCCCTTGGGTCCAAAATAAAACCTAGAGGCCTGCCAGGGCCTGCTGTACCGTGCCTATTTCTCTAGCTTCGACAAACGCCATCCACTTGCCATCCTCCGATGTTTCTTTTAAAATGACCCAAATGAGCACTGGTTAATATAGATTGCCTGTGCCGCCCGCCACGCCTCTCTTCCAGTGTTATGTCCAAGTTACGCAAGCCTGGCGAACCCCTGTGGGGCCCCTTCCCCGCCCCTCGAACTACCGCTGTCGGAACTTGCAAGTAGCAAGCGAGTATCCGGGAGTAATGCGCAACGATAAGTCTGGCGAAAGCGACGGCCCGCATGTGTCACGGAGCGAGTGACTGGGTTGCGTGGGGCGAGCCCCTGGCGAGCAGGCCGGACGTGGAGTGCGGCAACAACGTAAACGGGGCCCACACCTACAACGCCTGCCTCGTTGGGTCCTCAAAATTCCTTGTGGAGAACCAGTAGCGTTCCTTCCTTCCTTGACTCTTTCTTCTGGGTCCTTTCAACTGATCCCAAAGCATCAACTGAAACGACACAGAAGACGAGATCACCGCTAAATACCGTACCATTCCCTTTCCCTATTCCCATTCCAATTCCCTTCCTCGGGCGAGCCGTTCCAGAGAACGAGGCGCCACTGACGCCACCTCCACCTCCACTTCTACCCGGGGCGGGCACGGAGGGCCAAACGTAGGGCCAGCCGCTCAAACCCCCATTTCCCGGGCTCCACCCGCCCGCCTCTGGGCTAACTACCGTAACAAAACGGGATTCGACCTAGGACCTGTTGATCTTACAATCATACGACTGTACGGAGAACATGTGCTGAAGGCACACGACCTATGTAGGACCCGCGACGGCGCCGGGCGTTTACCGGTTTATGTACATTTGGTGCCCTTTTGGTGCACCCGAACGCCTCCCCCTCCCCCCCCCCCTCGCCGTCTGCGCCCTCTGGGCTAACTACCGTAACAAAACGGGATTCGACCTAGGACCTGTTGATCTTACAATCATACGACTGTACGGAGAACATGTGCTGAAGGCACACGACCTATGTAGGACCCGCGACGGCGCCGGGCGTTTACCGGTTTATGTACATTTGGTGCCCTTTTGGTGCACCCGAACGCCTCCCCCTCCCCCCCCCCTCGCCGTCTGCGCGTCTCCGGGACACCTTTGATCGCCCCGTGTCGACCCACACGACCCCACGCCCCTTCCCCTGCATTTTCCCCCCGCACGGCACCCCAACGTGAGGGAGAGGCGATACCACACACCACACGCACCCCCCCCCACCACCACCACCTATACATGGATAACCCATCCCCGCCATCACCACCACCAACCCCAACGCCCCACCCCCATCATCGCCCGCACTCGAGGGCCGCAAAGCAGCGGCAGCAGCAGCACAACCCTCATCAAGCGCACGCGCGACGGAGAGGAAGCGCAGCAGCAAGCCCACCCAACCCCCATCAAGCGCTACGCTTCGTGAGTCCCCAAGGAACGCGCTCCCCCCCCGAAAACGAGCATGCGAGCACACAGCAAAGCAACACTGCATGGACCGGTATGTATGTATGTACCAACACTGACTGACTGACTGCATGCATGTATGCATGTTACAGTCTCAGGAGAAAGCAGACAAGATGCGCTCGAGTCCAATCTAGCTTCCGAAATCAAGTTCCTGCCCTCCTACCACCACCACCACCACACACACACAACACGCACACACGCACACGCTCTGAAGTGCTATTCTGACTACACGTACCCCTCAGTACCCCTTAGTGTCTGAACTGAACTGAACAACCAAATGGTGCAGCCCTCCGAAAGTTCGAATCGCCCGTACTGCACAGCAACCGCCAGCACCGGGCAGCGATCCGAAGCCCACGACCCCACCGCCCCACCGCCCCACGGGCACGCGGCCCCACGGGTCTGGGGGCCCTCTGAGGGCAGGAGGCCAGCGCCTCCCCGCCGGCGCCGGCTCCTCCCCACCGCGGTCCGAGCTGCGAATCGATCCGGGGACCGCGCGGCGGCGCAACCTCCGCTTCCACACAGCAGTAGAGCACAGCAGCCGCAGCAGGGGCAGGGTCAGCAGCAGCAGGGGCAGCAGGGGCAGCGGCAGCAGGAGCAGGGGCAGCTCCGCTTCACGTCCTGCGTGCGCTGCCTGGCCGTGTTGCCGAGGCCGTCAGCCGACTGGCGCTCAGCTCCAGGGGCGCTGACGCCGACCCCACCAGGGGCGGAACTCCAGGGGGGAGGCTCTGAGCCGAAGTGCGCGGAGAGCCGCCAGCCACCGGCGTGACGGCGCCGCTGCCACCGCCCGAGGCGGTGGGGCTGGTGACGGTGGGGCCGGCGCCAGCGGCACCGGCCCACGGCCGAGCGCTGCGCGGCCGCTGTACGGCACCGAGGGCGGGTCCCACGCCGGCGCGGAGCGCATGTGTCGCAGCGGAGGGCGGCCGCGCTCCCGAGGCACCCACGCCCCGGCGTGCGGGGCTGCCGCCGCCGCCGCCGCCGCCGACGCCGCCGGCGAACGCGTCCGCGGCGGCGGCGCCGCCGCCGCCGCCACTTCCCCCCATGCCTCCCGGCAGCTTCCCGATCGGCCGCAGCCGACCCGCGGTTCCCGGACGGAGGCTGCCCGCCAGTGGCAGCGCCGCCGCCGCTGACGCCTCCGCCGCCGGCGGCAGCCCCGGCGCCGTCGTGCCCCGCAGGTCCGGCACCGCCGCGGCGCCGTGCGCCGCCACGACGGGCGTGCCGCCCGCTGCCCCACTTCCCCCACCCCCTCCTCCGCCTCCGCCTCCGGCCGCTGTCCCCATCAGCAGCAGCGGGAACTCCAGGCTCTGCACCAGGTCGGGTGCGATGGTCTTGAGGGCGGCCAGGGTGCGCCGCAGCGCCGAGTTCTCCTCCTTCACTGCCAGGTGGCTGGAACGAAGCTCCTCATACCTGGTGGCGCACCCGGGTGGTGGTGGTGGTGGTGGTGGTGGTGGTGGTGGTGATGGTGGATAGGGAGGGGGAGGAGAGTATCGGAGGCCAACGGTGAAAAGGGAAGGGAGGGGAGGGGAGGGCAGGGTCAAGGTGGGCACTGCCGTACCCGCGCAAAAACACGCATCCGCACATGTGCACACGTGCACACGTGCACACGCACACATACAGTCATACACACACATAGACACGCGCAGGCACAGACGCATCCCCCCCCCCCACACACACACATGCACACGCCCACGCACACCCCACACACATACACACACATGCGCCCAAGCGCCCACCTTCGCGACAGAATGTCCGCCTGCACGGGGCTCAGAAGGGACCGACCAAACATCAAATTTGAGCTGCTGCTGGAGCCGCCGAGACCGGGACCGGGCGCCCCGCCGTGCCCCCCGCCTCCCGACCCTCCCGCCGCCACCGCCGCCGCTGCCAGCCCCTCCGCGGACGTCCCCGGCGGCGGCCCCGCCGTCGCCACGTACTGCTGCTCCAGCCGCATCAGCCGCTCAAACACATCGTTCTTGACCAGCCGCTCGTTGCTCAGGTCGGCCTTAAGTTGGGCAATCTGCGGTTGGCGGTTGGCAGTTGGTGGTTGGGCAGTAGGTTTAGCGGTCGGTGGTTGGTTGTGCTGTAGGATCAAACGACAGGTGCCCAGAGGCGCAGCTGCCCCCTCCCTTCCGCCCCACCCGATCCCGCACCCCCCACATCCCAATCGCTCGCCCTCCCCCCACCCCCGCCGCCCCCGCCCAAGCACACGCACATACACATACACACGCACACACACACACAAATACACAGACGAACACATACACATGCACATACACACAACTACACACGCATACACACACAGCCGCACCTCCTGCTGCATCTGCCGCCGCTCCAGCTCCCACTGCTCCCGAATCGCCTCCAGCTCCACATCCCCCGCCAGTCCACCACCACCACCACCACCCCCGCCGCTGCCACTGACGCCGCTGCCGCTGCGGCCGCGCTGCGGCGGGCCCTGCCCCCCGGGGCCGCTCGGCCCCCCCCCTCCCGCGGCCAGGTGTTGGTGGTGGTGGTGCATTCTTTGGGCCGCCAGCGCCTGCGCCTGTGATCCCAGGTGCTGCATAAGGCCCTGTTTGCTGTTGACCCACTCCTGCCAGGCCTCCCGGTTGCGAGTGATCTGGGCCATCTGCGGGGCAGCGGCAGGGTGGGTGAGGGTGTGAGGGTGTGAGGGTGTGAGGGTGTGAGGGTGTGAGGGTGTGAGGGTGTGAGGGTGGATGCGGGTGTGTATCGTTTGATGGGTGCGTCCCGTGACGAGGGGGGAAGGGGGCGGCGGCAGCGAAGAATCGAAACGCGTTCCATTCCGTTCCGTTCCGTTCCGTTCCGTCGTCTTGGGAGGTGGTTTTGTTTGTTGGGACGAGACACGTGCAGAAGAGCAGAAGAGGGCCGCCGCCTTCCTCTTTGCCGCTCGTCCCCTCCGCCCGCTCGCCTGCGGCAAACCAGATGCCCCTCTCCTTCCCTTGCCTACTCGAGGGAGCGAGGGAGCGAGGGAGAGCGAGACGGTGACGAGGAAACCGCTGCCCCCCCCGGGACATGTGCCCCCTCCTTGAACGAACCAGCTGCCCCACCCCACCCCACCCCGCCCACCCAGCCCATCCCACCTTCATCTTGAGCGCCTCAATCCGCGGTGCGGTGGTGATCTTCCATTTGAGCAGTTTCTTGTTGGAGGCCAGCGCGTGTCTGAGGTCCGCGGCGTTGCGGGCGGCGCCGGCGCTGACGGCCTCCAGATCCGCCTGAGGGGCCACAACGGGGTCCAGGGAGGGAGGGAGGAGGGAGGAATGAGGAATGAGGAATGAGGAATGAGGAATGAGGAATGAGGAATGAGGAATGAGGAATGAGGAATGAGGAATGAGGAATGAGGAATGAGGAATGAGGAATGAGGAATGAGGAATGAGGAATGAGGAATGAGGAATGAGGAATGAGGAATGAGGAATGAGGAATGAGGAATGAGAAGAACCCCAACCCAACCCAACCCCCTCTCCTCCCAACCCCCTCTCCTCCCAGCTCCCCTCCCCTCTCTCCCCTCCCCTCTCCCCTCCTTGCCTGTGTGCCCCTCAGCTGTGTGGTGAGCTGCTCCACAGTGATCTCGTTGCGCTCCCGCACCGCCCACAACTCCGCCTCCAGAGCCTCCGCGCGGCCCCGAGCCGCCGCCACCTCCTTCAGGGCCGCAGTCAGGAAGGCGGCGCTGCGCATCTTGAACCAGGACTGGACCTTGGAGATGGAGCGCTGCAGATCCAGGATCTCAGTCTGAGGAGGGGGTGGGGGTAGGGGGCGAAGGGGGGAAGGGGAAATGGTTGGGGAGGGCGGAGTTGGGGGGGGGGATGGAAGGAGTGGTGGCGGTGTGTGTGTGTGTGCGGGGGGGGGGGGGGAGGAGGAGGATAACCCCTTTGGTGGCAACACCGCAGACGGGGGCAAAACAACACACATAACACGCACACCGCCGACTGCCGACGAGGCCGCCGCCGCCGCCGACTGCATCCGAACTGGCCGAGCCGCGCAAGGGGGGCGCTGCCCCGCCCACACACCCACACAACCACCCACCCGTTCACCCGTCCACCTGTCCCATCCCCTCCACCCCCCGTCCGGACCCCGGCCCTTTCCCAGCCCCCTCCAGCCCCCCCCTCCATCCACCTCGCTGCCACCTCGCTGCCCACCCATCCAGGCCCCGGCCCTCCCCGCCCCCCCCCCCGCTGCAGTATCACCCCCCTCCTCTTTCTTACCCCCTCCACCACCTCCACCCCCTCCCGCCCCCAGTGTACGGTACCTGCTGCTCCTCCAGCTGTCTCTCCAGTGCCATGGTCCGCCCCACCTCGTCCGTCATCTTCATGGTTCCCGAGGCAAATGCCCGATTGAGCATCTCCCTCCGCACCTCTATGAGCGCCTCCAGGGCACTCTTTTGGAGCTCACTGCGCATGATGGACGAGTTGGTCCTGGGGGGGGGAGGGGGGAGGGGGGGGAGGGGGAGGGGGGGGAGGGGGAGGGGGGGGAGGGGGAGGGGGGGGAGGGGGGGAGGGGGAGGGGGGGGAGGGGGAGGGGGGGGGAGGGGGAGGGGGGGGAGGGGGAGGGGGAGGAGGGGGAGGGGGGGGAGGGGGAGGGGGGGGGAGGGGGAGGGGGGGGAGGGGGAGGGGGGGGGGAGGGGGAGGGGGGGGGAGGGGGAGGGGGGGGAGGGGGAGGGGGGAGTAGTTTCGATGAAGACGAATTGCACGGAGGTGAATGAGGTGGGAGGGAGGGAGGGAGGGAGGAAAAAAGAACGGCCCGGGGCGAGGGGAACGCAACGCAGTTACCTGAAATATTACCTGAGGATTACCTGTTGTCTCCAGCAGAAATAAAGCGAGCGCGTGGCCGCGTCGCCGCTGACCAACCCCAGACGGACCGGGGAGAGGAAGCCCGGGGAGAGGAAGAAAGGGGAGTTGTCTGAGGGGTGCTGATATGAGGATTGCCCCCCACTCACGGTATCATTTTTTACCCCCACTCATGACGGGGGGAGCGTGCTTCACCTCCCCCCTCCCCCCTCCAACCCCCCCACCCCACCCCCACCTCCCCACCCCACCCCCACCCCACCTGGCCACAATGAGCTGGTTGTTGAGGTCATCAATGTGGGAGGCGTACTGCTTCTGAGCCGCCGCATAAGCCGCATCCATGGCCTTCCGCGCATCCTCCGCGTTACGCAGGGCGCTGCGACGAGCCTGACTCAGCTCCAGAAGCAGTGACATGGCGCGATCCACCACCTTTGGGGGGAGGGGGGCACCACCGGCATAAGGGGGGGGGAGGGGAGGGGTGTGTGTTCGAGTGCAGTGTGCCATCGGACGGACATCCCCAGGGGGGGTGGGGGGCAGGCGGGGATGGACACAGCAAGGCCAAGGCCAAGGCCGCAAAAGCCAACCCCTACGGTATCTGTCAATCTTCACTGGCCGGTGCCCACCAAACTCCCCACCCGCCCACCCACCCACCCCCTGCTGTCCCACCTGCGTCTCCACTTTGATTTCGTGTCGGCGCATGAAGATGTCGTGATCCGCAGCCAGTCCCCCCACCGCCTCCTCCAGCCCATCAACCAGACCGTGGAGGGCGGAGCGCTCGCGCTGGGAGGCGGACGCAGCGGCGGACAGACCGGCGCGGGACGAGGCGGTCAGCTGACTCACCGTATCGGCCAGCCAGCGGAGCAGGTCGTCTGAAGGGGGGGGACCCGGGGGAGCAGGGGAGGGGGGAGGGGCCGGGTGGTGGGGGTGGGGGTGGGGGCCGGGTGGCGGGGACCGGGGGAATGGGGAGGGGGGAGGGGAGGTTGGGGGAGGTCTCTGGTTCGTTTTTTTGTGAAAAAGGGACGGGAAGGGAGTGGAAGGGAAGGGGGATAGGGGTTGTAAGAGGTGGAGGTGCGGTCAGCGAAGTTGGGAAGCGGTGGCAGGGGCTGGTGGGTCCAACAGTCGGCACCCACCGTGTTGAGAGCTGGCTTTGCCGGGAGCCCGGGACTGATGAGACCGGACCGGTCCGCATCCGCATCTTCAAAGACCGAACAGCCCCCACACCTGGCTAGGGTGTGTGTGTGTGTCCGGCCCCCCAACCCCCCGAACCCCGCCATCAGCGCCATCAGCACCCCCCGCTCCATCACTACTCACCCATATTGACCTCCACCACATCCGCCGCAGGGCTCGCCCCCCTGCGCTGCCGCGCCACCAGCTTGCGAGCAAACACGGTGATGGCGGCAGCGGGCACCGAGTGCGGGTGCAGCGCCTCGGCGCCGGGGGCCGCCAGAGAGCCGGGGGAGCCGCCGCCGCCACTGACGCTGGCGCTGCCGCCACCGGTGGTGGCGCCCACGACCACGGAGCGGAGGCCTGGCCACCGGGTGGGGTCGCAACGGGGGGGAAGGGAGGGAGGGGAGGGGTTGTCCATGTATAGCCGGGGCCAGGGGGAGGGGAGGGAAGGGGTGAGGCGCAGCGTGCCCTCATCTGCACTCCCCAACAAAGGCCGCATTCCTCCCACCCCCTCCCTCCCCGAATATCCATCAGCCCGTCTCCCTCCTCCCTTAGTCCAACCCCACATGCCCAATCTAGCCGCAGTGCACAAGCACCCCTGATGGCCCGGCTCCTTTGCATCTCAGCCCCTTTGCATCTCAGCCCCCCCACCCTGACCCATCCACCCCCCGCCCTCCCCCCCGCGACATCACCAGACGTCGCCCCTTTGATTGCTCTGCCGCTGTAGTTCGTCTTTCCATTCCCACCAACAACTCCCCCAGCCCCTCAGTGAACCCTTATACCCCGCACCCACCCACCACCCACCCAACCACCCAACCAACCAACCAACCAACTACTCAACCAACTACCCAACCAACTACCACCCAACCACCCTACCTATCCAACCAACCACCCAACCAACCAACCTAACCACCCACCCAACCAACTACCACCCACCCAACCAACTACCCAACCAACGACCACCCAACCACCACCCAACCACCCTACCTATCCAACCAACCAACCAACCACCCAACCAACTACCACCCAACCAACCAACTACCCAACCAACTACCACCCAACCACCCTACCTATCCAACCAACCACCCAACCACCCAACGAATCAACCAACCAACCAACCAACCAATCACCCAAACACCCACCCACCCACCCGCCTACCCAAACAACCAAACAACCAAACAACCAATCAACCACCCACCAACCACCCAACCCACCAACCACCCAACCCACCCCTCCCCCAACCTCCTCCCTACCCCTGTACCCCAGCCACCCCACCCCCACCCCAGCCACCCCCAGCCAGCCAGCCAGCCACCCACCGGCCAGCTGTGCGCAGTCCTGGTGCAGTCTCAGCAGCGCCACCTGCACCGCCTGCAGATCCAGGTGCTGCTTGCAGGCAACACAGCAGGCCTCCAGGAAGCGGGCCTGGAAAGGGGGCGGGGGTGGGGGGGTGGGGGTTGAGGGCAAGGGGTGTGTGTGTGTGCAGAAACCCAACCAATCCGAATGGGGGCGAGGAGGAGGAAGAAGAAAGCAGAGAGGTCGGGGTGCATACACGGAAGGGGGGGGCCCGGATACCCGCAGACGCGCCGTGCAGTGGAGAGGAGCGGAGCCGGTACCGGAGCCGCACAACGAGCTGTTGTGGGAACGAAACATCGAACAGTGGGTGGGTCAACTCTGCCATCTGCCTTCTGTCGTCTCGTCGGGGAAGGGAGGGGGAAGTGGGGGGTTACCGCCCGACACAGCGCCCACAACTCCCGGGCAGGCAGTGAGCTGCTGCTGCCGCTGTGGCCCCACACCAGCGCCACATCAACAACGCCACTGGGCGCCATCCACACCAACATCCACATCAGCGCCACATCAGCTCCACGGCCCCCCCACCCCTCCCGGCCCCCGGAGCCTCTCCCCCGCGGCCCCCCCCCCCCCAGGAGCCTAAAACCATATAATCCCCAGGAGTCCCCCCGTGCGGCCCTTCTCTCTCTGTGTGTATATATGTGCACATATACATAAATATGTGTGTGCGCACCTCCGGTGATCCCCAGGCGGGGCTGTTGGCTAGCCAGGCGGGCCGCCCCTCGCCCTCGCGACCCCCCCCGCCTCCACCTCCGCCTCCGCCTCCCCCTCCTCCGTCGTCGTCCACCCCTCCCGCGGATCGGGCGGTGGCTCGGGCCATCAGGTACGTCTCCGCGGCGGCAACCAACGCTTTGGCCTGCGGTGGGGAGGGCGGGGGTGGGGCGGGTGGGTAAGGGAAAAGATACGGTACCACAGCGAAGGAACGGAGAGGCGACGGTGCTAGTTTGAGCAGGGAAAAGGGGGGCGGGTGGAAGGGGCGTAGGGTTGACGAAGGGAAAGGGAGGCCGGAGGCCGGAGGGCGGCGGGGCATCTTTTTGCCTTAACTCCCTACCCCCCTACCCCCCTACCCCTTCACGCAAAACATGAAGGGCGCCGGTGCGGACCACCCCAACCCGTGACCCATGACCAGCGCCCCAAAACGCAGACACCACCCCACGCACGGTGCCGTACAGCATGCAACATCCATATCGTACGTAGCATCGCCCATCCGTACCTGTCCCAGCACCTTGCTGCCGTACAGCGGCTGCAGCGCTTCCACCGTGGCCTTGGGCGGGCAGAGGCAGGTGCACAGCGGGGGGGCGGGGCAGTGGTAGCGGCGCAGGAAGGCGGCCACGTGCGGGGGAGAGAAGGGGAAGCTCTCGGGGGACTCCATCAGGAGAGCCCGCCAGGACAGCGCGTCACGGAGCCTGAAGAGGGGGGCAGGGGGGAGGGGGGTGAGGGTGAGGGTGAGGGTGAGGGGGAGGGGGAGGGGGAGGGGGGGTTGAGGAAGGAAAACTGCAGCGTAGAAGTGGAGGGGGGCGGGGAAGCGGAGGAAACAAGAGGTGGTGGGGGGGTTGGGGCCGGGTGGAGGGCTTTGCGGGGTCGGACGGCGGTGAGACTGGCGGTGGGAGATGACAAGGGAGGGTTGAAACGAGATGGAGGGGAGGTGGAGGAGGAGGAGGGGGGGCGTCCGGGGTTCCTGCATGAGGCCAAAATGCGGAAACGGCGGAAACGGCGACACGCACACGCATGCTCCTCCCCTCCAGCCTCCACGCACGCGCCTGTCATGTGTCCACATGCCCGCCAGGAAGTACTCCTGCAGGGCCAGTGCATCGTGTGGCGCCGTGGCTGCGGGCACCCGGCACTCCGCCAGCCACCTCTCCAGCGCCAGCCCCAGTCGGCCCGCCTCGTTGTGCAGCGCCAGACGGTCCGGGTCGGGCAGGCGCAGACACATGGCGGCGGACAGCGGCAGCTGGGGGGGCGGCGGCGCGGCGGGCCCCAGCGCGGCGTCCTCGGCGGAGGTGGTGATGCGGGCGGCGCTGCGGGCCAGAAGGTGCTCCAGCGCGCCTTTTGCGGTAGGAGGGGGGTAGGGGAACGGTTGGTTGGTTGGCGGTTGGTTGGCGGCTGGTTGGTTGGTTGGTTGATTGGTTTGAGTGGAGGAGAGGGAGCAGGGGTGTGGCGGATGCAGTCGATGCCGCCGCGGCAGCCGGAAGGCCCACCTCGGCACCCCCCCAAACCCACCCCAAGCCACACACACACATACACATCCCAGGACACAGTTCCACCCCCCACATTCCCCGCAAGCCCCGCTCCGAAACCCCTGCCTCTCCTCGCTCACTCTGCCCTACCCCTACCCCTACCCCACCCTGCCCCACCCCACCCGTAAGGAACCAGGCGTTCCGCTTGTTGGTGGAGGCCGTGAGGAAGCCGTCGCGCACCCGGGCCGCCGCCAGCACCCGCGACACCGCCAGCAGCCCCACCTCCCGCCGTAGAGCGGAGATGACGTCATCGGCGGGCTGCGTGGGGCTGGGCTCCACGGCGGGGGCGCTGCTGCTGCTGCCGCCGGGGCGCAGGCCTGCGTGCGTGAGTGGTTGGGTGGGTGTTTGGGTGGGTGGCTGGGTGGTTGGGTGGGTGGCTGGGTGGTTGAGTGGGTGGTCGGGTGGTTGGGTGGGTGGTTGGTGGGTGGTTGGGTGGTTGGGTGGGTGGTTGGGTGGGTGGTTGGGTGGGTGGGTGAGTGGGTGGTTGGGTGGTTGGTTGGGTGGTTGGTTGGGTGGTTGGTTGGTTGGTTGGTTGGGTGAGTGGTCGGGTGGTTAGGTGGGTGGTTGGTGGGTGGTTGGGTGGGTGGTTGGGTGGTTGGTTGGGTGGTTGGTGGGGTGGTTGGTGGGGTGGTTGGTTGGGTGGTTGGTTGTGTGGTCGGGTGGTTGTGTGGGTGGGTGGTTGGTTGGGTGGGTGGTTGGTTAGTTGGTTGGGTGAGTGGTTGGGTGGTTGGTTGGGTGAATGGGTGGGTGGGTGGGGGGAGGCACGGATGGAAGCCGTAGAGGCGCGGCGTGCAGCGGATGGGGCGGCATCCGAGGTGTGGCGCAACAGCAGCTTCTGTGCTCCTGTCTCCCTTGACCTGTAAATCTTCTGGCTCTGCCAAAGCTGACGAGCTGGCCGCCACTGGGCTGTTTTGAGAGAGCAAGCGAGACCTTTAGAAGCGGGGAACAGGCTGCCAAACCCTAAAACCCTTACACCGCAGAATGAGCCACACAGCCACACATGCCAGCTTGCAAGAATGGCAGCAGCTACAGCCCCCCTTCCCCCCCTGGACGCATTTCCCACCCCACCCCCCACCTGGAGGCCTGTGCAGGTACTGCAACCTGGCCTGCAGCTTCACCAGGTCAGCCGCCAGCAGTGCCCCGGGCAGCAGCGGCGCGGAGGCGGCACTCATGCGGACCTGGACCTCGTGGTACAACGCAGCGCCAAAGGCCGCGCGGGCGCTGTACGACACCGAGCTGTACTGCTGTATACCCGCGCGCGTCAGGCCCGCCAGGCCCGCCGTCTGGCCGCTGATGTCGGCGCCGGCGGCCAGGTTGGACGAGGGCGCCAGCAGAGAGGCGAGGAACAGAAAGTGCCTGGGGGGGGTGGGGGTATCCACGTACGGACCGGAGCCCGTGAACGGGGGGGGGAGGGGGGGCAAGGGGGCGTCACGGCGTGAAGGCGTGGAGGCAACACGCCAGCGGTTCCGTGGCGGCAGGAACAGTTCTTGGAAAGGGGCGAGGGATGGCCGGGCACCGTGGCAAGTACCACACACATACACACGCACACACACACACAATTCGGTTCCGATTCGAAAGCTGCCTATGGTAATAAACAATAAAAGCTGGCCAATTGAAGCTGGCCCATGCAAGCAAGCCTGGCTGCTTATGAGGGAGCAGGGAGGCAGGGGCGATGTGGGGGCGCCCACCTGACCACCTCCACCACCAGGCCCGCCACCGTAACGCCCTTCTCCAGTGCCGACAGACCCACGGGTCCGGGAGGGTAGTGCACCGCCGCGCCGTGAAGCACCTCCCACTGACCAGGAAGACCCCACAGAGCCTCCAGACGAACAAGGCAGCTGGCGGCGGTGGCGGCGGCGGCGCCGCCGCCGCTGCCGGCGGGCGCCGCCGCCGCCGCGGCGGCGGCGGCGGCGGCGCCGGGCATCGGCGACGGAGCCCGGGAGGGCGCGTATCCGCCGGGTGCCGGCGAGGCGGACCTAGACTGCGGGCCCGAAGGCAGTTGTACGAAGCCAACGGCGTTCGGCAGTCCGACGGCGGGCGCAGCCGGGGACCAGTCCATGGGGTCGGGGTCGTTCTTCTTGTCGGCCAGGGGAAACATGATGCCCTGGGGGGCGGGCGGGGAGGCGGGGGGAGGGGGGTAAGAATCAGGATTAAGGGGACAGGGGGTCTTAGGGTTTTCAGGGGTTTGGGGGGTTTGGTGTGCTGGTGGCCGGGGACCTGGGATTGAGGGGCGAGGGAGGCGCGGGGGAGGGCCCAGGCCCACCTTCAGACGCCTCCCTACCACCTCGCCTCCCTAGCAAATCACCTCACCTTACCTCACCTTGACTCGTCATGTCCGAGCACTCCGAGCCCTCCGCCGTCACGTCAATCACGCCTTCCCGTCGCGCTTGTGCCGCCCCCCAGCCCCCCCGGGGTGGTCCCAACCCCACCAGCAATCCTAGCCGGAAATAAAAATCGTAAACATGAACCCCGACCCCAACCCCCACTCGCAGCCCCCTTAACTGCCAGTTGACAAACCCAAAGCAAACCCGCCCCACCCGCCTCCCCCTCCCCTAACCGCCCACCTGCCACAGCGGCCCGTACTCCAGCACTGCCGCCCTCAGCGCCGTCTGCCCCTCCGGACCGTTGAACAGCGGCCCCCGGTCCTCCCTGTTGCCCAGAAGCTGTCCGTCGGAGTCGTACTTGAGGCCCCAGTCGCGGCCGTAACCGCCTGCGGAGTGAAGGGGGGGGTCAGGGAGTGATAAGCTCCTTTATATAAAAATGAGTCACTGCGGACGTTGTTGATCATGCTGCTACCGCCGCTGGTGGGGTAATAAAAACGGCCCGGGGCGAGGGAACGCAGGGGGGGGGGCAGGCGGGGGATAGGTGAGATCGCCCAACGAAAAGCCAACGAGACTGACTGACTGACTGACTGACTGACTGACTGACTGCATTGCCAAGCCCCGACACGCGACATTCCGACCTCTCTCCTTCACCCGCCCGAAGGCATTGCTGCCAGCCTACTGCCTAATTAGGCTATCTCACCCTACCCCCATCCTCAACCTGGAGTTCTCTGTACCCCACCCCCACCCCCACCCCACCAGTTCCCCCCAGCACCAGCACCGCCAGCTCCCGCACCGCCGCCGCCAAGTGGGTGCGGGCGGCGGCGGGCAGCAGCTCAGACAGGAAGGCCGCCGTGTAGGCCGACTCGGTTTCGGAGCGCACCACCGCCTCCGCCTCGGGGCCGCCGCCGTTGCCCTTGGCGCGGAGCAGGCCCTGCACGTAGCTGCGACGGGCCTGTGACGTCATGCGGCGGAGGGGCGGGGCGGGGCAGGCGGGGTGGGGGTGGGGGCGAGGCAGGGTGGGAGTTGGGGGGGTGGAGTTGGAGGGGGGAGTGGGAGGTGGGAGGCGGGGATTGAAGATGGGAGTTGGGGGTTGGAGGTTGGAGGTTGGAGATTGGGGGTTGGAAATTGGAGGTTGGAGATTGGGGGTTGGAGGTTGGGGGTTGGGGTTGGGGTTGGAGGTTGGAGGTTGGAGGTTGGAGGTTGAAGGATGGGGGTTGAAGGTTTGCGGTTGGGGAGGTTGGAGGTTAGGGGTTGGGGGTTGGGGAGGGTTGGGGGTTGGCGGGTTGGGGGTTGTTGGAGGGTTGGGGATTGGGGTTAGAGGTTGGAGATTGGGGGTTGGAGATTGGAGGTTGGATGTTGGGGGCTTTTGCGGTTTGGAGGTTTGGAGGGTTGGGGTTTGGAGGGTTGGGGGTTGGAGGTTGAAGGATGGGGGTTGAGGGTTGGCGGTTGGCGGTTGGAGGATAAGGGTTGGAGTTGGGGTTTGGGGTTTGGGGTTTGGGGTTTGGGGTTTGGGGTTTGGGGTTTGGGGTTTGGGGTTTGGGGTTTGGGGTTTGGGCTTTGGGGGTTGCGGGTCGGGAGGTGGGGGTTGCGGTTTGGGGGTGGGGGTTTCGAGTGCGATGGCGGGGGGAGAGGTGAAGGCAGGCGGGGGTGAGGGGGGTGTGCGGAGGCGGGCAGCGAGGCGGCGTGTGGGGGAAGGGGATGCGGGGGAGGGCGAGGAGGGGTCCGTGGGGCGAAGGTAGGTGGGGTGTACCGGTAATGGCAGGTTGCGCTATGTGTGTGTTGGGAGGGGGGGCACCGGGGCTGGCTCGATGTGTGGGCACTGGAGCCATCACCATCTGGCCGCACAGTCCAACAGTTTGCGGCAGCTCGCACATCTGCCACCACCAGTACGAGCCGCCACGAGCCGCCACGCACGGCGCAGGCGTGGGTGCGCTCCCCCAAACACCCCAAACACCCCCTCTCCCCCCAGCTTCCGCTCGCCATGCATCGCCCCTTCGCCCGCCCCGACCTCCCGCTGCACCTCCCTCCCGTCCCGAATCCCTCAACCTCCCAGTCCCAACCTCCCTAGCCTCTTACGTCCCTCCGGCCACCGCCCACCGCCCACTGCCCCGCACCTGCACTCTCAGCCTCAGCTTGATCTCATTGATGTCCAGGTACAGGGCCCCCGCCGCCGCCGTCAGCGCCCGCCGCCGCTGCCGCAGGTCCTCCAGCCCCGCCGCGTCCAGAGCCTCAAGGAGGGGGTGGGTGTGAGCCGCATGGCCACCCAGGCCGTAGGCGTGGGCGTGGGTTCGGGACTGGGGCCCCGGCGAGGAGGGCGAGGTGGGCTGCTGGGTGAAGCGACGCATCCAGGCGCGAGCCGCGTTGCTGCTGCGGCTGCGGGGGCGGTGCAGGTGACGGTGACGGCGCAAGAAGCGGGCGGAGACGGGTGGGTAAGTGGGTGGGTGGGTGGGGGGGTAGACGGGCGGGTTCAGTTACGAGGACGGACGGAGAAGCAAGAGGACCAAAGGTCCCCAGGGTCGTATTCACCGCGGTATCTTCTTTCTTGTCCCCAGGCCCCCCCCCGGGGGCGTTACGGTCCCAGTTGGGCCCACCCGGCTTGCCTGCCTGGTCTCTCTACCACATCCACATCCGCGTCCACATCCACACCCACATCCGCGTCCCCACGGCCCCTCCGGCCCCGGTCGCACCCCCCTCTCGGGGGGAGGGGTGCTTGGCTCCGGTTCTCCTCTCCTTACCCCACCTGCTCCCCTTCCCTCCCCGACGCGAACACCGTGACCCAACCCGCGCCTCCTCGATGCTCCCTTCCCACCCCCACTCCCTCACCCCCACATACACGCACACACAACGACCGCACCCGCCCCCCACCTCCCCACCCCCCACCCCCACCTCCCCACCCCCCACCCATCCCACCCACCGCTGTTTGTTGTACTCTTCCAATCGGTCCCCCGGTGGCTCCCGCAGCAACGGAGGCACACCCGACCGCCGGTCCGCGCCATCCGAAGAACCGCCGCCGCCGCCGCCCCCGGCACCGCTGGCGCGGTACATCCGGCGCGCGTCGGGCAACCAGGGCGGCGGCTGCGACAGCGGGTGGAGCGCGGGGGCGTAGGCACCTGGCGGCCCGCCCACCACCACATCCATGGCCTGATGAGGGGGGCGCGCGCGAGCGAGTTGGTTGGTTGGTTGTTGTCGGTTGGTTGGTTGTCGGTTGCAGAAATGCAGTATTGGTCCGTCGTTGCCCTTGCATGCGCGCGTACCTTTTCCGTTCGCCCCCTCAGTCTGAAGCTCCAAAGCCCGCCCGCCCGCCCGCCCGCCCGCCCACCCGCCGGCCCCCGCCTCCTAAAGCCGCCCCTTCCCTCCCCCTCCCCCTCCACCCCCCCTAGCCCATCCCCAGCCCTTGCACACACGCACACATACGCACACACCACAATACACACAACGTGCACACATGCACACACACACACACATGCACATGCACACACGTACCGCGCCGTCCGCCACCCCCTCCAGCGCCGCCGCCCGCCACATGAGCACCCGCCGCCGCCGATCCAGCTTCCGAATGATGCCATCAAGCAGGACCTGCGGTGCAGCACAGCGCACAGGGCACAGCACAGCACAGCACGCACAGCACACACGTTTGTTAATCCGTACAAGTCGCAAATCCGTATATATCCGCTTCACCCCCTCTTGCCCCTCTCTCCCCCCCCAAACACACCCACCCACCCACCCACACACACACACACATACATACACACACACACACATCGGGGCTGGGTTAGCAGCCCCTGGCCAGCGTCAGGGCCCGGTCAGATACTGTAACGACACACACACACATACACGCACACCTGGTTGTGGCGTATGGACACCTCCAGCGCTACCGCCCGCAGCGCCTGCGCCCGCACCGCCGCCGGCAGGCAGCCGTGCGCCGCCTCGCCCGGCCGCAGCAGCGCCCTCAGTCCCGCCAGCGAGTGGGGATTGAGCAGCTCCGAGGGGGAGGTGGAGAACTCGGCCAGGGCCAGTGGGGGACTGCGCCACACGCCGCCCAGCAGCCCGCGAGTGCCCACTGCCACCATCACGGCTGTAGGGGTGTGAATGTGGGCGTGTGGGGGGGGCGGGCGGGGCGTCGCGTGTGTGTGCGTGTATGTGTGTGTGGGGGGGGAGGGGAGAAGGGTGTGTGGGGAGGGGAGAAGGGAGTGCGAAGGGGGAAAGGCTTGTGAGCGTGTAGGGGCACACCCGCAGGGTCTGGCCCCCCGCCCTCATTTTGAACGGGCTGGAGCGCGTGGCGCCGTGGTACGACAATACACGGCGTGTCAGGACGTGGGTTAGGACCTTGGTCCCTCGGCCCTTGGTCCCTGGGCTCTTGGTCCCTCGCCCCTCCTCGCCCTTCCCTCAGATGCCAGCCAGCCAGCCAGCTCACATCTCGGCCCAGCCGCCGCCGCCGCCGCCTGCGCCGCCGCCGTCGCCGCCCGCTCCTCGTCCTCCTCCTCCTCTTCCTCCTCCATGGCCTCTCCATCGCCATCCTCCCCCGCCGCGCCCTCGCTCGCCCGCCGCTCCCCGCCCGCTCCTCCCACACCGTCGCTGCTGCTGCCGCCGCTGCGCCGGCTGTTGCTGCTGCTGCGGCCGACGCCGCGCATCCGCCTCCCGCCGCCGCCGCCGCCGCTGCTGGGCCTCGGCGGCGGCGGCGTCCGCCTGCCCGCCCCCGCCGGCGGTGGCGCCGCCAGCTCCTCGTCCTGGTCGCCTGGTCCCGCGGCCCCGGGCGGCGAAATGTCATCCGCCTCCACCACCTGCAAGAGACCCACGGGTCGGTCCATGGGCCCATCCAGGTCCGGAACCGGAACAGAACGCCCGTCGACCCGCCTCCGGCCCACTCCCCCGCCCACGCCGGTCCCTTTGCCCGGGGCTGGCCCCGGAACCTCCTTCAGTGCAACTCCGCCCCCCACCTTTGCAGCCTGTCACAACAGCTACCCACCTCCTGTGTGTTCCGAGTTCATCTCAAAAACCCTGAAACCCCAACACCTCCTACTACCGTATTACCCCCACACCTCCCGAGCCACTCGCCCAGCCGCCCCCTCCAGCCCCCCCCCCGCACCCCCCGCACCCCCGCCGCCCCACCTGCACAACCTCGGTCAGCATCTCCGCCTTGAGGGCATTTCCCGCTGCATCAATCTGGCCCCAGTCTATGCCGTGAAGCTCGCTGTGCTGCACCTGCACAGGCGGGGGGTTATCCACGTATAGGCGGGGGGGAAGGAACTTCGGAGCGGGGGACGGAGATAAAGAGAGACGATCCGTGGGCGGGGGGGAAGGGGTGGCGAGGCGAGGGGTAGAGTACATTAATCCAATGCGGCAAGCTGACTGAACACCTCTCCCCGCCGTTCCTTTACCGCCGTTACCTCCACCGCCACCCCCACCCCCCTGGGGATGTCCGACCTCCCAGCCCAGCCCAGCCCAGCCCAGCCCAGCCCAGCCCAGCCCAGCCCAGCCCAGCCCAGCCCAGCCCAGCCCAGCCCAGCCCAGCCCAGCCCAGCCCAGCCCAGCCCAGCCCAGCCCAGCCCAGCCCAGCCCAGCCCAGCCCAGCCCAGCCCAGCCCAGCCCAGCCCAGCCCAGCCCAGCCCAGCCCAGCCGGCAAACACCACCTCTTCCCCCCCCCTCGTCCGCCTCACCCTCCTCCCCAGCGCCCTTGCTTGCACCACGTAGACCAGCCACAGCACCTCCCCCCGGTACAGACACCGGATGAGGGCCTCCTTGTTCAGAAACACCTGCGAGGAGCGAACCACCACCGCGCCGCGACCGGTTCGTTGGGTTCGATGGGCTCGAGGGTCGGGAGGCAAGAGGCCGAGCTTTGGGGACGAAGCGCTTCGGCAGCACAATTGACAGGGGCCCGAGGCGGCGCCTCACGTCCTGTGCACACCTCTACACGACAACGCAAGATCCAACAGACCCGCCAAGCCCCTCCGCCCGCACAACGCGCCGCCCTCACCTCCAGTGCTCCGCGCGGCTCCGCCCCCGCCTCCAGCGCCGTCGCTCTCAGCACCTCCACATTGTCCGCCACGTGGGAGGCCACCAGCCAGTTGCCCCGCAGCAGGGGAGCGTCCGGGGGCAGGTCGCGGCGGCCGCGGGTCGAGTCGAACATCGAGTCCTTGGGGGGCCGCTCCACGGGGGCGTGGGCGCTGCGGTGTGGGGCGGTGCGGTATGGGATGGGGCGGGGTGGGTGGGGCGGTGTGCGGTGGGGTGAAGCGGTGTGGGGAGTAATAAGAACGGGTGGTGATGGAGGGTGTGCCGCAGCGGAGGGGTGGAGGCGAGAGTGAAGGGGAAGGAGAGGCGGAGAGAAGAGGGCGGAGGGTGGTGAGTTGTGCGCGGCAGGGGGGTTTGGGGGGGCGTCAGGTCATACGGTCAGGTCAGGTCATACGGTCAGGTCAGGTCAGGTCACGTGGAGCTCTCTACGGTGTCCCTCCCCTTCACACATATGCACACGCGCATCCCAATCCCCGACCCCGTCCACCCCCCTTAACCCCCCACTACTCCCCATCCCACCGGTACGCCTCCTCCCGCAGCAGTACGGCCATCTCCGTAACGCCGTACTGCAGTACAGCCCGCCGCAGGTCCGCCAGCTCCACGTAATGCTGCAGCTGGTGCAACCCCGCCAGCGCCGAGCACGCAGCCCGCACGTGTGCCGGCAGTGCCGCCGCGGCGGCTCCCACGGAGCTCAGCGTCGCACCCTCCTGGAGCAACCCCCGCTGCCCCACCGCCAACACACCGCCATACACAATCCCAGGGTTGTAACCCGGCTTCCACAGCACCTTCGCCGCCGCCGCGGCAGCGGCGGCGGCGGCGGGGGCGGCGGAGCCGCCGCCGCCGCCGCCGGAGGCGGCAGCGCCGCGCAGCGCCGCTGCACTTGCTGCTGCCGCGGCTGATGTGTATGCGCCCGCCAGCGCCTGCCTCTCAGCGCGGGCTGCCAGTCCGGTGAGCTGGGCTGCCAGGGTGGCCTCCAGCTCCAGGGAGAGGGTCTCGCAGTGGTAGCGCTCCACGAAGTAGCCGTCCTCGTTGGCCAGGTTGGGCCGGCTGCGGCGGGCGGAACGGGTGGGGGTGGGGGGCCGGGGGATGCGGAGCAAGCACAGCCCCTGTGCTGCGAGGACAGGACACGAACCCCGCGGACAGCTCCTGTCGCTCCCGCATCCTCTCCACCGCCGCATGCCGCGCCCGAAAGCACGGCACGCGGCCGTCTCTTCTCAGATTGCCCATGCCCCTCCCTCCCGGCCCCCCCCCCCGCGTCGTCCCTACGTGGCCACACCGGACCAGACAGGACCGGAGCGGCCCTACCAACTCGGCGCGCCCCAGCAGCCCGACCCTCCTCCCTCCTCGTACTACCGGTACTCCCCCGGGTTCCCTCTCACTCTCCCTCCCTTTCCCTCCCTCTCTCTCTCTCCCTTGCTCTTAACGCTATCCTCCACCGCACTCCGCAGCGCCGCACCCCCACCGGAAGGTCAGGTCAATCAGCTCCCGTCGCAGCTGCCGCCGCGCCCCCAGCAGCTGCGGCTGCGGCGAGTTGGCGGCCACGCGCTGCCAGGGACCCGCGGCGGCATCCACGCCCGCGGCGCCGCCGGAGGCGGACGCCGGCGCCGCCGCGCCGCCAACGGCGCCGGCGGCGGCGCCGGCGGTGCCGGCGACGCCAGCGGTGGCGGTGGTGAACGGAGTCAGGTCGGCGCTGACGCCGCCCCACATGTCCGACAGGCCCCAACAGGTGGCGTGGCGGTAGGCCTAGGGGTTGGGGGTGTGATGGGGAGGGTGGCGCGGAGGAAGGGGATGCAGATGGTGCTGATGTGATGGTGGGCAAGTTGACGGAAGGCAGGCAGGCAGGGCAGGCCCGCGGGACGCACGGACACGGAGAACGCAGACCAGACCAGACCAGACCAGGATAGACCAGACCAGGCCGGCAAGCGGTCCCGGGACCGGTGTTCGAGTGAAAGAAGGAAAACGACGGGCCGCCGCTTCCTCTCTCCTTGCTGGTGTAAACCCAGCGCCCCGCGCCGGAGCCAGCGTGCGCCCAAACGCACCGCTGCGCACCCCAGCCCCTTCGCCCCCCCCCCCATGCCGCGCACTGCCTTGCGGCATCATTCGTACCCCGTGTCATCGCGCCGTACTCATGTCGTACACTCACGTGGTAGTACGCCAGCAGGGCCTTGTGCCGTGCGGCGCAGTACTGCGCTTCGCACTCCCACAGGTCCGCCAGGACTGACAGGCGGTCAACCATCTGGATGGTGTCCACCGCGGAAGCCGGCGCCGCCGCCGCCGCCGACCCGCGGGGCGTTCCGCCGCCACCACCCCCATTGGCGCCGGCATGGACCTGCGCCGCGTAGACCTCCAGGTGGTAAGTGGCCACTCGCAACAGCTCCGTTTCCAATGCCTTGAACTGATCTATGGCGTAGCCGTACAAGATCCAACGGCCGTCGGCGTCACGCACGGAGACCGCCGCCTCCGGGTCGTCCATCCAAACGTCGTAGTCCAGGTCAGCGGTGGCGGCGGAGCCGCCGCCGCCGCCTCCGGCGGCGCCGGCGGCGCCGGAGGCGCCGCCGGAGGCGGCGGCGGAGCCGCCGCCGCCGCCGGGTGTGGAGCCGGTGGCGGCGGCGGTGGCTCCGTTGGCGTATGCTACGGGGCAGGTGAAGTCCTTGGCTGCGGTGGTGGGGAAGGGGTTGGCGAGGGGCTCCTCGTCGCGCTCGTCCCGGAGGAGATGCAGCTGCAAGGAGACCATTGCGTTCAGGTAGTGAAGCACCTGCGCGCGGTGAAGCGGGGGAGCGGAGGTGGGGGCATCAGAAAACGGCCCAAACGACCGGGGGTTGGGGGTGGGGGTGGGGGGTGGGGGGTTAAGCAGGACAAGATGATGATACCGCAGCGACGGGAAGGGGGCTGGCGGGGGATCCGACATCCAAGGAGGACGAGGCGGCGGCGGCGGTGGCTGTGGGATTCTTGGCGTTCCAACTGACTGACTGACGCGACGTTGGGGCCATGTCCCGGGCGGCCATCTGGGTGGGTCGTTTGAACAACAGGGCGCGTAAAAGGCAAGAAGCTACAGACGCCTGTGGCAAAGTGGAATTGTGGATTCGTGGATGTACCGCTTGGGGCTGTGGGAAACAGGCGCCGGTGGCTGCCGCATGCGCCGCTGCCGATGCCGCCGATGCCGAGGCGCCCGGGCGCCCGGCTCGTGCAGTCGGACAGCTGTCCCCCGCACAATAGTCTCTCGCGCGTAAGTAGGGAATACCGTCGCCGGCGCGGCCGCCCTCCCCTACCGCCCCAACCCCTCCCCACCTGCCTTCCCCCTTGCGCCCCTCCCAGCGCCTCCCCACGCCTTCCCGGGTTAGGTTACCTCGCTGCTGCTGCTGCTGCTGCTGCTGCGGCTCCCACTCCTCACCGCCCCCCCCCGCCCCCCCCGCCCCCGCTTCCCCACCTTGATCTTGTTCCGCTGGGTGGCTAGGAAGCGGACCACGAAGAGCGCCTCCACGGTCTTGTCCTGCAGCCGCTGACTGGTCCAGGGCACATTGGCCAGAGACAGCGTCATGCGAACCGACGGCTCCTCAGTGGCGAAGGGCGACCAGCTGCAGCACAGCACAGCACAGCATAGCACAGCACAGGGCAGCACAGCACAGCACATCGCAGCACAGCACAGCACAGCACATCGCAGCACAGCATAGCACAGCACAGCACACAGAACACAAACCGCAGGTACATGTACGCAGAGGTGAGAGCCGATGCAGGGGCGGATGAGGGAAGGTGGGGGAGGGAAGGAAAGAAGGGGCCGCGGTTCGGTGGGCCGATGGCGGCCAGACGGCCAGGCGGCTGGAAGGCCAGCGCGCGCGCACACAGCGCGACGCGACGGCCTCCGGATTGACCTGCGCAGCACTCGGACTAACCCAACCCCCCTCCCCCCTTTCGGACTGCCCTACACCCTCCGGGCCGTTCCGCTCAGGTTTCCCGCCGACCCACTCCCTTCCGACTGCTGCACCGCTACCACAGCTCTCGGGCTGTCCTATCGGCTTTGGGCAGTCCCCTCTCTCCCTTCCTCCCTCCCTCCCCCCCCCTCCCGCTCCCCTCCCTCCCCCCACCGGTCCACGTGCTGCTCCGCTAGCGACCTCAGCCGGTCGTGCACCAGCCCCTCATTGCACTCATTGATGAAGTCGTTCTCAGCCTTGAGCACCTCGTCCACCTGGGGTGGGTGTGGGGTGTGGGGGGTGGGTGTGGGGGTGGAAGGGGGTGTGGGTGCGGTGGTGGTGGGTGGGGGTTAGGGAGTGATATGCTCCTTTAGATAACATGAGACACTGCGGATGTTGTGGCAGGTGGGGTGGGGTGGGGTGGAAAGCGGGGAGGAAGGGAAGGACGCCGTTCGCGCTGGTGGGGGATGGAGGAGGAGTGGAGGAGGAGGCAGAAGGAGCAGCCACACACACGCGCGCGACATCGCTGTGGCGGCGGCGCACAAGGACCCCGGCCCACCTCACCTCCCCGTTACTCACGCCCTTTCCTTCGCTTCTTTCCGATTCCTTTCCTCCAATGAGCGCAGGTGAGTCTACTATTTGTCGGGTTGTTTTGTCCGGGCGCTCGTGCCGTTCTTGTGCTGTCGCGCGTTCTCGTCCGTCTGAGTTGGTCTGGCGGCGACGCGGTCGCAGCGTTTTTCAGCTCGGTAAGGTTAGGTTCGCTAACGCCGTCTCCTTCTCCGCTGCGAAATTCTCTTTATACCTTACCTCGCGCGGCAGCGTCCGCAGCATGGCCTGGTAGCCCGCCGATTCGTCTCCCTCCAGGGAGGGTACCAGCGCCGCCAGCTGCTCGTCCATGACCCGTACGACATGCACCTGGTCGCGGGACGAGCAGGCGGGGTCGTCGTGGAAGGGCTCCACCGATTCCTGCAGCAAGCTGTCCGGCGCCCCAGCCGACCCGTGGGTCGTTCCTGGGTCGCCGCCCCCCCAGCCGGGCACCTCCTGAAGTGGCTGGCCCGCCAGGACAGAGGCGCCGGGCCAGCGCCGCCGGTGCCGGGCCAGCACCTGCACCCCAGGGCGGCGGCACCAACGGTACAACTTAGGAGCTCGGGCACGGGCGCGCGGCGGTGCGGATGGTGAACTGCTGCCGATGGTGATAGTGGTGATGCGCTCAGGTCATCATTCATGGAAGGGCTCGACAGCCCCGGCAAGGCAAAGCAGCAGCGACAAGATAAAAGGGGGGGAAGTTAGGCTCGTGAACTTTGTGAGGTTTACAAGGTTGAATAGGGGTTTTGCGGGGTTCTTAGGGCATTGGACGAAGCGATCGCTGTTCTCTGGGCCGTGATGCCGCGGCGAATGGATGTTATCCGTGTCCTGGCCCCAGAAATCCAGATGATCCGTTTTTCTCTAGACGGGGGGAGGGAGTTATCCACGCACTGGGTATACGGCATTGGCGAGGGGAGCCGGCGATCCGACCTCGACACGACGGGCGTAGGCTACACCGCCCGTGCGGGGCCCCCCGACCTGCCCCCCTCGGGGCCCCTCCGCGCACGCCGGGCCCTAGGGAGCGCGGCTTACCCGGGGCAGAATCCTGCGCGCCTCGTAGGCTGCCTTGTGGTGTTTGGCCGAGTTGTCGGTGGCCACCGTCATGGGGAGGCTCTCAATGGAGGCGGCGGAGGCCTGAAAGGAAGGAAGGAGGGAGAGGGGGGAGGGGAGGGGGAAGGAAGGAAGGAGGGAGAGGGGAGGGGAGGGGAGGGGGAAGGAAGGAAGGAGGGAGAGGGGGGAGGGGAGGGGGAAGGAAGGAAGGAGGGAAAGGGGGGAGGGGAGGGGGAAGGAAGGAAGGAGGGAGAGGGGGGAGGGGAGGGGGAAGGAAGGAAGGAGGGAGAGGGGAGGGGAGGGGAGGGGGAAGGAAGGAAGGAGGGAAAGGGGGGAGGGGAGGGGGAAGGAAGGAAGGAGGGAAAGGGGGGAGGGGAGGGGGAAGGAAGGAAGGAGGGAAAGGGGGGAGGGGTGGGGGAAGGAAGGAAGGAGGGAAAGGGGGGAGGGGAGGGGGAAGGAAGGAAGGAGGGAAAGGGGGGAGGGGAGGGGGAAGGAAGGAAGGAGGGAAAGGGGGGAGGGGAGGGGGAAGGAAGGAAGGAGGGAAAGGGGGGAGGGGAGGGGGAAGGAAGGAAGGAGGGAAAGGGGGGAGGGGAGGGGGAAGGAAGGAAGGAGGGAAAGGGGGCAGGGGAGGGGGAAGGAAGGAAGGAGGGAAAGGGGGGAGGGGAGGGGGAAGGAAGGAAGGAGGGAAAGGGGGGAGGGGAGGGGGAAGGAAGGAAGGAGGGAAAGGGGGGAGGGGAGGGGGAAGGAAGGAAGGAGGGAAAGGGGGGAGGGGAGGGGGAAGGAAGGAAGGAGGGAAAGGGGGGAGGGGAGGGGGAAGGAAGGAAGGAGGGAGAGGGGGAAGGGGAGGGGGAAGGAAGGAAGGAGGGAGAGGGGGGAGGGGAGGGGGAAGGAAGGAAGGAGGGAGAGGGGGAAGGGGAGGGGGAAGGAAGGAAGGAGGGAGAGGGGGAAGGGGAGGGCGAGGCCGGAAAGGTCAAGAGGTGGGTGGCGCCAGGGTCCTTCGAAGGCTAGCGCACTGGGCACGGAACGGCGGCAACGGTGGCCAGCAGTACAGTGCAAGGCAGGGCCAGAAGGACAGGAAGACGAAGAGGCGAATCCCACGCCACACCGCACCGCAACCCTCGGCACATCCCCCCCCCACACACACAGTGTCTCATGTTATATAATGGAGCATATCACTCCCTAACCCCCACCACCACCACCACCGCCACCACCACCACCACCACCGCCACCACCCCCGCACCTGCGGCAGCAGCTCCCCCACGTCGAACCCCGCAAACAGCTGCTCCAGCTGCTGCACCGACTCCGAGTTGGTGGTCACCACGCGGGGGGGCACCCGCAGACCCGACACGGCCGCGTGCTGGTCGCGACGGAGCGCCGAGCCGGACACCTGGCAGCAGCAGCAGCAGCAGCAGTGGGGGGAGGGGGGGGGAAGGGGGATCAGGGAGTGATATGCGGGAGGGGGAGGGGGGTGGGAGGGGGTATGAGGAACACGGCGACCGCAGCGAGGGGTGGGTTGTGAGCTCCTGATGGGCACCTGGCGAGCCGGGCAGCTGGCAAGAGGGGCGTAAGAAAGGAGATGCCACAGCAAGGAAAGGGAGACGCACACACACTCCCGCCCCCTGGCAGGGGGTTGGGGTGCAAGCTGGCGATGCCCAGAAAAACCAAGAAAAGGCGCTGCGAGCGGTATTTGTAGACAGCCGCGGAGAGGATGTGCCTTCGGGCCACGTTGCCGCTACTCCGGGCCGCGTCCGGCTCGCTATCGGGTAGCAATCGGCTGCGTGTCCGATCAACTGAGTATAGGGCCAAAAACGCCGCTGAAGAGGGACTCCCGGGCAGTCCCCCCGCGCCGCCGCCCCGAAGCCTGCTGCTGCCGCCGCCCGGGTCCCAAAGCAGTCGAAGGCCGCCAGAGGCAGTAACCCGCGAGGGGATGAAAGGCGCGAGGGACAGCATCCCTCACCACCCGCCCTCGCGCCCCATTGCCCGGCCCCACTGCACTCCTAGTCCCCGGCCCCGCTCCGCTCCGCTCCGCTCCGCTCCGCTCCGCTCCGCTCCGCTCCCCTCCCCACACCTGCTCGTAGATCGGGAAGCGGTGGTGGTGGCTGAGCGGCAGCACGCGCAGTCGGTCAAAGAAGCGGTCGGCGGCGCGCCCCGGCGGCAGGCGGCTGGCAGCCCAGTGCAGCACCGCCCACCAGTCGCTGTCGTCGGCGCAACGCAGAGAGGTCAACCGACCCAGCCGAGCCGCCGCGTCAGCCTCAGCAAGCTGCATCGCCTGCGGACAGGGGCGGGCCGGACAGGGGCGGAAACACGGCACGCGGGGGCACGGGGGGCACGCAGGGGCACGGGGGGCACGTCGGGGGAGAGACGTCTGGAGGCGGGCGCGGAGGCGCGCAGGCGGGTGGCGGGAGCGGTACACGGGGTTGCAGCCAACCGGCCGTCGCCAGGGGGGTGGGGGCCGTCAGTCCTGGGCGGAGGAACAGAGGGTCGCGGGAGGCGCGACCCCGGGTGCCTGCCTGGGAACGGAGGAGGGCGCATCCGGCTGTCAGCGCTGATGACATCGGCGGCAGCCGGAGCGGGGACCGTGCTCTGCGTGACATTGCGCGTGGACACAGCGTCACGCACCCGCCTTGCGCTGCGGCCGCCGGTCGCCTCCCCTAAACCTGCTCGACGTCAGAGCCGTACTCGGCAGACACCGCCAGCAAGGCGACCCATGGGTCGGCCAATCGCCGCAGACGCCTCTCCCCTCCCCCTCCTCCCCCTCCCACGTCTCCCAGCTCCGCCGCTGCAGCTCTCCATTCAAGACCCAAACCCAAACCCTGCCCAGCCCACCCCAAGCTCCCTCACCCACCCACCTCGTCCCGGGCCGTTTTCTGTTACCCACCCACCTACCTTCCACCGCCTACCTTACCATCGCTTCGGTTTCAAAGATTCCACACACACACCCACCCACCCACCCACCCAGCCACCCGCCCTGTGCCCAACACACCTGCATGCACTCCCTCGCCAGCGCCAGCTCCCTCTCACATGCGCAGGGCCGCAGCCCGCCCTGCCAGGCGCTGCCCGCCGCGTCCAGCTGCCTGCGGTGCGGCGGCAGGCGGTGCACCTCCGCCGGCAGCGATGCACCCACCACGTGGCCAAAGTGCTGCCGCCGCAGCGCCGCCGTGTGGCGCAGCAGCGAGCGCTGCTCCACCACCGCCTCCGCCTGCCGGGCGCGGAAGTGCCACGTCAGCGCGGTCAGGTCGTTCAGGCCTGATGCGGGGAGGCGGGCGGAGGGGAGCGGCGGGAGGGAGGGAGAAAGAGGCGGGGGGAGGGAGCGGTGGGAGGGACAGGGACAGGGAGGTTTCAAGGGAGACAGGGCCAAATTGGCGGGGCCCGGGGGAGGGAGGGGGAGAGGCGAGAGGTAGGGGTGAGCGGGGAGGGCAAGGGCGAGGGCGAGAGAGAGGGCTTGCTGATGTGGGTGAGAGGAAGAGGGCAGCGCAAGTTGCCGGCCGCGGCTGGGGGCTAACGGGCGGGGAGGGGCGGAGACCCCAGCCTGTCGAGGTGTGGGGCGATGGGCGCGGGACAGGGGACAGCACGGGTGGCGGGGGGCCCCTCCCGCAGCCGCTACAGCCCGCACCACTCGCAAAGCCGCCCTCCCCTGCCCCCGTCCCCGCCCCCGCCCTTCCGCGGCGGCTCTCCCCCCCGCACCGTCAACACCCCCCCCCCCGATCGCTCCACCGCGCAGCCTCCGCCCCCCCTGGAGCTCACGACCGTCATCGCCCCGTCATCGCCCCGTCATCGCCCCCTTAATACCCCAAGCCCCGCCCCCGCATGCGGACAGGTGCCCCCAAACCCCGCCCCTCCGCCAGCCCCCGGGATTGCCCCCGTCGCCCCCGTCCCCGGGCTGCGGTTTCGTCCTTTCTACCCCCAGGGGGCCGCCAGTCGCCCCCTCGCTTCCGCCGACTGCGCTCCGTCCCTCTCCACAGCCCCCGCCCCCGCCCCCGTCCCGGGCCGATTTCTTGTAGCCCTCGCCCGTCACCCCCGCGGCGCACCCGCCAGCGGTTTCCCTGCGCCCTCCACCGCCGCCCTGCAGGCCTCCGCCATGGACGGCCGCGACCTGCTCTCCAGCCCCAGACTCAGCTCCGCCTGGAGATCCCGCCGCTCCCGATCGATGCTGGAGGCGCTGGCGGAGCCGCTGAACAGGGACGGCGGCAGCGGCGGCAGCGGCGCCGCGGCAGCGGCGCCGGACGAGGATGGCGGCCCGGCGGCGGCGGCGGCGGTGGCGTCGGTGATCAGGCGGCGGATGTCGTCCGTCTGCAGCTCGCGCCGCTGCGCCAGCAGGGTTAGCAGGTGCTTGGAGTAGTTGTCCGCATCGGGGTGGCCAACGTAGGCGCCGTGCCTGCGCGGGTGGGTGGTTTGGTTTGGGTTTTGGGTTTCGGGGGGTGGGAGGGGGGGGGAATACGTGGGTGAGGGGAGGCGAAGGGCGTTGGGTGCTGTGTGTATGTTCATGTGTGCTTATGCGTGATGTGCATGCGTGACGTCAAGGGGATTGGGGAGGGTTCATGAGCGGGTGCCTGGGAGCTGAGGACCGCAAAAGCCATTTGGGGTGCAGGGCGTGTGGACGGGGAGGTGAGGGGCGGGGCCTCGGTCAGAGTTCGTGGTTGCTTTTGCGCCGATGGGGTAGGAGAGTGGGCCAGCGTGCCGGAGTCTCCGGGAGGCCAGACAGCGTGCGACCGGCTGTCAGTGTAAGCGGCAACGTACTACCAATGCCGTAAGCACGCCCTTAGTTAGCGGCAGCAAGCTCCCCTTACTGCGCGATGCAGGACAACCCAGACACCGCAGCCAAGCCGGAGTAGTGGACCAAACGCCGAGCAACGGCCAACTGGCCCAAGCTCGAGTGCGTGTTTGGTTCGCATGCCGGGCTTGGCGTGCGCACCTGGAGCACAGTCCGCCTCCGTCCATGGTTTTTCAAATGTATGTTTCGTAATTTAGTTGCAGTAAGATTGTTGGGTTGCAAAACTCGTCAAGGTTGCAGATAGCCAGGCAGCCCCGAACTCTGGTTGCATTTTCATCCCTTTGATCATGCATACATATGATCTAATGCATTTATTTCGGTAGTTAAAGAGCAGCGGACTTGGACTTCTGCGCGTTCGAAGTATAGACTACGTACGGGAATGGCCAAAGCAGTAAACTCTCAAAACGGCTTAAGGAAACTTTCTGCGTGAGTCATCACATCAAAGTGAACCAGCCGTTTTGTCCTGCAATTACTGCATACAGTCGCTAAGTTTCCACTACCACTGCCTACCGCGGCAAAGAGCCTTTCACCTCCTGCTAGCAACCTTCACCAGGGTCACAATATGGAATTTTACATAGCACGTTGATGTCTGGGAAGTCCAGATGAAAGGATCTTGACAGAGCGAGCTGCCGTTTATGAGTGAGGGTCGCCGGGTTGCCTCCGCGGAGGTGAGCGCTGTTACCCGTGCGAGTTTATGTGCTACCAGCTGCGAACGACTAACACCAGGGGAGGCATACAGCCCTCAGGGCTCAACGATGACATGATAGCGTGGGTTCTTTGCCGCTGTTCGCGGAGGCTGTCATACCAAAAGAGCATTGTGGCTATTCGTAAGCCATGTCCTTACTCATCATGAGGACCGTCCTTGCCGCGGACCCCCTTTCGTGACAATTGCCCGTTCCATACACAGCTGGAGTGTCCAGGCGTCCAACCGCACCTCGGGGAACAGGGACGCGGCGCGGGCTATGCCCACCCTGAACGAGGTGAGCATATAACCTTACAACTTGTTGCGACCTAACCAGCCACGACGTCGAGGCGCCCACCACTATCGCTCACGTTACATGCGAACGTGGCACTTCTCAGCGGAGTGCCCCGAGCGTCAATACCGCACATAGACCACTGCCAAATGCCGTAAGCATGCCCTCGTTTGCAGGTCTGGACAGGAATTCGTTGCGGAAGGGCTCCTTGGCGCCTGCAGAGTTCATGGGGACCTCCCAGCAGTTCAGCAGCGCGCCCCGGAAGGGCGAGACCGTGGACTTGTCAGCAGGGCGAGAGTTTTTGTCGCCGAGGCCCATATCCGTCCGGCCGAGCTCCAACTATGGCAGTGGGCCGCCCGTGGTGGTGGGGTCTCATCACGCCACCCGCGCCCTGACCCGGCCGCCACCATCGCCATCCGCACCTTTCGGCGCGCTGCCGAGTCCCCGAACCTACCAGAGCAACTCCTACCGCGACGCCGCCCTCGCAGCAGCGCAGCACGGGCTCTCTGCCTACGCGCAGTCCGCCGCGGCAGCGGCGGCGGCCGCGTCCCGCGCCCTCACGCCTCGCTCCGGCGGCGGCCCAGCCGCCGGCTGCGGTGCCGCAACCGCGTCGCCCGGCCGCCCGCCGCCAGCCCCACGCCCCACGCAGCACAGTGCCCCCACGCCGATGGCCTGCCCGCCAAACGGCGCCGAATTCCTCCCCAGCTGCCGGGCCCCATCGCCTAGCCGCGGCAGCATGCCGCCGACGCGTACCGGTTTCCTGCCCAGTCGCGGCACCGCGCCGCCGGGGCCGGGCAGCCCCGGTCGTGGCGGTGGCGATGGTGCCGCCGCTGCCGCCGCCGCCGCGACCGCGGCGATGGCGAGCCACCGCTCCGGCGACTTGGCGACGGTGACGGTGACGCACAACGACCTCTGGTGGCGAGGGGCGTTCGACGGCTCGACGGAGCCTGACGACCCGTTGGCGGGCGGCGGCGGCGGCAATGGCAGCGGTCCGGCGCGGCCGGTGTCTGGATCGACTGCCGGCGCGATCCGCGTCATGAGTCCCGGCTGGGGCGCTGCGCCACCCAGCGTCTTCGAGGCCGACGGCCGGCCTGGAACGCGCGGCGGCGGGCCGCAGTACGACATGGACGGCCGGCCGACAACGCGTGGCGGCCAGCGGCCGCCGTCGCGCGCGCAGCTGAGCCTGTCGCAGCAACGGCCGCCGGCACATGTCTCGCCGCTTGGGCCGGGTTGGGCGGGCCTGTTCGCGGGGGGGTGCGGGACTGTGTCTGGAGAGGCGGCGTCGGCCGCGATGACGGGGGCGCAGTACACGCCTCCGCGGGCGCCGTCGGCGGGCGCGTGTCTCAGCTGGAGCGGCGACGCCGCCGAGCAGGTGGGGTCGCACCGCCGGCAGCTGGTGCCACTGCCGCCGACGGCCGTCCCCGCTGCTGTTGCCGCCCGTCTCGGTTCTCCCTTGTCGCGATGCATCGGAAATTGCAGCGTGACAGGCGGCGCCTTGACGGTGCCGCCGCCGCCACCGTCCGTTGGGTTGTCTCCCGCTAGCCACGGCCAGCCGCAGGGCTTGCAGGTGCCAGGGCAGCTGCCCGCACCTGGCGGCGGCGGCAGCAGCAGTAACAGCAGCAACAGCAGCAGCAGCGGTGGCGGCGGCGGCGTGGCGACGGGCTCAGGCCGTGCACAGCTCGGCGTGAAGCTCAGCAGCATCGCAGAAGCCCCGGGTTCGCCCATTCTGCTGCCGTTGCCGCCGCAGATGCAGCAGCAACAACGGCAGCAGCAGCAGCAGCAGTCCAAGGATTCGATTGGCCGGGTGGATAGCGGGGGCCGCAAGGCGCCACGCGAGCGCGAGGCCAGCTTCACGTCACTTGTCGCCGACCCGAACGCGTTGCTGTCCCGGATCTCGGGCGGGAATTCGGAGGAGGTAGGGTGCCGGTATGCCCACATCGTGGGGCTCGTCATTTGAATCACGATGATTTTCGGAGAAATTTTGTCTGCGCTTTGGGACGTCAAGAAGTGCTGCAGTCGTTTTGGCGGCGGCGGCGCTGTACCGGTAGATTTGTCTCAAGCGCGTTTTGACAAGCCCACAGATCACATTAGGGCAAAGTTGTTGCGCAGCTGCCGCTGATGCCGCCCTGCAGAATGGACGCCTCATCGTCCCTGGTGCCGCCCTCTACCACTGTCACCCTTGAGCCCCTGCCTCGCTTGCGGACTCCCCTCCCTAGCTCTCGCTGCCTTTCATCGTGCCGTCACATAACATTTCCCAAGGCTCTCAAGACTTATGATTGCCGTTTTGGCCATAATGACCATACGTTGGGCAAGTCGTGAGAATCTTCAAAAGTTGTTCATGTCAGCAATGCCATGCGCCGTGCGGTATGCGTGCGCCTGAGGCCTAGGCGGGGTCACGAACTAGAATGAGAAGCCCGCACAAGACAATGGAATGGCTAGGTAAACTGCGACGCACCCGTGCGTGGCGGTGTGTGAGCCGCGGCAGGCCGCGCGCTGTCGTCTGCGGCCAACGCCCGCGCCACTCTTGCCACATTTGCTTTTGCCTCCGCGTCTCTCATTGCCAATTTGCGTTTGCCTGGATGGCCCGGCCGCGCAGGGTGTGCCCGACGACTCGTACCTTTCCAACATGGATCAGGATGCCAGCAACCGAAGCGCCAGCGGCCGAGCACGACCGCGGCGCAATTCGGCCAGCTCGCCGGCCGCGGGCGGATACCTCGGGCACGGGCCGCTGTCCGGGGACGTGGCCGGTGGCATCGTCTTGGGCGCGGCTGGGAGCGGCTCGCCGGTAAGGCGACCGGCTGGGGTGGGGATGTTGTGGATGTAGCTTTTGTACAGGCGCGGCGGGTTGTGGGCATGGGGGACATGAGGCCGTGTGTGCTGGGTGGATGTGGGTCGGAGGGTGTGGGTTGAGGAAGGGTGTTGCGAAGGTGGGACACGGTCGGTAGGCTCCATGTACGGTATTGTGGGTTGTGCGGTTGTAGGAAAGGGCCGCCATTCACGGAGCTGGTGCTGGATGCGGCCCCGTCCCTCACCCCGGCCCCCGGGGGACCTCTGCGCCGCAGACGGACGAGAACCCGTCGACGCGGCCGAGGCGCTGACAACCTAAAAGCGACCGGCAGCTGCGTCGCCGCCATGGCGGGTGATTTTCTCCTCTATCTTGTGATTTTCTCTCGGTCAGCTTCTTAATGTGTTCGGTATCCGGGGAAGAGCGCCTCGGTCTACCGATACAATAAAGGAGGGCTCTTTCTCTGGAGTGGAGTGGACAGGATAGGACCGACGTGTGTGCGCGCTCGGGTCGATTGGCCGACCCAATTTTTCTTCTCGTCCCACCTGACTTCTCACCGCACATGACTTCTCGCGACCGGAGGCAATGCACGGCGGTGCAACGCGGACTGGAGATTGGGAGTTGAACCAGCTGCCGGCTGCCGATGCGGGCCCCCCTCGCAGCCGCGAAGGCTGTCGCTACCGTGACCTCCACCCCAACGGACGAAGAAAGAGTCCTCGTGACGCCATCTCTTCTCTTTTTCGGTTCTTTCTTCTGACCCGTTGGATGCCTGTTTCGTGTTATTGATTTGGGCGGATGAGCGGATGAGGGAATATGACGCGCGGATTGGTGTGACCGAGCATGTGCCTCGATGGTTCTGTGCCGAATGTGAATGGATTCTCACGCACGGCGGCGGTTGGCAAAGTTGGCGGATGACCTGAGCTCACCGTGCTTAAAGGCGTCGAGCAGGTGAACAGTGGTGAACGGGGGATGGAACACGTCATTAAATTGTAAGCCGAGCGCTGGGAACACCAGCGGAGGTGGTTGCCGTCGAAAGTGGAGGAGGACACGCTTTCCTGAGGTGGAAGGCCGGGGGCGCGAATATTGTTTTGCGCGTTTCGAGAGCCTTGCCATCGCAACTGCACATTTCAGTCCGCTGTGCCTGTATCTCAGGAGGGGATGTGAACATGTACAACGTGCGTCCTAAGAGCATCCCGTGAAATGAAGCCTGCACAGGCCGTGCCCGTCGATAGATACTACTGGCCATCCGGGGCCTCCGTAAGCGGACGGGCACGGGGCAAGCTGAGACAGGCTAAAAGGTGACAGCGTGCTCAGAGCGACGCAGAGCCGCAGCCGTTGTTGAGTACTCTGGCAGCCAAAGCCAACGCAGCCGGTCGACGAAGACGCGCTGAGCGGTGGTCATCTACCAGCTGTAGGCAGGAACATGGATGCTCTCTGTACCCACTGAATCAGGCGTGGCGGCCACTGTGTTGGGCCTGTTGGGCGTCGCGTTACCGTGGACGGTGTTGTGTTAAGCAACCGGATACCCTGATCTAGCTCTGCTAGGACATTCCAGATCCACCGTGCTTTTCAGCGTGCTTGGAAGCTTCCGAGGCACGTCCTGGCACCTCGCTTGTAAGGGCGGGGCTGGGCGCTCCGGGGGAGGGGGAAGGTGTTGACAGTTATAAACCTTCTTTAGATACCGTCCCTTAGCACTGATGTGACCTGCTGAGCTCCGCATACGCATCTACTCCACTATACGGGTTTTGATTTCGCTGAAGTACGTGGCCCCTATCGCACTTAATTGAACTTATCATGTGTCTTGAGAGTATATCGAAGTATTCCTGTACGCAGGCGCTAGTTGTCTGGGACCTGGATGGTGCTCACTGCTCGAGCTTCGATTCTCTTCCGGAACATCCGACCGGCGTGGGACCATCGAAAAGCCACATCGTCTGGCATGCTTGGACTGCGGTCTGTTACAGCTGTACATATGTGGGCACGTTGCATCCAGTTTGAAGCCCTCGGCGGTGAGGGCGCACCGATGGTTAGTACGGACAACCACCCCTCAAACGGCGAAAGCAGAAAGAACTCGGGTGAGCACAATAATTCACGCAAAGGTTCAGCGAACCTAGTTGCTCCTCTCCTGAGTTCGTTTGCTAGTTCGCGTACACGTGTGCCGAAATGGCCAAGAAGAGCAAGTCGTCGCCAACCAAGGCGACCGTCGCAGCACCAGCCAATGTTGAGCCGGAGGTGCGTGCCCTGCACATCGATAACTTTAACCGTTCGGCCCATCTGGGCTTTGGCAGGGGGTTTAGTGTGGTAGCCGGCGGCTGGCAACCAAGCCTGATCTGGCTTTTTTTGCGATATGTTAACAGATCGCCAAAAAGATCGTTGAGCTGAAAACGGACGGGAACAACTCGTTCGCTCGTGGCGACTACCAGAAGGCTCTGACCACTTACGACGAGGCTATTAAGCTGCTGCCCGCTGGCGCTCCTGAGCGTGCTGACTTCCACAATAATAAGGCGGCTTGCTTCATCGGCCAGAAGAGGTGCGCTTCCCATCGGCGTTGGATACGCGATTGGCCACAAGAGTTGCGGGGCCGTGACGACCCAGCGTTTTGACGCACGCAAGTGGCTATGACGACCGTGTCGACAGGCCTTTTACAAATTATTATTCGTGTTCCCGAGTAGTCCCGGGATTGCCGGGCATCCCGGATTGCAGACTTCTATCCGTGGTCGGTCGAGGGCAACCCACTTCCGACACTCCGTATCCGCTGCAGTGCACGGCCAGCTGGCTCTGTCCACCGAAGGACCCTTCGTAATGTCTGGAGCCGACCGTAACAATCACCGCAACTACCCTGTGTTCTCGGCCTTTTCATTCCGAGGCGACAAGCTTGCGCGCAAGCCGTTCAACTTCGGTCCAGCCTTCTCACCCCACTGCTCAACTGCTCATGCCGCGCGCCCGCTCACATTACAAGCTCTAAGCTCTTCGCTCCTGCAATGCCAAGCTATGCATATACCCCGCAAACTCAAATCATTCCACCGGCCGGCTGGCCGACCACGATGACAGCGATCCACGCCCCGCTCCGTACCTTGCCCCACGCGCCCTCGCGCGCACTTCATTTCCCGCGTCTCCGTCCACTCACATGAGTGCCGCCCCCTCCGAAACACACCGTTCATCCCACCCCCGTCCCTATGTCCATGCGAACTCCTAAACCCAACCGTCGTTTCCCATTTGGGTCACCATGGACGATTCAAACCCACCCGCCCTCGCCCGCCAGTCCCCGCTCTCTGCTCTGTCTTTGCACCACCCCTCCCCTTCCACTGGCGAAGCTCACCCTCCCTCTCACTCTCACTCTCACCCTCACTCTCACGGACGACCCACCCGGAAGGTCAGCTCGGCAATCAGCTTCCCTGCCCTGCGCTGCCCTGCCCTGCTCTTCCCTGCCCTGCACCGGCCCCCATCGCTCCACCGCCTCACAGGTACAAGGAGGCCGTCAAGGAGTGCACCTCGGCTCTGGAGGTGGCGCCGAACAGCGTCCGCGCGCTGCAGCGCCGCGCCAAGGCCTACGAGCAGCAGGGCCTCTTCAAGCAGGCGCTGGCGGACGTGACCACCATCAATAAGACGGAGAACGCGTCGCCGGAGACGCAGGAGCAGGAGCGCCGCCTGCGCGAGGCGGCGGCGCGCCGCCCGGCGTCCGCCGGCGGCGTGGCCGCCGCCAACGGCGGCGGCGCAACGGTTGCGCGCGCCTCGGGCGCCGGCGGCGCCGCGGCGGCGCGCAACCTGAGCGCGCTGCAGCAGGGGCTGTACGTCGCCAAGTGCACCCTGGGTGATGAGACGAAGCTGGTTCACCTGTCACTGAGCAGCAACTATGCGGATGTGCTGGCGGCGGTGCAGGCCAAGTTCCCCAGCGCGGGTGGGTGCCGTGGGTTTGGGTCCAGTCCAGCGCGGGTGGGTGCCGTGGGTTCAGCGCGGGTGGGTCAAGCGCGGGCGGATGGGCTCTCACCAGGGATGACGGATGAGAGCTGGGGCTGCAGCGGGCCCTCTCTCTCCGGGCAACTTGGTCGCCGAGGCCTCGCCGTTCCTTCCACCGCTGCTACTCTGGTGGGGAAGGGGGCCCGTGGCGCGTACAGCCTGCCGCAGCACCCAGCACGTCTCGCAGCCGGGCGGTCCACCCAACCCCGCCCCGTCCATGTCCGGGAATCCCGCCCCCGTTAAAAATGCCCGCCAGTCAGCTTGGCTCTGCGGACTGTTTTCGCCTAACCCCCAGGCCCCTTCGTGCTCAAGTACGTGGACAAGTCGGGCGACCTGCTGACCCTGACCTGCAAGGCCGACATTCACGTGGCGCTGGCGGAGCTGATGCAGCAGTACCAGCGGGCGGTGGCGGCGCAGGGCAGCCACGGGCCCAAGCTGACGGCCTTCCCGCCGCTCAAGCTGCTGCTGGCGCCGGTGGCGAGCGCGGTGAGGCGGGCTCCCTGGGAGGGGGAAAGGCGGGAGGCCAGGGTAGCGGAGAGGGCACGGGGCGGGGTGGAGGCGGGTCAGCGAGGCGGAAGAGGGCACGGGGAGGGAGGGAGTGGTGCCGGAGCGCGGGGTGGGGTGGCGGGATTTTAAGTGGTCGGGGGTGGGTGGTTGGGTGACAGAGGCCGCCGGGTCGGGCTCCACGCCGACCAAGTTCGGGTACCCCATGAGTATCTGCGGCGTCGCGAGGACCGGCTGTGCCTGGGCTGCGGCGAGTCTGGTCACGCGATCACCGACTGCACGGACCCGGCCTGGCTGCGGCGTAAGGCCCGTCTGGACGCGGAGAAGGCTGCGGCTACTGCGCGCGCTGCTGAGGCTCAGGGCTAGGGCAAGGGCAGGCGCTGGTCCAAGGGTGCGGGCAACACATCACTTCCCCTTGCCCTGATCCTTGCCCAGACCCTTGGACCAGCGCCTGCCCTTGCCCTGAGCCTCAGCAGCGCGCGCAGCAGCCGCAGCCGCAGGCTTCTCCGCGTCCAGACGGTCCTTGCGCCGCAGCCAGGCCGGGTCCACGCAGTTGGTGACGGCGTGTCCAGACTCGGCGCAGCCCAGGCAAAGCCGGTCCTCGCGACGCCGCAGGTACTCCGACATGGGGTACCCGAACTTGGTCGGCGTGGAGACCGAGCCGGCGGCCTCAGTCACCCAACCACCACCCCCGGCCACCTAAAATCCCGCCACTTCCCCCATCCCATGGCACTCTGATAGCTCTTCCCTTGGGGGTATGTATGCGCTGGGCGCCAGCGTCGGAAGGGGCGGGGGGGGGGCGGAAGAAGGTGCGGCGAGTTTGGGCGGAAGCGGGGCCGGTGCAGAGACGTTTAGGATTGGCGTCATGTGCGGGGCCGGTGGCTGGGAGGCAATGGGCGCTCCAGGAAGGCGACTGGGGCCCTGTGGGCTGAAGCAGCAGCTTCTTTGGGGGGTTGATCGGCGATCCTGCAGGGGGCGGGGAATGCAATTGGTCGCCGACATGTGTGGAGTGTGGATGGCGAAGGACGGCTGTGGCCGCAGGGGCAAGGAAGGTCTCCTGGGCTGTGCCGCCACGGCCTGGCGCCTGGGCTGAGGGCCGTAAGCCCCGGCGGATGACTAGCGTGAATGCGCGATGCACGTCTTGCGAGGAAAGAGGGTCACTTTTGATCCGGGCTGTAGCCCACACGTCTGAAGCCGGAACGGGTGGTTACCAGGATGCGGGCCGGCCGTTGGTCTGTCGGCCTTTCGGGCGGGCGGGCGGTGGATCGTGCGGGCGGAAATTTCCACGCCCCGGGGCGCACAGGGCCGGACGGACAGGACATCAGGACGGACCGGTGCCGGCAGTACAGCCCGAGGGGGGGAGGACCGGGGCGACTGGACAGGACGGGACAGCGGGGGCCGTAACGGTGAAGGCCGGCGCGGCGTTGCAAAGTGGGACGCGGCCACATCAGCGCCTGTCTGTCTGTATGTCTGTTGCCCTTAACGCTCCTCCGGGGCCCCTGGTTCTCCGCCCGCAGGATGAGGTTCCCAAGCCGCCCTTTGAGGAGGAGTTTGAGCGGCAGCAGCTGCTGGCCATGCAGAAGGCGCAGCTGGCGGCCGCGGAGCGGAAAGTACGTTGGGGTCGGCGGGGGGGCCTCTCGTCCTCGGGGGCCGAGGCGGGGCGGGACGGAGGAGGCTCGGGTGAGACTGCGTCCATCGCAGCCCCCCGGCTGCGCAACGATGGAGGGGACGGGAGCTCCTACAGGGTCCCTCTCCCCTTCCGAGTGTTGCTCGGGGGGTTCTTGGTGACGGATGGCATAAGCGGGGTTTGGGTTGGGCCTCCCAGCCCAGCCCAGTTTCGTTCAGTCCCGCTCGGGGAGCCGGGCCGGGCTCAGGCAGCCTCAGGCGCCCGGTGCGGTTGCGCAGTCCCTTGTGCTCTGCCTGGTCTCGGCTACATACGTACATGGCCCACCCTGCATCTGTACCGGTATATGCTGCGCAACCTGCAAGGGGGGGGGTGCTCCTGGCTGCCTTAAACCAGGCGGTGAGCGCGGCAGCAGCAGCACCAGCCACATCAGCCGGTGGTCGAACGAGGATGGGGAGCAGGGATCAGGGACAGGCGCAGCTGGTGGACCGGGAAAGGACAGGAGAGTGGCGGTTGGGTGCACCGGAAATTGCGGACTGGTTTGCCGCTGCAACGGGCAGGAGGGCATCTGGGGTGCCTCGCCCCTACCACAGGTGCCGCGTCAGCTTGCCTCGTGGTGTACCTGGAACGCCCTAGCCGCCTTTCCCCCCAGCCCCTTCCCGCCCGCGCCAGTGCGGGCAGCAGTGTGCACACGGAAAGCCCGGAAGACCGTCGTCCCCTGGGGGGTTCCGCCTCCGCACTTTCCACGCCCGATTGGTACTCTGCCAACCAGCGCAGACCTCCCCTCCCCTGCACCATCGCCAAACCATCACCGCTCATTGGACTCGCCCCCCTTCCCCCTCCCTAACGCTTCCTCGTCACCGTTACCCCGCCGCCCCGCTTCCCTTACCTCGCCCCCAGGGCGACGCCTCCGCCTCCCAGTCCTCCGCCTCCGCCCCTCAGCCCTCTGAGGAGATCCACCTGGACAGCTGGCTGGTGGACTTTGCGCAGCTGTTCATCCAGCAGACCGGACTGGAGCCGGACAAGTAAGGGGGGGGTTATCCACGTGTAAGGGGGGGCGGGGCGGATGCCGCTTTGGGAAGACCGTGGCGTCTGGTTGTTCCAAGGGGTGCGGGTTTCGGGGTTTTAGGGGGCCATAGCCGAGGAGGGAGGCTGCGGAGATGGACATGGACGGAAAACACGGCAAGGGAACTGGAGGAGGGCACAGTCTGCGAAAGTACCTTGGCGCAAACGAACGTTCTCTCCCCCCCCCCCCGCCCCCATCAGCTCACCGGTTCCCAGATCCCTTCCCTGTTCTGATGCACCCATCACTCCTTCAAAAACCCCCATAAACCACATTGCCTACCATAATGCGTTCGTTTGTCAGCTTCAACCCCAGATCGTCTCGCCGGTACCTTCACCAACCCCCAAACCGCACCCGATCCCTCAAGACGCCCCTCCTCTTGACCTCCCACTCCTCCTCCCCCTCCTCCTCCTCCTCCGATGTCCCGCAGGCACGTGGACCTGCACAACATGGGCTGGGACTCTGTCAGCAAGGCCCTGGACGGCACCATCCACTCGGACGCCGCCGTGCCGCTGTTCGACAAGGCCAAGGACAGCTTCCGCGACGTGGCCTGCACCGGCCTGGCGTCATGGGGCCAGGTGCACCAGCTGCTGGGGCAGCGCGCGCTGGAGGCGGCGGCGCGCGCCGGCAAGGCTGTCGAGGAGGTGCGCCCCGCCGTGCTGGCGGAGTTTGCCGAGGCGGAGCGGCGCTACCGCGAGGCGCTGTCCTACAACCCGGATTTCTTCGATGCGGTCTGCAACATGAGCCAGCTGGAGTTTGAGCGGTGCAAGCTCAGCGCCGGACTGATGGCGCACCCGGAGCCGGCCAAGTGGGTTCCCGGGGAGCGGGAGCGGGGGGGGGGGGAAGGGGGGAAAGGGGTTCCGGGCTTCGGAGGCGGGGGGCTGGGAAGGGTGGGAGGCGGGCGTGTGTGTGTTTGGAGGGAGGGGGGAGGGGTAGAGGGAGGCCTTGGGCACGGTGTGTGTTGGCTGGCTAGGGCGGCGTGCTTTGGCTGGCAGCGGGGGTTCAGGGCACAGCGGGATCTGCCAAAGTGGGCGGTGGTGGGGTCCGTGGTAGTGGGGGGCCGGGGTGGTGGGGTAGACGAGGAAGGGAGATGGGGGTTGTGGGGGTAGGAGGGTTTGCGTCGAGGACGTGTAGGACGGTCGCCGCGGCAGGCGGGCGCATCCGCAGCTGCCGTCACCGCCTCCGTCAGCTCCCTGCCCCTCTCCCCTCCCTGCCCCTCTCCCCCCCCCCCGACTAGGCCCGCGGAGAGCAGCGCGGAATCGTCCTCGGCAGCAGCCCCCGCCCCGGCCGCTGCCGACGGCGCCTCTTCCAGCAAGGGTGCCGAGCAGGCTGCCGCGGACGGCGCTGACGCGCTCAACGCCGCAGCGCACGCCGCTCTGGCGAAGCTGCAGACGGAGGCCGTGACGGCGGCGCGGAGCGGCTTCGAGTCGGCGCTGACCTGGGCGGACCGGGCGGTGGCGCTGGCGCCCAGCATGGACGCGCGCCAGAAGGAGGCGCAGGCCAAGGTGCGGGGAAGGGGAGGGAGGGGACGAGAGGGGTAGGAGGAAGGGAATGAAGGCGGGCCCAGGGGCCGAGGGTTGACTGGCTTGCTGGGGCGGCGGCCAGGAGTTTTGTGCGGCAAGGTGATCGACGGGGTGTGAGGGAATGGGCGTGAGAGGTGAGACAGGGCGGGGCGGGGTGGACGGGGCGCCCTGCAGGCCGGGGCACGAAAGGGGAGGCGGCACGGCAGTGCCCGCAGCGGTGGTTGGCGCCGAGCTCAGAACGTCCTGGAGTTGAGAGTTGAGGGTGAGGCCCGAGAGCCATAGCAAGGGCGGAGGCGGAAAGGCCGGGCGCGAATGCGACTACATTCCGGACGGCCCCCCTTCCGGACCGCTTTGTCAGCACACGCGCCATCCCCTTCCTCCGTGCCCTTCCTCCCACCTCTGCCAGGCGGCCGAGTCGGGCCAGGCGCCGCCCGCTGCGTCGTCCGGCTCGTCTCCTGCTGGGCAGCAGGAGTACGACTTCAAGTCCCAGGCTCTGGTCCTCAAGGGCAACTTCATTTACGAGTGGAGCCAGATGCTGGCGGCCACGGGTCAGGAGTGGAAGCCGGAGGTGGAAAAGGCGGTGGCGCTGTTCCGGGAGGCCGGGTGCCCCGAGAAGGACATCCGAATGGCGCTCCGGAACCATTTCAAGGTACGTTGGGGGGGCGGGGGGTGGTCCGGGGGGGAGGAGAAGGGGCGGAAGGGTGTCGGGCGGGGTTGCGGTTGAGGTCCGTGTGTGTGGGGGGGGAGTGCGAGGTGGAGTGCGTGAGTTGACGGGACGGATGGGAGGGAGGGAAGGGGAGGGACGCGGCGCTGCGTGGCAGCCACCGGAGGGGTGGCCGCCCTCTTAACCCAAGGTAGCACCGATGGATCCATCCGTACCGCACCCGCGCTCCACCTGGCTCTGTCCGTACCTCCGCAACTGATGTGTTCCGGCGCACCCCTTCGGATCGCCACCACGATTGGATCGATGGTCGTGACTTGCAGTCGGAGGAGCTGGACATTCCGGCGGAGGAGGAGACACCGGCGCCGGCCGCCAAGGAGGAAGCCAAGGAGGAAGCCAAGGCGGAGCCGGAGGTGGAGAAGCCCAAGGCCAAGGGCCTGCCGTCGCTCGAGGTGAAGAAGGCCAAGAAGTAAAAGCGGCGGTTGATTGGAGGGCTTTGGCCGACCCGTGGGTCAAGGTCCGAAGGCGCGGCGGTTGACTGAGCGACCCGCGGGTCACGGCTGCCGCTGACTGCCTCCGCGCGAACGGACGCGGTGGTGGCGGCGGCGGTGGCCACAGGCGGTGTAGCGGGTAGTTGGTGCGGGTTTGGGGTTTGGGGGAGTGGACTGGGGGGGCTGGGGAAGCACGGAAGGACGGGGCGTTGTACCTGCAGTCGCCAGGCCAGGGAGCTGGTACTTGGAGCGAGTTGCAGCCACGGCAGGCACAGCTCGCTGCAGGCGCTCCCCCAGGCCCAGCAGAAGTCCTCTTTCCGGGCCTGCAAGCCTTTTTCTTTGGGGTAACGTATCTATCGGTGGGAAAACTCGAAAGCAGCCGGCAGCGTGCCGTCGAAATGTGTAAAGAGACGGACCTGTGGGATGGGTCCGTCTCCCGCCGCGCCAGGCGGGCTCGGCGCACGTGCCGATCGGGGTGGGTGGGTGGGTGGGTGGGGCTGTACTGGTAGTATTGCGACAAATGTCGCAGGCTGGAGGTGCGTGGGCGGGCACCAGGGCTCGCGTGGCGGATGCGGCGAAGCTCTTGGCAGCGGCGCAGGCACAGCAGTTGCGGCCCGCTGCTGCAGCGGCGACGGCCGCAGCCGCTGCGGCGAGCTTCCACCGAAGCCACAGCCCAGCGGCGTGTACCGGTAAGCGGCGTCCGAGCGTAATTTGTTTTCTAGCAGACGGGAACGAGACTTAAGAGGGCCCGAGCGACTGTCCACGCTTGGCCTTTGGCTTGAGCTTCCTGGTTGGCGTTCGTTGCTTTTATGGGCCGGGCAGCCCGGGCCCCAGGGTGAGTTCGGACCCGGGCCGAGGCCGGCTGCTGGCGTCGGCTTCCGGCCGCGGTAAAGGGTCTCGGTGCGGCACGGAGCTGCGGCGCTGCCGCGAGGCGGGGCTTCCACGACACCGGCGGGTGCGGCCCTCCTGGGTCATGTGGAGATTGAGGCTGGAGGGTGCGCGCTGCGGGAGGTAGGAACCCCGGCAGGATGGTGGGTGGACGGCGGATGGTGGGCCGGACGGTTGTCGGACGGATGGTCCCCCTCTGCGCGGGGCTCGCTGGCCAGGTGGCCGAGGGCAGGTGCGTTGACTTGCGTTGGGGTCGGCTGCCGGCCCGAGCTCTCGGCATGTGAGAGCCGATGTGCGGCCATTGGTGCCCGGCGTTTGCACGGCTGGTGCTGCGGGGAGCGGTCTGGGAGATAGGGCCTGCTGGGCGTTTCCATTACCGGCGCCGCGTGCCGGGGAGACGGGGCCGGCGCGCGGGCGATTCGCGTCAAGGCGCTGCTTGTAGGAGAACTGCGTCTGGCGCAGCTGGAAAACAGCAGCAGAGTGTTGGGGCCCCGGGATTGATGGTACCGCCGATAGAAGGTGTCGCGACTTGACGCGAAGCGAGCTTGGCACCTTTTGTGTAAACATTTGTGTGTCGTCACGGCGGATCTTCCCTCTTGACTAACCTAGCTTTCAGCACGGGCACATCTCTTGGTTGCTTTTGGGTGCCGGCCGTCGCCAGCTGCGAAGCTGCTCACAGACGGCTGAGGCAACGTAAAACGACAACGAACCTATTTCATCCGTCCTGTTAGAACCTGGCAGGAACAGTAGAACCTGGCAGGAACAGTCGGCTGGCTGCGTGGAGGATGATGTGTCCTGTACAGTCACGATTCCGCTCTAAGTCGAAGATGATCCAGTCGTACGGCTGCAAACTGTGTCGGAAGGCTTGCACTCCAAACAGATAATCCTAGAACAAAAGCGACCGACCGCGTTTGGTGGCTAATAGCAGGGAGCCAGAGACGCACTGGCCCGCAGAATTACAAGCTGGACGAGAACAATTAGTGCAATTTACATTTTTGTTGGCCCCTTACCCCTAACGAAATTGACGCTGGATTTATCTTGAGTAAAATTACGGGAAAATGTTCCGCTTGGAGAAAGCCTTCGGCGTGCAGGGACGGCGGCGTGCAGTTAATTCAGCGCCCGGCATTCGTCGTTACGGAGGCGCGCAAAAAGTGCACCTCGCAAGGCCAGGGCTCTCTGTACGCACGCACGTAGCCCAGGTCAACGCGCCAGGCAACGTAAATCATGGCGCCAACGGCAGTGCCCCATCACCGGCGTCAAATGTCAGCATCGCGGCGGAGGCGCCTCCGACAAAGCCGTCCATGACCGCGAACCTACTGCTGCAGTGTCCCGACCAAAAGGGCGTGATTGCTGCTGTCAGCCAGGTAGGATGTCCTCTTGCTCTGCCTGGGGTTTTCGCGCCGGGGGCTCACCAGGCCGGCTCGGCACTTGGACTGTCCCTGCAACCCTGGCTCGCCGCGAGCTGCCCTTGCCACCGGAAGTTATGCGCGCTCACTCCAAGTTGCGATGGCCGCTCAGCATGCTGTAGGTCTTTCTTGCAACACTGGGTTCCGGGGTTGCCCGCTTGCCCCAACGGAAGGAGACACGTACGGCACGCACTTGCCGTCCGTTGAGTTGGAGTTGCCTAGGGAAAACGCGTTATCGGGCTTTTGCATGTTTGTGCATTTGGAGCGGGTCGTTTGGAGCATGAACCATGCTCCGGAAAAAGCAGGACGCCGCGTCTGGTCGACGAACGCCTCGCACTGCACTGCAACCGCGCCCCTGACATCTCCCGCCCCACCCCCCTTCGCTGAACAGCTGCTGTATGGCTTCGGCTGCAACATCGTCTGCAGCGACCAGGCAAGTCGGTCGCACGGCACGGCCAGGCCGCAACCTGCGGGCGGGCTGCCTGACTCCCAGGGGGGCCGCGGGACAGCAGCTGCAACGGCGCCTCTTGCCGGGGGGGTCTTGAGCCACGCCTGGGCGCTGGCCCTTGGCGCGCATCCGTCGACCGACAGCGCTCGCTCGGATGAGGCGAGGGGCTCAGCGCATCTCGCCGGCCTTCCTTTTCCTTCGTATTGACACCTCCAAATTCCATTCCAACGCCGGTGACCCAAAACTTACGTGACCGGATCATCAACCCGGGGCCCTCCAACCCAAACGCTGCCGCCGTCCTTTGGCCTGGTCGCAACAGTTCTCGGATCAGAGCACGTCCATGTTCTTTCAGCGCATCACCTTTGACTTCTCCGACATTGTGATCGGGCCCGGCAACACGGCCATTTTGGAGCGAGCCATTGCAGAGCTGGCGACACGGTACGGCATGAAGTGGCAGGTGCGTACGACGGGGCGGGCAGGAGGTACTGCGTGAGCCAGGTCGGAGGAGCCGCCCGCGCCGGGGTCGAGGTGGAGGGAGGCCGTGGGTGTACGGCAGTGGGCGTTGTCTGCTGGGACTGGACGGGCTTGCGCTGGTGGGGCTGGGGCCGGAATCTCACTAAATGTGGGCGGTCCCGTTCTTCCCCGGGGGCACCCCGCCGCGTTGCCAATTCCTCAGACGTCAGACCTCAAAGCTTTATGGATCGAGGCTCACTAAACCCATTGCCCGCGCTGTGGCGTTCTTTGCCAACACATTCCCTGCTCGTTCCGTCTTTGACCGCCCGCTGGCACCTACAGATCTCGTACAAGGACAAGATCAAGCGCCTCGCCATCCTGGTGTCCAAGCAGGTACGGCATAATGTCGTACTCGACCGTAGTGGGAACGGCAGTCACGGGCAGTAACAAGCAGCAACATTGGCCGCAGAGGCCGCAAATTCCACCTACTGGATGCTCCGAGCGTCACGCTCGCGCCCTTGTCGGCCGTCACCATGTTACCGTATCTCTCTCTCTCTCTCTCTGTCTCTCTTTCTCTGTCTCTCTTCCCCCTTGACCAGCCGCACCTGGTGTCCTGCTTTGTCCTCCACGCATCTGTGCGCTCCGTTGCTCGTTTCCCTCGCCGGTTCCCACCTCGCTCCCGCTCCGCGGTCACAATGCACTTTACTCCTCCCGCCCTACCCCCCTGCCCCGCCCCCCGCGCCCCTCCCAGGACCACTGCCTGTACGACTTGCTGATTCGCCACCGCTCCGGAGAGCTGCGCTGCGAGATCCCACTCATCATTTCCAACCACCCCGACCTAAAGCACGTGAGCGACCGACCGACTGGGGACAGGGCAGGCCGGGCAGCCGGGATGGGAACATGGGATGGGGTAGGGCCGGACTGGGCCCGGGCACCGCGTATGTGCGGGTGCGCATCCGCGGGGTCAACCCCCCCCCCCCCGTGCGTCTGCGCGCCTGTCTCCCTTCCCCCCCGCTTCAGCCAGGCCCGGCTGTACACCCTCCGCGGCTCTGCCTTTTCCCTCCCTCCCTGACCCGTCCTTCCATCCCGTCCCTCCCACCTCCTCCCCCTCCTCCCGCGCTTTCCGATTCCCGCTCCCCGCCGGCCCACCCACCCGCCCACCCACCCCACAGATCGCGGACACGTTCGGCGTGCCCTTCCACCACCTGCCCCTCTCCAAGGACCCCGGCAGTAAGGAACAGCAGGAGGCAGCCCTGGAGTCGCTGCTGGCCCGCGAGCGCGTCGACGTCATGATCCTGGCCCGCTACATGCAGATCTTCAGCACGGCCTTCTGCGAGCGCAACTGGCAGCACACCATCAACATCCACCACTCGTTCCTGCCCGCCTTCGAGGGCGCGCGCCCCTACCACCGAGCTCACGAGCGCGGCGTCAAGATCATCGGCGCCACCGCCCACTTCGCGACCGCGGAGCTGGATGCGGGGCCAATCATCGACCAGGCCGTCACGCGCATCACGCACCGGGACAGGTGGGTACGGCAGTACGACACGGTGGGTACGGCATCTGCGACGCGGTGGTGGTGTGGGTGTTGCGCCGCAGTCGTTGGTGGTTGCGCCGCAGTCGCCGTGCACGGCATGCGGCCTGAGGAGGGGGGGAGCGCGCGTGGGAGCGTAGCAGGACTTCTCGGTAGGACTTGCAACTCCCTCCGTGAGACCGGCGGCGTCGGCCCTATTCCTCCACGCCCCTTCCCCACGGTTTTCTCGACGTTTTCTGCCCCGCATCTGCCCTGCGTCTCGTTGAAATCTTGAGGCGTCAATGCCCTACATCATGCCGCACGTCCCGCCACGTCGCAGCGTTGAGGACATGATCCGCAAGGGTCGCGACCTGGAGCGACTGGTGCTGGCGCGCGCGGTGCGGTGGCACCTGGACGACCGGGTCATGGTGTACAACAACAAGACGGTCGTGTTCGAGGACTGAGCGGGCAGGCAGAGGCGGAGGCGGAGGCGAAGCCGGCAGGCGGAGGGGTTAAGGGAGGGGGAGGCGGCGTCACCGACAAGACGCGCGGCGAGGTCTCGCGGAGGGCCGCGGAGGGTACATCGGTGATCAGCGTCGGAAAGAGGGTCGTTGCGTGGCTTCACCGCCTCCGCCAGGAGCGGAGGCAGGAGCGAGCCGCGCGCTGCGTCTTACTCGGCGAGGGACTGACGCAGGGGCGGAGCCGACGAGGGGAGTGATGACTTGGCTGGCTGTGTACGGTACATGCAGAAGGTTGTAGGGTGACATCACTTATTGGGTGGGGCAGTGTGGTCAACAATCAGGATGAGGGTGGGCGCTTGCTTGTTGTCCACGGGGGGTGGGGCCAAGTCGCGGGGGCGCGGGGGCGCTCTGCGCACGCGTCGTCCGGGAGACGCTCCGGATGCCCCGCAATAAAGACAACAACAATGATAAATGGTAACAATCATTAAAACGTTCGGATAACACAATAAGTAACTGTGTGTTGTGGGACACGGCGCACGGGACCAGCCGGAGCTGTGCCCTTGGCCTTGGTTGCCATCGCCGAGACCACCGCGACACTTCACTGCGTCCTCTCCTTGCTCGTCGCGTGGACGTGACGTGACACAGGCTTCACGCTCTGATCGACCGCGCGCCGGGCATGGTACGGAATAAGGGCGCACGGGGCCAGCCGGGGACCGCATGGTGAGGTTCAAGGGGCCACCGCGGAGGTTGGGAGGCGCCGTCTGGTGGGAGGCGGAGCGGCGCGTGTGGGGGCATGCGCGGCTGTGGGAGTGGACGTGCTGGGACACGGACACGGACACGGACGCGTGTGGACTTGGGATTGGCGGGTCGGCGAGGGCCGCGTGCGGGGTGACATGCAGCTTTTATCACGAGGAGCGCGCGAGTGGAGAGGATTGCGGCGAGTGTTGTGAGGCGGTTCCTGAATGGGTAATGAGGGTGAGTCGGGTCGGCGGCGCCCGCAATCCAGACACGGTTGGTGGCGAGTGATACGCGGGGTCCGGCGGCGGCGGCCTGCTAGGAACCCCACAATCCCGCGGGTACATGCATGTTAAGACGGGCGGTGGTGGTTGGTGTGGGACCCCGGGTTCAGGCGGGGGAGTGGGAGGGACCATGTGCGTGCGGGCGGCGAAGCGGAGGAGGCGTTGGGGTGGGTTGGCCCCCCGCGAGCCAAGCGGGGGCTGGCCGGTTTGTGCTGGCCGGGTGGCGCGCCCGGTGCTACGTACCGACAACGTGGCCAGGCGCTGGCGACATGCACACCGCGGCGTTGCCGGACAGCGCGCCGTGCCGGAGGGGAGATCATCGTTATGCGGCCCTGGAGCCCATCTGGGTGAGCTGTGGTCGTCGGATACAGGGCCTTGCGTTGTGCTTGCGCTGGGCTGGCGCAAGCGGTGTGTAACTTTTGGCTGTAACGAATGCACTAAGGCGGCCGGACTCAGCCGTGGGCTGGGGATGAACCGAGAGCGTGCCGACGGAAAAAGCCTTGAGAGGAAGCCGAGAAGTGGGGCGGGTACTCTGCTGGTGAGCCATCGTTGCTTCTCCCCACAGGCCACCACGCAGCCACGGTCGCAGTGAGAACCGTACCGGTCGCGGCTTCCGTGGTCTGCCCTCCAAAACCCCCAGATGCCGGGAGGTCCAGACAAGCAGGGAGTTGCCACCCGGCATGGGACCAGCATGTTGGCCCTGTCTGAGCTCCATATAATCTAGGGCCTGAAGGGCGAATTTCGACTTCGGGCCAGGAAAGGTCCTTAGAAGAATGCAACGCGTAAGAGCCAGCTCTTGCAGAACTACAGCCTCAATGTAACATGGCACGTCGAAAGACGAAGGTTACTTTGTGAGCTCGACAGAACCAGGCGTCCTTTTCAGAGTGTGACAGGGCTTTCTGGTTGCAATGTGGCGTAAACAAGCGTATTTGCATAAAACACTGGTACGGCGTAAGGCCCTGTTCGGGGCGATGTTGTTTTTGTATAGACCCGCTTGTGCACGGGAGCTCTCTCTCTCCTTCATTGGTTTAGCGAACCCAAAATGGGAAAGAAGGGCAAGGGTACCGGAAGCTTCGGTAGGTCTGCCCTGTCCGCCGCATTCTGCGCAAAAGGCGCCTTCTCAGAGGTTTCCTCTAGTGACTGTTGAACAAACGACTAATTCCTTACCCATATTGTGCATGTAGGTAAGCGCCGCAACAAGACGCACACTCTGTGCCGTCGTTGCGGTCGCACCAGCTACCACAACCAGAAGCACGTCTGCTCGGCGTGCGGCTACCCAGCTGCCCGCAAGCGGACTTGTGAGTATTAGCAGCTTGGTTGCTGGAGAGGGCACTGCTTGTTCGGCCCGTTGGGCGTGTTGTCGGCGCCGCAAGCCAATCTTGGAGCTGGTCCACGCGGAAGCTTTCCATGAAATTAACACTTTTGGCATACTGTGTTTCTTTTTAAAGATTTCTCTTTGACTCTTCGGGCTCCGCCACTGTTCGGACCTGCAGACCAGTGGGGGCAGAAGGCCATCGGCCGCAAGACGACCGGTACCGGCCGCATGCGGTACATGAAGACGCTCGCCCGGCGGTTCAAGAACGGCTTCCGCGAGGGTGAGCTGAGTTTGTGATGTACTGTCTGGCCTGCGGATCAGGGGACGTGTGAACCCCCGCGTACCCAACGTGTGCCTCAACCACCACTCCTGCACCGCTTCCCCTCCCCCTTCGCCCCCGTCAGGGTCCGAGGCCAAGCCCAAGGCTACGACCGCCTAAGCAGTGTTGTTGGTGAAGCGTGTGGAGCGCTGAAACTGTAACCATGGACGCGTGCAGACTGTCTCGATTTTATCGCCTCCCTGGGAGCAGGACAGCAGAGCACGTACATGTACGGACAGCACCTCGGCAGCAGCGGCGTGGCACGCAGCGGGGTACTAACAGACAGAGCCGGAGCAAGAAATCGGGGCTGACGTTATGGAGGACAGGAGCGCGGATTGGGGCGTCAGATGGGGGCACCGCAGCCTGGGTTGCGGCAGGCCGCCGGCCAGGTTTCTGCCACCGCTTGCGCTGTTTGCTCACGGCGCTTGGCAACTATGGCAAGCCGTAATGGGATGCTCACTGGAGCGGACTCCGCGGCAACATGGGGGCAGTGTCGTATCAGAGCAGGATAGCGAATGGATCTGTCTGCAGCGGACCGGTACAGCACATACGTCTTAAGACAGTCCGGTGGGAAGGCCCGCGAGGGCTGTCGGGGTTGGGAAGGCTCGGCCCTAGAGGGTTCTGGGGGCAGGGCAGGCGGATTCGGGCGGATGGCAGACATCGCAGTGTTCGTACCGTACACTATGAAATCCGTCCCATCTTCATTGTGGCCTAATGCCTTGTGGAGCAGCTGAGGTTGAGCATTTACATGACGACATGGACGCAGCATTTATAGCACGAAATGTGCTTCTTGGCGACCCACGTGCGAACCAGTGTGAACCGTATGGAATAGCTTAATTCGAAACCCCTAACCAAATAACCACTGAAGTGTTCCCGCGATCAAAAGAACCACTAGAATATTCCCTTGCACCTGCGCATGCCTGAGAAGTTGAATTTGCTGTGATTTGCGACACGGCGCGTAAGGTACGTCTCCATAATAAGAACGGCCGTGAAAGATTTGTGACAGCTAGTGAAGACCTAAAAGCCGGTCCCGTCATGACGCCGACTTCCTCATTTATGATCGGTGCCAAGATGACCGGCACGGTCTATTAAGGAACTGCGTGCATGGTAGGATGCTGTCGTACTACACAGGCTCAGCCCAGCACCTAGATCTCTTTCCCAGCGACTCAAAATTGAAGCCAAACGTGTATTACCACTTAGGAGGCTTTGCGCGCCCACGCAGTGTTTGCGCCCGTGCGAGCGGTGAGGTCCATCCAAGAGTAACTTTGCAACAGCAACAACCTCTGCATACCAAACCTTAGGCAGCGACCGAACGCCAATGCCCGAGGGCACGAAAAGCCAGCCCCCGTTTATTGTTTAAACACTGTACCATAACATTACGCAATACGAGCATCCTGAAATTGCCCGTCATTGTCGGCGACCCGGGAGGCCTTGTCAGCAAACGCATTCTGCCGAACACACCGCAAAACCCGCCATATCTCAACGACTCGGGCTCCGCGAAGCACCGCCAAAAGCCCTATCTTATTGAATTCTCCAGCCGCTCTACTCTCGAAAGGTGAAGGTGCCGGGAACAACGAAAGGAATATAGCCATACATGAGTCGAGAAGGCGCTCTACACGCAACTCAAGGCCCTCCCCTGACAAGACACAGGCCGCACTCAGCCCTAAGTGTCTGCCTTACCTAAACCTCGCTCACCGCAGTTAAAGACGACATCGACCGGGCGTCATCTGGTCTCGAAAACCAACCGTGCCCATGCACCAACCACCGCAACTGAAGAGTACGACCACGCCTATGCGCCCGACCGCAAGTGTACAGTACGACCGACGGCGTTGCGCTGACGCCGCATGAGACCACAGAAACGCCCCCGAACCCGAACCCCACTCGATTACGCGGATGGTGCTCCCGGCTGAGCCGCCATCATCGTAAGCCCATAACGTCAAGATGCGAACTGCAAGCTCTCTGGACGCCAAACCTCACGGGAAGAAAAGCCCCACTACGCTTGCGAAAGTGGTCGCGCTGCTCGCAAGGGCAATGAGCGGAGGCAATAAGGCCCCTCCCCAACTTCCCCGTGCGGTCCGAACGGCGTCGGCCCCTCAAAATCCGCTTTCGAAGCCCGCCTCTCAACGCCCCTCTCTTGCGGCCGCAGACCGATGACCACAGCCCAGGCCACAATATTACACGCGCAGCAAAGGACACGCGCACCGAGCAGCAGCGCAGGCGCTCGCAGCAGCTCCCTACGCCCCTTTACAGGGGCCGTACCCCCTCCTCTCCCCACGATCTGCTCCTCTCCCCTCTTCCTTCCCCAGCCGTGCCCCATGACACGCGGCCCCAAAGCCCCTTACTGCACTGCACTGCACTGCACGCGGTCAAAAAGCTCCCGCCCCGCCGCTGCTGCCCCTCAGCGGCCGCCCTACTTGCTCCGCTCCTGCATCATCGCCTCCAGGCTCTTGTAGTATGCTACGTCCGTTTGCGTCTTCGCCAGCGCGAAATCCAGCCGCTCGATCTGCTTGGTCTCCCGCTCGATGGCCGCCTCGATCTCGTTCTTCATCAGGTTCAGTCGCCGGAGGTGCAGCTGGGAGGCGCCCAGAGCCGTCGCGATGACCTCCTCCAGGGGGGACATCTCCCTGTTGGGGGGTACCGGTATAAAGAATGAATCGCAGCGGAGAAGGAGACGGCGGTAGCGAACGGACGGGAGGGGAAGGTGGAGGGGGAATGGACGTGTTTGGAACCGGAAAGGGATGATGCGCAGGATCGAGGCGGGCGGGGAAGGGGGGCGGGGAAGTCCGTTGGGAATGGCGCCCACAGCCGCAGCAGCAGTGCTGTGGGTGCGGCAGTGGCGGAGCAGCACCTGCTGTAGCGTGTAGGCAGCGGCGGCGCAAAGGGCGGGTGAGCGCGCGTGCTTCCAGCAGGGCGGCCCCGTCAGGAAGGCCCGCGCGGCGCAGGGCGGTGCTGGCGGCCGGCAGCGGCGGTGCAAAGGCAGCGGGAGACGCGGGACAGGGCGGGCAGAGCCCAAGCGCCTGCGGGTGTTCTTGGCCGGTCCGAATGCCACAGGGTCTGCGGCGCCTCTGACTCCCGCTCCCCTGCTCCCGTCCTCTCAAGGAGGACGGGAGGTCCCCACCGTCTCCATTTTCCCACACGCACACACAACCTCCGTCCCCCAGGCCCCCATCCCGTTTCCCAAGCCCATACATCACCGAACACCGCGACCCGGCGTCGCCACGAGACCAAGTGTGTGTGTCAGGAGTTTTGCCGTACCTGCGGGCGGGCGCCGCTGGTACGTACGGCTCCGGCGTGTACTCTTCATCCGAGCCGTACCCGCCGTACGCGTCCATTTCCGCCTGTTGCCGTGCCAGCGACTCCTTGAGCGCATGCCGGAACGAGTCCGTGAAGATCGGCTTGTTGAACATCTCAACCTCGTTCTCGTGCGGCTCGGGATCCACGGACTCCTCATATCCCGACCCCGCGTCGTCGCCGTACAAGGGGCTGCGCTGCAGGGCCTGCTTCAGGGCATCCTTGAAAGCGTCCGTGAAGAAACCCCCGCCGCCGGATTCGGTGTCTACCTCCTCGCTGGCGCTCTCCTCCACCAACTCCTCTGCGTCAGTCCCGTTCTGGTACCAGCCGTTGCTGTATGCAGCCTCGGGGTCCTCCGGCTGTTCTTCGGACTCCAGGCTCCGCCAGTCAGCCGCGCTCGCCCCCCAATGGGCCCCGTCCTCGTAGCCGTCGTGGTTGTGGTATCCATTGCTGTTACTCACATACACCGTACTCGACTCGTCGTAGGCATACGAGTGGCCAGCGCCGTTTCCGTTGCCGTTGCTGCCGTGCTCAAGCTCAGTGCGCCACGATGACCGCCATGAATCGCTCCGAGAAGAGCTGGAGCGTGCAGAAGCCGATGATCTAGGCACGACGAGCGCTCGGCCGTGATGCAGCGGCAGCGGTGCTGCCTGTGGAGGAAGGGCAGGCAAGCGTTCGGTTCACATGGACTATCAGTCAGCATAGCGGAAGCTTAGGACACTATGCCAACCAGTGCGCCCTCAACAGTTCCTTTTACTTGCCCGCAGTGACATGGATGTAGAGCATTGCGGCTGAGGCAAGGGCGCGGTGGTCCGAGCAAGCATAGTGCTGACGTCGTGTGCAAGTTTAGGAGGTTCCTGGCCAATCCCTTCAACTCCGCGCGAACATATGTAACAAAGTCAAAGCGAATACTTTGCGACCTGGCCAGATACCTGGCCAGAACGGGATAAGAGGTTCCGGCATGTCGTACATGAAACGGCATTTGGCACTTATCCCCAAACTGTGACACAGCTTAAGGCTTCTTTATGTCATCTTGCATAGGCATCTTTTGATGTGAACCGATTGATGCGGGCATGGCTATTCCAGTGTGAAGCGGTCGCGTTCCGTAAACACCGAGCGTAAAGCTTCCGACATGGCTGTGACGCACGCAAACGCTACGTGTATTATCAAATGTCACCATCAACAGCTATTATTATACTCTGGAGAACTGGATATGGCAAGGTGCCGTGTGCCACCGCTGGAGCCCGAGCAGACCAGCTCTTCGCAAGTCGTGCCGACCCCGTGACCAAGATTAAGTCGTTTGACAGTTAATCCAGAGGTTAAAAGCGTATCCCGAGCCTGACACAGTCGCGGCCGAAGCCTAAGGAGAGCCGGACGAAGCAACCAGAGACTCCATCCGGAACAGCCACATCACAGAGCAAGCTCCGGGCAGCGAGCACCCGCTGCAGAGGGATGACGACCGCTTGAAAGGGGAGGAGCCAACCAGGGCACCCCCATTCGCCGTCTACCGGTACCAGCCAACAAACGTCAAGGCACCCTACCAGGGGAAGCTCACAGCGCAACGGCTCAAGGGCGGCTCATGAATTCGGCGGCCACGCCTAACAAAGGCAACGCAAAAAGCCGTGAACTCACCTACCACGGCCCGGCAGCCGCCCCAGGGCCCGTGTTGCATCGGCCACCCAACGTCTCATACACCCTCGAGCCCGCTGTAGCGGAACACCGCCATACCCATTGTCGTCCCAATGTCATGAGCTCATGAGCTTTCTAGCGAGCCTGGACGTCAGCAAGGGAAAGCCGGCGCAACAGCCAGCGTCCGTGGGCCACCGTGGGCATCACCGGAAGAGTACGGCATGTGATGCGGTCATACGCTCATACCTGGCAGCTGGCACACTGACTCAACCTGGCATCGCACCGTGACAGGCAATTACTGCTAACTAGCTAGCTCATTCATTTGGAAGCTCTAGAAGTTGTACTTTCGGCCCATAAAAGACACTCTTCGGATATCATCAAGGCCCGGGCCTTGCAGTATTGCCAGCATCCAGCCCCAGCGCTGCCCCGGCATCGACGCCAAACGCTGGCTCGCGGACTCGAGGCAGGTCCAACAATGCGCCTGCGTATTCCTCGCTTGGGCGCATGCTTACCCAGGGTCAAGGCGGGCGTATCAATCAGATACTCCTCCGCCCGACGGTTGACTGACCAACTGTCCCCGAACTCTCATCCCAAACGGTTACATACCTCGTCACGTTACCTGCGATTTCTACTTCTCACGCGCACACACTCCCTCGCATGCCATCGTTACGATCCCTCCTCTCAGCTTTGAGACTCCGCAAATATGTGTGCGTGTGTGTGTGTGTCACGGACCGCATTCGCAGCATCTGCCCTCGCCATCTCCGCAGTCCTCCGCTACAGTGCACGGCCAGCCAGCCCCCAAGACTCTACCCTCCCAAAGGTCTGTACCCTGGAGCCCACATCGGCAAAGAAATATATAAAAAAATCGCCGCGCACATCTTGCCCAGCGCCTTCGGCGTTCGGCTCGCCAAACGCCTACAGTCTCGGGGCAAGCCTTCAAAAATCTAGCACGGCAAACCTGCGGCAAACCTACCTAACACTAGAGGCTTAGAAACCATTTCAGTGGCGTGCCCCGCCGGATGCGCACATGTCCAGAGCCGAAAGCGCAGATTTCGAGGTAACAGTAGCATGCACGAACAACAAGAACGAAGCCTTTCGGCGCGCAACGACGAGAGTTTGGTCGACAGCGCTGCAGGCCCAGTCCGAGATCCTTGGCCCCGGCCCCGGCCCCCTTGCGACCCAGGGGGGTGGCGGCGACAAGTGTCCGCCGCGGTGCCAGGCCACCTGCCCAGCTAGCTCTAGCCTACCGAGGGCCTGGAGCCCCCTGGTGGCCTCAACAACAACAACAACAGCAACAACTGATGAGGAGGGGGCCCGCGTGCCTCCGCTGCGCAGTGCTGGCATACCGCGATCGCCCTCCACTGCCGTTTGCCGTCCGACCAACCATCATCAACATTCCACCCAGCCACATTCTTTTCTTTCTGTCTTCACTCATCCAGAGCTCGCCCCGACCCCGGTTCTGCTACGGGCTCCGAAACACCCTACCCGACAACTGCCCCCCGACGTTAAGGCGGATGCGCCTCCCACTCACCCGTATGTATGTCGCGCGCCCCCTTGTGATGTGCACACCGCCGCGGCCCTGCTGCACCGTATTCATTCATTACATTTGCAGGGCTTGCGCACCGCCTCCAAGATCCGGCTGCCTGCTTTGCTACAGCCGGCGGCTTCGGAGCCACCTTCTGGCCCCTCCCCAACAAACCGCAGCAGCCAGGATGTGAGGCACCGTCGCCTCACTCCGAATCGCTGGCTTGTGCTGCTCGCATCAAGTCCAGGCGCGGGGACATTGGCTCATGTCCGCATCGGCGCAGCACAGGAACCCGCCGGCGGTGCCGAAGAAACGACCACCGCTGCCGGTTCTGTCTTTGTGCATGCACTCGCCGCAGGCGGGCCGGTCCGGGAACTGCCGCTCGCTGCCTTCGGTGCACAGCGGCAGCGGGTCAGGACCATCTGGGAGGTTGGGGCGGGGCGCGGGGGGGAGGCAACAAGGGCCGTCGGAATGGGGGAGATGGACAGAGATCGGGGATCAGGAAAGTCGTTGGGCGCGCAGGAGGGTGCTCTTTTGTTAATTTTTTAATTCGTTAATAAGTGACGTTTGAGGTGGTTTTAGGCTTGCCTCGGTCCCCGAGGAAAACAGTCACCCGGGGCATTAGAGGCGCCTCCTGCCTCCTGTCTATGCCACGCCGTACTCCGTACCTAGGTCGCAGTCGACGAACTTGCGGAAGCGCTCGTCCACTTTGGTGTACTTCTCCGGCGGTACGTCAGGGTGTTCTTTCCGTACTCGCAGGATCTCCATCAGCGTCTCGAACGCGTCTGAGGAAGGAAACGGGTGGGGGTTTGAACGTGGTGTGGGGGCTGGGAGGGCAGGTTGGTATCTTGGGAGCATCCACAGCAGCTGAGGACCGGTGATTGCGGACGGGTACGTCTCAGATGGGAAGGCGGGGCCTGACTACCGCACATCCTGTACGCTCCTCCGCCGCCGCCCCTGTGGTCTTCGTCTTCGTTGAAAGGGATACCAGCTTTCCTTATCCTCGAACAACCCAGTCCGTGCAGTTGTGGCGGTACGCCACTTCGGGTAGTGGTTCGAAGCGTTCACATCCCTCCCCCAGGGCCCCCGGCAAACTCCACTGCCCAACGCGTGTGCAGCCGTCCATCCCCAGGGACCAGAGCTCTCCGTCCACCATCCGGGACCCAACTCCTTCGTTTTCCCTCCTCCCTCTCACCGTATCTTCCATCCTCCCCCAAGATGGCTCCCAGGCTGCTGCTGTAAAACATGTGCTGAGCAGCGCAACGCAGGCGCTTCTGCAGGGGGCGAGGGAGAGGGTGCAAAAGTGACGGGTAGGGACCGACGCCACAGGGATATTGCGCCGCCGCTGCGACCTCAGATACTCTCAACGAAGCGCAGGCCGAGAGAGAGAGAGGCCCCGACCTCGCATTACCTTTTACGGCGGAGTTTCCTTTCGACAGGCGGCACACCACCTCACCTTTACACGCCATGAGCCAGCAACACAGCACAGCACAGCAACAGCAACAGCAGCCCAACCCGGCAGATCGCAGCGCAGTGCAGCGCCAGGCACGCCGCACCGCACCACATCACAGCAGCCGCACAGACCAACCTGCTTCGCCGCCAGCTCCGTTTGGGTCACGGCGCCCAGGATGCGCGGCAGCAGGGGGATGTCCTTCTCAGCGACGCTGACGCTGAACTGCGTCCAGTCGATCTCCGGCTCGAAGGGCTGCAACACGTGATCGCCGATCAGCACCGGCACGCATCCCATGAAGGCCGCCAGGATTTGGCGCTTGCCGTAGCCACCGCCCACGGGGGCCAAGCAGAATGTGTGGGTGGAGATATCCTGTGGGGAAGAGGGCCGGGGATGGGGAGGAGCCGGGGATGGGTTGGACAAGGCCGCGTCGGGGGAGCATGCCCAAAAGTTGAGCCGAGGCGGCTTGGGGGGCACGGTGCGCCGAGGACATACGGTACTTCAGGAGGGCGAGGCCCTGAGGTGGTTGCCTCTACTTCGTTGCCGCACATGACTTGTACCCCCTCTCTCCTTCTGGCACGATTTACCGTCTATGACAGCACGAACCAGGACGCTTGCGCAGTACCGGCACATGGTGCGACCGCTGCGTCCCGTGGGTCGTTCGGAGCTCCCCCACTCACGTGCAGATACGTGGGGGTCCATGGCAACACCTTGAATCCCCTGGCCTTGCGGTGCAGCTGGTACACCTGCGATAAACGGACACGTTGAGCGAAGCGAAATGACTTGAGAGGATCTTCGGCATCTCAGTCCCAGTCAGCAGTGCAAACCGAACCGAGCATCAAACATCAACCTGCCCCTCCTCGTTCCCTCCAAATCAACCGACCTAGAGGGCTCCTCTAAACTATGGCTGCCAACCCAAATCTCAACCACCAACTACCAGCCAGCCATGACCCATCCAGCCAGCCTCAAACCAGCCCCCAGCCAGTCGCCACTCCTCACCGCTTGCCGGACGCCGAAGCTGTAGTCCACGTGTCCGGGGCCGCACAAGCCGGTGAGCTCGTCGGGGTCAGCACGATCTCCGCAGATGCGGCCCTGTCGGGTTTGCGGCGTGCGGCAGAAGAAGTAGGCTATGGCTTGGGCAATGGCGGCGACGCGAGCGACAGCATCCTGGCAGTGAGCATGTGTCCTGTAAAACCAGGTCTCAAAGGTTTATGCTGCCCGGAAGCGGGCAGGAGGGCAGCACAGGAAACAGCGAGGCTGGGGAACGGCACGTGCGGGCGGGGCGACGCTTGCAAGGCCAGGCCGGGAGGGGGAAAGGGGAAGTACCGTACCACAGCAGCACAGGGCGGGCGGCCTCACCGCGAAGAAGAGTGTGCCATTGCGCTCCAGTCGGCTGCCGGTCGCCCTGGCCTCCGCCTCAACGGCGGGGTTCATGGGCGATTCGTGTAAACCTTGCGGCAGGATCATCGTCGGGATCACAATATCCTGTGGCGGGCGGGCGCGGTCCGGGATTGGATAGCGGTCGGAGGGCGCTGGCGGGGTCGGGACTTTGGCCACAATTTGTTCCGCAGTACAATTGTTTAGTCATTCGTTGCTAATATTTGTTTACGGCAGCCATTTTGGCGTTATCGAATATACCGTATATTTTCTCAAGCCTCATTGTTCCACAAAAGCTATTTAGCTCATGCCATATGTACACACGGGTCGGGCTCTTCGTCTGGCTGGGCGACGGCAGCCCGGCGTCTCCGCAGGTCCTCGCCCGTCGCCCCGCCTTCCGCACCTTCCCGGGCCGGTGCGCAGCCTCCCACTTGGCCACCGGATGGTTCTCGTAGAGGCCCCAGTGCGTGAGCCACGTGACGTTGTAAAACGTGTCGTTCATCTCGTTGCGAAGGTTGGGCGGGTAGTCGTTGACGCTGCGGCGGGCCAAGCGGGGAAAGCCGGGGAAGCGGCGACACAGCGGGGAGGGGATTCGGGCTGTTGTGGCATGTGAGTGGGGGGACATGGGGCGAGGCACTCCGTCACTCTGCTGGCCAGATTCCCCAGATCAAACTGGCGGATCAACCCACCCCATGTCGCCTGTGTGTATGATGAGGTGCCGGTGACCGTGGTCCTTGGTGCTCCACCAGGGCCATGTACGGCGGATGTACGACAAGGCGTACAGCAGGTGCTCCCGTGCCATGACGCCGCGCGTGTTGACGGGGATAAAGTAATAGTCGGCCTCGTTGCCGTCGAGCGTGCGCATGCCCGACGACATCAGCCGCTGCCAGAGCATCAAGTGCACAGGCCGATCGAGCCGCGCAATGCCGAACCTGCAGACGCAAGGGAAAAGAGCGGGCTGGGGTCAGGAGCAAGCGGTACCTGCGGAAACGAGGTGAGCGTCGCCATGGTGCGCTCGTGCGTGTGCTCTCCTGCAGGCACCATCGTTCGAGAAGCCTGCTTCCACCTTCTCCTCTTTCACATGCTCCAATGCGGGTGAGTCACGCGCACACGCATACCGGTACGCGCAAGGTGGTACCGGTATGCGTAAGGTGGTACCGGTATGCGTGTACCGCCTTGCACAATACCCGATGCACCAAACGCCCTAGATTGCGGAAAGGGAGTACGGTACCTGACAATCACAGCACCCAATGACGAGCATTCTGCCGTACCATGACGTTAGGTTGGAGGGCAGGTCGTACACGTAGACCTTGACACCGGTCTTGCGCGGCTTGTAGTGCCCTTCCAGCAGCTGCGGCTTGCCATCAGGTCCCCAACTGATTGAACAGTCCATGCCCCAGTAGCCTGAGGCGGGCGCGTGACGGCGAGGGCCGTAACGGGGAGGGCCGTGACGGGTAGGGAGGGCCGTGACGGGTAGGGCCGTGACGGGTAGGGAGGGCCGTGACGGGGAGGGCCGTAACGGGGAGGGCCGTGACGGGTAGGGAGGGCCGTGACGGGTAGGGAGGGCCGTAACGGGTAGGGAGGGCCGTGACGGGTAGGGCCAGACTATGGGAGGGAGGGCCAGACCGTGCGGCGCGAAAACACATCGACGTTGCGGTAATTCTGGTGAGCCAGGACGCCTCCGTGGCGGCTGCAATGGTGGATGGCCCTGGCCATGGTTTCGGATCTTGTCCTAATTTTTATATCGAGATCTGGATCACGAGTTGTGGCCGTACCGGTCGTGGCAGGCTGGCTTTTCTGATGCCACCTCGGAAGTTTGCGGAGCACTCGAGTCGTCGCGAGCGGTCTTGCTGACGATAATGCGTTTTCCTGCACTCCGAAACCAGCATGTCTGACCTCGCCTTTACGCCGCCGCACCTCCGCCGCTAGCGAGCGAGTGCTGTCATCCCCCCTCCCCCAATATCCAAGGACGCCACAGCTCACCCTCCAAACGCCACAACCTGTCCCGTTCTGCGCACGAGGCCGCATGTTCAACCGGAGCCATCAGGCCAGCCCTCTTGATATGCGATTGCCGTCTCGAAAGCCAAAGACCGCTCTGTTTATCCGCCCGCACCTAGCTCGCAGTGGCACATTCCGGCGATGCACTTCCCCCGCTGGTTGCAGGAGTTGAAGCAGGGCACGTCCTTCCAGCACTCGTGCTTCTTGAGGGAGTAGTTGCTGCAGATCTTGGTGACGTTTGGGGCCACGTGGTTGCAGGAGGGCCCGGTAAAGTGCCGTGGGCAGTCGCACCTGGCGGCGATTCGGAGAGAAAGGGGGCGTGGGTTGTGGGAAAAGGAGGGCGTGGGTTGTGGGAAAAGGAGGGCGTGGGTTGTGGGAAAAGGGGGGCGTGGGTTGTGGGAAAAGGAGGGCGCGGGTTGCCGGAAAAAAGGAGGGCGTGCGTTGTGAGTGTTCAGGGGGGAAGAACATAGGTGGGTGGGTTGGGGACAAGGGCCGGACGGGGGCGCGCCCGGGCCGCGCGGGCGGTGGGAAGGTTGAGGGCGTCCTGGTAGACCACCGGCCTGGCACACCGGGATGCGTTAGAGTTCAGACGAATGGGGAAGTGGGAACGCGGCATGGAATGGGCGCCTACCCAACCCATCTGGCGACCTGCACGAGGATTTGAGCCTACGTGCTGGGCAGGTACGAGGCCGGCACGAGGGTATGTGCGAGGGTATGCGGCATCACTTGCTTGCATCGCACTCCAGCCTACCTTCCAAGCTCCTCGTTACAGACGCCATGAACATTGCAGCCACGCGGACAGCTGCCGTGGGATCCAGCTGCCACCAGTCGCTCCGCGGGGTTTCGCCGCAAGGCGAGCCGGCGTCCCCAGCCTCTTGGTGCACCTAGAAAGTCTTTCGAGTTCTGCGCCTTACATGAAACCGCAACTAAAATAAGGAGGCCCGTAACGACACCTGGGCTTGACCTGAACATCAAATCCCTATCAGAAGCAGTGAGGATAACCGTCCACGTTGCAAGGCGTGCTTTCAAGGTGACTGCATCGTGTATGACATGGCGGTATGATGGCCTTCTGCTGAGCTCTGGGGTCGACTCCTAAAGCAACGCCCGGTCGCCCGCGTTCAGAAGCTGCCGCAGATTTGTAAAACGCACTTGACAATTTTTTGCTATACGTTTAAAAAAAACTTCTGCGAAGGCTTTAACACTTGAATTGCAGAATTGGACGTACCTACGAACGTTAAAACCCGCTGGCCGTTGGGACGATCCGTACACCGGTACACGAAGTGTGATCAGCCGCTGGGTCAAACGGGCTTACGCAAGCCATCATACAAGCGGAAGGTATGAAACAGGAACCGGATGTATGCTTTTCCTCCATCAAGAAGTATTGTATTTGGTATCCTGGCCGTAACTTCACCTTCCGCCAACTGTCGTTGTGAATTTTTAAATGTCAACCCCGATGCCAACAGCAATAACATTTTTATATTGACGTAAATCATAAGGCAGAGGTTGTAAGAGATGGCAAGGGTCGTTCGGGTCACTCGATACCGTTGTTCGTTGGCGAATTAGCGAAACATGTCTTTAGCCACACCATGCCTCTTCACGGCAGAGGTGGCAATAGGAACTATCCCGCAGTGGACGGACGTCGGCGACCGAGAACCCATTAATACATACCAGACATACCAGTTCCCTTACCAATAGTGGCGGTGGTGGCGCTTAAGAACAGTAGATATTCCCCCAGTGGTCAGGGCACGCGGACTTAAGACAGAGGATGAGAAGCATGTGCTTTTGGACTGCCCAGCTTGTGATGGCATTCGTGTTGAGGAAGGTTTCCCCATTGGGACGGTGTGCTGGAGGCCGTGAAATGGGACTCTGCCTGTTTGGCAAGGATGCTGGAGCGCATCTGGGCTCACCGCAACTCAATTGTGCCGTCGGGATGTTAGTCATCTTTTCCTGCCAATGCATGTTGTTAATGTAGCGCATTTACCGTACCGACGCAATCTTTTTGCGAATAAATAATTAACTGTTTGGGGCCTCGCAAAGTGTCAAACAAAACTCGGAAGGGTCCCTCGCAAATATTTAAAGTTTCAAAAAAACTCCCAAGGCATCTCGCAAAATCTTCTCGCAAATATATATTATTTGCCGCGAGCTGTGGGGGCCGGCGGGAAAGGGCTGCCGGGGCTATGGCGGGCACGGCCGGTCGGGGAGTGACGGCGGTGGAGCCAACGGGGGCCGGCACGTCCCAGCCGGCAAGGGGCCGTGGCAGGCGGGGAGGAAGGGCAGCGGGGTGAGCGGGTGGACAGGCTGCTGCACGGGGGAGGGGAGCCGGGAACGCGGGAAGGCCACTACGAAAGGCAAGCAGCCCAAGGCAAAGCCCGTGGCTGTGGGGCGGATGGGTCATGGAGCGGATGGGTGGCGTGAAGCAGGTATGGCACCCGGTGTTTCCAGTTCCTTCAGTAGAATGCAATGTCTTTGCTCTGACGACAAGATGCGAGTTCGCAAACTATTACATACTGCTCAAGAGCTCGCAAATTTCAAAAGTTTACAAATAAACTCCTAACGGCGCCTCGCAAAATAATAGCGTTTACATATCCAAATTTTATTATTTTCTGGCCTCGCAAAATAACCGCGTCGCAAAAAGATTGCGTCGATACGGTAGGCGTTCTGTTTACGCTTGGGTCCCCGGCTCGTACGGGTAGTTGTTCGGGTATGGGGGTTACGCGCCCCCGCAACCAGGTAACACACACAAGATACAACCGGGAGGTCATGTTCTGACACTCAGCTCAATCCTGTCTTGCGTTGTGTTGAGGCTTCACGGTTCTAGAGGTAGGTTGAGGCAAACTGAAGTTCATCTCTCCGTGGAGACTTCCGCTCCGGCGACTGCGGTCCATGAGCCATCGGTCCATGAGCCATCGGCCATGAGCCTCACGAGCTTAAGGTCCACCCGAGCATCCTCTTTCTGCCGTCTGTGTCGACAACGTTTCGAAGCGGCGGCCCCAAACCAGCTGGAAGTTATAACCTTTACGGCAACTCCCTCCAGTCAGTGGTATGCTTCTGCGGGCCCCTGCGGGCCTCTCAGAAATATTTCGCGACAAAAGCTGTGCTGACCGCGCTGACAATTGCCGCCCATTTCAAAGCACGAGTTGGCAGCTCCTCGTTCTGCCCCGTTCGGTACCATTCCAGTAGCGTTCAAAGACATTCCCATCCCCGAAAGCGCATGGCCCCATGTATACTCACACAAGTGATTTGCAAGCGTTTTTGCGTCAAACTCGCGCGACGTCGTTGGTTTTTGTGCCGTTGGGGCGTTGGTTTTTGTGCCATTGGGGCGTAGGGTTTATCTATCTACCTAACTATCCCGCCGTCGCTGCACTTCCACACAGGACATACCCTTCCCAAAACCTCACACCACCAGATTTGCGATGTGTACGCGACACAAGATGTATGTGAACGTCCGGTGCATGCACAGTCCGCAGCGGCTCCACCGCTCGCTGTTTTACGAACGCCTCCGACCCGCCCGTACTGATATCAGTTTTCCGCGCCCAATCAGGGCCCGTGGAAAAGCTGCGTGTTTGAAGGCAGGAGCAGCTCAGGCGTACTTGGTTGCGCGTGCCGTTGACAGAGTTGAGGCCTGTTGGCAAATGTTTTGGCGCGACAACAAAACGACGTACGGTAGGCAGAAAAATGGCACAGCGCTTATGGAACAAATGACAGGTATCCTTCCCCAACGATACAAGTCGTCTCTTATAGACCATCAGGTCATTCCTAGCTAGCAGCTCGCGGTTTTTGGCCGTCATCGCGCAGTCCAATCGCCCGCAGCGGCCAGCAGCCAGCGCGATGTACATCTTTATTCCCTAGTCGCCTAAGTCGCCTAAAAAGTCGCCTAAAAATCAAAATCCGACTTCCACCGCCTTCCAGTCCAGTCAGCTCTGGTGACGGGATCCGGACTGAGCTCGGACCTGCTCGGACTCACCGTCACGCACGCTAGGAGCTAGGGCCCGACCGTTGGACACCCATACCGCAATGGCCAGTTGGCCCGTTGGCTCTGCTCTTCCCGAGTCAGGAGCCCGCTGTAACACCACCACCACCACCACCACCACCAACAACAACAACAACAACGAACGGCCGAGAGCACGAGTGAGGTGCCGGTGTATATCGTTTTCCCTGCATGCCCCGCTCGCCCCTGCTCGCCCGCAATGTTCGCCCACCAGACCCGCGACCAACTCCGCGCTCTCTGACCCGTCTGCCACTGGCATCAAGATGCAAGAGTGACTGCGTTGCCCAGATGTCAGCGGATGGGTGGTCAGACGTCTGTCTGTCCCTTACCCTAAACACTAAGCCCACGTCGCGTGGTGGCACACGTCTTGTGCTGGCATGCCATTTCGCGCACATGTCGTTCCATACGCACTTTGTGCCCATGGGCGTCTTGCTTGCCCTTGGGCCCACGGCTCGTATGGGTCGTTGTTCAGCTCGTATGGGCCGACGCAACCCCAACCAACGTAACAGGCGAATACACGTCGTACGCTGTCGTACGCGTCCTGACAGGGATTGAACGCATCCCGCCTCCGCCCACAAACCCTGCCGGCCATCTTTTTGCGTCCTACTGAAAGCCACTAACGCTCCAAGGCAGAGTGTTACTGCAGCGAGCCATGACAAGAATGCAACACCAACCACAAAAGTGCGCGCGCGCGTGGGCTTTGCTCCTTCCAGACATACAGTACGGCACGCACAGGAGCCAGCCCCTCACCCCCCCCCATCTCGCGCAACAACTTATTAGAATGCGATCTCTGCCGCAGTCCAATACGAGCTGACTCTATCGCAGGGCGGCCAAGCCAGCTACACGCGGCGCTCACGTTAGTTGTCTCTCTTCCACTGACACAGAGGTCTGCCTCCCGAACTCTGCCCTCAGCATCGCGCGCCTTTCGGTGCCGAATGACGGGCCAGAACCGCAACCGCACAAAAAACTTGTTGGTGCATGCATGGCCACAGCTCGATCTGTTCGACCTAACGAAAAGAATGGCAAGTCACGAAGTCAGATGTTCGGCCCGAAACGGGCCCATACATACGGGCTCCTTCCACTCCACCTACATTGCACAAGATAAATAGCGAACTGCTACTGCCACTGTTGAACTGCATGCTTAATCAACTGCAACAGGCCATCACCACACAGTCATTTCGTACCTAACCCCGCACCCTGTACACCGCGCTACACTGCGTATGTACACCACCCAATTGGCTGGGGGCAGTGCATACGATCTACGCCGACAACCCCGTCTGGCACGGCCGCCGTTCCACACCAATCCCATTCTCCACATCTAGCTCGGCACGGTGGTCCCTGAATGAATGAAGTCTGTCCGTGTAGCCGATCCATCGACTCACCTCATAATCAGATCGCTCATTGGTCATTGCCCCCTTGTCGTCTCATTGCCTCTTGTCCGTCCCTTTCTTTCGAAACCCTTTCTCTTTCATCTGACTCCCTCATCCATTTTCTCCACAGACGCGTTCACAGGGTACCTCCGAGCCGGGGTACTGCAGCCTGATATGGCATGTTCGAATCGCACACCTTCGCCTTCGCCACAGCAGTCCGAGCAGCCCTGCGGCTGCATTTCGGTACAACTGCGCAACTGTCGCAGCCGCCCGGGCACTCCACCTCCCATCTCTCAGCGATGCCGGGAACCCTGGAGGGTGCTCCGTTCGCCGGAGGCTCCAGACGCCAACCTCCCCTTTTCGGGCATCCTCGTGGCCTGCCGGGGTCTTCATGCCCAGGCGCGGGGGCACTGGGTCATGTCCGTGTCTCCGCAGCACAACATGCCACCAGCGGAGGAGAAGAAGCGGCCATTGGTGCCGTCCTTCCGTCGGCACTCGCCGCAGGCGGGCCGGTCCGGGAACTGCCGCTTCATGCCTTGGGTGCACAGCGGCAGCGGGTCGGGGCCGTCTGGGAGATTTGGGGAGGGCAGGCGGGGAGGGCAGGCGGCATGGGGAGTGGTCAAGACGATACCGCAGCGGAGGGACGTACCGGTAGGCGACCGAGAAGCCAGAGGGCAGGTGGTAAGGGGAAGGTCAGGTGGTAGGGTTCACGGTACACGCGATCTTTGTATATTGGTTTCACTGGGGGACACCGGGGGATGCATCGGAGGCAGCGGGTAAGGGGTGCCCAATCGTTTGGCCTTTGCCACATATGCTTGCTTGAGGACAACACTATCTACGGGTACGGGTACCCCAGGCCCGCGTTCCTGAAAGGCACCCGCGGAGCGTCCTCCCAATTCACGGTGCGCCGTACACGCCGTACTCCGTACCTAGGTCGCAGTCGACGAACTTGCGGAAGCGCTCGTCCACTTTGGTGTACTTCTCCGGCGGTACACCGGGGTGCTCCTTCCGTACTCGCAGGATCTCCATGGTGGTCTCGAACGCGTCTGAGGAAGGATCCGGCGGCGGGGATGTTGGTGTCGGTGGAAATAATGAATGGCAATTGTGATTTCAAGCTGTTCATCGGGGGCGCATGGCAGGGGCTTGCGGCTTTCGAAGGCAGCCTGGCAACCTCTGCGCAGCCCACGAGGCAGCTCCCGGAAGTTGGCATAGCCTACCGCGGCGGCGGCTGAACACCCGTACTTTGGCGGCGGTGAAGGAGCGGGCGATGGATGGGCAGAGGTGGGACGGAAGAGTCGACCCCGCAGAGGCCCCACCTCGGGCCAACCATCCGCCGAGACCTCCCCTCTGGGCCCAGGTGGTGGTGCCCAAGGCTCACCCCACACACACGCGGCGTGTCACCGTGTGGAGATCTGTGCCTCCTGCGTGTTCGCCAGGCCTCAGTTCTCCGAAACCAACCCTCTGATACTCCAACCCCCTCACCGTATCTGCCGTCCTCCCCCAGAATGGCGCCCAGGCTGCTGCTGTAGAAAAGGTGTTGCGCCGCGCAGTGCAGTCGCTTCTGTAGGAATCGGCAAGCAGCAGGGGTGAAATACTGGAGCTTTGGGGCTTTGGAGCTTTTGAGGCGAGGGATGTAGCCTCAGTAGCCCCGAGGGCTGGGAAGCGCGACAGGTGCCCCGAGGGCGCATCGTGACAATCTGGGAGGCGCTGTGGAATGGGTATGCCGCAGGGCTGGTACGTTCTGTCCCTTGGGCTGGCTGAGTCCCCGTTTCCCATGCCGTGCTGACGCGGAGTACAGCCAGCCGTGCGTCTGCTGTACCTCACCCTTCCGGTCTGAAGCTCACGGCAATTACAGCTGTACGGAACTCAGTGCGAGATTATGTGTCGAAGACAGTAAGCACAAGTGATCCTTCGGGCACGCTGTAAACCGGTTCATTCAACAACCCGATGCAGCTCGTACCCAACAGCACAGCACAGGGCAGGCGCCCGCGCACGGACCTGCTTCGCCGCCAGATCGGCTGCGGAGACGCCTGCCAAGATTCGGTGCAGCAGGGGGATGTCCTTCTCTGCGACGCTGACGCTGAACCTGGACCAGTCGATCTCCGGCTCGAACGGCTGGAACACGTTGTCGCCGATGAGGAGCGGCACGCAGCCCATCAGCGCTACCAGGATTTGGCGCTTGCCGTGGCCACCACCCACGGGGGCCAAGCAGAATTTGTGTGTGGAGATGTCCTTTGGGGAAGAGGGCCGGGGTTGGGATGGGCGAGGTGGGGTCGGGCAAGGCTCGCAATGTCACAAATGTGTGGAGGTGCCGCTGTCAGCTCGGCAATTGCACGGCGAGCACACTCATGCGTGTACCGGTAATTGAACGTTTCGCAAGAACTTGGTGAAACATCCAGCAATGCCTTCGCCTTGTGCCCTGCCCCCAGGCCCCAGCCAGCCGGTCGTCCGATGGATCTCCCCTTTTACCCCGCTCCTCACGCACCTCCAGATAGTTTTTAGTCCACTCCGCAATCTTGAATCCCTTGGTCCTTCTGTGGTACTGGTACACCTGCGGTTGCATTCGTCGGAAGGCAGGGCGAGGCATTGTCAGTTTGTCACGTGATCGAGCTACCCCATTCGCCGTTAGCCTTCAGGTGCGCCTAAAAGCTGTGATTGCTATCTGCACCGCACCCAACACCCCGTACCACCACGAACACACCGCTCAAAAAGTCAAAATCCGCTCGCGCAGCCACTCTCCACTAGTCCCCGTTTGCTTTCCGATCCCGCCCACAGTTTCGAATGCCCAGCACCGCGCCCCGTACAAACGCACTCCCGCATTGGGTCACTGGTTACAAGAGCTAACCAGCAATCCGTGGGTCGTGGGTCGTCAAGTTGCTATCTATGGCGCGGACGCCGCCAGCAGCGGACCCAGCCGGCTGATGACCCAGCTTCCCAGCAGCCACCCACCCACCCACCTTCTGGCGCACCCCAAAGCTGTAATCCGCGTGGTACCTGCCGCACTTGCCGGTATTCTTGTCGGGGGGCTGCCGATCCCCGCAGATGCGGCCCTGTGGGATTGCGGGGTGCAGAGGGTTGGTGTACCCGAGGAGGTTGTGGCTGCAAGCGGCGCTGCTGGCTCTGTATATTGATTTGAGGTTAATCGTGGATACAGGATGCGGTAATACAATATATTATATATAGAGATTATAAACCAGGGTGTTTTAGATAGGTCGTGCATCTGATATCGTGGCTTGAATGGTTGGATTACACCAACCCGGCAATGGGGGCGTGAGGCAGGTGGGATGGCAGCACGAGGGAAGACGGACAGCCGGGCCGAGGGGGAACGAACGGGTTTTTATGGCGCCGCATCACCAGTGACTGCAAAGCTGGAACGTTGGACAGTTGGTACGGCAGGGCCGGCGACGGAAATGGGCAGGGAGTTAACGGCAAAGCAAGATCGATTCCTGCCATTCATTCAGTCAAGGCCTTAATTGCGACCAAGCTGCACCACGGGGTCACGCAGTCTCTTACGCAGGCGATGCTCGTCCCATCGTCCAGCCATGAACCGCTAACCGCCCAACCTCCCAACTGACAACCAAACTTACCGCGAAAAAAAGCATTTGATTTCGCTCCAGGACCTGGCCCTCTTCCTCGGCCTGTGCCCGAACGGCCGGATTCAGGGGGGACTCATGGAAGCCCTGCGTCATGATCAGCACCGGGATCACAATATCCTGCGAGCAGATGGACACGGGCGCGGTCACGGGCGTGAGTCTTCGCTGGGGTTTCGTTGCAAAAGGGGGGCCGGGCCCTCCCCTTCCCCTTCCCCGCCGCCGCGCCAGAGTCGGGGAATCCAGCCCGTCCGCACTGCCTCTTTTTGCCAATCCTATTCGCAAAGGGGTCTTGGCTTCCTGGCATGTCCACGCAATCCACCATTGGGATTCCCCAGATCCCCACGCGCCTTGCCGGGGCGGTGTGCGGCCTCCCAGCTGTACTCGGGGTGCCTGTCGTACAGCCCCCAGTGCGTGAGCCACGTGATGTTTTGGAAGGCGCTGCCCATGTGGTGACGCCAGGAGGGGGTGAAGTCGTTGACGCTGTGGCAGCGAAGGAGTAAGGGCAGGGGGGAAGACGGGGAGTGCAGGCAGTGGTGGCGCGTGGTTGTGGCTGAGGCGAATTACGCCCATCCCTCACGCTGAAAAAATCTACGACTCGTGGGGCCACCGGGCCGCTAGCTTCGCTACGACCCCCTGGGTCACACCATGGGTCACATTACGAGTTGACACGACCCATGGGTCATCGCTACAGCTCCTCTCACCCCAGGTCCCCAGTGTGGACGACGATGTGTCGGTGGCCGTTGTCCGTGTTGTTCCACCAGGGCCATGTACGGCGGATGTACGACAAGGCGTACTCCATGTGAGCCTTGGCCATGAAGCCCCGCGTGTTGACGGGGATGAAGAAGTAATCGGCCTCGTCACCGTTGAGGGTGCGGATGCCTGACGACATCAGCCGCTGCCAGAACAGCAGGTGCAGAGGCCGGTCCAGCCGCGGCGCGCTAAACCTGCAGGCACAGGGGAAAAGGCGGAAGCAGCAAGGGGCGCACGTTTACGCGTGACGGCTTCTACACGCCCATCACCGCTGGCCTCTCCCCCACAACGCCTCACCATGAGGTCAGGTTGGGCGGCAGCTCATACACGTAGATCTTGAGCCCGCCCTCCCGCGGCTTGTAGCGCCCTTCCAGCAGCTGCGGCTTGCCATCCGGTCCCCAACCGGTTGAACAGTCCATGCCCCAGTAGCCTGCAAGACGAATGGCGGTGGGAGGGGGCCGGATGGGGACGCGGCCGGGGGCGGCCGCAGCGTTTGTGGCTTGCTCCTTGCCCATCTGAGCGATCCATTACATCGTTATGTATTTACGTTACCGGTATTGTTATTATTAGTATTATTATTCTTATTATTTCGACACCGTTATGTTGGTTGAGGACCCGTGCCCCGGCTGTCCCGTTGTGCTCGGCCAGCCTGCCTGCTGACTTCGCTAGGCCACTAGCGGTCGCGTGCAGGCCCCTCCGGCAAAGGGGCCCGCGCACAAGTCCCCACAGGCCGGCCCCGGCGCGACTGACCCGACGCCGCCGCCGCTTTCATGACGCCCAAAGCATGTTCAGCGAGCCCTGCCCGTGGGCGCGCATGGCCGCATGGCATTCCACGGAGGATTCGGCACCGAAGCCAGCGCCCCTCTGGTTGCCCCTGCCCCTCCGCCCGCACCTGGCTCGCAATGGCACATGCCGGCGATGCACCTCCCCCGCTGGTTGCAGTTGTTAAAGCACGATGGGTCGTGTTCGCAGTCGCCATGCAGTGTGAGCGAGTACGCCTTGCAGATGTCGCTGATGTTGCGTGCTTTATCCGAACAGGAGGGCCCGGTGTAGTGCCGGGGGCAGTCGCACCTGGGGGCAACGGAGGGAGAGGGAGGGAAAGGTGGGCTCTTGGGTTGAGCGCCGTTGCACCGGGCGCATTTCATGAGGAGATCAGCTTGCTGGGCTGGTAGGATTGCAATTGAGACACAGAAGGGAAACGCAAGACAGCTTAGGGCACATCCGTAAGGTGGCTCTGCGCGCGCTGTGCAGGCGAACGAGCGCTTAGTGCCCTGGAGACATGAAGCTGTCGTGTTTGTTGCCATTTGCTTTTGATGTACCGGTAGTTGAAGATCTGAGGAAAGCAGCAATGGCGGGCTCATGGCTCACGACGAGCGGTCTCGTAAGATGTACCGTCGAGCAAGCAGCCGCAACAACAGGCAATTCCAAATCTGCGCACCTCCCAACCTCCTCATTGCAGACTCCATGGACATTGCAGCCTAGCGGGCAGCTTGCGAGCCCGTCGGCTACAGCCAACCGCTCCGCGAGTCTTCGTCGCAAGCAAAGCCGGCGCGTACTACTAGATAAACCTGTGCATTCCTGTACACTGTACGCCTTGCATGGCAACGACGCAGCTAAGGACAGGAGGCTGGCCAAAAGGGTCGAGCTAAACAGACGCATTTTGCCCAACAATACTGCACGCACACTGCTGTAAGATATATTTGCAAGCTAGTGGCACATGTTAAAATGAGTACTGCGCCATGAGAGACTAGGAGAAACGTTTCCTTGTGCGGTCGCACTTAAGCTGTCAGCCTGTCACACATCGGAACAAACAGGTCCAGGTAAAACATTAATGACTATTATAATAAGGGATGCTATCTTTCTACATTTAATTTAAAATTTCTTTATAGTGGTGAGCAGGCGGTAGTCTTCCACACCTTTCGCACAGGCTCACACCAAATGCCTCGCGTCGGCTGGACTTCCCCGAGGTACGGAAGTTTGACTATGTGTGGAGTGTGGTAATAGCACCTTCAGTATCATAAGCATACAACATACATACAAGTATCTAGTTCATTTTTGTTTTCCACACCAACATTGTTAAGCCGCTCCTCGCAGAATTACGCTGGTGATACGAGATGTGCTGCTGCTTGAGGTGATAGATAATATTGTTTATAACGACACACCACAAGCCGGTTCTAGCCGGTTCCCTTTAAAAGTTCCGATTAGCGGCCTGTGCAGGCTAGAGGCCGTGCCGGGTTTACTAAAAATTAATTATCACTACGTAGATGATTGATTCGCAAGTCATAGTTACGTAAGCTACATGATTGATTCGCAAGTCATAGTTACGTAAGCTACATGGGTAAGAGCTGGGAGACGACTGATTGACCATTCTTACCTTCTTGAGTGCGTGGCGCTTGACAGCAGAATGCCCGGTTGCCCGCCGATGCAGCGCGCAGTGCGCGAAAAGCGGCGGTATACGCTAGAGTTCCGCCTATCGTATTATTCCAAAAAATGTTACATCGATTATAGAGTTCGCTTATCGGCGAGTTCCAAGGCGTGGCGTGCGACTGCACCGCCGCTGGCCGGGGTCACGTAAACCCGTCTGCTACGCAGCAACTGCGGCTCGCCCCTTATATGAAGTAGCCCTACATGCGTCGTGTGGTCATGGGGCCTTTGGGCCCTTGGAGCCCGTCGAGTGCACACCGAGTCCGTCAAGTTGCTGGAGCGTGACTGCCATGGACGGCGCGAAGTGCAGAGCACCACAACGTGTTCACTGAACCACACGATTTTCGCTTTTTGGGCGGGGCCCCAGCGCGAAGCGCCCAGGGGGGCCCCGCCCTGTCGCCGTAGCGCCTCTAGCGTAGCTAGAGAAGCGGAGGCCTTACCTCACTGGAATGGTGTCCGTCCGTGTGTCAGATGTAATTTGGATTTTCCCGGAGCAATCGAAGATTGCGGAGGGATTCCCGGAGCAATCGAAGATTGCGGAGGGATACGACCCCATAATTGTGCGTCAGTGTGTCCGCCGTCACACCTGAAGTCGTTCGCTCTGGGCTTTGGTAGTCAGAAGTTTTCAGGAGATTGCATTCGCTATTGTTAGCGCCAAGTTTCCGACTCGGAGGAGCATGCACGGCTGTGCAAAGTGGGCGACAACTGTCCATGGCAAGTCGACTATGCAGTGCGCGCCGCCAAAAGGCCCCAAAAATTAGCCGTTCATAAAACGGTTCTATAGGGATCATATGACATGAAATTCTGGGTGGGAAAGAGGCGCGCTTGCAAAAGTGGACTCGCGCGACCGTGGACCCGACTCGTGCGAACCAAGTAACTCGACCTAAGAACAACGGAATTGTAAATCAAAGAGCATAAAGAATGAAAGGATGCAAATAATGAGCCGGAAAGCAAGCGGGTGGGAAAAGAGTACAACAACCGGAAAGACATAGTTCTGCACCTGGTGCGCTCGGGGCTTTGGCAGCCAGAATTTTTCAGGAGATTGCATGCGCTAGTGTTAGCGCCAATTTTCCGAGTCGGAGGAGCGTGCGCGGCTGTGCAAAGTGGGCGAAAAGTGTCCATGGCAAGTCGACTTTGCAGCGCGCGCCACCAAATGCCCCGAAAATTGGCCGTTCATAAATACAGTTGTATAGGTAACATATATCAACAAATTCAAGGTGGGAAAGAGGTGCGCTTCCAAAAGTGAACTCGCGCGACGACCGTAGACCCGACTCGTGCGAACCATGCAATCGCGACCTGAGAACAAAATATATCAAAAACAACCCCAAATAGATTATAAGGATGCAAATTACGAGCCGGAAAGCAAGCGGGTGGGACAAGAGTACAACAACCGGGAAGACATAGTTCTGCACCTGGTCAGTTGTGCCTAAATATGGGATGCGCCTAAATTCGGCCAGTAGGCGTTTTCGCAATTGTTGCATTCAAAGTGAGTGAGTGAGTGAGTGAGTTGAGTGAGTGAGTTGAGTGAGTTGAGTGGGGTGAGTGGGGTGAGTGAGGTGAGCAGGGTGAGTGAGGTGAGTTGAGTGAGTGGGGTGAGTTGGGTGAGTGGGGCGAGGGGGTGAGTGGGGTGAGTGGAGAGAGTGAGGTGAGGGGGGTGAGTGGGGTGAGTGGGGTGAGTGGGGTGAGTGGGGTGAGTGGGGTGAGTGGGGTGAGTGGGGTGAGCAGGGTGAGTGGGGTGAGTGGGGAGAGTGGGGTGTGTGGGGTGTGTGGGGTGAGTGGGGTGAGTGGGGTGAGTGGGGTGAGTGGGGTGAGTGGGGAGAGTGGGGAGAGTGGGGTGTGTGGGGTGAGTGGGGTGAGTGGGGTGAGTGGGGTCAGTGGGGTGAGCAGGGTGAGTGGAGAGAGTGAGGTGAGTGGGGTGAGTGGGGTGAGCAGGGTGAACAGGGTGAACAGGGTGAGTGGGGTGAGTGGGGTAAGGGAGTGAGTGAGGTGAGTGAGGTGAGTTGGGTCAGTTGGGTGCGTGGGGTGAGTGGGGTGAGTGGGGTGAGTGGGGTTAGTGGGGTGAGTGGGGTGAGTGGGGTGAGGGAGTGAGGGAATGATGGAGTGAGTGAGGGAAGGAGGGAGGGAGTGAGGGAGTGGAGTGAGTTGGGTGTGTGGGGTGAATTGGGTGAGTGGCGTGAGTGGGGTGAGTGGGGTGAGTGGGGTGAGTGAGCTGAGCAGGGTGAGCAGGGTGAGTGACGTGAGTTGAGTGAGTGGGGTGAGTTGGATGAGTTGGGTGAGGGGGGTGAGTGGGGTTGGGGGGGTTGAGGGGGTTGAGGGGGTTGAGGGGGTTGAGGGGGTTGAGGGGGTTGAGGGGGTTGAGGGGGTTGAGGGGGTTGAGGGGGGTGAGTGGAGTGAGGGAGTGAGGGAGTGAGGGAGTGAGGGAGTGAGGGAGTGAGGGAGTGAGGGAGTGAGGGAGTGAGGGAGTGAGGGAGTGAGGGAGTGAGGGAGTGAGGGAGTGAGGGAGTGAGGGAGTGAGGGAGTGAGGGAATGAGGGAGTGAGGGAGTGAGGGAGTGAGGGAGTGAGAGTGAGAGAGTGTGATTGAGTGCGTGTGAGAGTGTGAGAGTGTCCTCAACTTGGCCACGCCTTGCTGCAAATCAAAACTCTACAAACCTCGCTACTGCTGAGGTTAACAACTATGCATCTCGCATACTGCTGCATCGGCCCGTTAAGCGCCCGCCGCGCCGTACGCTCCGCCCATCACACCAATTCTTACGCGCTCTGCCACTCCTCATGCTTCACACAAAAATTGCTCCGGGCAATGAAGCGAAGCTTCATGGGTCATGTACGACCCCATAATTGTGCGTGCGTCCGTCTGTCACACGTGAAGTCGTTCGCTCTGGGCTTTGGCAGCCAGAAGTTTTGAGGAGATTGCATTCGCTATTGTTAGCGCCAAGTTTCCGAGTCGGAGGACCGTGCGTGGCTGTGCAAAGTGGACGACAAGTGTCCATGGCAACTCGACTTTGCAGCGCGCACCGCCAAAAGGCCCCGCAAATTGGCCGTTCAATAAAACGTTTTACAGGGATCATATGACATGAATTTCTGGGTGGGAAAGAGGCGCGCTTGCAAAAGTAGACGCGCGCGACCGTGGACCCGACTCGTGTGAACCATGTAACCGCGACCTGAGAACAAAAGATGTTAAAAGCAAACATCGTATAGAGTAGAAGGATGCAAAATACGAGCGAGAAAGCATGTTTGGGATAAAAGTACAACAACCGGGAAGACTTAGTCTGCACCTGGTCAGTGTGTGAGAGTCAGAAATTTTCAGGAGATTGCATTCGCTGTTGTTAGCGCCAATTTTCCGAGTCGGAGGAGCGTGCGCGGCTGTGCAAAGTGGGCGACAAGTGTCCATGGCAAGTCGACTTTGCAGCGCGCGTCTTCAAATGCCCCGAAAATGGGCCGTTCAATATAACGTTTTACAGGGATCATATGACATGAAATTCTGGGTGGGAAGAGGCTTTGTGAAGTGGACAGGAGTGGACTCGCGAAACCGTGGACCTGACTCGTGCGAACCAAGTAATGGCGACCTAAGAACAAAAGATATAAAACGCAAACACCATATAGAATAGAAGGATGCAAATTACGAGCCGGAAAGCAAGCGGGTGGGACAAGAGTACAACTACCGGGTAGACATAGTTCTGCACCTGGTCAGTGTGTGTGCGAGTGTGCGAGTGTGTGTGCGTGAGTGAGTGTGAGTGTGCGTGTGTGTGTGGGTGAGTGTGTGCGTGAGTGTGTGAGTGCGTGAGTGCATACGTGTGTGTGTGTGCACGTGTGTGAGTGCATGAGTGCATGAGTGCATGAGTGCGGGAGTGCGTGAATGTGCGGGAGTGCGTGAATGTGCGGGAGTGCGTGAATGTGCGGGAGTGCGTGAATGTGCAGGAGTGCGGGAGTGCAGGAGTGTGGGAATGCGTGAATGTGGGAGTGCAGGAGTGCGGGAGTGCGGGAGTGCGGGAGTGCGGGAGTGCGGGAGTGCAGGAGTGCGGGAGTGCGGGAGTGAGGGAGTGAGGGAGTGAGGGAGTGAGGGAGTGAGGGAGTGAGGGAGTGAGGGAGTGAGGGAGTGAGGGAGTGAGGGAGTGAGGGAGTGAGGGAGTGAGGGAGTGAGGGAGTGAGGGAGTGAGGGAGTGAGGGAGCGAGGGAGCGAGGGAGTGAGGGAGCGAGGGAGCGAGGGAGCGAGGGAGTGAGGGAGCGAGGGAGCGAGGGAGCGAGGGAGCGAGGGAGCGAGGGAGCGAGGAAGCGAGGGAGCGAGGGAGCGAGGGAGCGAGGGAGCGAGGGAGCGAGGGAGCGAGGGAGCGAGGGAGCGAGGGAGCGAGGGAGCGAGGGAGCGAGGGAGCGAGGGAGCGAGGGAGCGAGGGAGCGAGGGAGCGAGGGAGCGAGGGAGCGAGGGAGCGAGGGAGCGAGGGAGCGAGGGAGCGAGGGAGCGAGGGAGCGAGGGAGTGAGGGAGCGAGGGAGCGAGGGAGCGAGGGAGCGAGGGAGCGAGGGAGCGAGGGAGCGAGGGAGCGAGGGAGTGAGGGAGCGAGGGAGCGAGGGAGCGAGGGAGCGAGGGAGCGAGGGAGCGAGGGAGCGAGGGAGCGAGGGAGCGAGGGAGCGAGGGAGTGAGGGAGCGAGGGAGTGAGGGAGCGAGGGAGCGAGGGAGCGAGGGAGCGAGGGAGCGAGGGAGCGAGGGAGCGAGGGAGCGAGGGAGCGAGGGAGCGAGGGAGCGAGGGAGCGAGGGAGTGAGAGAGTGCGTGTGTGAGGGAGTGAGAGAGTGTGTGAGTGCATGTAAGTGCGTGTGAGTGCGTGTGTGTGCGTGTGAGTGCGTGTGAGTGCGTGTGAGTGTGTGTCGTTACAGTATCTGACCGGGCCCTGACGCTGGCCAGGGGCTGCTAACCCAGCCCCGACGGAAAGACCGCCTAAGCACTCTCCCCCTTGCGGTGGGAGAAGGGCGTGAGGGGCCGCTACCCCCTCCTGCTCGACGCAGAGCTGGCTGCGTCATACACCCCATATACGGGTGTACGGTGCAGCGGCTCCCCAAAGGCTTGAGCTCACAGCCTGCCTTATACGGCAGCTGGGCCCTTCGTCCGCACAAACAGCAGTCGCGCCGGCACACTACGCGGCGCCCGCGCTGTCCTGCCCGCCCTGAAGTCCTTGCAGCGCCGGGGCGCCCGGCCGGCCTGCTATCGGCTGGCGGTGCTCCTCTAGGCACGAAAACAAAGCGCTGAGAACCTGCCCCGAGCTTGGTCCGGCTCGTGGGCGGTCAGCACCAAAGGAGAACCCAAGACAGCGCGCGCCCTACCCCTACTACTACTCCTACTACGACGGCCCCGGAGAGGCCGGGGGGTGGCCCCTAGAGGCCGAGCTCCAGAGCGCCGCTTGGCCTCGACGCGGCAGGAGGTCGGGAGCGGGCCTTGCGGCAGCGGGCTAGGTGACGGAGCTATAGTTCGCACTAGGCGGCACCTCGCCAACTCGCCTCACTCTCGCTATACCCGCTCCCTAAAGCCTCCCTCGCCTACAAAAGGCAGCCCGCGGCGGTCTCTGCACCCTAAGTCCTCTCGGACCCAAAGGAACCCCCCCACCTCTCACGCCTCCCTGCCTCGACGCCCTAAGTTCCCTCCCTCACCCCTAAAGCCCCTTCATCCCCTCACTCCACGACCCCTCCCTCTCCCTCCATACCCATCCCTGCGTGCTGCACACACTGTGTGTGAATGCGTGTGATTGCGTGTGATTGCGTGTGAATGCGTGTGAGTGCGTGTGAGTGCATGTGAGTGCGTGTGAGTGCGTGTGAGTGCGTGTGAGTGCGAGTGGCTGCATGTGAGTGCGTGTCAGTGCGTGTTTTTGCGTGTGAGCGCGTGTTTTTGCGTGTGAGTGCGTGTGAGTGTGTGCGAGTGCGTGTGAGTGCGTGTGACTGCGTGAGAGTGTGTGTGAGTGTGTGTGAGTGTGTGTGAGTGCATGTGGGTGTGTGAGTGTGTTTGCGTGTGTGTGGGGGGGGGGAAGTGTGTGACTGTCGCTCCGTACGCTCGGCCCACCCGGCCAAATCGTACTCGCTCTGACACTCCTCCTTCTTCACAAAAAAATTGCTCCGGGCAATGAAGCGAAGCTTCATGGGTCATGTTCTGGAATTTCGCTTTTTGTTTCGGCATTTCTGATAGCATATTGCATCCTGTATTTCTGATATACGTGCGTTCATGTGTTCATTCAAGTTGAAGTTTGAAATAGTAACAGCTAATCGCGGCCGAAGTCGCATGAACGCCTCCGCGCGTGGAAATCGTCGCAATCGCTGTCAAAAGTTTTATAATGGAATTGTGACATGGCGGCGCGATGTGAATGGAATTGCTATCGTGAAGTAGAATTGCTCGGCTCCGAAACCCCGACGCGTAAAGTGCGTAAATTATTTTGGCGTCGCGGGATGTGCTGCTCGCATATAGATATATCATAGAAATCATTTATGTGCGATATCATAGCGTTAGGCTTGTCAAAGTTAGTCGCCTTGCGATTTGCGAGGAAAATGCGAGGCGCGCGCGCGCGTTCCTTAGGATGCTGCATAGCATAGCGGAGCGTAGCGGAACGTAGCGGAACGTAGCGTAGCGTAGCGTAGAGTAGCGTAGCGTTGCATACCTTTGCGTAGCGGATCGTAACGAAGCATAGCGGAGCGTATCGCGGAGCGTCGCGTAGTCGGCGATTAAAGTCGTGCGCGCCTGTGCAGCGCTCCGCTACGTTCTGATGTGCTTTGCTGCGCTGTCGCTCGCTCACTCGCTCGCTCGCTCGCTCACTCGCTCGCTCGCTCGTTCGGACGCTCGTTCACTCGCTCGCTCGTTCACTCGCTCGCTCGTTCGCACGCTCGTCGCTCGCTCGCTCGCTCGTTCGCACGCTCGTTTGCTCGCTCGCTCGGTTTGATCACTAGGGATCACTTAAAGCAAGGTGATTTAAGTCGCGCGCTCCTTCGCTACGCTGTCGCTTGTTCGTTCGCTCGCTCGGTTTCATCGCTTAAACGCAAGTCACACCCGCTCCGCTGCACTCGGCTGCACTCGGCTCAAAGTTAGTCGTCACTCGTCGCGGCTCGTCGCCGCTCGCGTCGTTGCCGCTCCTTATTCGGCGCCGCTCGCCGCCGCTCGTCGTCGCCGTCGTCGCCGCTCCGCTGTGTTGCGCTGTGCTCGGCTATGCTGCGCTCCGCTGCACTCGGCTACAGTCCGCTCTGCTGCGCTCGGCTAGCGTCGCGAAGCATAGTGCGTGCAGCACAGCGTGCACGATCGGATTTTCGGAGTGTATGTAGTGTTTCGTAGCGGAGCGTACACTAGCATAGTGAATCGTAGCGTAGCGTTGTGTAGCGTAACGGATCGTAATGGAGCATAGCGGAGTGTAGCATGGAGCACAGCGGAGCGTAGCATAGCGTCACGTCGCGTCACGTAACGTAGTGTAGCGTCACGTCGCGTACCATAGTATAGCGCAGCATGCACGATCGCATTTCGACATGCACGATTGAAGTCGTGCACGCACCTCCTCGCGTAGCGTAGTGTAGTGTAGCATAGCGTAGCGTAGCGTAGTGTAGTGTAGCATAGTGTAGCGTTGCATAGTGTACCGTAACATGCACGCACGCTACTTAGGACGCTGCATACCATAGTGTAGCATAGCACACCGCAGCGTAGCGTCGCGTCATGTAGGCTAGCGTAGCGTAGCGTAGCGAATCGTAATGGAGCATAGTGGAGCGTAACGGAGCATAGCGGATCGTCGTGTTGCATCACGTCGCATCGTGTCTCGTCACGCCACGTCACGTCACGTCGCATCGCGTCGCGTCGCGTCGCGTCGCGTCGCGTCACGTCACGTCGCATGGCGTCGCGTCGCGTCGCGTCGCGTCGCGTCGCGTCGCGTCGCGTCGCGTCGCGTCGCGTCGCGTCGCGTCGCGTCGCGTCGTGTCGCGTCACGTCGCATCGCGTCGCATCTGCATCCGCAAGGGGTGCTACGGCAGCCCGCGGCCCAAAGGGCGCGCGCTTGTAGCCGTAGCGCCTCTAGCGTAGCTAGAGAAGCGGAGGACTGTAGCCGTAGCGCCTCTAGCGTAGCTAGAGAAGCGATTCTAGCGTAGCTAGAGAAGCGGAGGCCTTACCTCGATGAAATGGTGTCCGTAGTCCGTCCGTGCGTGCGTTGTAAAGTCTTTTTTGGAGCTTTTCGTTTTTCGTTTCGGCATTTCTCATCGCATATTGCATTTTGTATTGCAGGATATGCATCCGTACGCATGTTCAGCCATGTTTAAGTTTGTGCTAGTTTCCGCTGATCGCGGCCGAAGTCGCATGAACGCCCCCGCGCTTGGAAATCATCGCAATCACTATCATTTGTTTTATAATGGAAATCTGACATGGCGGCGCGATGTGAATCGTATTGCTATATCGTGAAGTAGAATTGCTCGGCTCCGAAACCCCGACGCGTAAAGTGCGTATAATTTGTTTGCGTCGCGGAATGTGCTGCTCGCATATAGGTATATCATACATATCATTTATGTGCGATATCATAGAGTTAGACTTGTCAAAGTTAGTCGCCTTGCGATTTGCGAGGAAAATGCGCTCGTGCACGTGCGTTACTTAGGATGCTGCATAGCATAGCGGGGCGTAGCGGAGCGTAGCGGAACGTAGTGGAACGTAGTTGCGTAGCGGATCGTAACAAAGCATAGCGGAGCGTATCGCGGAGCGTCGCGTAGTCGGCGATTAAAGTCGTCGGCCCCGAAACCCCGACGCGTAAAGTGTGTATATTATTTTTGCGTCGTGGAATGTCTAACTCCGATATCATAGAGTTAGACTTGTCAAAGTTAGTCGCCTTAAAGTCGCGTAGTCGGCGATTAAAATCGTGCGCGCCTGTGCAGCGCTCCGCTACGTTCTGCTGTGCTTTGCTGCGCTGTCGCTCGCTCACTCGCTCGCTCGCTCGCTCGCTTGCTCGTTCGGACGCTCGTTCGCTCACTCGCTCGTTCGGACGCTCGGTCGCTCACTCGCTCGTTCACATAAAGCAAGTCGGCGATTTAAGTCGCGCGCTCCTCTGCTGCGCTCCGCTGAGTTTGACTGCGCTTCGCTACGCTGTCGCTTGCTCGTTCGCTCGCTCGGTTTCGTCGCTTAAACGCAACTCACACCCGCTCCGCTGCACTCGGCTGCACTCGGCTCAAAGTTAGCCGCCACTCGTCGCGGCTCGTCGCCGCTCGCGTCGTTGCCGCTCCTTATTCGGCGCCGCTCGCCGCCGTTCGTCGTCGCCGTCGTCACCGCTCCGCTGTGTTGTGCTATGCTCGGCTATGCTGCGCTCTGCTGCACTCGGCTACATTCCGCTCCGCTGCGCTCGGCTAGCGTCGCGAAGCATACGTAGTGCAGCACACCGTGCACGATCGCATTTTCGGAGTGTATGTTGCGGACCTACCGTAGCATTTCGTAGCGGAACGTAGACTAGCATAGTGAATCGTAGCGTAGCGTAGCGTAGCATAGCGTAGCGTAGCGCATCATAACGAAGCATAGCGCGTCGCGTAGTGTAGCAGCTCGTAATGGAGCATAACGTAGTGTAGTGTGGAGCATAGCGGAGCGTAGCATAGCGTCACGTTGCATACCATAGCCGTAGCGCCTCTAGCGTAGCGATTGAAGTCGCGCACGCACCTTCTCGCGGAGCATAGTGTAGTGTAGCGTCGTGTCGCTTCACGTCGCGTCGCATCGTGTCGCGTCATGTCGCGTTGCATCATGTTGCGTCGCGTCGCATCGTGTCGCGTTGCGTCACGTCGCGTCACGTCGCGTCACGTCGCGTCGTGTAGTGCAGCGCAGCATGCAGGATCGCATTGCAATGCTACGCAACACAACACGACGTCGCGTCGTCGCGTCATGTAGCCTAGCGTAGCGTAGCGTAGCGTAGCGTAGCGTAGCGTAGCGTAGCGTAGCGTAGCGTAGCGTAGCGTAGCGTAGCGTTGCGTAGCGGATCGTAATGGAGCATAGTGGAGCGTAGTGTGGAGCATCACGGAACGTAGCATAGCATCATGTAATGTAGTGTAGCATCGTCGCGTCGCATCACGTCATGTAGCCTAGCGTAGCGTTGTGTAGCATAGCATTGCGTAGCGAATCGTAATGAAGCATAGCGGAGCGTAGCGTGGAGCATAGCGTCGCGTCGCGTCGTGTCGTGTCGCATCGTGTCACGTCACGTCGCGTCATGTAGCCTAGTGTAGCATAGCGTAGCATAGCGTAACGCACGTAACGGATCGTAATCGCCGTAGCGCCTCTAGCGTAGCTAGAGAAGCGGAGGCCTTACCCCACTGGAATGGTGTCCGTCGCCGTAGCGCCTCTAGCGTAGCTAGAGAAGCGGAGGCCTTACCCCGACTGAAATGTCCGTAGTATGTAACACTTTTTTTTCGCTTTTCGCCTTTTCGTTTCGGCATTTCTCATAGAATATTGCATTCTGTATCGCAGGATATGCATGTTCATACATGTTCATGCATATTTAAATTCGTGTTAGTTTCCGCTGATCGCGGCCGAAGTAGCATGAACGCCTCCGCGCCTGGAAAGCATCGCAATCGCTATCAATCGTTTCATAATGGAATTGTGACATGGCGGCGCGATGTGAATCGCATTGCTATCATGAAGTTGAAGTGCTCGGCTCCGAAACCCCGACGCGTAAAGTGCGTAAATTGTTTTTGCGTCGCGGAATGTGCTGCTCGCATATAGATATATCATACATATCATTTATTTGAGATATCATAACGTTAGACTTGTCAAAGTTAGTCGCCTTGCGATTTGCGACAAAAATGCGATCCTGCACGCGCGTTACTTAGGATGCTGCATAGCATAGCGGAGCGTAGCGGAGCGTTGCATAGCGTTGCATAGCGGATCGTAACGAAGCATAGCGGAGTGTATCGCGGAGCATAGCGTCGCGTCGCATAGTCGCCGATTAAAGCCGCGCACGCTCCACTGCGCTCGGCTCAAAGTAGCGTAGCGTAGCGTAGCATCGCGTCGCGTACCATAGTGTAGTGCAGCGTGCACGATCGTAAATCGCATGTCACGTTTCAACGTGCACGATTGAAGTCGCGCACGCGCCTTCTCGCGGAGCATAGTGTAGTGTAGCGTCGTGTCGCGTCGCGTCGCGTCGCGTCGTGTCATGTCGCGTCGCGTTGCATCGTATCGCGTTGCGTCGCGTCGTCGTCGCGTCGTGTAGCCTACCGTAGCGTAGCGTAGCATAGCGTTGCGTAGCGGATCGTAATGGAGCATAGCGGAGCGTAGCGTGGAGCATAACGTCACGTCACGTAGCGTCACGTAGCGTACCATAATATAGCGCAACGTGCACGATCGCATTTTGACGTGCACGATTGAAGTCGCGCGCGCACCTTCTCGCGTAGCCATAGCGTAGCGTACTGTAGCGTAGCGTTGCATAGTGTACCGTAACGTGCACGCAACTGTAATCGTGCATGCGTTGCATAGCGTTGCAGCGTTGTGTAGTGGAGCATAACAGAGCATAGCGGAGCGTCGCGTTGCATCGCGTGGCGTCACGTTGCATCGCGTCGCGTCGTGTCACGTCGCCGTCGTGTCGCGTCGCGTCGTGTCGCGTCCCGTCACGTCGCGTCGCGTCGCGTCGCGTCGTGTCGCGTCGCGTCGCGTCGCGTCCGCATCCGCAAGGGGCGCTACGGCAGCCCGCGGCCCAAAGGGCGCGCGCTTGTCCGTAGTAGTCCGGTGTAATGCCTTTTTTTTGGCTTTTCGCTTTTCGTTTCGGCATTTCTCATCGCATATTACATTCTGTATTGCAGGATATGCATCCGTACGCATGTTCATGCATGTTTTATTTTGTCTTAGTTTCCGCTGATCGCGGCCGAAGTCGCATCAACGTCTCCGCGCCTGGAAATCATCGCAATCGCTGTCAAAATTTTAATCATGGAATTGTGACATGGCGGCGCGATGTGAATCGTATTGCTATTGTGAAGTAGAATTGCTCGGCTCCGAAACCCCGACGCGTAAATCGTTTAATAAATTAACATTAACCAGAGCTATGCAAGGTTCAGAATCCAATAAGCCAATTAGCACCTTATGGTTTTTCTTCTTTTCAACCAATGATTCAATAGTTTGGTCAGTAAGGCCTATAAGATTAGTTTTAACAAGCAGCACACTATCATGAGGTAAAGACGTTTTTAGTTTACCACAGCTAATGGTATCTCGAGCAAATTGCTTTATCATTTTAGCTAGTGCGTAAATTGTTTTTGCGTCGCGGGATGTGCTGCTCGCATATAGATATATCATAGAAATCATTGATGTGCGATATCATAGCGTTAGGCTTGTCAAAGTTAGTCGCCTTGCGATTTGCGAGGAAAATGCGATCGTGCGCTCGCGCTACTTAGGATGCTGCATAGCATAGCGTAGCGTTGCATAGCGTTGCGTAGCGGATCGTAACGAAGCATAGAGGAGCGTATCGCGGAGCATAGCGTCGCGTCGTGTAGTCGGCGAATAAAGTCGTGCACGCCTGCGCAGCGCTCCGCTACGTTCTGCTGCGCTTCGCTGCGCTGTCGCTCGCTCGCTCGGTTTCATCGCTTTAACGCAAGTCGACGATTACAGACGCGCACGCTCTGCTGCGCTCGGCTCAAAGTTAGTTGCCGCTCGTCGCGGCTCGTCGCTGCTCGTGTCGTCGCCGCTCGTTATTCGTTGCCGCTCGCCGTCACTCACCGCCGCTCACCGCCGCGTGGCGTAGCGTAGCGTAGTGTAGCGCAGCATCGCGTCGCGTACCATAGTGTAGTGCAGCGTGAACGATCGTAAATCGCACGTCACATTTCAACGTGCACGATTGAAGTCGTGCACGAGCCTTCCCACGGAGCAAAGTGTAGTGTAGCGTCGTGTCGCGTCGCGTCGCGTCGCATCGCGTCGCGTCGCGTAATGCAGCGCAGCATGCACGATCGCATTGCAATGCTACGCAACGCAACACGACGTCGCGTCGTCGCGTCATGTAGCCTAGCATAGCGTAGCGTAGCATAGCGTTGCGTAGCGGATCGTAATGGAGCGTAGCGGAGCATAGTGCGGAGCATCACGTCACGTCGCGTCATGTAACGTAGTGTAGCGTCGCGTCGCGTCGCGTCGCATCCCGTCGTGTCATGTCGCGTCGCGTCGTGTCGCATCACGTCACGTTGCATCGCGTCGTGTCACATCACGTCGCGTCGTGTCGCGTCACGTCGCGTCGCGTCGTGTCGTGTAGTGTGCAGCATGCACGATCGCATTGCAATGCTACACAACGAAACACAACGTCGCGTCGTCGCATCATGTAGCCTAGTGTAGTGTAGCGTAGCATAGCATTGCGTAGCGGATCGTAATGGAGCGTAGCGGAGCGGAGCGTGGAGCATCGTGGACCGTAGCATAGCATCGCGTAGCGTAGCGTCACGTCGTGTCACGTCGCGTCGCGCCGCGTTGCGTCGCGTCGCGTCGTGTCGCGTCCGCATCCGCAAGGGGCGCTACGGCAGCCCGCGGCCCACAGGGCGCGCGCTTGTCCGTCCGTAGTACGTGCGATGTAATGCCTTTTCTTTGGCTTTTCGCTTTTCGTTTCGGCATTTCTCATACCGTATTGCATTCTATATTGCAGGATATGCATCCGTACGCATGTCTATGCATGTTTTATTTTGTGCTACTTGTCGCTGATCGCGGCCGAAGTCGCATGAGCGCCTCCGCGCCTGGAAATCATCGCAATCGCTGTCAACATTTTAATGATGGAATTGTGACATGGCGGCGCGATGTGAATCGTATTGCTATCGTGAAGTAGAATTGCTCGGCTCCGAAACCTCGACGCGTAAAGTGCGTAAATTTAGTTTGCGTCGCGGAATGTGCTGTTCGCATATAGATATATCATACATATAATGTATGTGCGATATCATAGCGTAAAACTTGTCAAAGTAAGTCGCCTTGCGATTTGCGAGGAAAATGCGATCGTGCACGCGCGTTACTTAGGATGCTGTATAGCATAGCGGAGCATAGCGTAGCGTTGCATAGCGTTGCGTAGCGTTGCGTAGCGGATCGTAACGAAGCATAGGGCAATCCTACAAGCGCGCGCCTGCGCCATAGCGTCGTGTCGTGTCGGCGATTAAAGTCGTGCGCGCCTGTGCAGCGCTCCGCTACGCGTTCTGCTACGCTTCGCTACATTGTCGCTCACTCGCTCGTTCGCTCGTTCGCTCGCTCGTTCCGCGATTAGCGGAGCGCGTGTAGCGGAGCGCTGCATAGCGTTGTGTAGCGGATCGTAACGAAGCTTAGCGGAACGTATCGCGAAGCATAGCGTCGTGTCGTGTCGGCGATTAAAGTCGTGCGCGCCTGTGCAGCACTCCGATACGTTCTGCTGCGCTTTGCTGCGCTGTCGCTCGCTCGCTCGCTCGTTCGCTCGCTCGCTCAGTTTCATCTGTCGGATCACATGACTGCACACGAACGAACCATGTGCCTACCCCGGACTGGGAAAATGCGCTGCATCCAGTAAAGCTGTTTCACATGCGCCAAATATACATAAATGGCGCAACGGCAATGCGGCACACTCGCGGCGAGGCGTCACCGTAACGTAGATAGGATCATCGACCGGCTGCTGGCGAAGTCGGCTCCACGCAGAACGGCTGACCACATAATGCTGCGTATTGCACAAATGGTGCAATTACGATGACGATGGAAGTGTCTCGGCCACAGGCAAGGGAAAAGAGTGACGATGAAAGACCTTACATGTCTCTTCCGCTAGGCCAGGTCCTTAACCTAACGAAAGGGGCCTACTAGTTGCTCACAGGCGACTGCCTGAGAGCAAATCGAGACAAGGCAAAAAGCCGAAGACTCGACTAAAATACGCGAAACAACTGTACGACATACTACTCCCGAGATCTTCACGTAAGCTATACTACGTTACGAACTCGAAAGCGAACAACCAAGACTGACGTAGAACCAACAAACTACGCAAACCCGCAATAACAGGAAATACGGACGGTAAACTGTCGGTGACGGTAAACTGATCCGACAGCTGTCGGATCACATGACTGCACACGAACGAACCATGTGCCTACCCCGGACTCCCCCCCCCAGCGTGCAACGCAGAAAGCAAAGCTGGAAATGAAGGGGTGCACATGAAATCAGGTGCGAAGCAGTTCCAGCCATGACCGCACGACAATCCAAGCGTCCTGTCGGTAGGGCCGAGACACGAAGATAAAATGCCAAACGTACGGCGAACACCAAGTCTGCACTCAAGCAGGAAACACCTGGAGAAGTGCCCAGCCACAAACAACCAACGATGCAGCAGCGGGTCGCCAACACGCTCACCTAACCACGGATCTGCCAAACAACAAGACGGCATGAGCATCCGCGGATCACCCCACTACGGACACATCGCATTCAACGATTCCCGGGATCTAGCACTGGCTCTGGCAGCTGGGCTCTGGCTCGGGCGTCACCACATCAGACGGACATCGTCAGCAATGGTCCCCACACGTGGCTCGGGATCTAGCACCTGCGCGTCACCCAGCCAGCTCACGTTGGGCGGGCGAGGAACACGACGGACAGCCACGCACTACGCAAAAACATAAGCGATCTGGTCCCGCCTCAACTGACGCCTTCTTCCTGCCAGGGTTCAGCACGACAACCTAACGCAGCTTAGCGTCACCTCAGTCGGCAAACTTCACGCAGGCCTAGCCCCTACCCGGGATATAGCTCTGGCTACCGGGCTCTGGCGTCACCTCTGTCGGTAGGCGTTACTATCCCTTTAACGTGGCCCGGGATATAGCATCGGCGAAGAAGTTGCGGCATCTACCCGCCAGCAAGGCGCAGGACTCGACAGTATCAGTCTCGGGCCAAAACGAATCCACTGCGTCAACACAAATCAAGGCTCAATCCGAAGGTCAGGCGCGGCGACCAAATCATAACATCACGACATCATGCTCGATAATAACCAAGCACTTGGTCTCGATGTGCTGGGAAAATGCGCTGCATCCAGTAAAGCTGTTTCACATGCGCCAAATATACATAAATGGCGCAACGGCAATGCGGCACACTCGCGGCGAGGCGTCACCGTAACGTAGATAGGATCATCGACCGGCTGCTGGCGAAGTCGGCTCCACGCAGAACGGCTGACCACATAATGCTGCGTATTGCACAAATGGTGCAATTACGATGACGATGGAAGTGTCTCGGCCACAGGCAAGGGAAAAGAGTGACGATGAAAGACCTTACATGTCTCTTCCGCTAGGCCAGGTCCTTAACCTAACGAAAGGGGCCTACTAGTTGCTCACAGGCGACTGCCTGAGAGCAAATCGAGACAAGGCAAAAAGCCAAAGACTCGACTAAAATACGCGAAACAACTGTACGACATCCTACTCCCGAGATCTTCACGTAAGCTATACTACGTTACGAACTCGAAAGCGAACAACCAAGACTGACGTAGAACCAACAAACTACGCAAATCCGCAATAACAGGAAATACGGACGGTAAACTGTCGGTGACGGTAAACTGATCCGACAGCTGTCGGATCACATGACTGCACACGAACGAACCATGTGCCTACCCCGGACTCCCCCCCCAGCGTGCAACGCAGAAAGCAAAGCTGGAAATGAAGGGGTGCACATGAAATCAGGTGCGAAGCAGTTCCAGCCATGACCGCACGACAATCCAAGCGTCCTGTCGGTAGGGCCGAGACACGAAGATAAAATGCCAAACGTACGGCGAACACCAAGTCTGCACTCAAGCAGGAAACACCTGGAGAAGTGCCCAGCCACAAACAACCAACGATGCAGCAGCGGGTCGCCAACACGCTCACCTAACCACGGATCTGCCAAACAACAAGACGGCATGAGCATCCGCGGATCACCCCACTACGGACACATCGCATTCAACGATTCCCGGGATCTAGCACTGGCTCTGGCAGCTGGGCTCTGGCTCGGGCGTCACCACATCAGACGGACATCGTCAGCAATGGTCCCCACACGTGGCTCGGGATCTAGCACCTGCGCGTCACCCAGCCAGCTCACGTTGGGCGGGCGAGGAACACGACGGACAGCCACGCACTACGCAAAAACATAAGCGATCTGGTCCCGCCTCAACTGACGCCTTCTTCCTGCCAGGGTTCAGCACGACAACCTAACGCAGCTTAGCGTCACCTCAGTCGGCAAACTTCACGCAGGCCTAGCCCCTACCCGGGATATAGCTCTGGCTACCGGGCTCTGGCGTCACCTCTGTCGGTAGGCGTTACTATCCCTTTAACGTGGCCCGGGATATAGCATCGGCGAAGAAGTTGCGGCATCTACCCGCCAGCAAGGCGCAGGACTCGACAGTATCAGTCTCGGGCCAAAACGAATCCACTGCGTCAACACAAATCAAGGCTCAATCCGAAGGTCAGGCGCGGCGACCAAATCATAACATCACGACATCATGCTCGATAAGAACCAAGCACTTGGTCTCGATGTGCTGGGAATGTGCTGGGAAAATGCGCTGCATCCAGTAAAGCTGTTTCACATGCGCCAAATATACATAAATGGCGCAACGGCAATGCGGCACACTCGCGGCGAGGCGTCACTGTAACGTAGATAGGATCATCGACCGGCTGCTGGCGAAGTCGGCTCCACGCAGAACGGCTGACCACATAATGCTGCGTATTGCACAAATGGTGCAATTACGATGACGATGGAAGTGTCTCGGCCACAGGCAAGGGAAAAGAGTGACGATGAAAGACCTTACATGTCTCTTCCGCTAGGCCAGGTCCTTAACCTAACGAAAGGGGCCTACTAGTTGCTCACAGGCGACTGCCTGAGAGCAAATCGAGACAAGGCAAAAAGCCAAAGACTCGACTAAAATACGCGAAACAACTGTACGACATCCTACTCCCGAGATCTTCACGTAAGCTATACTACGTTACGAACTCGAAAGCGAACAACCAAGACTGACATAGAACCAACAAACTACGCAAATCCGCAATAACAGGAAATACGGACGGTAAACTGTCGGTGACGGTAAACTGATCCGACACATCGCTTTAACGCTTATCGGCAATTAAAGTCGCACGCGCTCCGCTGCGCTCGGTTACAGCACAGCGTGCACGATCGCATTTTCGGAGTGTATGTAGCGGACCGTAGCGTTTCATAGCGTAACATAGTAAACCGCTGCGCTTGGCTCAAAGTTAGTCGCCACTGGTCGCGGCTCGTCGCGGCTCGCGTCGTCGCCGCTCGTTATTCGTTGCCGCTCGCCGCCGCTCACCGCCGCGTAACGTAGCGTAGCGTAGCGTAGCGTAATGTAGTGTAGCGTAGCATCGCGTCGCGTACCATAGTGTAGTGCAGCGTGAACGATCGTAAATCGCACGTCACATTTCAACGTGCACGATTGAAGTCGCGTACGCGCCTTCCCGCGGAGCATAGTGTAGTGTAGCATCGTGTCGCGTCACGTCGTGTCGCATCGCGTCGCGTCGTGTAGTGCAGTGCAGCATGCACGATCGCATTGCAATGCTACACAACGCAACACGGCGTCGCGACGTCGCGTCATGTAGCCTAGCGTAGCATAGCGTACCATAGCTTTGCGTAGCGGATCGTAATGGAGCGTAGCGGGGCATAGTGTGGAGCATCACGGAGCATAGCATAGCGTCGCATCACGTCATGTAACGTAGTGTAGCGTCGCGTTGCGTCGCGTCACATCGTGTTGTGTCATGTCGCGTCGCGTCGTGTTGCGTCACGTCGCGTCGTGTGGCGGTACGTCGCGTCGTGTCGCGGTACGTCGCGTCGTGTCACATCACATCACGTCGCGTCGTGTCACGTCGTGTCGCGTAGCGTCGCGTCGCATCGTGTAGTGCAGTGCAGCATGCACGATCGCATTGCAATGCTACACAACGCAACACGACGTCGCGTCGTCGCATCATGTAGCCTAGCGTAGCGTAGCGTAGCGTAGCGTAGCGTAGCGTAGCGTAGCGTAGCGTAGCGTAGCGTAGCGTAGCGGATCGTAATGGAGCGTAGCGGAGCGTAGTGTAGAGCATCGCGGGGCATAGCATAGCATCACGTCACGTCATGTAACATGGTGTAGCGTCGCGTCGCATCGCGTCGCATCGCGTCATGTAGCCTAGCATAGCGTAGTGTAGCATAGCATTGCGTAGCGAATCATAATGCAGCGTCGCGTCGCGTCGCGTCGCGTCGCGTCGCGTCGCGTCCGCATCCGCAAGGGGCGCTACGGCAGCCCGCGCCCCGCAGGGCGCGCGCTTGTCCGTCCGTAGTACGTGCGATGTAATGCCTTTTCTTTGGCTTTTCGCTTTTCGTTTCGGCATTTCTCATACCGTATTGCATTCTATATTGCAGGATATGCATCCGTACGCAGGTTCATGCATGTTTTATTTGGTGCTAGTTTCCGCTGATCGCGGCCGAAGTCGCATCAACGTCTCCGCGCCTGGAAATCGTCGCAATCGCTGTCAACATTTTAATCATGGAATTGTGACATGGCGGCGCGATGTGAATCGTATTGCTATTGTGAAGTAGAATTGCTCGGCTCCGAAACCCCGACGCGCAAAGTGCGTAAATTGTTTTTGCGTCGCGGGATGTGCTGCTCGCATATAGATATATCATAGAAATCATTTATGTGCGATATCATAGCGTTAGACTTGTCAAAGTTCGTCGCCTTGCGATTTGCGAGGAAAATGCGATCGTGCACTCGCGCTACTTAGGATGCTGCATAGCATAGCGTAGCGTTGCATAGCGTTGCGTAGCGGATCGTAACGAAGCATAGCGGAGCGTATCGCGGAGCATAGCGTCGCGTCGTGTAGTCGGCGAATGAAGTCGTGCACGCCTACGCAGTGCTCCGCTACGTTCTGCTGCGCTTCGCTACGCTGTCGCTCGCTCGCTCGCTCGCTCGGTTTCATCGCTTTAACGCAAGTCGGCGATTAAAGCCGCGCACGCTCCGCTGCGCTCGGCTCAAAGTTAGTCACCGCTCGTCGTGGCTCATCGCTACTCGCGTCGTCGCCGCTCGTTACTCGTTGCCGCTCGCCGCCGCTCACCGCCGCGTAGCGTAGCGTAGCGTAGCATAGCATCGCGTCGCGTACCATAGTATAGTGCAGCGTGCACGATCGTAAATCGCACGTCACATTTCAACGTGCACGATTGAAGTCGCGCACGCGCCTTCCCGCGGAACATAGTGTAGTGTAGCGTCGTGTCGCGTCGCATCACGTCGCATCGCGTCGCGTCATGTTGCGTCGCGTCGCATCGTGTCGCGTTGCGTCGCGTCGTTTCACGTCACGTCAAGTCGCGTCGCGTCGCGTCGTGTAGTGCAGCACAGCATGCACGATCGCATTGCAATGCTACGCAATGCAACATGACGTCGCGTCATGTAGCATAGCGTAGCGTAGCGTAGCATAGCGTTGCGTAGCGTTGCGTAGCGGATCGTAATGGAGCGTAGCGGAGCGTAGCGGAGCGTAGCGGAGCGTAGCGGAGCGTAGCGGAGCGTAGCGGAGCGTAGCGGAGCGTAGCGGAGCGTAGCGGAGCGTAGCGGAGCGTAGCGGAGCGTAGCGTGGAACATCGCGGAGCGTAGCATTGCATCACGTCGCGTCACGTAACATAGTGTAGCATCGTGTCGCGTTGCGTCGCCTCGCGTCCCGTAGCGTCGCGTCGCATCGCGTCATGTAGCCTAGCGTAGCGTAGTGTAGCATAGCGTTGTGTAGCGGATCGTAATGGAGCATAGCGGAGCGTAGCGTGGAGCATACGGTCGCGTCACGTCGCGTCGCGTCACGTCGCGTCGCGTCCGCATCCACAAGGGGCGCTACGGCAGCCCGCGCCCCGCAGGGCGCGCCCTTATAGCCGTAGCGCCTCTAGCGTAGCTAGAGAAGCGGAGGACTTACTCGACTGAAATGTCGCCGTAGCGCCTCTAGCGTAGCTAGAGAAGCGGAGGCCTTACCCCACTGGAATGGTGTCCGTAGTAGTCCGGTGTAATGCTTTTTTTTTGGCTTTTCGCTTTTCGTTTCGGCATTTCTCATCGCATATTACATTTTGTATTGCAGGATATGCATCCGTACGCATGTTCATGCATGTTTTATTTTGTGCTAGTTTCCGCTGATCGCGGCCGAAGTCGCATCAACGTCTCCGCGCCTGGAAATCATCGCAATCGCTGTCAAAATTTTAATCATGGAATTGTGACATGGCGGCGCGATGTGAATCGTATTGCTATTGTGAAGTAGAATTGCTCGGCTCCGAAACCCCGACGCGTAAAGTGCGTAAATTGTTTTTGCGTCGCGGGATGTGCTGCTCGCATATAGATATATCATAGAAATTATGTATGTGCGATGTCATAGCGTTAGACCTGTCAAAGTTAGTCGCCTTGCGATTTGCGAGGAAAATGCGATCGTGTACTCGCGCTACTTAGGATGCTGCATAGCATAGCGTAGCGTTGCATAGCGTTGTGTAGCGGTTCGTAACGAAGCATAGCGGAGCGTATCGCGGAGCATAGCGTCGCGTCGTGTAGTCGGCGAATAAAGTCGTGCGCGCCTGTGCAGCGCTCCGCTACGTTCTGCTGCGCTTTGCTACGCTGTCGCTCGCTCGCTCGCTTGCTCGGTGTCATCGCTTTAACGCAAGTCGGCGATTACAGACGCGCACGCTCCGCTGCGCTCGGCTCAAACTTAGTTGCCGCTCGTCGCGGCTCGTCACGGCTCGCGTCGTCGCCGCTCGTTATTCGTTGCCGCTCGCCGCCGCGTAGCGTAGCGTAGCGTAGCATCGCGTCGCGTACCATAGTGTAGTGCAGCGTGCACGATCGTAAATCGCACGTCACATGTGCACGATTGAAGTCGCGCACGCGCCTTCCTGTGAAGCATAGTGTAGTGTAGCGTCGTGTCGCATCGCGTCGCGTAATGTCGCGTTGCGTCATGTTGCGTCGCGTCGCATCGTGTTGCGTTGCGTCGCGTCGTGTCACGTTGCGTCGCGTCGCGTCGCGTCACATCACGTCGCGTAGTGCAGCGCAGCATGCACGATCGCATTGCAATGCTACACAACACAACACGACGTCGCGTCGTCGCGTCATGTAGCGTAGCGTAGCGTAGCGTAGCGTAGCGTAGCGTAGCGTAGCGTAGCGTAGCGTAGCGTAGCGTAGCGTAGCGTAGCGTAGCGTAGCGTAGCGCAGCGTAGCGTAGCGTAGCGTAGCATAGCGCAGCGTAGCGTAGTGTAGCGTAGTGCAGCATAGCGTAGCGTGGCGTAGCGTAGTGTAGCGGATCATAATGGAGCGTAGCGGAGCGTACTGTGGAGCATCGCGGAGCGTAGCATAGCATCACGTCGCGTCGCGTAATGTTGTGTAGCGTCGCGTCATGTCGCGTCGCGTCATGTTGCGTCACGTCGCATCGTGTGGCGTTGCGTCGCGTCGTGTCACGGCATGTCGCATCACGTCGCGTCGCGTCGCGTCGTGTCGTGTCGCGTAGTGCAGCGCAGCATGCACGATCGCATTGCAATGCTACACAACACAACACGACGTCGTGTAGTCGCGTCATGTAGCCTAGCGTAGCGTACGGTAGCATAGCGTTGTGTAGCGGATCGTAATGGAGCGTAGCGGAGTGTACTGTGTAGCATTGCAGAGCGTAGCATAGCATCACGTCGCGTCATGTAACGTCGTGTCGTGTCACGTTGCGTCGCATCGCGTCACGTCGTGTCGCGTCGCATCGCGTCGTGTCATGTCGCGTCGCGTCGTGTCACATCACGTCGCGTCGCGTCGTGTCGTGTCACATCACGTGGCGTCGTGTCGCATCACGTCGCGTCGTGTCACGTCACGTCGCGTCGTGTCACGTCACGTCGCGTCACGACGCGTCGCGTAGTGTGCAGCATGCACGATCGCATTGCAATGCTACACAACGCAGCACAACATCGTGTCGTCGTGTCATGTAGCCTAGCGTAGCATAGCATTGCGTAGCGGATCGTAATGGAGCGTAGCGGAGCGTAGCGTGGAACATCGTGGACCGTAGCATAGCATCACGTCGCGTCATGTAACGTCGCGTCGCATCGTGTCATGTCGCGTCGCATCGTGTCGCGTCGTGTCGTGTCGCATTGCATCGCATCGCGTCGCGCCGCGTCGCATCGCGTCATGTAGCCTAGCGTAGCGTAGTGTAGCATAGCGTTGCGTAGCGAATCGTAATGGAGCATAGCGGAGCGTAGCGTGGAGCATAGCGTCGCGTCGCGTCGCGTCGTATCACGTCGCGTCGCGTCGCGTCGTGTCACGTCGCGTCGCGTCGTGTCGCATAGCGTCACGTCGCGTCGCGTCGCGTCGCGTCCGCATCCGCAAGGGGTGCTACGGCAGCCCGCGGCCCAAAGGGCGCGCGCTTGTCCGTCCGTAGTATGTGCGATGTAATGCCTTTTCTTTGGCTTTTCGCTTTTCGTTTCGGCATTTCTCATACCGTATTGCATTCTATATTGCAGGATATGCATCCGTACGCATGTCTATGCATGTTTTATTTTGTGCTACTTGTCGCTGATCGCGGCCGAAGTCGCATGAGCGCCTCCGCGCCTGGAAATCATCGCAATCGCTGTCAACATTTTAATGATGGAATTGTGACATGGCGGCGCGATGTGAATCGTATTGCTATCGTGAAGTAGAATTGCTCGGCTCCGAAACCTCGACGCGTAAAGTGCGTAAATTTAGTTTGCGTCGCGGAATGTGCTGTTCGCATATAGATATATCATACATATAATGTATGTGCGATATCATAGCGTAAAACTTGTCAAAGTAAGTCGCCTTGCGATTTGCGAGGAAAATGCGATCGTGCACGCGCGTTACTTAGGATGCTGTATAGCATAGCGGAGCATAGCGTAGCGTTGCATAGTGTTGCGTAGCGTTGCGTAGCGGATCGTAACGAAGCATAGGGCAATCCTACAAGCGCGCGCCTGCGCCATAGCGTCGTGTCGTGTCGGCGATTAAAGTCGTGCGCGCCTGTGCAGCGCTCCGCTACGCGTTCTGCTACGCTTCGCTACATTGTCGCTCACTCGCTCGTTCGCTCGTTCGCTCGCTCGTTCCGCGATTAGCGGAGCGCGTGTAGCGGAGCGCTGCATAGCGTTGTGTAGCGGATCGTAACGAAGCTTAGCGGAACGTATCGCGAAGCATAGCGTCGTGTCGTGTCGGCGATTAAAGTCGTGCGCGCCTGTGCAGCGCTCCGATACGTTCTGCTGCGCTTTGCTGCGCTGTCGCTCGCTCGCTCGCTCGTTCGCTCGCTCGCTCAGTTTCATCGCTTTAACGCTGATCTGCAATTAAAGTCGCACGCGCTCCGCTGCGCTCGGTTACAGCACAGCGTGCACGATCGCATTTTCGGAGTGTATGTAGCGGACCGTAGCGTTTCATAGCGTAACATAGTAAACCGCTGCGCTTGGCTCAAGGTTAGTCGCCACTGGTCGCGGCTCGTCGCGGCTCGCGTCGTCGCCGCTCGTTATTCGTTGCCGCTCGCCGCCGCTCACCGCCGCGTAGCGTAGCGTAGCGTAGCGTAGCGTAATGTAGTGTAGCGTAGCATCGCGTCGCGTACCATAGTGTAGTGCAGCGTGAACGATCGTAAATCGCACGTCACATTTCAACGTGCACGATTGAAGTCGCGTACGCGCCTTCCCGCGGAGCATAGTGTAGTGTAGCATCGTGTCGCGTCACGTCGTGTCGCATCGCGTCGCGTCGCGTAGTGCAGTGCAGCATGCACGATCGCATTGCAATGCTACGCAACGCAACACGGCGTCGCGACGTCGCGTCATGTAGCCTAGCGTAGCATAGCGTACCATAGCTTTGCGTAGCGGATCGTAATGGAGTGTAGCGGGGCATAGTGTGGAGCATCGCGGAGCATAGCATAGCGTCGCATCACGTCATGTAACGTAGTGTAGCGTCGCGTTGCGTCGCGTCACATCGTGTTGTGTCATGTCGCGTCGCGTCGTGTTGCGTCACGTCGCGTCGTGTGGCGGTACGTCGCGTCGTGTCGCGGTACGTCGCGTCGTGTCACATCACATCACGTCGCGTCGTGTCACGTCGTGTCGCGTAGCGTCGCGTAGCATCGTGTAGTGCAGCGCAGCATGCACGATCGCATTGCAATGCTACACAACGCAACACGACGTCGCGTCGTCGCATCATGTAGCCTAGCGTAGCGTAGCGTAGCGTAGCGTAGCGGATCGTAATGGAGCGTAGCAGAGCGTAGTGTAGAGCTGTTGCGGGAGCAGCACTAAACCGTGCCAAGTTTCAGGACGGTTTCGCTCCGTCAAGCACAGGTCTCAACAGCAGTGGTCCAGTAATCCTCGCGTAGATTACTCTGCTAACCAGGCTCCCTTCCAGGGCTTTTATACCCTGTTGCGAAGAAGGCTGAAACGACCTCTGGGATTCCGTACGTTCGAGGACCTTCGCGTCTGTCTAGTTCGTAAGTCTACTACGTAGCCCTTCGACCGACCTTCGTCGATACGAACGAGGTCTCAGGCGTAGCGCGTTCACACGCTATCTGGTTCTTTATATTCTGTAGAACTTCTTCTATCGATCGCGCCGGGAGCGCCTTACAGACTCTACAGGAGTCTATCGCGTCCCTATTAGGACCGCCCGCCAGTACGCCTACTAGCGGCGTTCCTTCGCGCGTCGAAGTCGTAGCAATACCGCGGCATCGAAATATGCCTAAGTATTCACGCTACAACATCTGCCTCCCTCCTCTAGGAGCCTGCGTCCTCGCGGCGTTCTGGCTGCAGAGCCCAATAGGCTTCGACGAGGGCGCGGTCCTCAAAACTCGAGTCATCAACCCAAGTGTTGTGTTCGTGACCAAAACCCTTCCATTTCACCAAGTATCGGTGAAGCACACGCTTCCGAAGCTTACGAGTCTCATGGTCCAGGATCTTCTCAGCTGTCCATACGGGCCTCGTAGTGTCGGGGTCAAGTTCAACAGCTTTCGGGGGCTGTACACTACCATCGGAGCGGTAGGGTCTCAACAACGACACGTGAAACACGTTGTGGAATCTGTATTCAGCGGGTAGTTTCAACCGGGCGACAACCGGGTTGATCATCTTCTCGATTTCGAAAGGACCAATCCACTTCGGCATCAGCTTCTTCTGCGCACCACGTTGAGCAGCCAAGTTCTTCGTATTCAAAAGAACTTCTTGGCCTTCTGCAAACTCAACGTTTCTCCGTTTCTTGTCAACGTACTGTTTCGATCGCTCTTGTGCCGCAAGCATGCACTGCCTGGCAACAGCAAGACGTTCTGCGTACGTTTCGGCGTAATTCTTAGCAGCAGGGACCGCATCTCCAAGATCGAGGCAGAGTGGAGTCCGCGGATGGAATCCATAATTCAAAAAGAAAGGCGAGGATCCGGTCGAGCGATTCTTCAGATTGTTCATCGCAAACTCAGCCGGACCAAGGTACTTATCCCAGGAGGTCTGATCTGTATCAACGTAGTTGCGAAGCATATCGCCAAGTATCCGATTCATCCGTTCGGTCTGTCCGTCAGTCTGAGGATGAAAAGCCGTGCTCAAGTTCTGCTGAGCCCCGACAAGCTTAAACAGCGCGGGCAGGAAGGCACCGGTAAACTTCGAGTCACGGTCGGATACGATTGTCTCTGGTAAACCGTGTAGACGAACAACGGCGTCGAAAAATAAGTCGGCAGTCTCTTCTGCATCGATCGTCTTTCTGCATGGCCGCAAGTGTACCATTTTCGTCAAACGATCGACAAACACCACGATAGAGTTGTAACCTTTTCGTGTGTTCGGCAACCCAAGGACAAAGTCCATGGAGATGCTCTGCCAAGGGAGATCAGGGACCGGCAACGGGTGGGACAAACCCGCCGGCTTCCCAGCAGCGGCCTTGTTCCGCTGGCACGAATCGCACATCGCCACAAAGTCGGTAACATCAGCGCGTAAAGTCGGCCACCAAAACTTGCGTTCAACGAGTTCGATAGTTCGGTCACGACCAGGATGCCCAGCAAGCCGGTCGGAGTGGCACGCTGCGATGATGTCTCGTTTCAAATCGGGGTCGTTCGGTACGACAATGCGAAACTCGCATTCTTCCCCCTCCCGTTGAAAGAACCCACGAGGGTGAGACAACAGGCCACGGGTATTCGAGGGATTCTGGAACCACGCGTCACGCGCAGTTGCATCCGCAATGCGTTGAAGCAAAGAGCTCGACGCATTCTGGCGACGAGTGGTGACCGCGCACAACACCACGACAGCTGCAAGGGACGGGTGGCGGGAAAGGGCGTCTGCGACGACGTTCAGACGGCCTGGCCTGTAGAGCCATTCGAAATTGAACTGTTCGAGAAATTCTACCCATCGCGCTTGCCGGCGACTCAGTTGCGCTTGGGTCTTCAGGTACGTCAGCGGGTGGTGATCAGTCACCAGCGTAAACGGTACCGAACTCTGTAGATAACATCGCCACTCCCGTAGAGCATTCACTACCCCCAAAAGTTCTTGTTCTCCTGTACTGTAATTCCGTTCTGCCGGTGAAAATTTCTTGCTCGTAAAAGCGACCGGGCGCGCGTCCTGCAGTAACACCGCGCCGGTACCGTTGAGGGAAGCGTCCGAAATCACCTCAAACGGTTTTGAAAAGTCGGGGTAGGATAGCAGCACGTCGCTCGCTAATCGAGTTTTCAAATCTGTAAAGGCACGTAAGGCTTGCGGAGGCCACGTGTCTGGCAACCGCGACTGACTGAACAGGTCCGTCAGCGGCGCAACAAGCGAACTAAAGCCCGCAATAAAGCGGCGAAAGTAGTTCGCGAGGCCCACGAAAGATCGGAGTTCGGAAATGTCACGTGGCAACGGCCAGTTGCGGATGATGTCGACCTTTTTGGGGTCCATTCTGATTCCATCTGTGCTCACGATGTGCCCGAGGTATTTAACTTCAGGACGCCAGAAATCGCATTTCGAAAGCTTCACCTGAAGCTTATGTTTGCGGAGTACGGCGAGCACCAATCGAAGGTGACGCGCGTGCTCTTCGGGGGTTTTCGAAAAGATCAGAATATCGTCGAGGTACACCGTCACGAACGAATTCAAGTACGGTGCGAAAATGCGATTCATGGTCGCCTGGAAGGTCGCAGGGGCGTTCGACAGACCAAACGGCAAGACCAGCCATTCGAAGTGTCCCAGTGGCGTCGTAAAAGCCGTTTTCGGAATGTCGTCTGGATGGATGCGCAACTGGTGGTAACCCGAAGCCAGGTCAAGGGCCGTAAAGAGGGATGCTCCTGATAAGCGATCGAGGGTGTCATCAATCCGAGGTAGCGGGTATTTATTCTTCACGGTTATTTTATTCAGTGCACGGTAATCGATGCACATGCGCAGTTCACCAGTCTTCTTGGCCACAAAGAGGATCGGCGCGCCAAAAGGCGACGTGGAAGGCTGGATAAAGCCTTTCTGTAACAAGTCCTTGACTTGCTTCTCAACCTCTTCGCGTTCTAAAGGCGATAAGCGGAATTGTGGCCGAGAAACGGGTTGCGCATCCGGTACCAACGGAATGGTGTGATGCACACCTCGATCTGGCGGCAAATCTGTAATCGGTGCGAAAACATCTGCGAATTCATTCAAAATCTGAGAGAGGTCTGCGTTTGCCGCGACGTCAGGAGGGAGCTCAAGTGCCTGCGGGGGCGCGCTGGTGGGTGGCGGTACGGGATTCTCTTTGACGAGCACCAGCAGCGCGCGCGCGTCTTGCTTCTTCAGGTCTCGGAACGCGCGCTTGGACGACACGACCTGGGCCGATACAGGCGGAGTCTCCATAAGCAGTGCACTTGGCGGGGACGGGGAAGGCGGCGAGGGCTCAGGGGCGTCGACTGCACGAAGTGTTAGGACGCGACCTGTGGGTTGGGGCAACTCCAGCGCACACTCAGCCGGCTTCAACACCGCTCTGTGTTTTTTCAGAAAAGTCTGTCCGAGCACCAGATCGGCCGATGCCGTTAACTTCGGCAACACGAGGAGACGCACCTCGGTTCCGAAAGAACCCATTCGAAGGCGAGCCCGGCACTCGCCGCGCAAAGGTGAGAAGGTGGTATCTGCTAACCGCACCGGAGCGAAAACTGTTGGCGTAATGGCCAAACCGAGCTTACGAGCAAGGGACTCGGCAATGAAGCAGTGCGTTGCGCCGGAGTCAGGCAGCACCCGCACTCGGGCTCCACTCAGTTTCGCTGCGAACAAATCAAGGCGTTCATCTGAGTTGAGTGCGCAACAAGTCGGAATCTGAGGTTCGGAGGTCATCGGCGGGTCATACCACACTTCTAAGGGTTCGGAGATAGCTGGTGGCGCGTCCCAGCCACCCTCAACGGACTTATAAATGTTGCTACCCGTTTCGAACCGGCGAATTACGCGCATGCCAGTCAAAAGGCTTCGAAACTTGCCAGGACGAGCAGGTACGACAACGCAAGCGGAAGTGCTCGGTTCGTGTTCTTTGCATCTGCGATAATGCTGTAAGTAAGTCGAAATGCGAGACTGTGGTGGATTCAACCACACAGTGTGACCTGAGCAGTCGAGGGACAGGAAAGAGCGAGAAAGTGACCCGAATTCCTTACATAGGGCATTTCTGCCGGTATCACTCGCCGCTGCGTCCAGCGAAAAGCGACGCCCTATGCTTCGCTCAATCTCAGCAAAAAGGTTCGGGTCAAAGCGCACACTCTCGTCCGCCCAACTACGTACGCCGCGAATTTGGGTAGCCTTCGGTTTGGCTATCGGGGTCGGGTTCTGAAGCGGCGACGCAATCGACATCAACCCAGCATCCCGGTCACTAGTCAGCTGGGCAGCCCGTCACTGGTCGGCCTCCATGCGCTCGACAACGTTGGCCTTGGCCGACGGGAACTTCTTGCAGTCCTCGCCGCGGTGGCCCTTCTCGCCGCAGCGGACGCAGAGCGCGTTCTTCTTGTAGTAGTCCCATTCGCAGTAGGACAGCACGCGGTTCAGGTGGTTGCTGAAGATGCGCGTCGGCGCCGTCGGGTTCGGAGCCGACGAGCCGCTGGGCCCGGCGCCCGCGGCCGCGGCGCCGTTCGCCGCGCGCTTCTGCTTCTTGTGCACGGGCTGGAAGGCGTCGTGGTTCTGTGGGCGTTTGGCACGACGGTTCCGGTCGGAGGAAACAAAGTTCAGTGAAGCTCGGCTAGGATGGGACTCTTTCCAACGCTTCTCCTCCCCAACCGCATGCTTTACGAGGGCATCAAGCGATTCGAATTCATCACCCTCGTAATTCACACGGCAAGGCGCGAGCAGGTTCTGAGTAAGGCCGCGGCGGAAAAGCATCAGAATCATCGGCGTATCGGACATCTTAGCACGAGAGACTTCGGACTGGAATCGAGCGGCGTATTCGGCAACACCCTTCTGTGAATCCATCTTAATTTTCCCGTCTAAGAGGTTCTGCATCGCGTCAAGCTTCTTAGTTCGTACCTTCGGAGCGAAGCGGAACATGAAGCGCTTCTCAAGGTCCTCGATGGACCGCTCCATGATGTTCGGGTCTTCGTCGTGCTCGTTTTGCGCCCAGGTCTTGGCTTCTTCGTTATCCTCAAAGCCGGACAACATGGCGGCGAACGGGTTCGCCTCCGAGTTCTGGGTCAGCCAGACCTTGAGCCGGAACATGTAGGTCTCGGCATCCTTGCCCTTGAACTGTGGGACGGGCAGTTTGGTTGCGATCTGTTTGCGAACTTTGTCTGAGGTTCGGTTCGGGTTCGAAGGTGCAGCAGCAGCAGCAGCAGCAGCAGCATCTACGGCAAGATTCGGGTCTACGCTGGGACCAGCCCCGTTTCCTACCGTGGGCGGGCCGCGTTCCTTCGCCTTCATCTGGGTCTCGAGGGCGACGATCCGAGCGGCCAGCTCGTCACGCAGCTTCTCAAGCGCCTCAGTGGTCATGCGATCGGGTTCGGTCTGCATGGCTGTGCCTGCGGAGGGAGCCGTTCGTTCTGGGTTGGCTCTTCTATCGAGAGGAATCTCTCCTTCTTCTAAATTCGACATCAGTTCGATTGGCGAAAGTCGAGTGCCAGAAACTCACTTTTGGTGTACTTGATGGGGTGCGAAGTCACCGCCAAAGTTTTCCAGAGTTGGGTCGGCGCGACCGTCGACTTCAGCATAGACGTCTGTCGAGCCTCGCGTTCCCGCTTGGCTTCTTCGAAACCTATGTCCCTATTCCAAGGGGTATGGCCCAAAAAGCGGCTACCGTGGAGCCAAGCTTGTCCCTTCAAGTGTGCAAGGCGTTCGGCTAAGACAGCCGGATCTCGATTGATCGGCGCTATGGTTCAGAGCGAAAGGATTTGAAACTCCAAAATGTTGCGGGAGCAGCACTAAACCGTGCCAAGTTTCAGGACGGTTTCGCTCCGTCAAGCACAGGTCTCAACAGCAGTGGTCCAGTAATCCTCGCGTAGATTACTCTGCTAACCAGGCTCCCTTCCAGGGCTTTTATACCCTGTTGCGAAGAAGGCTGAAACGACCTCTGGGATTCCGTACGTTCGAGGACCTTCGCGTCTGTCTAGTTCGTAAGTCTACTACGTAGCCCTTCGACCGACCTTCGTCGATACGAACGAGGTCTCAGGCGTAGCGCGTTCACACGCTATCTGGTTCTTTATATTCTGTAGAACTTCTTCTATCGATCGCGCCGGGAGCGCCTTACAGACTCTACAGGAGTCTATCGCGTCCCTATTAGGACCGCCCGCCAGTACGCCTACTAGCGGCGTTCCTTCGCGCGTCGAAGTCGTAGCAATACCGCGGCATCGAAATATGCCTAAGTATTCACGCTACAACAAGAGCATCGCGGGGCATAGCATAGCATCACGTCGCGTCACGTAACATGGTGTAGCGTCGCGTCGCGTCGCGTCGCATCGCGTCATGTAGCCTAGCATAGCGTAGTGTAGCATAGCATTGCGTAGCGAATTATAATGCAGCGTCGCGTCGCGTCACGTCGCGTCGCGTCGCGTCGCGTCGCGTCCGCATCTGCAAGGGGCGCTACGGCAGCCCGCGGCCCACAGGGCGCGTGCTTGTCGCCGTAGCGCCTCTAGCGTAGCTAGAGAAGCGGAGGCCTTACCCCGATCAAATGGTGTCCGTCGCCGTAGCGCCTCTAGCGTAGCTAGAGAAGCGGAGGACTTACTCGACTGAAATGTCGCCGTAGCGCCTCTAGTGTAGCTAGAGAAGCGGAGGCCTTACCCCACTGGAATGGTGTCCGTCCGTCCGTCCGTAGCCGTAGCGCCTCTAGCGTAGCTAGAGAAGCGGAGGCCTTACCCCACTCAAATGTCCGTCCGTAGCCGTAGCGCTTCTAGCGTAGCTAGAGAAGCGGAGGCCTTACCTCGATGGAATGGTGTCCGTCCGTGTGTCAGATGTAATTTGGATTTTCCGGAATTTCGCTTTTCGTTTCGGCATTTCGGATAGCATAGTGCATTCTGTATAGCTGATATGCGTTCGTTCATGTGTTCATTCAAGTTGAAGTTTGAAATAGTAACAGCTGATCGCGGCCGAAGTCGCATCAACGTCTCCGCGCGTAGAAATCATGGCAATCGCTGTCAAAAGTTGTATAGTGGAATTGTGACATGGCGGCGCGATGTGGATCTCTTTGACAGTGCCAAGTGGAAATGTTCGGCTCCGAAACCCCGACGCGTTTTACGTCGCGAAATGTGCTGCTCGCAATATAGATTTATCTACATATCGCTCGCTCGCTCGGTCGCTCGCTCGTACAGTGCGAACGTTTCTCGCTCGCTTGCTCGCTCAGTTTGATCGCTTTAACGTAAGTCGGCGATAAAGTCACGCTTGCTGCATCGTTGCGTTCCGAATTGGATGTAGCAAGCGCCTGTTGCGTGTGGCGAGCGGAAACGTAAGTACGAAAACGCAAGGTTGGTCAAAATTCGTGATGTTTTCTATTGCGAATGAAAAGCGTCCGAAGTTTATTAACCGACCCGTGGGTCACTTGTACATACAATACGTCTACATCCTTACAAGTAAACGTAGATATTAACACAAGTTCACATCGTTTCCATATGACTGCGATTATGCTCTTTGTATAGTGTAAGTCGGACACTTTGGATACAGACATTTCGCATATAGAAGTCGCTGTGGTCATGCGACATCAGCAGGAAGATGACTCGGATGCAAAAGAGCGTGCACGAAAGGCTGCACGGCAGCGTCAACGCCGAGCTGATCCTGAGGTGCGGGCTAAGGAGCAAGCACAACAGGCTGCACGACGGCGTCAGCGACGCGCTGACCCTGAGTTGGAAGCAGAGGATCGAGCGCGAAATGCTGCATATCGGCGTCGGCGGCGGGCTGATTCCCAGCTGCAGGCGGAGGAGCAGGATCGGAATGCTACGCAGCAGCGTAAGCGACGGGCTGAACCCGAGCTGCACGCGGAGGAGCAGGAGCGGAATACTGCGCAGCGGCGTCAACGACGGGCCGACCCCGACCTGCAGGCGGAGGAGCAGGACCGGAATACTGCGCAACGGCGTCAGCGGCGGGCTGACCCCGAGCTGCAGGCGGAGGAGCAAGAACGACGTGCTGCTGTACGCCATGCAGCTCGTCAGGCTGCTGAACCGGCGCTACTGGACCGTCTTTGCAGTTTACTGCATCTGGACTACCTGTACGACCAACGGCCTGTAGAGCTACCGGATTTCCTAGCGGCCCTGCCAGATGGCCGCGTGCAGGATCTGCCGGGCGGGCAGCTACCGCCGGATCGGCAGGTGCCGTACACCGCGCAGTTGCAGGCTGCATCGAGCATGGCGATGGCGCTGCGCCGACGCATGCCATCACGGGTGTGCGCGGTGTGCTCCGAGCTTTGCTCCGAAGAGGATAGCTTCGTGCAGAGTTTTAACGCCATCCCAAACGTCGACCTTTTGCGTGCGGACATCATGTGCACGGCGGCTGTGCCTCGCTGTGCACACACGCTGGCATGGCGACGGGTAGCATGCACGGCACAAGGCAGCGCACCTCCTCCACCAGATCCGGTACTGCCGTTCAGGTATCGCGCCAGGCGTACCGACCGGCGTGCTAACGCCGGTGGTGAGGACAGCACGGGAACCGATGCTGCAGCCGTTCTGCTCGACGATGATATCCAGGGCGCCGAGGAGATGTCAGATGCGTGCGACGAGGAGGAACAGAACAGGCAGCAGGAGCAGCCACAGCCGTCGTTGCCGCCGGAGCTGCAGCCGAAGCCTCCGCGTGTGTTGCCGCGGCCCTGTTTGGAGGATGGCGCCTGTGTAGAAGTGCCGTACTGTATGCGGCTGGAGGCCAACCTTCCTAACCGCACGATGCTGGTGAACGCGGCAGGCGTCTGGACTACCTGTACGACCAACGGCCTGTAGAGCTACCGGATTTCCTAGCGGCCCTGCCAGATGGCCGCGTGCAGGATCTGCCGGGCGGGCAGCTACCGCCGGATCGGCAGGTGCCGTACACCGCGCAGTTGCAGGCTGCATCGAGCATGGCGATGGCGCTGCGCCGACGCATGCCATCACGGGTGTGCGCGGTGTGCTCCGAGCTTTGCTCCGAAGAGGATAGCTTCGTGCAGAGTTTTAACGCCATCCCAAACGTCGACCTTTTGCGTGCGGACATCATGTGCACGGCGGCTGTGCCTCGCTGTGCACACACGCTGGCATGGCGACGGGTAGCATGCACGGCACAAGGCAGCGCACCTCCTCCACCAGATCCGGTACTGCCGTTCAGGTATCGCGCCAGGAGTACCGACCGGCGTGCTAACGCCGGTGGTGAGGACAGCACGGGAACCGATGCTGCAGCCGTTCTGCTCGACGATGATATCCAGGGCGCCGAGGAGATGTCAGATGCGTGCGACGAGGAGGAACAGAACAGGCAGCAGGAGCAGCCACAGCCGTCGTTGCCGCCGGAGCTGCAGCCGAAGCCTCCGCGTGTGTTGCCGCGGCCCTGTTTGGAGGATGGCGCCTGTGTAGAAGTGCCGTACTGTATGCGGCTGGAGGCCAACCTTCCTAACCGCACGATGCTGGTGAACGCGGCAGGCGTCGAGCGGATCTTTCTCTGTCAGAACTGCGAGTCGGCCCTCACGGGTAAGTTGTTTGTCTTTACAGGGCCAATGTTCATTACAATTGAGGGGCTGTCACGGAGACCGTATGTCTCATGTTTTCGGTATGGTAGAAATATATATTGTTAACACTATCTTATACCTTCATATCTGTTCGGCAATGTCCTTGCAGCTGGCCGCATCCCAGAAGCCGCTCTGGCACGCCTGGACCCCGGTGATGTACCGCGGATCAACCACCTCGGCGATCCGTTGCCGACGCCCACCTTCTTGGAGAGCCAGGTGCTGAGCCGGGCACGTGTAATGCAGCAGATCTTGGTGCTGCACCTGGCGGGCCGACCACCGGACGTATACCCGCAGGCCGTGCGGGCACACGGCGTGGCGATCGCCAGTGTGGATCCGCGTTTATGGCGCGGGTTGCTGCCGGCACGGATCGCGGACTTGGCAGGTTCCATCACGGTCTTATGCATCGACCGCGTACAGAACCGGTACGAGCTGCGGGAGCGCGTGCGGAGTGCACCAGCGTTACAAGTGCGCGGTGCTGTCATCGTGGCCTGGGTGCGCTTCTTGCAGCACGCGGAGGAGGATGAATGGGGAATCGATCCTGCCGCGATGGAGGAGTACGAGCGTATGGGCTGCGCCCCGTACGTGCCCGAGGAACTGGTGGATAATGCGGTTGGGCCGACGGATCAGGAGGTGGCGGACGTCCTGCGCACGACATTCATGCACGATCGCACTGGCAACGCCGGCGTGCGACAGCGGCAAGACGAAGTGGAAGCCGCCGTTGCTGAAGCTGGGATCACATCGGGAGGTACTGGGCCCACTGACGCGAATGCGGACGGCACAGCGGATGCGGACGGTGCGGCAGATGCGGACGGTGCGGCGGATGCGGACGTCGAGGACGGCCGAGCGTTTGCGGTGCTCCTGCGTACAGCTCCCGTTACTCAAGATGCTGATGCAACAGGTATGAAAATAAGCCCCTTCCGGAACGATTGGGTGGCAAGATACCTTACGTTTAATATCGAACTGTATATAGTATGTACTACACAGTGTCGTATCCTACCATACTTGCAAGTCAATCACATGCTGCGACATCCCAACGCCCAATCTATTCACTACTATGCATGTAATCACCACTATCGTCTGTTTCCTACCTATGTCTCTGTCTCTCGATTGTACACTCTCCAGGAGCGCCCGAGGTGGGCAGGCTGGACGAACTGGAGGTGGTGCTGCCGCAGCCCTCCAATGTACCGGACGATGGCAGCGAGATCTGCAGTGCGCCCTGGGTCGTGGAGGATCTGCTCACGGGCCGTGCCAGGCTCGTCATCTCCACCGGCGCTCATGGGGGGCGGCCGCTGGACGAGCACCATCCCGCGATCCTGACTGTCTGCTTCCCATCCTCCTTCCCGTATGGCCTATCCGGGCAGCGGCTGCTGGGCATGTCCAACTCGGCCTACATGCAGCACCTCGTACGGCGGGTGCCGCGCGCGCAGTTCGCTGGCAATCCCATGCTCCTGGCCCGTATGTACGACATTTCTGTACGGCAGGCCACCATGGCGCAGGTGGGCGTGGCCCTGCGTCTGAAGCCGGACCTGGAGCACGACGTGGCGCGCCTGCCACGGGATGCAGCCCGCGCGATGGGCGTCATCCTGTTGCTGCCGTACAACCATCCTCAGTGCCGGCAACTACTAGCGCAGCAATCGCCGGTGGTGCAGGCACTGGTCGAGGGCGCGCGTCTCAGCACGCTGCATGTGGACCTGACGGATACATACTACAACGGCGCACAGGCAACGATGCGAGCGGTGGGCATGGCGATCGGTTGGGGGGCACTCTTCTTCACCATAAACCCAGCGGACATGCACGCCGGGGCCGCCATCATCGCGTCCGGGCAGGTACTCGAATTCGAGGACAGCGGGCGGCCGCGGCAGCTCCCCAGCGTCGTGGAGAAGTGGCGCCACGTCCGTGACGATCCGTACAGCTGCGCGGCGCTGCTGGTGGCGACCAAGGAGGTGCTCATGGAGGAACTATTCGGCTTCGCCCCCGGCGCTCAGCAGCAGACGAACCCCCGCTGCTTCTGTGGGACCACCTTCGAGGTAGCTGTCAAGGTCGAGCAGAGCGGCCGGCTGGCACTGCACCTGCACGGCATCACCCACGTGGCCGCATTCGCCGTCGAACGCCTGCAGGCGCTCTTCAGCGGCCCCAACTGCCGCGCGCTCACGCTGGCATACGCCCTGTGTCAGCAATGGTACCCATCGCCTTATTACGACCCCGCAGCACCGACGGAAGAGCGGCACGTATTCGGCCTGACGGCAGAGGCGGCACGCGAGCAGGGAGTCGCGCCGCCCGCGACGGACAAGCAGTGCCCGCGTGCCGCATACGACTTCGAGCGACTGGCCGGCTGCACCAACGGTAGCCTACCGCCACCGGCCAGGGAGGCCGCCATTCGCGAGCACCATGCCGCCGTGATCCGTACGACGCTGACGCATGCACATAGCGACACGTGCGTCCGGCACGGCTGCACCGGCGCCGACGGCAGCTGCGGGATGATGTTCCCGCGCCTCACGCGCCCGGAGTTTCGGTGGATCGGCACACAGGGCCTGTTCCTGCTGCCCCGCCTGGGCCGCAACATCGTGCCGCACTTCCCCGCCGCAGCCGTGGCGTTCGGCTGCAATCAACTGTTCAGCCTTTCCTGCGAGGTGGACCGCTCCTACACGCGGGAGGTGGCGGCTAAGCTGGACGAGACGGAGCAGCAGCAGGCGGAGGAGGGCACGAGCGATCAGCCGCCACCGCCATGTGAGCCGCTGGGCTCGGCAGCCGACCGCGCGCGCGATGCTGGGTACTACACCTCGAAATACACCAGCAAGACCATCGCGCGCAGCCAGTCCGATCGGCTGTGCAGCGCAGTAGTCCGCGTTCAGGACTTCCTGCTGTCCGGTGGAGGGACAGCCGGGAGCGGCGCCGGCCATCCCGCCCCCGCCGAAAACAGCCCCACAGCCTTCGGCAACCTGGCGGCAGCAGCACACCAGCTAACCTCCACGGTGACGGTGGGCATGGCACTAGCGGCCTACAAGCTGGCCGGCTACGACACGTTCGAGGCGTCTTATAAGCGCAGCAACTTGTCCGTCAACGCCTTCACTGCGCTCTCGGCCGTAGACACGGTCGAGCCGGAAGCGGCAGAAGTGAGCGTGCGAATGGTCCGCACCAGCACCGACGGCGAGGCGTTCACGCTCTCGCATGCAGTACAAGATTACATCCTGCGCGGGTCGGAGCTCAACGGTGTGGAGTGCAGCCCGTATACCCTCGCTGCCATGTACGTCCTCACCCGCATCCAGCCAGCCCAGCACCCACACGCCCAGGCCCTACAGGGTACGACGCTGCCTGCCCGTCGCGGCCGCAAGCGGACAACCGCCGGCGCCCCCGCTACAGCGACCGCCGCGCAGCCCGACGCCGATGCCAACCCGGCAACGGCACCTGCGACCGAGCCTACTGCCGCAACAGCGCCGCACGCGGCCGCACCGGTGGTACCGCCCGAGCCGCCGGTCGCACAGCTCCCCGTCGTGCAGTCTGCCACCGCCGCTCCCCTCCGCGTGGCGTTCCGGCCGGAGCATCCCCTGTACATGACGCACGTCCTGCAGCGTCAGCCCCGGCCGCGATACGTTCTCCCGACGGGCTCCCTGCCGCGGCGGCCGACCGACAGCAGCAGTCCCGCGGACGCCGACCAGTACTACGCGTTTGTGCTGGGCAGCTTCAAGACGCACCGTGGAATGCCCGTCCCGCCCGGCCGCACGCCATCACAGGCGTACGAGGAGTGGTGGTCGGAGCTCAGCACCACCGACGCGGGCCGCCGCTACCAACGCTGCGTAACGACCGTGCTGGACAACATCGAGCAGGATCACGCCGCACGCGCACGCCACACGGAGGAGTACAACCGGCGGCGCTGCGAGCGTGGTGCCGCCACTGCCGATCCGGGCGGCTACAAGGCAGATGACGATGGAGGCGACAGCGATACCGAGGCAGCACCCGGCCGCTTCGAGCCGCACCCCGACACCCAGCTGGCTGCAGATGCACAGGTGGAGCACGCCCAACTCACACAGCCCCGGCCCACCCCCACCATCGGCTTGGACCTGGGCGCAGTCCCGCTCGCCAGTCTGTTCGATCGGACCACCCCGGAGGGCTTGTACGCCTACGAAGCCGCGGTCCGCTGCTCGGTGCCCACGCGCCCCATCGGCCACGGCACAACCGCCTCAGGCCTGCTACGACGGGCCTCTCCAGCAGATGCGGCGGCACTCCATGAAGCGGCACAGCGTCTCAAACGCTACACCAGCATGGCAACAGCACCTGGCCAGCCTGCCGCTGCGATCGATGCAGGCGCTGCTGTGGACCGCCGTCTCCGGTTGGAACGCTCCTCCATGGGCGCAATCGCCATCATCATCGAAGTTGATGGGCAGCCGCCCGAGGCTATCCCGCCCGGACACGCGCCGCCAGATATCCTACTGCCGCGGCCGCCCTCCATCGAGGACACCGTCCGACTGTACACCCTAGCTCCGGACCAGGCGGTGCCCTTCATCCTCATGGCACGTTACTTCAATCGACGCAACGAGCCTGACCCTGGACGCCCCCCCCGCGAGATGGTGGTCGGTCCCCCCGGCACGGGCAAGTCCCAGTTCGCACAGGCGCTCCAGTGGTACACCTTCCAGCACGGCCAGCCGGATTGGGTAGCCACCTGCGCGTACACCTGGAGCGCCACAGCCGCCTACCACACCGCCACCCACCGTAGCCTGTCCACGCATAGCATGTTCGGCATTAGCGTAATGGGCGAAGGTGGCAGCAACCGCCCCCGACGAGGTGCCAACGTCAGCCTACAGGTACGGACCTGCACACATGCGAATAATGCAAATACACCTCGTACACACTCGTCTCATCCCAACAATGCTCTACTCGATGCTTCCACACGCCGCCACATGCTACCCCACCTCCACATCGTCGCTCACCCATTCCTACCCACGCTCCCACCCACCTGCCCACACACTACAGGTGCAGCGCAACGTCGGCACCGGCGCCGTCATCTTCGACGAAGTCGCCATGTGCAGCCTGGAGCACTTCGGCGCGATCAAGCACTCGGCCGATAAGCACCTCCGGCCGCCAGCCCACCTGTCGCCCACGGACCCCATCGTGCAAATCCTGGCCGGACGTCCCGCCGCCGGCGTCGGCGACCCCTGCCAGCAACCCCAGCCGGGCGGCCACCCAGCATACCATTTCGCCGCCCAGCTGGAGCGCAACCCGGCGTTCGTCCCTTCCATACGCAATGCAGCAGCAGCACAGCAGGAGGACCCCGGTTCCGACAGCGCCGAAGAGGACAATGTGCCCGGACACGCACAGCCGCAGCAGGCCCCCACGCCGCAGCAGCACGACCGTCTGCACGATGGCTTCCGTCTGTACCGGGCGCTCGCCACGGACGTGTTCCTGCTCACTAAGCAGCACCGACAGGACACCAGCGCGGCCGGCATTTTCCTGACAGAGGCCGCCACCATGTTTGCGGGCGGCCCCGTCAGCGAGACACGCATCGCCGAACTCGTCGACGTGCTCAACACCCGCGCGATCACCGACCTGGCGGACCTGGCCCACCTGAACCCCCGCGTCGTGCTGCAGCGCAACGAGCCCCGGCACGCCCTCAATGTGCGGCTCCAGATGCTACAGGCGCAGCGCCTGGGCAAACGCCTCATCACGTGGAACGCCGACCACGTGCCGCACCAGCCGCAGAAACTGCACAACGCCGGACCGCCCCAGTCGCTCACCCGGCTCGAGCAGGCCGTCGCGATGCGCGTCAAGAACGCACGCTTCCAGCATACCACCGCGGACACCTGGTACTACGAGGGGGCACGGTACGTCCTGCTCGACAACACCTGCGCCGAGGCCGGCGCGTTCCACAACAACGAGGTCGAGGCGTGCAGCCTGCTCACCGACGAGCGAGAGCACCCGGACGACGGCAGTGGCCCCTATTGGCGCCTGCAGTACCTGCCCGCGGCCCTCCTCGTGCGGCCCCTCCGCGGCCACAACCCGACGAGCATCTTGCAGGGCGTGTCGGATTTTGCCAGCCACGGCGCGGCCTTCCCACTCTGCCCGCGCCCCAACCTGGAGCCCGCCACCATCCTCATGCCCGCGCCCGGTGTCGGCACGGAGCCAAAGGCCATCAGGCGCATCAACATCCCAGTTGGCGACTGGCACGCCTACACCGACTACGGCGTGCAGGGCCGCACCTTCGGCGAGGAGACCTGGGTGATCGACCTCACCCTCCCGCCCCGCGGCATCAAGCGCGCCACCCTCTACGTCCTCCTCACGCGCTTCAAGTCGCTGGACCACATCCGCCTGCTACGGCCGCTGTACACAACGCCCGCGGCGCGCAAGAAGGTCATCGCCGCGTTCCTCAAGGCCACCCACTTGGAGCCGGACCTCGCCGCCGAGCTGCGCCTCCTCAGTGCGGCGGCCGCCGCCACCCGCAACCGGTACCCGGCGGAGTTCCGCCTGGCGGAGGAGCTGGACGCCCAGCGCCAGACGGCGGGCGCCGCCAGCTGATGGACGCAGCGACAGCCCCGCCCCGGCCACCGTACATCCCTGCTGTGGACATCTAGTAGACACCATGCATTAGCAGCGTGCGCACGCCTTCCCCCGGCGTAAAAGGGGGCGTGTCGCCTGCCAATTGGGCGGCACGACAGGCTCCTCCAGGTGGTGCCCGCGCTCACCCGACGGGCAGCAGGTTCGATCCCTGCAGCAGCCCCCCCGACGACTCGCTCGCGTCGCGTCCGCATCCGCAAGGGGCGCTACGGCAGCCCGCGGCCCGCAGGGCGCGCGCTTGTAGCCGTAGCGCCTCTAGCGTAGCTAGAGAAGCGGAGGACTTACCCGACTGGAATGTCCGTCCGTAGTAGTACGTGCGATGTAATGCCTTTTTTGTGGCTTTTCGCTTTTCGTTTCGGCATTTCTCATACCGTATTGCATTCTATATTGCAAGATATGCATCCGTACGTATGTCCATGCATGTTAAAATTTGTGCTAGTTTTCGCTGATCGCGGCCGAAGTCGCATGAGCGCCTCCGCGCCTGGAAATCATCGCAATCGCTGTCAACATTTTAATGATGGAATTGTGACATGGCGGCGCGATGTGAATCGTATTGCTATCGTGAAGTAGAATTGCTCGGCTCCGAAACCTCGACGCGTAAAGTGCGTAAATTTAGTTTGCATCGCGGAATGTAGTGTTCGCATATAGATATATCACCCTCGTAGTGTAGCGGAGCGCTGCATAGCGTTGCGTAGCGGATCGTAACGAAGCTTAGCGGAACGTATCGCGAAGCATAGCGTCGCGTCGTGTCGGCGATTAAAGTCGTGCGCGCCTGCGCAGCGCTCCGATACGTTCTGCTGCGCTTTGCTGCACTGTCGCTCGCTCGCTCGCTCGTTCGCTCGCTCGCTCAGTTTCATCGCTTTAACGCTAATCGGCAATTAAAGTCGCACGCGCTCCGCTGCGCTCGGTTACAGCACAGCGTGCACGATCGCATTTTCGGAGTGTATGCAGCGGACCGTAGCGTTTCGTAGCGTAACGTAGTAAACCGCTGCGCTTGGCTCAAAGTTAGTCGCCGCTGGTCGCGGCTCGTCGCGGCTCGCGTCGTCGCCGCTCGTTATTCGTTGCCGCTCGCCGCCGCGTAGCGTAGCGTAGCGTAGCGCCCATCACATCACGTCGTGTCGTGTCACGTCGTGTCGCGTACCGTCGCGTCGCATCGTGTAGTGCAGCGCAGCATGCACGATCGCATTGCAATGCTACACAACGCAACACGACGTCGTGTCGTCGCATCATGTAGCCTAGCGTAGCGTAGCGTAGCGTAGCGTAGCGTAGCGTAGCGTAGCGTAGCGTAGCGGATCGTAATGGAGCGTAGCGGAGCGTAGCGTAGAGCATCGCGGGGCATAGCATAGCATCACGTCGCGTCACGTAACATGGTGTAGCGTCGCATCGCGTCATGTAGCCTAGCATAGCGTAGTATAGCATAGCATTGCGTAGCGAATCATAATGGAGCGTCGCGTCGCGTCGCGTCGCGTCGCGTCCGCATCCGCAAGGGGCGCTACGGCAGCCCGCGGCCCACAGGGCGCGCGCTTGTCCGTCCGTCCGTAGCACTGTAACTTGGATTTTCCAGAATTTCCCCATTCGTTTCGACATTTCTCATTGCATATTACATTCTGTATTGCAACATATACATCCGTACGCATGTTCAGCCCTTTTAAAGTTTGTGCTCGTTTCTATTGATCGCGGCCGAAGTCGCGTCAACGTCTCCGTGCGTAGAAATCACCGCTATCGCTGTCAAAAAATTTATTATGGAATTGTGACATGGTGGCGTAATGTGAATCGCATTGCTATCGCGAAGTGGAAGTGCTCGGCTCCGAAACCCCTTTGCTGCGCTGTCGCTCGTTCACTCGCTGGCTCGCTCGCTTGCTCGCTCGCTCATTCGCTCACTCGCTCGTTCGCTCGCTTGCTCGCAAGTCGGCGATTAAAGTCGTGCGCGCCTGTTCTGTTGCGCTGTAACAGACCCGTGGGTCACTTGTACATATAACACGCCTACCTCCTTATCTCGCCCTTACTTATCATAGTAGACATTAACATAAGTTCACGTTGTTTCCATACGACTGCGGTTATGCCCTTTATATAGTGTAGCTCTGTTGAACGGACACTCGCTTTCGCATTTAGAAATCGCTGTGATCATGCGGGGAGACGCAGCTGTGCGGCGACATCAGCGGGAAGATGACTCGGATGCAAAGGAACGGGCACGAAAGGCTGCACGGCAGCGTCAGCGCCGAGCTGACCCTGAGGTGCGGGCCAAGGAACGGGCACAACAGGCTGCACGGCGACGTCAGCGGCAGGCTGACCCCGAGCTGCAAGCGGAGGATCGAGCGCGAAATGCTGCACGGCAGCGTCAGCGGCGAGCTCGTGCTGAGTTGCAGGCGGACGAGCAGGACCGGAATACTGTGCAGCGGCGTAAGCGACGGGCTGACCCCGAGCTGCAGGCGGACGAGCAGGACCGGAATACTGCACAGCGGCGTCAGCGGCGAGCTGACCCCGAGCTGCAGGCGGACGAGCAGGACCGGAATACAGTACAGCGGCGTCAGCGGCGGGCTGACCCCGAGCTGCAGGCGGACGAGCAGGACCGGAATACAGTACAGCGGCGTCAGCGGCGGGCTCATCCCGAGCTGCAGGCGGACGAGCAGGACCGGAATACAGTGCAGCGACAAGAACGACGTACAGCAGCACGTCAGACAGCGGCTGCTGAGCCGGCGTTACTGGACCGCCTCTGCAACTTACTGCATCTGGATTACCTGTACGACGAACGGCCTGTAGAGCTGCCGGATTTCCTAGCGGCTCTGCCAGACGGCCGCGTGCAGGATCTGCCAGGCGGCCAGCTACCGCCTGATCGGCAGGTACCGTACACCGCGCAGCTACAGGCTGCATCGAACATGGCGATGGCGCTGCGCCGGCGCATGCCATCACGGGTGTGTGCGGTGTGCTCCGAGCTCTGCTCCGAGGAGGATAGCTCCGTGCAGAGCTTCAACACCATCCCGAACGTCGACCTTTTGCGTGCGGACATCATGTGCACGGCGGCTGTGCCTCGCTGTGCACACACGCTGGCATGGCGACGGGTAGCATGCACGGCACAAGGCAGCGCACCTCCTCCACCAGATCCGGTACTGCCGTTCAGGTATCGCGCCAGGCGTACCGACCGGCGTGCTAACGCCGGTGGTGAGGACAGCACGGGAACCGATGCTACAACCGTTCTGCTCGACGATGATATCCCGCGCTCACCCGACGGACAGCAGGTTCGATCCCTGCAGCAGCCCCCCCGATCCGCAAGGGGCGCTACGGCAGCCCGCGGCCCGCAGGGCGCGCGCTTGTCCGTCCGTTGTAATACTTTTTTTTAAGCTTTTCGATTTTTGTTTCGGCCTTTCTGATAGCGTATTACATTCTGTATTGCAGGATATGCATCCGTACGCATGTTCAGCCATGTTTGAGTTTGTGTTAGTTTCCGCTGATCGCGGCCAAAGTCGCATTAACGCCTCCGCGCGTGGAAATCATCGCAATCGCTATCAAACGTTTTATAATGGAATTGTGACATGGCGGCGCGATGTGAATCGCATTGCTATCGCGATGTGGAATTGCTCGGCTCCGAAACCTCGACGCGTAAAGTGCGTGAATTAATTTTGCGTCGCGATATCTGCTGCTCGCATATAGATATATCATACATATCATTTATGTGCGATATCATAGCGTTAGGCTTGTCAAAGTTAGTCGCCTTGCGATTTGCGAGGAAAATGCGCTCGTGCACGCGCGTTACTTAGGATGCTGCATAGCATAGCGGAACGTAGCGGAGCATAGCGGAGCGTAGCGGAGCGTAGCGGAGCATAGCGGAACGTAGCGAAACATAGCGTAGCGTAGCGGAACGTAGTGTAGCGTTGCGCGTTAGCGTAGCGTAGCGTAGCGTAGCGTAGCGTAGCGTAGCGTAGCGTAACGAAGCATAGCGGAGCGTATCGCGGAGCGTTGCGTAGTCGGCGATTAAAGTTGTGCGCGCCTGTGCAGCGCTCCGCTACGTTCTGCTGTGCTTTGCTGCGCTGTCGCTCGCTCACTCGCTCGCTCGCTCGCTCGCTCGTTCGGACGCTCGTTCGCTTACACGCTGGTTCGCACGCTCGTTCATTCGCTCGCTCGGTTTGATCACTATGGATCACTTAAAGCAAGTCGGCGATTTAAGTCGTGCGCTCCTGCGCTGCGCTTTGCTGTGTTCGACTGCGCTTCACTACGCTGTCGCTTGCTCGTTCGCTCGCTCGGTTTCATCGCTTAAACGCAAGTCACACCCGCTCCGCTGCACTCGGCTGCACTCGGCTCAAAGTTAGTCGCCACTCGTCGTGGCTCGTTGCCGCTCGCGTCGTTGCCGCTCCTTATTCGGCGCCGCTCGCCATTCCGCTCCGCTACACTCGGCTAGTGTCGCGAAGCATAGTGCAGCACAGTGTGCGTGATTGCATTTTCGGAGTGTATGTAACGGACCGTACCGTTTCCAAGTAGTGTAGCGTAGCATAGCGTAGCGTAGCGCATTGTAACGGAGCATAGTGGAGCGCGTCGTGTTGCGTCGCGTCGTGTCGCGTCGCGTCGCGTCGCATCATGTAGCCTAGCGTAGTGTAGCGTAGCGTAGCATAGCGTTGTGTAGTGTAGCGGATCGTCATGGAGCATAGCGGAGTGTAGCGTGCAGCACAGCGGAGCATAGCATAGCGTCACGTTGCATACCATCGTGTAGTGTAGCGTAGTGTAGCGTACCATAGCACAGCGTAGCGTAACGTTGCGTTGCATAGTGTTGCGTACCGCATCGTAATGGAGCGCGACACGACGCGTCGCATCATGTAGCCTAGCGTAGTGTAGCGTAGCGTAGCATAGCGTTGTGTAGTGTAGCGGATCGTAATGGAGCATAGTGGAGTGTAGCGTGCAGCACAGCGGAGCATAGCATAGCGTCACGTTGCATACCATCCGTAGCGTAGCGTAGTGTAGCGTAGTGTAGCGTACCATAGCACAGCGTAGCGTAGCGTTGCGTTGCATAGTGTTGTGTACCGCATCGTAATGGAGCGCGACACGACGCGTCGCGTCGTGTCGCGTCATGTAGCCTAGCGTAGCGGATCGTAATGGAGCATAGTGGAGCGTAACGAATCATAGTGGGCCGTCGCGTCGCATTGCGTCACGTCGCGTCGCGTCACGTCGCGTCGCGTCGGGTCGCGTCCGCATCCGCAAGGGGCGCTACGGCAGCCCGCGGCCCACAGGGCGCGCGCTTGTCCGTAGTACGTGCGATGTAATGCCTTTTCTTTGGCTTTTCGCTTTTCGTTTCGGCATTTCTCATACCGTATTGCATTCTATATTGCAGGATATGCATCCGTACGCATGTCTATGCATGTTTTATTTTGTGCTACTTGTCGCTGATCGCGGCCGAAGTCGCATGAGCGCCTCCGCGCCTGGAAATCATCGCAATCGCTGTCAACATTTTAATGATGGAATTGTGACATGGCGGCGCGATGTGAATCGTATTGCTATCGTGAAGTAGAATTGCTCGGCTCCGAAACCTCGACGCGTAAAGTGCGTAAATTTAGTTTGCGTCGCGGAATGTGCTGTTCGCATATAGATATATCATACATATAATGTATGTGCGATATCATAGCGTAAAACTTGTCAAAGTAAGTCGCCTTGCGATTTGCGAGGAAAATGCGATCGTGCACGCGCGTTACTTAGGATGCTGTATAGCATAGCGGAGCATAGCGTAGCGTTGCATAGCGTTGCGTAGCGTTGCGTAGCGGATCGTAACGAAGCATAGGGCAATCCTACAAGCGCGCGCCTGCGCCATAGCGTCGTGTCGTGTCGGCGATTAAAGTCGTGCGCGCATGTGCAGCGCTCCGCTACGCGTTCTGCTACGCTTCGCTACATTGTCGCTCACTCGCTCGTTCGCTCGTTTGCTCGCTCGTTCCGCGATTAGCTGAGCGCGTGTAGCGGAGCGCTGCATAGCGTTGCGTAGCGGATCGTAACGAAGCTTAGCGGAACGTATCGCGAAGCATAGCGTCGTGTCGTGTCGGCGATTAAAGTCGTGCGCGCCTGTGCAGCGCTCCGATACGTTCTGCTGCGCTTTGCTGCGCTGTCGCTCGCTCGCTCGCTCGTTCACTCGCTCGCTCAGTTTCATCGCTTTAACGCTTATCGGCAATTAAAGTCGCACGCGCTCCGCTGCGCTCGGTTACAGCGCAGCGTATTTTCGGAGTGTATGTAGCGGACCGTAGCGTTTCATAGCGTAACATAGTAAACCGCTGCGCTTGGCTCAAAGTTAGTCGCCGCTGGTCGTGGCTCGTCGCGGCTCACATCGTCGCCGCTCGTTATTCGTTGCCGCTCGCCGCCGCTCACCGCCGCGTAGCGTAGCGTAGCGTAGCGTAGCGTAGCGTAGCGTAGCGTAGCGTAGCGTAATGTAGTGTAGCGTAGCATCGCGTCGCGTACCATAGTGTAGTGCAGCGTGAACGATCGTAAATCGCACGTCACATTTCAACGTGCACGATTGAAGTCGTGTACGCGCCTTCCCGCGGAGCATAGTGTAGTGTAGCATCGTGTCGCGTCACGTCGTGTCGCATCGCGTCGCGTCGCGTAGTGCAGTGCAGCATGCACGATCGCATTGCAATGCTACGCAACACAACACGGCGTCGCGACGTCGCGTCATGTAGCCTAGCGTAGCATAGCGTACCATAGCTTTGCGTAGCGGATCGTAATGGAGCGTAGCGGGGCATAGTGTGGAGCATCGCGGAGCATAGCATAGCGTCGCATCACGTCATGTAACGTAGTGTAGCGTCGCGTTGCGTCGCGTCACATCGTGTTGTGTCATGTCGCGTCGCGTCGTGTTGTGTCACGTCGCATCGTGTGGCGGTACGTCGCGTCGTGTCGCGGTACGTCGCGTCGTGTCACATCACATCACGTCGCGTCGTGTCACGTCGTGTCGCGTAGCGTCGCGTCGCATCGTGTAGTGCAGCGCAGCATGCACGATCGCATTGCAATGCTACACAACGCAACACGATGTCGCGTCGTCGCATCATGTAGCCTAGCGTAGCGTAGCGTAGCGTAGCGTAGCGTAGCGTAGCGTAGCGTAGCGGATCGTAATGGAGCGTAGCGGAGCGTAGTGTAGAGCATCGCGGGGCATAGCATAGCATCACGTCGCGTCACGTAACATGGTGTAGCGTCGCGTCGCGTCGCGTCGCATCGCGTCATGTAGCCTAGCATAGCGTAGTGTAGCATAGCATTGCGTAGCGAATCATAATGCAGCGTCGCGTCGCGTCGCGTCGCGTCGCGTCCGCATCCGCAAGGGGCGCTACGGCAGCCCGCGGCCCGCAGGGCGCGCGCTTGTCGCCGTAGCGCCTCTAGCGTAGCTAGAGAAGCGGAGGCCTTACCCCGACTGAAATGTCCGTAGTATGTAACACTTTTTTTCGCTTTTCGCCTTTTCGTTTCGGCATTTCTCATAGAATATTGCATTCTGTATCGCAGGATATGCATGTTCATACATGTTCATGCATATTTAAATTCGTGTTAGTTTCCGCTGATCGCGGCCGAAGTAGCATGAACGCCTACGCGCCTGGAAAGCATCGCAATCGCTATCAATCGTTTCATAATGGAATTGTGACATGGCGGCGCGATGTGAATCGCATTGCTATCATGAAGTTGAAGTGCTCGGCTCCAAAACCCCGACGCGTAAAGTGCGTAAATTGTTTTTGCGTCGCGGAATGTGCTGCTCGCATATAGATATATCATACATATCATTTATTTGAGATATCATAACGTTAGACTTGTCAAAGTTAGTCGCCTTGCGATTTGCGACAAAAATGCGATCCTGCACGCGCGTTACTTAGGATGCTGCATAGCATAGCGGAGCGTAGCGGAGCGTTGCATAGCGTTGCATAGCGGATCGTAACGAAGCATAGCGGAGTGTATCGCGGAGCATAGCGTCGCGTCGCATAGTCGCCGATTAAAGCCGCGCACGCTCCACTGCGCTCGGCTCAAAGTAGCGTAGCGTAGCGTAGCATCGCGTCGCGTACCATAGTGTAGTGCAGCGTGCACGATCGTAAATCGCATGTCACGTTTCAACGTGCACGATTGAAGTCGCGCACGCGCCTTCTCGTGGAGCATAGTGTAGTGTAGCGTCGTGTCGCGTCGCGTCGCGTCGTGTCGTGTCATGTCGCGTCGCGTTGCATCGTATCGCGTTGCGTCGCGTCGTCGTCGCGTCGCGTCGCGTCGTGTAGCCTACCGTAGCGTAGCGTAGCATAGCGTTGCGTAGCGGATCGTAATGGAGCATAGCGGAGCGTAGCGTGGAGCATAACGTCACGTCACGTAGCGTCACGTCGCGTACCATAATATAGCGCAACGTGCACGATCGCATTTTGACGTGCACGATTGAAGTCGCGCGCGCACCTTCTCGCGTAGCCATAGCGTAGCGTACTGTAGCGTAGCGTTGCATAGTGTACCGTAACGTGCACGCAACTGTAATCGTGCATGCGTTGCATAGCGTTGCAGCGTTGTGTAGTGGAGCATAACAGAGCATAGCGGAGCGTCGCGTTGCATCGCGTGGCGTCGCGTTGCATCGCGTCGCGTCGTGTCACGTCGCCGTCGCGTCGTGTCGCGTCCCGTCACGTCACGTCGCGTCGCGTCGCGTCGCGTCGTGTCGCGTCGCGTCGCGTCGCGTCCGCATCCGCAAGGGGCGCTACGGCAGCCCGCGGCCCAAAGGGCGCGCGCTTGTCCGTCCGTCCGTCCGTCTGATGTAATGCCTTTTTTTGGGCTTTTCGCTTTTCGTTTCGGCATTTCTCATCGCAAATTGCATTCTGTATTGCAAGATATGCATCCGTACGCATGTTCATGCATTTTTAAGTTTGTGCTAGTTTCCGCGGATCGCGGCCGAAGTCGCATCAACGCCTCCGCGCCTGTAAATCATCGCAATCGCTGTCAAAATATTTATAGTGCAATTGTGACATGGCGGCGCGATGTGAATCGTATTGCTATATCGTGAAGTGGAATTGTTCGGCTCCGAAACCCCGACGCGTAAAGTGCGTAAACTTATTTTGCGTCGCGAAATGTGCTGTACGCATATGGATATATCATACGTATCATTTATGTGTGATATCATAGCGTAAGACTTGTCAAAGTAAGTCGCCTCGCTTGCGATTTGCGAGGAAAATGCGATCGTGCACGCGCGCTACTTAGGATGCTGCATAGCATAGCGGAGCGAAGCGCAGCGTTGCATAGCGTTGCGTAGCGGATCGTAACGAAGCATAGCGGAGCGTATCGCGGAGCATACCGTAGTCGGCGATTAAAGTCGTGCGCGCCTGCGCAACGCTCCGCTACGTTCTGCTGTGCTTTGCTGCGCTATCGCTCGCTCGCTCGCACGCTCGTTCACTCGGTCGCTCGCTCGTTCGCACGCTCGTTCGCTCGCTTGCTCGGTTTGATCACTTTAACGCAAGTCGCGCACGCTCCGCTACACTCGGCTGCACTCGGCTCAAAGTTAGTCGCCACTCGTCGCGACTCGTCGCCGCTCGCGTCGTCGCCGCTCCTTATTCGTCCGCTCGTCGTCGTCGTCGCTCGTCGTCGCCGTCGTCGCCGTTCCGCTTCGTTGCGCTGTGCTCGGCTACACTCCGCTCCGCTGTGCTCGGCTAGCATTTTCGGAGTGTATGTGGCGGACCGTAGCGTTTCGTAGTGGAGCGTAGACTAGCATAGTGAATCGTAGCGTAGCGTAGCATAGTGTAGCGTAGTGTAGCATAGCGTAACGTAGCATAGCGTACACTAGCATAGTGCAGTGTCCCGCGTAGCATCGCGGCACGTACCATAGTGTAGTGCAGCGTGCACGATCGTAAATCGCAAGTCACATTTCAACGTGCACGATTGAAGTCGCGCGCGAGCCTTCGCACAAAGCATAGTGTATTGTAGTGCAGCGCAGCATAGCGTAGTGTAGTGTAGCACCGCGTCGCATCGCGTCGCGCCGTGTCGCGTCACGTCGCGCCACGTTACGTCGCTACTCAGGGGGCGTCGTGTACCGTTGCATAGCGTTGCGTAGTGTTGCATAGCATTATGTAGCAGAGCGTAACGGAGCATAGTGCAGTGTTACGTACCGTACCGCAGCGTCGCGTCGCGTCACATCGCGTCGCGTCGTGTAGTGTCATGTCAAGTCGCGTCGTGTCGCGTCGTATCGCGTTGGGTCGCGTTGGGTCGCGTCGCGTCGCGTCGCGTCGCGTCGCGTCGCGTCGCGTCGCGTCGCGTCGCGTCGCGTCGCGTCGCGTCGCGTCGCGTCGTGTCGCGGTGGGTCACGTGACACGTGACACGTGACGCGTCGCGCCGTGTTGCGTCGCGCCACGTCACGTCGCGTCGCGTCGCCACGCTACACTACGCTACGCAAACGGAAGGGGCGCTACGGCAGCCCGCGGCCCACAGGGCGCGCGCTTGTCCGTAGCCGTAGCGCCTCTAGCGTAGCTAGAGAAGCGGAGGACTTACTCGATTAAATGGTGTCCGTGTGTCAGATGTAATTTGGATTTTCCAGAATTTCGCTTTTCGTTTAGGCATTTCGGATTGCATAGTGCATCCTGTATAGCTGATATGCGTTCGTTCATGTGTTCATTCAAGTTGAAGTTTGAAATAGTAACAGTTGATCGCGGCCGAAGTCGCATCAACGTCTCCGCGCGTACAAATCATGGCAATCGCTGTCAAAAGTTGTATAGTGGAATTGTGACATGGCGGCGCGATGTGGATCTCTTTGATAGTGTCAAGTGGAAATGTTCGGCTCCGAAACCCCGACGCGTAAAGTGCGTAAATTTTTTTTGCGTCGCGGGATGTGCTGCTCGCATATAGATATATCAAAGAAATCATTTATGTGCGATATCATAGCGTTACGCTTGCCAAAGTTAGTCGCCTTGCGATTTGCGAGGAAAATGCGATCGTGCACTCGCGCTACTTAGGATGCTGCATAGCATAGCGTAGCGTAGCGTAGCGTTGCATAGCGGATCGTAACGAAGCATAGCGGAGCGTATCGCGGAGCATAGCGTCGCGTCGTGTAGTCGGCGAATAAAGTCGTGCGCGCCTGCGCAGCGCTCCGCTGCGTTCTGCTGCGCTTCGTTACGCTGTCGCTCGCTCGCTCGCTCGCTCGCTCGGTTTCATCGCTTTAACGCAAGTCGGCCATTAAAGCCGCGCACGCTCCGCTGCGCTCGGCTCAAAGTTAGTCGCCGCTCGTCGCGGGTCGCGTCGTCGCCGCTCGTTATTCGTTGCCGCTCGCCGCCGCTCACCGCCGCGTGACGTAGCGTAGCGTAGCGTAGCATCGCGTCGCGTACCATAGTGTAGTGCAGCGCGCACGATCGTAAATCGGCTCCGAAACCCCGATGCGTAAAGTGCGTAAATTTTTTTTGCGTCGCGGGATGTGCTGCTCGCATATAGATATATCATAGAAATCATTTATGTGCGATATCATAGCGTTACGCTTGCCAAAGTTAGTCGCCTTGCGATTTGCGAGGAAAATGCGATCGTGCACTCGCGCTACTAACGAACATAGCATAGTGTAGCGTAGCGTAGCGTAGCGTAGCGTAGCGTTGCATAGCGTTGCGTAGCGGAGCGTAACGAAGCATAGCGGAGCGTATCGCGGAGCATAGCGTCGCGTCGTGTAGTCGGCGAATAAAGTCGTGCGCGCCTGTGCAGCACTCCGCTACGTTCTGCTGCGCTTCGTTACGCTGTCGCTCGCTCGCTCGCTCGGTTTCATCGCTTTAACACAAGTCGGCGATTAAAGCCGCGCACGTTCCGTTGCGCTCGGCTCAAAGTTAGTCGCCGCTCGTCGCGGCTCGTCGCGGCTCGCGTCGTCGCCGCTCGTTATTCGTTGCCACTCGCCGCCGCTCATCGCCGCGTAGCGTAGCGTAGTGTAGCATCGCGTCGCTTACCATAGTGTAGTGCAGCGTGCACGATCGTCAATCGGCTCCGAAACCCCGACGCGTAAACTGCGTAAATTTTTTTTGCGTCACGGGATGTGCTGCTCGCATATAGATATATCATAGAAATTATTCATGTGCGATATCATAGCGTTAGGCTTGTCAAAGTTAGTCGCCTTGCGATTTGCGAAGAAAATGCGATTGTGCACTCGCGCTACTTAGGATGCTGCATAGCATAGCGTAGCGTAGCGTTGCATAGCGTTGCGTAGCGTAACGTTGCAAAGCGTTGCGTAACGGATCGTAACGAAGCATAGCGGAGCGTATCGCGGAGCATAGCGTCGCGTCGTGTACTCGGCGAATAAAGTCGTGCGCGCCTGCGCCACGCTCCACTACGTTCTGCTGCGCTTCGTTACGCTGTCGCTCGCTCGCTCGCACGCTCCGCTGCGCTTGGCTCAAAGTTAGTCGCCACTCGTCGCGGCTCGTCGCGGCTCGCGTCGTCGCCGCTCGTTATTCGTTGCCGCTCGCCGCCGCTCACCGCCGTGTAGCGTAGCATCGCGTCGCGTACCATAGTATAGCGCAGCGTGAACGATCGTAAATCGCACGTCACACTTCAACGTGCACGATTGAAGTCGCGCACGCGCCTTCCCGCGGAGCATAGTGTGTGTTAACGGGTGTTACACTGTGGGCGACTCGCCCTGAGACAGGACGAGCACCGGGGGCCCTGACCGGGCCGAGACACAGCGCAGGGGCGGGCGCGCGGCTACGTCCGTCTGTTCCGCCGCGCGCGCCTCACTCCCTCACTCGCGTCAGCCAGGGGCACCCACCACGGCCCCTGGCCAACCAACTCAGCGGCGCAGACGACTGCGGGCCGCGCTTAGCGGGAGCCACGCGAGAGGCGTCACACACCTCAACCAAAAACGCCCTACCAAGACTAGCTACCACCCCCCACCTGGCCAGCCTCCTCGCGCGCTCACGGGGCTCTAGAGCTCTACGCAAAGAGTGCCTCTGAACGCCCTCTACCCCTGGGGCAGGGGCCCACGACAACGGGGCGGCACCACCGCAGCCCAGAAAAAAAAAAAAAAAAAAAAAAAAAAAAAAAAAAAAAAAAACGAGGCAAGGGAAAGCCCACCTAGGCCCCCAGACAAGGTCCCTCACGAGAACGAGGGGCTGAGTCCCCTCACCAAGGGCTCCCACGAAAGCCAGCACAGCAAGGAGCCCAACTGCCACAACGAACACGACAACCAAGGTGCTGCTGCAGGAACCGCTCACTAAAGCACCCAACCACTCGTTGGCCCGCCAGGCGGCCTCCTCCTGGGGGCTACAGGTTCCCCGACACTGCCCAGCGCGGGGCAAAACAAACACCCACGGCCGCGGGGGGGATGACAAGCCGGCGCGGCGCCCCCCTGGAAAACCCACTACGGGGCACGGCTCATAGGCGCTGCCTGCCCTCGCCTACCACGCAGAGAAAACCTGCCCCTCCGTCCCTGGCCGCCTGCGGAGCCCAGCACCACCTACCCTCCCTCTGCAACCCCTCCCTCTCCACCTCTCCCTCTCCCTAAAGCGCCAAAACTGCAGGCCTCCCGCGCCGCACTCCTCAGCCGCCAGACAGCACAAAACCGCCCCTTACTCCTCGACGGGCCCCGTCTCCCGGGAAGAGGGTACACACCCACACTCACACCAGACAAAGCACACAGGCCTGCTCCTTCCCCTCCCTGCTAGCCCACGAGACCCTCGGCCAGGAAACCCTTGCCCGCACGCCCAGCCCTCCCCTTGCCCACCGCCCTTCCTGCTCGTTATTCGTTGCCGCTCGCCGCCGCTCACCGCCGTGTAGCGTAGCATCGCGTCGCGTACCATAGTATAGCGCAGCGTGAACGATCGTAAATCGCACGTCACACTTCAACGTGCACGATTGAAGTCGCGCACGCGCCTTCCCGCGGAGCATAGTGTGTGTGTTTGTTACATGGTTGGGGGTGCGTGCCCCTCTCATGAACAAAAGCCCATACGAGCCGAGGGCCCAAGGGAACTAAAACGCCTAAAAGCACGACAGTAGAAACACCGCCCATGCAGGAGAGAGGGATACTAGCGGCCAAAGGGGACAATTGAGTTGCGGTGGGCCCAAATGCGCTCAAGCATCTTCGCCAAACGGGGAGGATCCCATCTCATCGCTTCCTCCATACCCTCGAATTGAGGAAACCCTTCATCCGCGCGGATGCTACTATAAGCAGGGCACTCCATTAGGACATGCTTCTCGTCCTCTATTTGACCATCCGCAACGCAGCAGGGACATTTTCGCTCAGTCCTAGGGACATGAACTCTGCCCACTCGCGATCTGTTGGCCGCAACCGCCCAACAGCACAAACGAAACTGCAAAAGTTTGCGGTGGGCCGCACGCGGAATGAAAACGCTAGCATGCTGTGGCCACATGATTGCCGCTGCCCGCGCAAAGGGCATACCCATCCAGTGCTTATACTTCGCCATCTGAACTCCCGGCTGTTTCCCGTCCGAAGGGTAAGCCTCAGGCGGTACACTTAAACGCTCGTGCTCCCACCCACTCATCAACCGCTCCCTCAGCGCTGTCACAATCGTTCCTTCGGGGAGTGGTTTACTTAACAACCAATCGATGCGGTTATCGAAACCACTGACGTCCTGCGGCATCCCACTCCAGATGTCGATTTCGAGATACGTTAACAACCGCAGCACTGCAGCACCCCAGCCAGACCCAGCTGGGTCATTAAGTGCGTCGTGTATTTCCTGCCGCAGTACCGCCAACGCGAGAGAACCAGCCTGCTTTCGGACGCGATTCCAGAAACCAACAACCTGTTTGGCCATGTAGTATTGCAGCGGGAGCTGTGCCATTTCGGCAAACAGCAGCCGTTGGGCAGGCCTCGCCGCCCCCACAATCTGCCGCATAAAAATGACTTGTAGTTGAACCGCATCATCCCGCAAACAAGCTTCGAAAAGGCCCTCCGCTAGGTTGTTGTTATCACGACGCCCCACGCCTGACAGCCATACAACAGAATGGCGCGCACCTGGGTAGTGAAACACCGCATCCGAACATCAGCTGAGAACAACTTTAACTTATCAAGCTTAGCACTTAGAGCAAACAAGGCAGATCGCGCCGAATCACACAATTGTTGGCGGCAAGCGCAAAAAGATCGGTCGGGCCCGTACACCAACCCTAGGTAGCGCGCGCTGTCCTTGGCTGGTACGGCTTGCCCTGCAAGTCGAAGTTGCGCATCACACGCCGTGCTAATTTGAGACCGCAGGTCATCGTTACACGCAAAGACTAACCTTTCACACTTGGAAACATTGGGTCGCATTCCAAAAGCCACACAGAACAGATCGACAAGATTAAGGAGCTCTACCATACGCTCCGGGGAGGTCGCAAGCAAACTAACGTCGTCAGCATACAGCAGGATGGAAACGCACTTGCCACCCACGAGGGGAGTCTCGTGCTTACGCGCTCTAGCGTTCACCACGTCATGTACATCAATCAGGTCGGCAAGCGTTTCGATGAAGAGCCCAAACAACTCGGTGGAAAGGGGGCACCCTTGTTTCACGTCGCGTCGTGTAGTCGGCGAATAAAGTCGTGCGCGCCTGCGCAGCACTCCGCTACGTTCTGCTGCGCTTTGTTACGCTGTCGCTCGCTCGCTCGCTCGCTCGGTTTCATCGCTTTAACGCAAGTCGGCGATTAAAGTCGCGCACGCTCCGCTGCGCTCGGCTCAAAGTTAGTCGCCGCTAGTCACGGCTCGTCGCGGCTCGCATCGTCGCCGCTCGTTATTCGTTGCCGCTCGCCGCCACTCACCGTCGCGTGGCGTAGCGTAGCGTAACGTAGCGCAGCGTAGCGTAGCGTAGCGTAGCGTAGCGTAGCGTAGCGTAGCGTAGTGTAGCGTAGTGTAGCGTAGCGTAGCGTAGCGTAGCGTAGCGTAGCGTAGCGTAGCGTAGCGTAGCGTAGCGTAGCGTAGCGTAGCGTAGCGTAGCGTAGCGTAGCGTAGCGTAGCGTAGCGTAGCGTAGCGTAGCGTAGCGTAGCGTAGCGTAGCGTAGCGTAGCGTAGCGTAGCGTAGCGTAGCGTAGCGTAGCGTAGCGTAGCGTAGCGTCGCGTAGCGTCGCGTAGCGTCGCGTAGCGTAGCGTAGCGTAGCGTAGCGTCGTGTAGCGTAGCGTCGCGTAGCGTCGCGTAGCGTCGCGTCGCGTAGCGTCGCGTAGCGTCGCGTAGCGTAGCGTCGCGTAGCGTCGCGTCGCGTAGCGTAGCGTAGCGTAGCGTAGCGTAGCGTAGCGTAGCGTAGCGTAGCGTACCATAGTGTAGTGCAGCGTGAACGATCGTAAATCGCACGTCACATTTCAACGTGCACAATTGTCGTGCACGCACCTTCCTGCGGAGCATAGTGTAGTGTAGCGTCGTGTCGCATCGTGTAGTGCAGTGCAGCATGCACGATCACATTGCAATGCTACGCAACGCAACACGACGCCGCGTCGTCGCGTCATGTAGCCTAGCGGAACGTAGCGTAGCATAGCGTTGCGTAACGGATCGTAATGGAGCGTAGCGGAGCGTAGCGTGGAGCATCACGGAGCGTAGCATAGCAATCACGTCACGTCACGTAACGTAGTGTAGCGTCACGTCGCATCGCGTCATGTAGCCTAGCATAGCGTAGTGTAGCATAGCGTTGCGTAGCGAATCGTAATGGAGCATAGCGTCGCGTCGCGTCGCGTCGCATCGTGTCGTGTCGCAACGCATCACATCGCGTCGCGTCGCATTGCGACCCGTGCTCCAACACGCTCCACACTCCGCATGCACCCATGCTTCACACGCATACTGACATTTGCGAGGAAATGCGATCGTACACGCGCGCTACTTAGGGCGTTGCATAGCATAGTGACGTAGCGTTGCATAGCGTTGCGTACTGTTGCATAACGTTGTGTAGCGGAACGTAACGGAGCATAGCGGAGCATAACAGAGCATAGCGGACCGGAGCAAAGCAAAGCGGAGCGGAGCGGAGCATAGCACAGCGTAGCATTGTGTCGTGTCGTGTCGAATCGTGACGTGTCGTGTCGTGTCGCGTCGCGTCGCGTCGCATCGAGTCGAGTCGCGTCGCATCGCATCGCGTCGCGTCGCGTCGCACCGCGTCGCATCGCGTCGCGTCGTGTCGCGTCGCGTCGCGTCGCGTCGCGTCCGCATCCGCAAGGGGCGCTACGGCAGCCCGCGCCCCAAAGGGCGCGCGCTTGTCCGTCCGTGTGTCAGATGTAATTTGGATTTTCCGGAATTTCGCTTTTCGTTTCGGCATTTCGGATAGCATAGTGCATTCTGTATAGCTGATATGCGTTCGTTCATGTGTTCATTCAAGTTGAAGTTTGAAATAGTAACAGCTGATCGCGGCCGAAGTCGCATCAACGTCTCCGCGCGTAGAAATCATCACAATCACTGTCAAAATTTAAATAATGGAATTGTGACATGGCGGCGCGATGTGGATTGTATTGCTATCATGAAGTAGAGTTGCTCGGCTCCGAAACCCCGACGCGTAAAGTGCGTAAATTTCTTTTGCGTCGCGGGATGTGCTGCTCGCGTATAGATATATCATAGAAATCATTTATGTGCGATATCATAGCGTTAGGCTTGTCAAAGTTAGTCGCCTTGCGATTTGCGAGGAAAATGCGCGCTACTTAGGATGCTGCATAGCGTAGCGTAGCGTTGCATAGCGTTGCGTAGCGGATCGTAACGAAGCATAGCGGAGCGTATCGCGAATATAGCGTCGCATCGTGTAGTCGGCGAATAAAGTCGTGCGCGCCTGCGCAACGCTCCGCTACGTTCTGCTGCGCTTCGTTACGCTGTCGCTCGCTCGCTCGCTCGCTCGGTTTCATCGCTTTAACGCAAGTCGGCGATTAAAGCCGCGCACGTTCCGCTGCGCTCGGCTCAAAGTTAGTCGCCGCTCGTCGCGGCTCGTCGCGGCTCGCGTCGTCGCCGCTCGTTATTCGTTGCCGCTCGCCGCCGCTCATCGCCGCGTAGCGTACCGTAGTGTAGCATCGCGTCGCTTACCATAGTGTAGTGCAGCGTGCACGATCGTAAATCGGCTCCGAAACCCCGACGCGTAAACTGCGTAAATTTTTTTTGCGTCACGGGATGTGCTGCTCGCATATAGATATATCATAGAAATCATTTATGTGCGATATCATAGCGTTAGGCTTGTCAAAGTTAGTCGCCTTGCGATTTGCGAAGAAAATGCGATTGTGCACTCGCGCTACTTAGGATGCTGCATAGCGTAGCGTAGCGTAGCGTAGCGAAGCGTAGCGTAGCGTAGCGTAGCGTAGCGTAGCGTAGCGTAGCGTAGCGTAGCGTAGCGTAGCGTAGCGTAGCGTAGCGTAGCGTAGCGTAGCGTAGCGTAGCGTAGCGTAGCGTAGCGTAGCGTAGCGTAGCGTAGCGTAGCGTAGCGTAGCGTAGCGTAGCGTAGCGTAGCGTAGCGTAGCGTAGCATAGTGTAACGTTGCAAAGCGTTGCGTAGCGGATCGTAACGAAGCATAGCGGAGCGTATCGCGGAGCATAGCGTCGCGTCGTGTAGTCGGCGAATAAAGTCGTGCGCGCCTGCGCCACGCTCCACTACGTTCTGCTGCGCTTCGTTACGCTGTCGCTCGCTCGCTCACACGCTCCGCTGCGCTTGGCTCAAAGTTAGTCGCCACTCGTCACGGCTCGTCGCGGCTCACGTCGTCGCTGCTCACCACCGCTCACCGCCGTGTAGCGTAGCATCGCGTCGCGTACCATAGTATAGTGCAGCGTGAACGATCGTAAATCGCACGTCACACTTCAACGTGCACGATTGAAGTCGCGCACGCGCCTTCCCGTGGAGCATAGTGTGTGTTAACGGGTGTTACACTGTGGGCGACTCGCCCTGAGACAGGACGAGCACCGGGGGCCCTGACCGGGCCGAGACACAGCGCAGGGGCGGGCGCGCGGCTACGTCCGTCTGTTCCGCCGCGCGCGCCTCACTCCCTCACTCGCGTCAGCCAGGGGCACCCACCACGGCCCCTGGCCAACCAACTCAGCGGCGCAGACGACTGCGGGCCGCGCTTAGCGGGAGCCACGCGAGAGGCGTCACACACCTCAACCAAAAACGCCCTACCAAGACTAGCTACCACCCCCCACCTGGCCAGCCTCCTCGCGCGCTCACGGGGCTCTAGAGCTCTACGCAAAGAGTGCCTCTGAACGCCCTCTACCCCTGGGGCAGGGGCCCACGACAACGGGGCGGCACCACCGCAGCCCAGAAAAAAAAAAAAAAAAAAAAAAAAAAAAAAAAAAACGAGGCAAGGGAAAGCCCACCTAGGCCCCCAGACAAGGTCCCTCACGAGAACGAGGGGCTGAGTCCCCTCACCAAGGGCTCCCACGAAAGCCAGCACAGCAAGGAGCCCAACTGCCACAACGAACACGACAACCAAGGTGCTGCTGCAGGAACCGCTCACTAAAGCACCCAACCACTCGTTGGCCCGCCAGGCGGCCTCCTCCTGGGGGCTACAGGTTCCCCGACACTGCCCAGCGCGGGGCAAAACAAACACCCACGGCCGCGGGGGGGATGACAAGCCGGCGCGGCGCCCCCCTGGAAAACCCACTACGGGGCACGGCTCATAGGCGCTGCCTGCCCTCGCCTACCACGCAGAGAAAACCTGCCCCTCCGTCCCTGGCCGCCTGCGGAGCCCAGCACCACCTACCCTCCCTCTGCAACCCCTCCCTCTCCACCTCTCCCTCTCCCTAAAGCGCCAAAACTGCAGGCCTCCCGCGCCGCACTCCTCAGCCGCCAGACAGCACAAAACCGCCCCTTACTCCTCGACGGGCCCCGTCTCCCGGGAAGAGGGTACACACCCACACTCACACCAGACAAAGCACACAGGCCTGCTCCTTCCCCTCCCTGCTAGCCCACGAGACCCTCGGCCAGGAAACCCTTGCCCGCACGCCCAGCCCTCCCCTTGCCCACCGCCCTTCCTGCTCGTTATTCGTTGCCGCTCGCCGCCGCTCACCGCCGTGTAGCGTAGCATCGCGTCGCGTACCATAGTATAGCGCAGCGTGAACGATCGTAAATCGCACGTCACACTTCAACGTGCACGATTGAAGTCGCGCACGCGCCTTCCCGCGGAGCATAGTGTGTGTGTTTGTTACATGGTTGGGGGTGCGTGCCCCTCTCATGAACAAAAGCCCATACGAGCCGAGGGCCCAAGGGAACTAAAACGCCTAAAAGCACGACAGTAGAAACACCGCCCATGCAGGAGAGAGGGATACTAGCGGCCAAAGGGGACAATTGAGTTGCGGTGGGCCCAAATGCGCTCAAGCATCTTCGCCAAACGGGGAGGATCCCATCTCATCGCTTCCTCCATACCCTCGAATTGAGGAAACCCTTCATCCGCGCGGATGCTACTATAAGCAGGGCACTCCATTAGGACATGCTTCTCGTCCTCTATTTGACCATCCGCAACGCAGCAGGGACATTTTCGCTCAGTCCTAGGGACATGAACTCTGCCCACTCGCGATCTGTTGGCCGCAACCGCCCAACAGCACAAACGAAACTGCAAAAGTTTGCGGTGGGCCGCACGCGGAATGAAAACGCTAGCATGCTGTGGCCACATGATTGCCGCTGCCCGCGCAAAGGGCATACCCATCCAGTGCTTATACTTCGCCATCTGAACTCCCGGCTGTTTCCCGTCCGAAGGGTAAGCCTCAGGCGGTACACTTAAACGCTCGTGCTCCCACCCACTCATCAACCGCTCCCTCAGCGCTGTCACAATCGTTCCTTCGGGGAGTGGTTTACTTAACAACCAATCGATGCGGTTATCGAAACCACTGACGTCCTGCGGCATCCCACTCCAGATGTCGATTTCGAGATACGTTAACAACCGCAGCACTGCAGCACCCCAGCCAGACCCAGCTGGGTCATTAAGTGCGTCGTGTATTTCCTGCCGCAGTACCGCCAACGCGAGAGAACCAGCCTGCTTTCGGACGCGATTCCAGAAACCAACAACCTGTTTGGCCATGTAGTATTGCAGCGGGAGCTGTGCCATTTCGGCAAACAGCAGCCGTTGGGCAGGCCTCGCCGCCCCCACAATCTGCCGCATAAAAATGACTTGTAGTTGAACCGCATCATCCCGCAAACAAGCTTCGAAAAGGCCCTCCGCTAGGTTGTTGTTATCACGACGCCCCACGCCTGACAGCCATACAACAGAATGGCGCGCACCTGGGTAGTGAAACACCGCATCCGAACATCAGCTGAGAACAACTTTAACTTATCAAGCTTAGCACTTAGAGCAAACAAGGCAGATCGCGCCGAATCACACAATTGTTGGCGGCAAGCGCAAAAAGATCGGTCGGGCCCGTACACCAACCCTAGGTAGCGCGCGCTGTCCTTGGCTGGTACGGCTTGCCCTGCAAGTCGAAGTTGCGCATCACACGCCGTGCTAATTTGAGACCGCAGGTCATCGTTACACGCAAAGACTAACCTTTCACACTTGGAAACATTGGGTCGCATTCCAAAAGCCACACAGAACAGATCGACAAGATTAAGGAGCTCTACCATACGCTCCGGGGAGGTCGCAAGCAAACTAACGTCGTCAGCATACAGCAGGATGGAAACGCACTTGCCACCCACGAGGGGAGTCTCGTGCTTACGCGCTCTAGCGTTCACCACGTCATGTACATCAATCAGGTCGGCAAGCGTTTCGATGAAGAGCCCAAACAACTCGGTGGAAAGGGGGCACCCTTGTTTCACGTCGCGTCGTGTAGTCGGCGAATAAAGTCGTGCGCGCCTGCGCAGCACTCCGCTACGTTCTGCTGCGCTTTGTTACGCTGTCGCTCGCTCGCTCGCTCGCTCGGTTTCATCGCTTTAACGCAAGTCGGCGATTAAAGTCGCGCACGCTCCGCTGCGCTCGGCTCAAAGTTAGTCGCCGCTAGTCACGGCTCGTCGCGGCTCGCATCGTCGCCGCTCGTTATTCGTTGCCGCTCGCCGCCACTCACCGTCGCGTGGCGTAGCGTAGCGTAACGTAGCGCAGCGTAGCGTAGCGTAGCGTAGTGTAGCGTAGCGTAGCGTAGCGTAGCGTAGCGTAGCGTAGTGTAGCGTAGCGTAGCGTAGCGTAGCGTAGCGTAGCGTAGCGTAGCGTAGCGTAGCGTAGCGTAGCGTAGCGTAGCGTAGCGTAGCGTAGCGTAGCGTAGCGTCGCGTAGCGTCGCGTCGCGTAGCGTCGCGTAGCGTCGCGTAGCGTAGCGTAGCGTAGCGTAGCGTCGTGTAGCGTAGCGTCGCGTAGCGTCGCGTAGCGTCGCGTCGCGTAGCGTCGCGTAGCGTCGCGTAGCGTAGCGTCGCGTAGCGTCGCGTCGCGTAGCGTAGCGTAGCGTAGCGTAGCGTAGCGTAGCGTAGCGTAGCGTACCATAGTGTAGTGCAGCGTGAACGATCGTAAATCGCACGTCACATTTCAACGTGCACAATTGTCGTGCACGCACCTTCCTGCGGAGCATAGTGTAGTGTAGCGTCGTGTCGCATCGTGTAGTGCAGTGCAGCATGCACGATCACATTGCAATGCTACGCAACGCAACACGACGCCGCGTCGTCGCGTCATGTAGCCTAGCGGAACGTAGCGTAGCATAGCGTTGCGTAACGGATCGTAATGGAGCGTAGCGGAGCGTAGCGTGGAGCATCACGGAGCGTAGCATAGCAATCACGTCACGTCACGTAACGTAGTGTAGCGTCACGTCGCATCGCGTCATGTAGCCTAGCATAGCGTAGTGTAGCATAGCGTTGCGTAGCGAATCGTAATGGAGCATAGCGTCGCGTCGCGTCGCGTCGCATCGTGTCGTGTCGCAACGCATCACATCGCGTCGCGTCGCATTGCGACCCGTGCTCCAACACGCTCCACACTCCGCATGCACCCATGCTTCACACGCATACTGACATTTGCGAGGAAATGCGATCGTACACGCGCGCTACTTAGGGCGTTGCATAGCATAGTGACGTAGCGTTGCATAGCGTTGCGTACTGTTGCATAACGTTGTGTAGCGGAACGTAACGGAGCATAGCGGAGCATAACAGAGCATAGCGGACCGGAGCAAAGCAAAGCGGAGCGGAGCGGAGCATAGCACAGCGTAGCATTGTGTCGTGTCGTGTCGAATCGTGACGTGTCGTGTCGTGTCGCGTCGCGTCGCGTCGCATCGAGTCGAGTCGCGTCGCATCGCATCGCGTCGCGTCGCGTCGCACCGCGTCGCATCGCGTCGCGTCGTGTCGCGTCGCGTCGCGTCGCGTCGCGTCCGCATCCGCAAGGGGCGCTACGGCAGCCCGCGCCCCAAAGGGCGCGCGCTTGTCCGTCCGTGTGTCAGATGTAATTTGGATTTTCCGGAATTTCGCTTTTCGTTTCGGCATTTCGGATAGCATAGTGCATTCTGTATAGCTGATATGCGTTCGTTCATGTGTTCATTCAAGTTGAAGTTTGAAATAGTAACAGCTGATCGCGGCCGAAGTCGCATCAACGTCTCCGCGCGTAGAAATCATCACAATCACTGTCAAAATTTAAATAATGGAATTGTGACATGGCGGCGCGATGTGGATTGTATTGCTATCATGAAGTAGAGTTGCTCGGCTCCGAAACCCCGACGCGTAAAGTGCGTAAATTTCTTTTGCGTCGCGGGATGTGCTGCTCGCGTATAGATATATCATAGAAATCATTTATGTGCGATATCATAGCGTTAGGCTTGTCAAAGTTAGTCGCCTTGCGATTTGCGAGGAAAATGCGCGCTACTTAGGATGCTGCATAGCGTAGCGTAGCGTTGCATAGCGTTGCGTAGCGGATCGTAACGAAGCATAGCGGAGCGTATCGCGAATATAGCGTCGCATCGTGTAGTCGGCGAATAAAGTCGTGCGCGCCTGCGCAACGCTCCGCTACGTTCTGCTGCGCTTCGTTACGCTGTCGCTCGCTCGCTCGCTCGCTCGGTTTCATCGCTTTAACGCAAGTCGGCGATTAAAGCCGCGCACGTTCCGCTGCGCTCGGCTCAAAGTTAGTCGCCGCTCGTCGCGGCTCGTCGCGGCTCGCGTCGTCGCCGCTCGTTATTCGTTGCCGCTCGCCGCCGCTCATCGCCGCGTAGCGTACCGTAGTGTAGCATCGCGTCGCTTACCATAGTGTAGTGCAGCGTGCACGATCGTAAATCGGCTCCGAAACCCCGACGCGTAAACTGCGTAAATTTTTTTTGCGTCACGGGATGTGCTGCTCGCATATAGATATATCATAGAAATCATTCATGTGCGATATCATAGCGTTAGGCTTGTCAAAGTTAGTCGCCTTGCGATTTGCGAAGAAAATGCGATTGTGCACTCGCGCTACTTAGGATGCTGCATAGCGTAGCGTAGCGTAGCGTAGCGAAGCGTAGCGTAGCGTAGCGTAGCGTAGCGAAGCGTAGCGTAGCGTAGCGTAGCGTAGCGTAGCGTAGCGTAGCGTAGCGTAGCGTAGCGTAGCGTAGCGTAGCGTAGCGTAGCATAGTGTAACGTAGCGTAGCATAGTGTAACGTTGCAAAGCGTTGCGTAGCGGATCGTAACGAAGCATAGCGGAGCGTATCGCGGAGCATAGCGTCGCGTCGTGTAGTCGGCGAATAAAGTCGTGCGCGCCTGCGCCACGCTCCACTACGTTCTGCTGCGCTTCGTTACGCTGTCGCTCGCTCGCTCACACGCTCCGCTGCGCTTGGCTCAAAGTTAGTCGCCACTCGTCACGGCTCGTCGCGGCTCACGTCGTCGCTGCTCACCACCGCTCACCGCCGTGTAGCGTAGCATCGCGTCGCGTACCATAGTATAGTGCAGCGTGAACGATCGTAAATCGCACGTCACACTTCAACGTGCACGATTGAAGTCGCGCACGCGCCTTCCCGTGGAGCATAGTGTAGTGTAGCATCGTGTCACGACGCGTCGCGTCACGTGCACGATCGCATTGCAATGCTACGCAACACAACACGACGTCGCGTCGTCGCGCCATGTAGCCTAGCGTAGCGTAGCATAGCGTTGCGTAGCGGATCGTAATGGAGCGTAGCGGAACATATTGTGGAGCATCGCGGAGTGTAGCATAGCGTCGCATCGCGTCATGTAATGTAGTGTAGCGTCGCGTTGCGTCGCGTCGCATCGCGTCGTGTCATGTCGCGTCGCGTCGTGTTGCGTCGCGTCGCATCGTATCGTGTCGCGTTACGTCGCGTCGTGTCACGTTACGTCGCGTCGCGTCGCGTCACGTCGTGTCACGTCACGTCGCGTCGCGTCGTGTCACGTCGCGTCACGTAGCGTCACGTCGCATCGTGTAGTGCAGCGCAACATGCACGATCGCATTGCAATGCTACACAACGCAACACGACGTCGCGTCGTCGCGTCATGTAGCCTAGCGTAGCGAAGCGTAGCATAGCGTTGCGTAGCGGATCGTAATGGAGCGTAGCGGAACGTAGCGTGGAGCATCGCGTCGCGTCGCGTCCGCATCCGCAAGGGGCGCTACGGCAGCCCGCGGCCCAAAGGGCGCGCGCTTGTAGGATTGCCCATGTAGCCGTAGCGCCTCTAGCGTAGCTACAGAAGCGGAGGACTTACTCGATCGCCGTAGCGTCTCTAGCGTAGCTAGCGTAGCTAGAGAAGCGGAGGCCTTACCCCGACTGGAATGTCCGTCCGTAGTAGTACGTGCGATGTAATGTCTTTTTTTTGGCTTTTCGCTTTTCGTTTCGGCATTTCTCATACCGTATTGCATTCTATATTGCAGGATATGCATCCGTACGCATGTTCATCCATGTTTAAGTTTGTGCTAGTTTCCGCTGATCGCGGCCGAAGTCGCATCAGCGTTTCCGCGCCCGGAAATCGACGCAATCGCTATCAATCTTTTTGTAGTAGAATCGTGACATGACGGCGCGTTGTGAATCGTATTGCTATATCGTGAAGTAGAATTGCTCAGCTCCGAAACCCCGACGCGTAAAGTGCGTAAAATATTTTTACGTCGCGGGATGTGCTGCTCGCATATAGATATATCATAGAAATCATCTATGTGTGATATCATAGCGTTAGGCTTGTCAAAGTTAGTCGCCTTGCGATTTGCTTGCGAGGAAAATGCGATCGTGCACTCGCGCTACTTAGGATGCTGCATAGCATAGCGTAGCGTAGCGTTGCATAGCGTTGCGTAGCGGATCGTAACGAAGCATAGCGGAGCGTATCGCGGAGCATAGCGTCGCGTCGTGTAGTCGGCGAATAAAGTCGTGCGCGCCTGCGCAGTGCTCCGCTACGTTCTGCTGCGCTTCGCTACGCTGTCGCTCGCTCGCTCGCTCGCTCGCTCGGTTTCATCGCTTTAACGCAAGTCGGCGATTAAAGCCGCGCACGCTCCGCTGCGCTCGGCTCAAAGTTAGTCACCGCTCGTCGCGGCTCGTCGCTACTCGCGTCGTCGCCGCTCGTTACTCGTTGCCGCTCGCCGCCGCTCACCGCCGCGTAGCGTAGCGTAGCGTAGCGTAGCGTAGCGTAGCGTAGCGTAGCGTAGCGTAGCGTAGCGTAGCGTAGCGTAGCGTAGCGTAGTGTAGCGTAGCGTAGCGTAGCGTAGCGTAGCGTAGCGTAGCATAGCATCGCGTCGCGTACCATAGTGTAGTGCAGCGTGCACGATCGTAAATCGCACGTCACATTTCAACGTGCACGATTGAAGTCGCGCACGCGCCTTCCCGCGGAACATAGTGTAGTGTAGCGTCGTGTCGCGTCGCGTCGCGTCGCATCGCGTCGCCTCATGTTGCGTCGCGTCGCATCGTGTCGCGTTGCGTCGCGTCGTTTCACGTCACGTCACGTCGCGTCGCGTCGCGTCGTGTAGTGCAGCACAGCATGCACGATCGCATTGCAATGCTACGCAACGCAACACGACGTCGCGTCATGTAGCCTAGCGTAGCGTAGCGTAGCATAGCGTTGCGTAGCGTTGTGTAGCGGATTGTAATGGAGCGTAGCGGAGCGTAGCGTGGAACATCGCGGAGCGTAGCATAGCATCACGTCGCGTCACGTAACGTAGTGTAGCGTCGCGTCACGTTGCGTCGCCTCGCGTCGCGTAGCGTCGCATCGCATCGCGTCATGTAGCCTAGCGTAGCGTAGTGTAGCATAGCGTTGCGTAGCGGATCGTAATGGAGCATATCGGAGCGTAGCGTGGAGCATAGCGTCGCGTCGCGTCGCGTCCGCATCCACAAGGGGCGCTACGGCAGCCCGCGCCCCGCAGGGCGCGCGCTTGTTAAATGGTGTCCGTCCGTCCGTGTGTCAGATGTAATTTGGATTTTCCGGAATTTCGCTTTTCGTTTCGGCATTTCGGATAGCATAGTGCATTCTGTATAGCTGATATGCGTTCGTTCATGTGTTCATTCAAGTTGAAGTTTGAAATAGTAACAGCTGATCGCGACCGAAGTCGCATCAACGTCTCCGCGCGTAGAAATCATCACAATCGCTGTCAAAATTTAAATAATGAAATTGTGACATGGCGGCGCGATGTGGATTGTATTGCTATCATGAAGTAGAGTTGCTCGGCTCCGAAACCCCGACGCGTAAAGTGCGTAAATTTCTTTTGCGTCGCGGGATGTGCTGCTCGCGTATAGATATATCATAGAAATCATTCATGTGCGATATCATAGCGTTAGGCTTGTCAAAGTTAGTCGCCTTGCGATTTGCGAGGAAAATGCGCGCTACTTAGGATGCTGCATAGCGTAGCGTAGCGTTGCATAGCGTTGCGTAGCGGATCGTAACGAAGCATAGCGGAGCGTATCGCGAATATAGCGTCGCATCGTGTAGTCGGAATAAAGTCGTGCGCGCCTGCGCAACGCTCCGCTACGTTCTGCTGCGCTTCGTTACGCTGTCGCTCGCTCGCTCGCTCGGTTTCATCGCTTTAACGCAAGTCGGCGATTAAAGCCGCGCACGTTCCGCTGCGCTCGGCTCAAAGTTAGTCGCCGCTCGTCGCGGCTCGTCGCGGCTCGCGTCGTCGCCGCTCGTTATTCGTTGCCGCTCGCCGCCGCTCATCGCCGCGTAGCGTACCGTAGTGTAGCATCGCGTCGCTTACCATAGTGTAGTGCAGCGTGCACGATCGTAAATCGGCTCCGAAACCCCGACGCGTAAACTGCGTAAATTTTTTTTGCGTCACGGGATGTGCTGCTCGCATATAGATATATCATAGAAATCATTTATGTGCGATATCATAGCGTTAGGCTTGTCAAAGTTAGTCGCCTTGCGATTTGCGAAGAAAATGCGATTGTGCACTCGCGCTACTTAGGATGCTGCATAGCGTAGCGTAGCGTAGCGAAGCGTAGCGTAGCGTAGCGTAGCGTAGCGTAGCGTAGCGTAGCGTAGCGTAGCGTAGCGTAGCGTAGCGTAGCGTAGCGTAGCGTAGCGTAGCATAGCGTAACGTTGCAAAGCGTTGCGTAGCGGATCGTAACGAAGCATAGCGGAGCGTATCGCGGAGCATAGCGTCGCGTCGTGTAGTCGGCGAATAAAGTCGTGCGCGCCTGCGCCACGCTCCACTACGTTCTGCTGCGCTTCGTTACGCTGTCGCTCGCTCACTCACACGCTCCGCTGCGCTTGGCTCAAAGTTAGTCGCCACTCGTCGCGGCTCGTCGCGGCTCGCGTCGTCGCTGCTCGCCGCCGCTCACCGCCGTGTAGCGTAGCATCGCGTCGCGTACCATAGTATAGTGCAGCGTGAACGATCGTAAATCGCACGTCACACTTCAACGTGCACGATTGAAGTCGCGCACGCGCCTTCCCGTGGAGCATAGTGTAGTGTAGCATCGTGTCACGACGCGTCGCGTCACGTGCACGATCGCATTGCAATGCTACGCAACACAACACGACGTCGCGTCGTCGCGTCATGTAGCCTAGCGTAGCGTAGCATAGCGTTGCGTAGCGGATCGTAATGGAGCGTAGCGGAACATATTGTGGAGCATCGCGGAGCGTAGCATAGCGTCGCATCGCGTCATGTAATGTAGTGTAGCGTCGCGTTGCGTCGCGTCGCATCGCGTCGTGTCATGTCGCGTCGCGTCGTGTTGCGTCGCGTCGCATCGTATCGTGTCGCGTTACGTCGCGTCGTGTCACGTTACGTCTCGTCGCGTCGCGTCACGTCGTGTCACGTCACGTCGCGTCGCGTCGTGTCACGTCGCGTCACGTAGCGTCACGTCACATCGTGTAGTGCAGCGCAACATGCACGATCGCATTGCAATGCTACACAACGCAACACGACGTCGCGTCGTCGCGTCATGTAGCCTAGCGTAGCGAAGCGTAGCATAGCGTTGCGTAGCGGATCGTAATGGAGCGTAGCGGAACGTAGCGTGGAGCATCGCGTCGCGTCGCGTCCGCATCCGCAAGGGGCGCTACGGCAGCCCGCGGCCCAAAGGGCGCGCGCTTGTAGGATTGCCCATGTAGCCGTAGCGCCTCTAGCGTAGCTACAGAAGCGGAGGACTTACTCGATTAAATGGTGTCCGTCCGTCCGTGTGTCAGATGTAATTTGGATTTTCCGGAATTTCGCTTTTCGTTTCGGCATTTCGGATAGCATAGTGCATTCTGTATAGCTGATATGCGTTCGTTCATGTGTTCATTCAAGTTGAAGTTTGAAATAGTAACAGCTGATCGCGACCGAAGTCGCATCAACGTCTCCGCGCGTAGAAATCATCACAATCGCTGTCAAAATTTAAATAATGAAATTGTGACATGGCGGCGCGATGTGGATTGTATTGCTATCATGAAGTAGAGTTGCTCGGCTCCGAAACCCCGACGCGTAAAGTGCGTAAATTTCTTTTGCGTCGCGGGATGTGCTGCTCGCGTATAGATATATCATAGAAATCATTCATGTGCGATATCATAGCGTTAGGCTTGTCAAAGTTAGTCGCCTTGCGATTTGCGAGGAAAATGCGCGCTACTTAGGATGCTGCATAGCGTAGCGTAGCGTTGCATAGCGTTGCGTAGCGGATCGTAACGAAGCATAGCGGAGCGTATCGCGAATATAGCGTCGCATCGTGTAGTCGGAATAAAGTCGTGCGCGCCTGCGCAACGCTCCGCTACGTTCTGCTGCGCTTCGTTACGCTGTCGCTCGCTCGCTCGCTCGGTTTCATCGCTTTAACGCAAGTCGGCGATTAAAGCCGCGCACGTTCCGCTGCGCTCGGCTCAAAGTTAGTCGCCGCTCGTCGCGGCTCGTCGCGGCTCGCGTCGTCGCCGCTCGTTATTCGTTGCCGCTCGCCGCCGCTCATCGCCGCGTAGCGTACCGTAGTGTAGCATCGCGTCGCTTACCATAGTGTAGTGCAGCGTGCACGATCGTAAATCGGCTCCGAAACCCCGACGCGTAAACTGCGTAAATTTTTTTTGCGTCACGGGATGTGCTGCTCGCATATAGATATATCATAGAAATCATTTATGTGCGATATCATAGCGTTAGGCTTGTCAAAGTTAGTCGCCTTGCGATTTGCGAAGAAAATGCGATTGTGCACTCGCGCTACTTAGGATGCTGCATAGCGTAGCGTAGCGTAGCGTAGCGTAGCGAAGCGTAGCGTAGCGTAGCGTAGCGTAGCGTAGCGTAGCGTAGCGTAGCGAAGCGTAGCGTAGCGAAGCGTAGCGTAGCGTAGCGTAGCGTAGCGTAGCGTAGCGTAGCGTAGCGTAGCGTAGCGTAGCGTAGCGTAGCGTAGCGTAGCGTAGCGTAGCGTAGCGTAGCGTAGCGTAGCGTAGCGTAGCATAGCGTAACGTTGCAAAGCGTTGCGTAGCGGATCGTAACGAAGCATAGCGGAGCGTATCGCGGAGCATAGCGTCGCGTCGTGTAGTCGGCGAATAAAGTCGTGCGCGCCTGCGCCACGCTCCACTACGTTCTGCTGCGCTTCGTTACGCTGTCGCTCGCTCGCTCACACGCTCCGCTGCGCTTGGCTCAAAGTTAGTCGCCACTCGTCGCGGCTCGTCGCGGCTCGCGTCGTCGCTGCTCGCCGCCGCTCACCGCCGTGTAGCGTAGCATCGCGTCGCGTACCATAGTATAGTGCAGCGTGAACGATCGTAAATCGCACGTCACACTTCAACGTGCACGATTGAAGTCGCGCACGCGCCTTCCCGTGGAGCATAGTGTAGTGTAGCATCGTGTCACGACGCGTCGCGTCACGTGCACGATCGCATTGCAATGCTACGCAACACAACACGACGTCGCGTCGTCGCGTCATGTAGCCTAGCGTAGCGTAGCATAGCGTTGCGTAGCGGATCGTAATGGAGCGTAGCGGAACATATTGTGGAGCACCGCGGAGCGTAGCATAGCGTCGCATCGCGTCATGTAATGTAGTGTAGCGTCGCGTTGCGTCGCGTCGCATCGCGTCGTGTCATGTCGCGTCGCGTCGTGTTGCGTCGCGTCGCATCGTATCGTGTCGCGTTACGTCGCGTCGTGTCACGTTACGTCTCGTCGCGTCGCGTCACGTCGTGTCACGTCACGTCGCGTCGCGTCGTGTCACGTCGCGTCACGTAGCGTCACGTCACATCGTGTAGTGCAGCGCAACATGCACGATCGCATTGCAATGCTACACAACGCAACACGACGTCGCGTCGTCGCGTCATGTAGCCTAGCGTAGCGAAGCGTAGCATAGCGTTGCGTAGCGGATCGTAATGGAGCGTAGCGGAACGTAGCGTGGAGCATCGCGTCGCGTCGCGTCCGCATCCGCAAGGGGCGCTACGGCAGCCCGCGGCCCAAAGGGCGCGCGCTTGTAGGATTGCCCATGTAGCCGTAGCGCCTCTAGCGTAGCTACAGAAGCGGAGGACTTACTCGATTAAATGGTGTCCGTCCGTCCGTGTGTCAGATGTAATTTGGATTTTCCGGAATTTCGCTTTTCGTTTCGGCATTTCGGATAGCATAGTGCATTCTGTATAGCTGATATGCGTTCGTTCATGTGTTCATTCAAGTTGAAGTTTGAAATAGTAACAGCTGATCGCGACCGAAGTCGCATCAACGTCTCCGCGCGTAGAAATCATCACAATCGCTGTCAAAATTTAAATAATGAAATTGTGACATGGCGGCGCGATGTGGATTGTATTGCTATCATGAAGTAGAGTTGCTCGGCTCCGAAACCCCGACGCGTAAAGTGCGTAAATTTCTTTTGCGTCGCGGGATGTGCTGCTCGCGTATAGATATATCATAGAAATCATTCATGTGCGATATCATAGCGTTAGGCTTGTCAAAGTTAGTCGCCTTGCGATTTGCGAGGAAAATGCGCGCTACTTAGGATGCTGCATAGCGTAGCGTAGCGTTGCATAGCGTTGCGTAGCGGATCGTAACGAAGCATAACGGAGCGTATCGCGAATATAGCGTCGCATCGTGTAGTCGGAATAAAGTCGTGCGCGCCTGCGCAACGCTCCGCTACGTTCTGCTGCGCTTCGTTACGCTGTCGCTCGCTCGCTCGCTCGCTCGCTCGGTTTCATCGCTTTAACACAAGTCGGCGAGTAAAGCCGCGCACGTTCCGTTGCGCTCGGCTCAAAGTTAGTCGCCGCTCGTCGCGGCTCGTCGCGGCTCGCGTCGTCGCCGCTCGTTATTCGTTGCCACTCGCCGCCGCTCATCGCCGCGTAGCGTAGCGTAGTGTAGCATCGCGTCGCTTACCATAGTGTAGTGCAGCGTGCACGATCGTCAATCGGCTCTGAAACCCCGACGCGTAAACTGCGTAAATTTTTTTTGCGTCACGGGATGTGCTGCTCGCATATAGATATATCATAGAAATCATTCATGTGCGATATCATAGCGTTAGGCTTGTCAAAGTTAGTCGCCTTGCGATTTGCGAAGAAAATGCGATTGTGCACTCGCGCTACTTAGGATGCTGCATAGCGTAGCGTTGCGTACCGTAGCGTAGCGTAGCATAGCGTAACGTTGCAAAGCGTTGCGTAACGGATCGTAACGAAGCATAGCGGAGCGTATCGTGGAGCATAGCGTCGCGTCGTGTACTCGGCGAATAAAGTCGTGCGCGCCTGCGCTTCGTTACGCTGTCGCTCGCTCGCTCGCACGCTCCGCTGCGCTTGGCTCAAAGTTAGTCGCCACTCGTCGCGGCTCGTCGCGGCTCGCGTCGTCGCCGCTCGTTATTCGTTGCCGCTCGCCGCCGCTCACCGCCGCTCCCCAACCCCTGCGTTCAAAAGTGACGCAAAATGCTCCTGAAACACCTGTATGTCCTCAATAGCACAACGCTCCCTAAGCTTCCCGCCCAAAGCACGCCATAGAGCACGCTGATCATATCTGCACTTCGTCACGAACTCACGCATCCGCTCCTCATCGTACGCTGCACGCGCGAGCCGTTTCGCGCGGTTAAAAGCACTTCGCGCCTCACAGAAAGCAACCCACCCAGATTTGTTCAGTACTCGGCCGGCCCCAAGCTGCGCCCGAGCCACGAGCATGCGCTGACGGGCCTGTTGGCAATCCGCGTTCCACCAGATAGTACCCTCTCCAGGTCGCATGCCTGCAGGCCTGTGCCCCGCAAAAGCGCGGGTCATTACCTTCTGCAAGAGCGACCCAATGCGATCCACGGCTGCCGTGCTATCACATACGCCATTCTGCAAATCACCCGCAATCTGACTCAGAACACTCATGGCGCGGGACCCCTCGGCGAAGTGTAGTGTAGCATCGTGTCACGACGCGTCGCGTCACGTGCACGATCGCATTGCAATGCTACGCAACACAACACGACGTCGCGTCGTCGTGTCATGTAGCCTAGCGTAGCGTAGCGTAGCATAGCGTTGCGTAGCGGATCGTAATGGAGCGTAGCGGAACATATTGTGGAGCATCGCGGAGCGTAGCATAGCGTCGCATCGCGTCATGTAATGTAGTGTAGCGTCGCGTTGCGTCGCGTCGCATCGCGTCGTGTCATGTCGCGTCGCGTCGTGTTGCGTCGCGTCGCATCGTATCGTGTCGCGTTACGTCGCGTCGTGTCACGTTACGTCGCGTCGCGTCGCGTCACGTCGTGTCACGTCACGTCGCGTCGCGTCGCGTCACGTCGCGTCGCGTGCCGTCGCGTCGCGTGCCGTCGCGTCGCATCGTGTAGTGCAGCGCAACATGCACGATCGCATTGCAATGCTACACAACGCAACACGACGTCGCGTCGTCGCGTCATGTAGCCTAGCGTAGCGAAGCGTAGCATAGCGTTGCGTAGCGGATCGTAATGGAGCGTAGCGGAACGTAGCGTGGAGCATCGCGTCGCGTCGCGTCCGCATCCGCAAGGGGCGCTACGGCAGCCCGCGGCCCAAAGGGCGCGCGCTTGTCCGTGTGCCCGTGGGACGTGGGACGGTGGAAGTAAATGGACAAGTGTAGACTTTCGGCCAACGGAAAGTCTGCATAAGTAAAAGATTACATTCTTTATTGCACGGTAAATTTATTATTGGAACCCAACATCGCATGAGTACAAACCAGTTTGGCAGTCTCCATGGACCGAGGCCGAGGTCAAACCAACACCTCTCGGCCTATAATTACTTCCAGAAGATTCATCGTTCCTTAAAGTGGATTTCTGACATGACGGCGTGAAAAGAATCTTCGTTTCGGCAAGCAACCAACTATGTTTGCATTGCGAACATACATTCTTCCCGCGACCACACCACAGCAGCTCTGCTAGCCGGTCCGATCGTCTTGACGCATATTACTATTACAAAGGTTGCAAGGATCAAACCATGAGGGGCAAACTGCTGGTTGTTGGACGCCAAGCCGCCAATGCACGCACGATGCGGCGCTCTTCTGCGGGCCGCCCGACAAGTCCAGTCGGCAACCTAGGGGACTTCTACAGTCCTGTCCTAATATTAAAGTTGTCAAGCCTGCTCTACGATACGGCGGATACCTCGGTAGCGAAGCCTGTGCACTCTCGTCGGCAACTGCACGTCGTCGCGACCCTCGCAAACAGTTCCGCTGTCCTTCTATTGGCAAGTCAGCCTGCGTGATATGTGAATGATACACTCCACGTCTACTGTCATGTTACTTAAGCCAATGCGCTCGCGGGAAGAGTTGCACAGTGCCGAGACGGACCGCGATGCTGAACATGGGGTGGATTGCTCAAGCCGCAGGCATTTCGGATATAAAGCTCTGGCTGTCTATCAGCAGGACTGTCAGGACACTCTCACACTTGACGCCCTCGCCGCTCGCTTTGGAAATGATGCCGTATTTCGATCCATGCGCTCATGCACCCGGGGGGATGACGTGATTCGCGCGGCGCCGGCAGGCCTTGCTGACGACTCCGCAAGCAGGCATTTCGGGGATAAAGCCCTGGCTATATATCAGCAGGACTGTCCACACTTTCGCCCTAGCACTCATCTTAACCCGTACGGATTGAACGGGGCCCCGCCCTTTTTCCGGCTTCAAGGAAGCCGACACCAACCCCTTGTCATTCTCGCGTTGCGTATAACGTTCGATATCGTAACGTGCGTGCGACTTCGTAACGTGCGTGCGACTTCGTAACGAACAGCCTGCCTGCCGTGGAACCGCCTGCGGGCAGCTACCTCGCGCAAGCAGCAGCTGCGCACAAATGAATGGAACGGCGCACAAAAAAGCTCGCTCCTGGTTATCGGACGCACAGTGGTACAGTGACCACTGTACATAGGACCGGCCCAACGGTAAAGGACCGGTGTATGGTACAAAGGACCTGTGCAACGGTATACGCATACTCAACTACCGACCGCTAAGACTCTCGCCCCTATTGGGGCAAACCAACCGTTCGGATGCAGGTTCACAAAGAGCAATTCGGGTGCCGAGCGTCTGCACGGCCGAGCAAAGCCGAGGCGGCCCGCGGCTCACGGGTGCACAGCCCCGCGGACACGAGGGTGAGAAGGAAGGCTCACATCGTCACAGGGCCCGCCTGCGCCTTCCTTCCTTACGTATCGGCGAGCCGCGTCTGTGCTTTGTCCTGGTCAGCTGCCGCCTTTTGCCCGATCGTCGCAGCACACGGCGGCTGGCACCCTGAGATGTTTCTGCTCGGGTGCACGGAGCCAATACAGCCAGCACTCACGTGTGGGCCCTTGGAACTCGGAAGAGAGTAAAAAAAGCCCCGTCAGCTGCCATCCAGAGGCTGCGCTTGCTTCCGCAGCTGGCGCCCGCCCGAAAGGCAGAGCCAAGCCGACCTGAGGAGCAATGCGCAGCCCGCCTTCTGGAAGGGGCGACGGCATCACAGGAAGCTGGACGATCCACCTCGCCCTGCCGAGTGCCGACCCCATGAAACGACAGGCGAGCGCCAGCAAGCGATCAACATCATCGGGCGGCGCTGCACACACACAGTCACACACACCATTGCGTTACACTTGCTGGAAGAGCCCGTCGCGAGCCATCTACTCTCCACGCTTGCGTCCACAGGGACCGGGCGAGAAGTCTCTCTTGAAGCGCATTCGCAGCGCACGATGCCGGGGTTGCGTGACGCGCTGCGCCGCTGCCAGCTCGGCAGGAAGCAGTGCCCCGCCGGCCCCTTCGCCCTTCCCCTCTTTGAGGTCCCCAGCCATGACGGCCCACCAGCCAGCATCCCCCGTCGCGCCTAGTCTAGGTGCACCGCCCGCTGCCCTCCTGTGAGGACCTCTGTAGGCACCACCGGACACAACTGGCGCACGACCGCATCTGGAGGACCAACGTTGCAAAACGACTTTTTTTCTGTCGCTTGAGTCCCTGTCTCTCCTTCTCTCCCAACCGAATGCACGTCAATAATGCAGGGCCTGGAGCCCAACGCAGCAGCAACACCCAATATAGGTAAATTGTGAGCCACATATATAAATAAAAAGTGCTCTGGGTTTGTTGTGCAACGCCGTCACCGTGCAACGTCGACGCCGTCGTGTTCGAGAGGGCATCTCTGCCGTCTTCGCCTGCTTTTGCGCTGTCCGTCAGTCGCATCCTAAAGTGAAAATCTTCCTCCTTAGTAAAGCCCATCAAGCAACACAACGCCATTCCTGGCAACAAACGTTTTTTCAGGGCCACAAGGAGGGCTTGCCGACGTCAGGACGGGCGGCTGCGGCTGCTCAGATGCAACCGAGCGCGCGACGGACAAATAAAAGCGCCAAATAAAAACACCGCCGGGCTCCAAATATGCACCCCAAGGGCAGAGCTGCTTCGCACATAATTATAAATCACAAATCCAATAACGACCGGCAGGCACACAGACAGACTTTGGTTCGTGTCGAAAAAGCAATTCCAACTTCCCATCAGTGTCGTTGGCCGTGCGGCACCCAAATCAGCCCTAATCAGCCGCGGCCCCTCACCATCGTCAACATCAACCCCGACATCCCCAGCAGCACACTCAACGCCCGACGCCAGCTGCTTGCCTTGCCTTCCCTCCGCCGTGGTTCGCATTTTTACCCCGGCTCCCTCTTGCACCTTCGCCCGGTCAGCGCCGGCGGCAATGGCATCACTGGCACTGGCGGCATTGCAGCCCCGGCGGCCCCACGCAGCCGCAACAAGGCACGGTCGGTCCAAACCCCAACCCCAACCCCAACCCCATTCCAAAGCTTGCCATTCGCCGCACCCCCGGGCCCCCTCCGTGTCAACGCTGGTCACGGTCGCGCGGCTGCCCACCGACTGCCCTCAACCCACCCTGCTCCAAAGCCTCTCAAGGCCAGGCGCGGGGACACTGGGCCATATCCCCGACAGCGCAGCAAAGCAGCCCGCCCGGCGATGTGTAGAACCGAGTGCTGTGGCTTTCCTTGTTCCGGCACTCGCTGCAGGCGGGCCGGTCCGGGAACTGCCGGTCGTGACCTTGGGTGCACAGCGGCAGCGGGTCGGGACCATCTGCGGGGGGAGGAAGGAGGCAGGCGGGGTCGGCGGCGCGGGAAAGAGGTTTGCCACTGTGCCAGTGCGCGCGTTTGCGTAGCAAGCAAGCGGGAAGAGCATCTGTTGGAGAATCTGGAGATTGGTTGGGATGCAGATCCGGCTGCGGATGGGTGCGGTCCCTGAAGCACCCGGCTCCAGGGGTGTTGCCCCCTAAGGCAGTGCCAAGCTGGCGAAGCCCTTATGACCAGTCTAGTAGCGAAATACGCGTCTTCTCGCGCCGTACTCCGTACCTAGATCGCAGTCGACGAACTTGCGGAAGCGCTCGTCCACTTTGGTGTACTTCTCAGGCGGTACACCGGGGTGCTCTTTCCGTACTCGCAGGATTTCCATGGTGGTCTCGAACGCGTCTGAGGAAGGATCCGGCGGTGGGGGGCGTGTGGTAAGTGGGCGAGGGAGTGGCAATGGGTGCAACAGGCGCCGCAATGAATGGCACGTGCTGGCTTGCGCCGTAGACGGTAGGCCCCTGGTGCGTGGGGGGGGCGGCGCTGATCCGCGTGCACTGGAACAGCAAAAGGAAGACGCAATCGCTAGTATTTGGACGGTGACGCCTGTCAGTGATATTTATTTCCTTCAGACCCAACCCGGCTGGATGTCCATTCCTGCCGTCATTACCGTAAACGGAAAAAGAAATACAGGACCTAGTTGCGCACATAAATATGGATGGTCTGGGCGAGTGAGCAGTGAGCTGTTGGCGCCGCGGCACACGCGTGCACACGCAAAGACTGCCGCAACAGGGCGCAAACAGCAACACTTAGACGGGCGACCCCCTCACTCCTGCTGACCTATCCGCAATCATCCATCCGGAGTGGTTTAGCTGATAGGGCCTACGCCACCCCACCCTGCAAGTCCCACAGAATCCCTCTCCCTCCCTCTCACCGTATCTTCCATCCTCCCCCAGGATGGCTCCCAGGCTGCTGCTGTAAAACATGTGCTGCGCCGCGCAACGCAGGCGCTTCTGCAGGGGGCAGGCGCCCAAAAGCGGTGACAAGATGCATATATTGACAACATTGATGTTGTGTGTCGTGCGACCGCGCAGCAGCTACAGAAAATCCCTCAACGCTCAACCCAACATCATCGCACCTGCTTCGACGCCAGCTCCGCCGAGGAGATGCTGTTCAGGATGCGGGGCAGGTTGGAGATGTCGGCCTCTGCCACGCTGACGCTGAATTTGGACCAATCGATTTCCGGCTCGAAGGCCTGCAGCACTTTATCGCTGATGCACACCGGCACGCAGCCCATGAAGGTCACCAGGAGCGCCCGCTTGCCCCACCCGCCACCCACAGGGGCCAAGCAGAACTTGTGTGTGGAGATGTCCTTGGGGGGGGGCGTATCCACGTATAGGCCGGGAGGAGCCGGGTGTGGGACGCGGATGGGTTTAAGGTCGGGGTGTGGGTGGCAGTAATGGGCATCGACCGGTGCAGGGAAAGCGGAGTACGGCAGCGAGAGTGGCTCATCAGTGGCTGAATACGGGCGGCCGCGAAGGACGCGATAAACGACAGGGGTTGGCGGCGAAGGAGGAGGTTGAATGGATCTACCCAAGCCTAACCTCCGTGCCTCCCTTAGTGCGCTTGCTGGAAGCTCTGGGGGCAGGCTGCGACCGGACCTTCATTGTAGCCTGCAGCACTACGGCCCCAGTCTCCCTGCGCCTCCTCCTGTCCCTCACCTCCAAATAGGTTTTCGTCCACTCCACGATTTTGAAACCCTTGTAGTTGCGGTAGTACTGGTGCACCTGCGGTTGTGTGTGTTTGGGTGGGAGTGTGAATGCCTTGAGGCCGCTGGCCTGGGAGGGAGGACTCCTTCGCCGATTGGAACGTTGGACGAGGGACTGAGCGGCAGCCACGTCCCAACCCCAAACCTGGACTCACCACATCCACCGAATTGTTACCGGTAAGCCAAACCCCCATCGGCCCGACCAACAAGCCAACGCCCCTTCACCGTAACGCCTGGTGTAATTTTCAGACGCACAAAACGGCTGCCGCGTTCACGACCCATGGGTCCGTGACCCACCGGACAGTGTCGAACCCGAACCCAGCCAACCGCCAGCCCCCAGCTGCCCAGCCCAGGTATTAGTGCCCACCCACCTTTTGCCGCACTCCGAGGCTGTAGCCATGATGGGTCGTAGTCTTGCACAAGCCCGTCTTTTCATCTGGGGGTTGTCGATCTCCGCAGATGCGGCCCTGCGGGATTCCGCACATGCATACATACATACATACAAGCAGTGCGGACCGCGGGTTCTGGTGGAGGGCTCTTGATTCGGCTGGGCCGAATCTGGGCGGCGGCCAGAATTCAAAACAACCAAAGGAATGCACAACCGTTGATCATCCGCAAGGAAAGATAACACAGCTGAAACCCTGTCAATCCCTGCGTGTTCGTCCACGACACGGACCGGCACTCTTGGTACTTGTATGTTCTGTGCCCTTCCCACGGGAACACCAAGGAGGACCGCCATGAGACGAGGAGAAGCTCATCGTCCGAGACACTTTCTTCGTTCCGCCCAATACCGTATCACCGGTGAAGGGGACAATATGAGCAGGGGTAGGGGTCACTCGTGCTCTCCGGGCGATGGGCCGGCTCTCCCGCAAACTGCAGAGGTATAATAATAATAATACGCCCGACAGAGCCGAGGCGTGGGTTATGGGAGCAGGAGGGGTGGGGTGTCGGGTTGCCCCGATCCCATGCCTCTCCCGCTACCGTGGTGAGATTGGGAGCCCGCCGTTGCGGCGGGTTAGGGCGGGTCGGCGCTGGTTGTGCTCCGTTGGCGGGGGTCCCGCTCCAGTTGCCTCCTGGCAGCGACAATTGCGTTCAACGCTCGGACAGCGTGGTCATGGAGGCCGTTGCAGCATTTTTTGGCCGCTTCGTTGCTCGTTCCCAGTGAGGTCAGCAGTTGTCGCAGGTCTTTGCGGATGGTGCCGACGAAGCCCAGGCTAATTGCTTCCTGTTTCGTGTAACATACTTTCCATCCGTGCGCCGTCAGCATCTGAGCTAGTTCCGCGTGTTGATGGGCCTTGTCGTTTTGTTTCTGTGCAGAGGTATATATGTGCTGCCGGCCACCTGCCATCATGCCTCGCTTGCGCCGCTGCCGCTGGCTTTCAGGCCCGAGAGCGCCTGCCTTCCCTCACCCCATGCCACAGGCCCCAGCACCCATAACCCCAGCCTGACGCGCCCCCCCCCCAGCTCCTCACCGCAAAGAAGAGGGTGTGTTTGCGCTCCAGGCTCTCCCCCTTGGCGTCCGCCTCCGCCTGAACCGCCAGGTTCATTGGGGACTCCTGGAAGCCTTGGGACATGATGACCGGGGGAACCACGAGATCCTACACAGGGGTTCGACCAACGGTGGATTCTGGGGCTTGGACGGATTCGGTGAGGGGCAGGTATCAGTGCGTGGGCCATGAGCCACACTGACTAGTATGCGGGGCACTCGGCAGTAGGCAACCGGGGCCGTGGTCAGTTTGGGACGGGGGCAAGAAAGAAGACACCGGTACAGCAGCGGGACGGGGGGCAGCGGGCAGGGCCCTGTCCTGGTCAAGTCCCTGGCGGCTGACAGCCTGACACTAAAACCCTAATAAAACCCTAAAAACCCTGAAATGGTCTCACTCGGGGCAGCTGGGCTGGTGCTGACTGTGGGAATCTATCTGTGCGGTCAGGTTTGCAGGCAATCGACGTCACAAGATGTGCCACGCCGGCGCTGAATGTCCAAAAGCATGAAAACTCAGGGGGGGATAATAAGAGAGCCAAGCGGTGTGGATTTTCCTGAAGCGGTGCTGCGTACCGATACCGGTATCCGCACCTTTCCAGGCCGGTGTGCGGCGTCCCACTTGTACGTGGGGTGCTCCTCATAGAGACCCCAGTGGGTTAGCCAGGTGATGTTGGCCATGGCTTCGCTCATCTCCTTGCGCACACGATTAGGGTACTCATTGACCCTGCGGTGGTGAAAAGGAAGTTTTCCAAGAGGGTCGCGAGCTCGCTACTCGCTACCGGCCCGATTACCGGGCGGACGTGCAGCTGGCTTGACTTGTTTTGGTCCCCTTGAGGACTGAGGAGCGCTATAGGAGAGGCCGACAAGGGCGGCAAAGCCACCGGCAAAAGCTCAAAACACAGCAGCCCGCAGTGCCGCCCGCCTTGATGGGGATGGCAGCCCGCTCAGACACGCGCCTGGAAGGACACGAGCAGCCCAACTCGCGCCCGTCCGCTTCCTCAATTTCTCCTTGATCCCACCCTAGCTCACCCCACATCCCAGCCCACCCTACCCCACATCCCAGCCCACCCCAGCCCAGCCAACATCCCACCTCACATCCCACCCCAGCCCCATCAGGGCCTCCCACCGCTCACCCTATGTCGCCCGTGTGGATCATAAAGTGCCGGTGGCCGTAGTCCGTGTTGTTCCACCAGGGCCATGTACGGCGGATGTACGATATCGCCTCTGAGAGTTGCCCCCCGACCACAGAGCCCCGCGTGTTGAGGGGGATGAAGAAGTAATCGGCCTCGTCGCCGTTGAGGGTGCGGATGCCCGACGACATAATCCGCTGCCAGAACACGAGGTGAAGCGGCCGATCCATTCGCCAGAAGCCGAACCTGCGGGAAGGTGGCGGTTACCCGGCGGAGGCGCGATAAACGCAAGAGCTTCGCTTCAAGGAGCTCAGACAGGACAGCGCGCGCCTACGGCCCCACGGCGCGGCGGCGGCGGCAGCAGGGGAAGGGAGCGACGACAGTGGCAGGCAGCCAAACGTCCGCATCCAACACGCACGACACAACACACGCGTGTTCGCGGCTCGGGCTTCCTCCATGTCGCCGCGATCGCACTCTGCCCCTGGCTTGACTGGCCGGCAGCTTTCTCCTTCCCCCTGCTCTGTCCTCCTCCTCACGACCTCCTCGGCCCTTCACAGGGGCATTATGATTTTATGAAAGGAGAACGAAGCTCGTTTTCACATTTTACATGGTCAGTACGCCCTTCGGTGCAGGCGGCATTGCGGTGCAAGCCCAGTAGCCCACCCCTTACATCCTATCCTCTGCCGTATGCTGCCGTACCAGGAGGTCATCTGCGAGGGCAACTCGTAAACGTAGATCTTGACGCCCGTCTTGCGCGGCTTGTAGCGCCCTTCCAGCAGCTGCGGCTTGCCACCCGGTCCCCAACTGATTGAGCAGTCCATGCCCCAGTAGCCTGAGGCAGGCGCGTCGAGGACGGGTCCAGGGCACGTCCAGGGCACGTGTGAACGGCCGCCAGGGCCGCACAGACGCGGTGCCCCCGAAGAGATGATCAGCACACCCGACCCAAACGACGAAGTAACACACATACATACCGGTACGAAGGCGCGAGGTGAGTACCTTAACCCCACAAAGGGCAGGCACGCAACGACCCAGGCACGGGCCCCCAGCGGCGAGCATCCGGACCAGCACTGCCCTTCCCCCGCCGGAATCGCTCCTCGGGTTCATGGGGCAGCGAGTGGCCCGCGGCCGTCATTTGTCGAGCTGCCGAACCGAATCCCGCAAAGGAGGCAACTCCACACGACCCTTGTGAGCTCTCCAGACCAGGGGCAAAAGATGCGGCGGATCGGCGGCCCCCACTTCTAACGCGCGTGCACAGCGCCCTCAACCGCACCCGTCAAACCAACCGGCGGACCGGCTCTCCCTCTTGCATCATTTCGCTTGCTTACATCCCCACAGCTAACACAGCCCCGCCGGGGAGTTTGAAGAGTGAATTTGCAAGAAAGAAACAAGAAGCCCCGCAGTGGAGCCGGAGCGCACTGTGAGCCCGGAGGCAGCTGCGAGCGGGAGCTGCGGGCCGTGGGCCCGTGGCGCTCGGCGAGTGCGGGGGCGGGAGTGCCTGGATGCCTCCGCCAGGGCCCCAAAGCCCCGGACACACGCGGATGGATGACTGCATGGCTCCCTGCATCGCGGGGGAAGGCGTTCCGCCGCCGCTGCTGCCGTTGCAGCTGACGCAGGGCCCGGACCGGGCAGCAGAGGACGGCTGGGCGCGGCGTGGTTCCATCCCATCGCGCAGCCGTGGCTGCTACAGCGGGAGTGTGCGCCCCTCTGGTTGCCCCTCCCCTCCCCCCTCCGCCCGCACCTGGCTCGCAGTGGCACATGCCGGTGATGCACTTCCCCCGCTGGTTGCAGTTGTTAAAGCACGATGGGTCGTGTTCGCAGTCTCCATGCAGTGTGAGGGAGTACGCCTTGCAGATGGCGCTGATGTTGCGGGCTGGATCGGAGCAAGAGGGCCCGGTGTAGTGCCGGGGGCAGTCGCACCTGGGGTCAACGAGGGAGAGGGAGGGGATAGGAGGAAAGGGGTACCGAGGCGGAGGCGAGGGGCGGCGAAGGTGGGTGTCCGACCCAATGACCGCGAGCGCGCTTTCGCAAGGCTTCCCACCTTCCTAGCTCCTCGTTACAAACACCGTGAACGCTGCAGCTCCGATGACACGTGGTTCGGTGTCCAGCTACAGCCACTCGGTTCGCGAGGCTCCGCCGCGTGGAAAGCCCATATGCCTGGTCACTGGGTTGGTATGAAGACGATCTTGCTGTAAATGCTGTGCGCGATGTGACGGCTAAAAAGAGGAGGCCGCCTGTTACAAGCCTTAAGCTTAACAAGGACATTTGCGCCCTAGGACAACAGTTCATACTGATATCTAATATGGGTTATATCATCCAGGATAAGTAAGGAAGAGCCAGCAAGGGCTCAGCCGTCGGGATGTGACAGGCTTAAGTCGGGCGCGGTACCTTATCTTGGTAAAGTGTTAATACTTGATCCTTCACAAGTGTATGAACCTAATTATTATTTCGGTCAATTATGAAATAAAGTTTGGAGCCAAGAACTCCATAAGGAAATTGTTACGACATAACACGGCATCAACTTGACTTTGCTGTACTTGTTAGCTTAATCACATAGGATAAATCGACGTTGAATCAAATCTGATTCAACGTCAGTTCTTTCTGACTATAGGCAGCAGCTTATGTAATCGCCATACTTTCTGTAAACTGTGTGCCTCCGTACTACTTTCTGTAACTCTGTCCTCGCTGTGCGTCAATCAACTGGGCCTTCCCTCTATTCACTTTCCATAATTTGTTCCACAACGTTAGTTTAAATGCGTTATTAGGTGCGAGCTTCCTGTGCCGCGTGTAGAGCAAGCGTATTTCGCGTCCGCTCAGGTCGCGCGAAGCACCGTCGAAGTCCTTCAAAAGGCGGGCGTGGCTCAATTCATCTTCACGCAGCTTGGAGTTTTGCAATATTACCTGTGCCAAAGCAGAGATGTTACTACCAAAAGGAATAACACGAATCTTATGCAGTAAAAGAAAAGCGTGGCCCGCTAATGCCACACTTCCTAACTAATAAGCCTCATTTGTTACATTCCGCGTGAGAACCAAGGTGGGCGTTGTTCATTGCCCTGCGCGGCGAGTGGGCGTGGGCGTACATTGACCATGGCGTAGGTTGCGCCAGTTGCGACGACACTTGCACTCGCGCACTACGCGTCGCGACTTGAGAATACGAATTGTGCCATTTTTTCTGCATTGTTCGTGGTGGAGAGGCGTTGCGGAGCCACACGGCCAATGAGCCGACCAGTCAGACAACCCGGCTGCCAGTCAGACAAAAAAGGAGGAGCGGTTGACGTATGGCGTGGACGGCGGATTAATTGGGACAGGAAGCAAGGGTGTCTATCCAACATCATGACATGAATAGGTGCACAGGCAAGGCGAGAGGTAGGGACGAGCAGGCGGCATTAGTTCGCACCACACTATGGCGCCAGTTTGACGTCACATACGTACGACGGCGTCCACCCCATACGACGGAGGCACGTGCTGTGTAGGGCAATGCAAAGTCGTCGTTCCCAGCACCGCGCAAGGTGCCGGTAACCTGCGCTTTACAGGCTCTCCCCCCCCCACTAAAATCAGGTGCAAGGCTGCAAGCCAAGAACCAGTTCTCGGCGGTTGCATCGCGCATCAGGGGGCCAAGACTCCTGAGTGAAGACGCCCACCAGCCCACATGCCCGGCAGCCGCATCGCCCATTCCAGCACAGCGCAGCACGAGACCCGCAACCTCCACAACATCTCCGAAACACACTCGCGCACCTTTCGGCAACGGAAAACAGCGGGTGAAGCCGCTGTTTGTGGGGTCCAATGAGGGCGGGGCTCGTTCATTCTTTGTTTATAAGGCGTAGGCCGGTCGCTCGGGGCGCAAGGCGTACGTGCCTTCAGGCGGGAAGCAGCTGGCTCGGGACTCGGCCCTTGAGCGTGCTGCATGCTCCCCATCGTCTGTACTTCAGCCCGTGCGTTGCATCCCAGCAGGTGGCCCTAGTTCAGTCAGTGCCACCAGCCACTGACGCCGAGTCAGCCAACTCCATCAACGCAGTTATACCGCATATGCGCTCCATGCCTATATGCGCGTGGCGCCTTTGGCGATTCGCGCGTGGATCGATGCACACCTCCTTGGGGCCCCTTTCAGCGTGTTGTACCCCATGGGCCCCAGAGCGGCGTGCTTGCGAATGTAGTGCTCGTCCATGCGGTCGGCTGTCCGGGGGTTGTTGCAGGACGCGAACAGGCTCAAGTCAAAGTTGTCGGAAACGGGGACATAGCGGGCCGCGTCTTTACGCATACGCGTTGGCGGCGTTCTTGCGTGCGCCTTGAAGCGCGCATGCGGGTCCTTGGATTGCCGCACCGCGGGGTTGTCTGCCGGGTTGCGCATTGGCGCCGATGCTGCTACGGCCAGGCGGCTTGCGTGATATTGGCTGTTCTTCTATTGGATTGGCTCGTAGACGTAACGATTGTCTTTGCGTCTGGCTCGGCCGCACGGCGACGACAATGTCCCTCGCCTGCAGCGCCTTGAATCGGTGCCAGTCTACAGTCAATCTGTCCTCCATTGTATAGTTACCGATTTTGGTTCTAAGAACCAAAAGAGGTTTATGTCCCTGGGTACAGCGTGGGACCCAGTACATGGGACCCAGGACGTGGGACCCGTACAGCGGTAAAAAGCAGTACCAGGAAGGTACGCGCAACGCGAAAGGGCTTCGGAAGTGCTCACGGCACACCTCAGACTGCCTGTGATGAGACGGAACAGGATGAGGAACGGAAAGCACAAAACAGTTCGGCCAGGGCTGGGCTGGGCGACATAAGCGCCCTCGTGACGACATGAAATGAAACGGCCACCAACGACCACCAGAACGCAACCCCGTCTGAGGAAAGAGCACACATAAATAAATGGACATGTTGCCATGCGTTGCGATTGCCATGTCCACGAGAGCAGACCTTGGACGAGGGCAATGGGAGCTGGGGTCGAGCGGGACAGTGAAACGGGTATTAAATGCATGTAACGAGTATGCTTACAGGAATGATAACAGATGGCACACAAACCGCCGGGCAGGGCAGGGCTGCGCGACATCTTGGCCCTCGTGACTACCAAAACGGCAACGGTCGCCAACGACCATCATAACAGCACAGCACTTGCCCAGGGCGAGGCACCACGTTCCAGTATCGCAACGCCTAAATACGAGTGAATGAGGAACCACGGAGGGCAATCGTAAAGCAGTGCGACTGCGCGAGAGTAACGGCTACACAGCGACGCACGGCCTGGAGGATAGAAGCGTTAGGAGCTTAGGACACGCAATTCACCCGTGCTTCCGATGGAGCGAACATGACTGCGCTCGCACTAGGCTGCAAGAAAGCGTGACGTATAACAAGTCTCACGCACGCACAGCCTGGCCGCAGCCCGGCAGCGCGTGGTGACGAAGACGGGCCTGCTGCGGGTTAGTTGCAGTTCAGAACGTGCGAGCACGCTCTCTCGCGCGATTGCCGGACGGGAGAGGACTCGAGGATGCATTGTTGGACAACGTCATACAACAAGCGCGACAACGCGCGCAGGTCAACCTGCATATGACGCAAGATGTCCTCCTAGCGAGCCAATAGGCCCTGAGGGGGTCAGGTCTTTCAAAGCTCCAACAAGACATCGAAGGGGCACGGGCCATGTGGCGCATCCTCACCCAGAGTGTGTTTGTTACATGGTTGGGGTTGCGTAGCCCCGTGAAATCCGGGTGGAGTTGATTGCTCGGGACTTAGGGAACTGCTGGATGCCCGCTGCCTAAGCGAGAACGCCTCTGGGGCTCTGACAACGTGGTGCAATCGAACCGAGTCCGCTGGTGCCCGGGGAGTGGGCCCCGTGAGCAAAGTGGCCGTCTGTCACGTTGAGATGTACGGTAGCCGAAATGCGGCGCGGAATGTACGTCTGTCCGGGGACAATGAATGCTATTTTCATATGCTGCGCGAGGACCGAGGTTGGGGGCATCACCTTTCTGATCTGGGAAAGGGTCGGCGCTGGGAGAGGGCGTGCTCGCCTGTGCATGGGCACTGGGGGTTTCACGGCTTTCCTTGGGGCGTGGTGCTGGGCGGCAGTGTACAGCTGTGGGTTGTGCTTGTTAGCGCACCGACACACGCCAGTCAGGTATATAGTTTGTGCTCCGCTGTGGCGCCGCGATCGTACGTTGCACGGCCCAGGGGTGGCCGGGCCTGGCGCGCGCCTATGCACGGACTTCGTTGCTTGCCTGTACACGCAGTCTGCACACTTTGCTCGCTCACTTGTCGCGAGTGGTTTGTGCTCTCTGCCTGCCCCGAACGACCCCGAACGGATCCCGAACGACCCCGAACGGATCCCAAACGACCCCGAACGACCCCGAACGGATCCCGAACGGATCCCGAACGAATCCCGAACGACCCCGAACGGAGCCCGAACGACCCCGAACGGATGCCGAACGACCCCGAACGGATGCCGAACGACCCCGAACGGATCCCGAACGACCCCGAACGGATGCCGAACGACCCCGAACGGATCCCGAACTACCCCGAATGACCCCGAACGGATCCCGAACGAATCCCGAACGACCCCGAACGGATCCCGAACGATCCCGAACGACCCCGAACGACCCCGAACGGATCCCGAACGAACCCGAACGGATCCCGAACGAACCCGAACGGATCCCGAACGACCCAAACCGGATTCCGAACGACCCCGAACGGATCCCGAACGAACCCGAACGGATCCCGAACGACCCCGAACGACCCCGAACGGATCCCGAACGACCCCGAACGGATCCCGAACGACCCCGAACGACCACGATCGGATCCCGCACGATCCCGAACGGATCCCGAACGACCCCGAACGACCCCGAACGGATCCCGAACGACCCCGAACGGATCCCGAACGACCCCGAACGGAGCCCGAACGACCCCGAACGGATCCCGAACGACCCCGAACGGATCCCGAACAGATCCCGAACAACCCCGAACGTCTCTGCAATGTACACAGTCCGTGCCTTTGCTTGTGTGTGTCGCGAGCGAGGTGCTGGTGTTGGACGACCCCTGATGATGGAGCCCGCTTATAAGCTTCACGTTGTCGCGCGGACATGCGGTCCTATCTAATGTGTTGGGCCTTGCAAGCTTGCATCCGTGTTTAGGACGTGTTTTTGGAGCCATACCCTGACCGCACATGTACCTCCTGGATAAAGGGCAACTGACTACCTACCTCTCCCTATTCCCGATGCCTCGGTTTATGCGTTGCTTGCGCTGGTCCGCTACACACGGCCTGCTTACACCAAAAGCGGGACTGCCGGAGGCCCTTACTTGTCCTCATAAACAGCTAATCTACAGCGTTCCCTCGGCTCGTTGGGTCAAGTGCTGGGTCATGCCGTAACCGCCGTAACCGACGAGCCTGGGCTTGCAGCGCAGCCAAAGCTGCGAACATACGCCTGTGGGCAGCGGCAGCCAGTAATGCATGGCGCTCAAAGCCCCGCGTTCGGCGGAGGAGCGCGATTGACCGTTTGTACGGATGTTTTATTCAGAGGCGGTTGTCTCGTCCCACCGGCGTAATTGTGCGAGGGGCGGCTTAAATCCGCGGCCCCGCACCGCCCTCCCTTCCCTCACACGCACGCCGGGCACGGGGCCTCACATTGCACGCCCCGCACGCCCTGCTACCCTCCACCCCATCCCCTTGCCCCCTGCCCCCCAGCTCCAGGACTACAGCACTTCTGCCCCCGGCCCGTCATCTGCTACGCCCGCTCCGGTCAGTCAGTCGGTGTGTAGCTCGGTCGGTCGGTCAGTCGGTCGGTCGGTCAGTCAGTCGGTGTGTCGGTGTGTGCCGTCCACATCGGTGATCCTCTGGGGTCCATCCATCCATCCATCCAGGCTGTCCCGGTTCGTTCAGGGCCACGCCCGCGCGCACTGCGTCATGTCCAGCTCGCTGCAACAGGCCATGCCGCCCGCCCAGGCGTAAAAGGTGCTGCCGGTGCGCTGGTGCACCACCTTGCGGTGGCACTCGCCGCAGGTGGGCATGTCGGGGTACTGCCGCTCATCTCCTTGATTGCACAGCATGCGGGGGTCGGGGCCGCCTGCGCGCGTGCGTCCATGTGTGATTAAGTGTATGGGGGGAGGTGGGGTGGGGGAGGGAGGCCGGTAAGAACAGGATACCGCAGCGAAGGGACGGAGACGGCGTTCGCGAGCGGACCCTGAACCCAGGGGCAAGGCTTACCGACACCGTACCTGTGAGCTGTAACCTTACCATGACCGACCGGAAACGCAGAGCGACCGCGTCGCCCCGCCAGATTACCGGTAACCGCAAGACCCAAGGGTACGCGTGACAGCAAAACTACATCACCCAGCGGCCAGACAACAGGACCCAAACAAAGTGTTGATTCACCAGCGCTCAGTGGAAAAATCGAATCGGGCGGGGAGCGCAGGAAAAGGGTGTGGGTAATGGCGATGGCGAAGGAAGAAAAGAGGCAGGGCGACAGGCAGGCACGCACGCAGACGCACACGATTCCCAAGAGACGAGACCAGGCGGCGACGCGAGTGCAAAAGAGGGCGGGCAGGGAGAGCGAGGCAGCAAGGATAAATGGGGCGCGGAACGCCAAAAGATGGGCGAGCAAGGAGAACGAGGAGGAGAGGACGAGGAAGGCAAAGGCAGGTACATCAAGGGACAAAGGCAAAGGGGTACGGAGCGGGGCGGGGGGATGAGGAGGTGGGGGAGGTGGGTGGTTCTTAGCGATGCCCAGGCGTGAAGTGCGTGGATGGGGGTAACTTGGTTGCGTCATCGTTGACTCAGGAGCTCACAACTCTTGGCGCCCCTGCTCGCCCTGTGAAAGGGGGCCCCCGCGCCTTGGCGCCCGGCTTCCTCTTTTTTGAGTGGGTGGGTGGGTGGGTGGGTGGGTGGACAACGGACCGCCGCCGCCTCCCTTCCTCGGCACCCTTACTGAGCAAAGCGACGCACCTAGGTCGCAGTCGACAAATTTTCGGAAGCGCTCGTCCACTTTGACGTACTGCTCTGGCGGCAGGCCGGGATGCGTCTTCATCATCCGGAGGATCTCAATGATCGTCTCGAACGCGTCTGCAAGCCAATCAGCCCACCAGCCAGCCAGCCAGCCGACCATGCCATTTAACAATGGCGGGAAGGGAAAGGGCGTCAAGGGTGAAAGACTGGGCGCGGAACGTACTGATGCTTGATGTGCGTCATGACCAAGGGAGGCGAGGGAGTGAGGGGCTAAGGCGAGGCGATGAGGATTACCGCTCAACCGGGGAGGGAGGGAGGGAGGGGAGGGAGGGAGGGAGGGGAGGGGAGGGCGACATGCAAACAACGAACCACGGAAGCAACCCACGCAGGCGGCCCCCTCCCCCTCCCCCTCCCCCTCCCCCGGGCCACCGCTGCCGAACTGCCATGCAGTGGACGGACGGGTCTTCTTTCCCGCCAGCTCCCACCCGCCGGCACTCAAAACTCTGCCGCCCCAGCAACGCTGCATCGAGCGCCGTAAACCCCTCCCAAGTCTCCAGATCCCATCAGGCCCCCAGAGTCCTCCCCGCCAGAGTCCTCCCCGCCAGAGCCCTCCCCGCCAGAACCCTCCCCGCCAGAGTCCTCCCCGCCAGAACCCTCCCCGCCAGAGTCCTCCCCGCCAGAGCCCTCCCCGCCAGAGCCCTCCCCGCCAGATCCCGTTAGGCCACCCCAGCCATCCCTGCCCTGCCGCCGCGCTGCACCCTAGTGCACCGCAGGGCACGACCCGCTGGTCTGGTCCCACCCTCTCGAAGCTCTGCAGCCCCTAACAGTAAGGCCGTAACAAGAATGCCCCGCACGTCGACACGCCCGACGCCGATGCCGATACCGATACTGCGACTGCTGGTCGTTGGCTGCGCAAGAGCTCCACCTCAGCTGGCATTCCATCCCAGCCCCACGTTCCCACCAGACTTCTCCCTTTTCCAGCTCTCCTGCCCTTTCCCTCCTTCTCTCACCGTATCTGCCGTCTTCCCCCAGAATGGCTCCCAGGCTGCTGCTGTAGAACATGTGCTGCGCCGCGCAACGCAGCCGGCTCTGCGGGGCGAGGGGGGGCCGGGGACGGAACCAAACACAGCCGAGACGGCCGAGCGTGACAAACTCTCAGGAGAGCGGCGGCGGGGAGTGTCAGGAGGAGCGCATTACGTGCGTCTCAACAGGGCCGCCGCGGAGCACCATGACACCACCCGTACGGCAGCACAAATACACAGCACAGCACAGCACAGAACTGGACCGGACGGGACCGGACAGGCACCGCAGGACAGTGACAGTGACAGTGACCGGGCAGGCAGCTGAAAGAACGCATCAGTACTGTGACAGGGAGTTGGGGTTTTGCAAGGCGGCACGTTCCCGGGGAGCAGCACAATTGGGCGGCCGCCAAGCAGGCAGGACACACAGCATGGGGGCATTCAACAAGCACGGGCCACAGCACACACAGCACAGCACGGCTCTCAGCACATCACCGCACGACGGACGACACGGCACGACACACCACGCCGTAGAGCGCGCATGCGCCATGCACACTCCCAACCCCTCCCCTCCACTTCCCTCCCCTCCACTTCCCTCCACTTCCCGCCCCGCCCCTAATCTCCCCGCCCCTAATCTCCCCGCCCCTAATCTCCCCGCCCCTAATCTCCCCGCCCCTAATCTCCCCGCCCCTCCTAATCTCCCCGCCCCTCCTAATCTCCCCGCCCCTAACCTCCCCGCCCCTAGCCTCCCCGCCCCTAACCTCCCCGCCCCTAATCTCCCCGCCCCTAATCTCCCCGCCCCTAATCTCCCCGCCCCTAATCTCCCCGCCCCTAATCTCCCCGCCCCTAATCTCCCCGCCCCTAATCTCCCCGCCCCTAATCTCCCCGCCCCTAATCTCCCTGCCCCTAACCTCCCCCCGGGCACCTGCATGTCCAGCCGTCGCTCCCGGGACACGTTGGCCAGAACGGCTGGCAGCAGGGGAATGTCCCGCTCCGGCACACTGAGGCTGAAGCGCGTCCAGTCGATCTCCGGCTCGAAGGGCTGCAACACGCCGTCGCCGATCAGCACCGGCACGCAGCCCATCAGCGTCACCAGCACCTGCCGCTTGCCGTGACCGCCCCCCAGAGGCGCCAGACAGAACTTGTGGGTGGAGATGTCCTGTGCAGGAGGCGAGGGCGGGGTGGCGGAGGGCGGGGGGCGGAGGGCGAAGGGTGGGGGATTCAGGGAGTGATATGCTCCTTTATAAAATAATGAGTCACTGCGGACGTTGATGATAAAGCTGCGACAGCCGCTGAACCTCCGGAACTGTTAAAGTTATCCCACCCATTCCCAAACGTTACCGACATTGCTGCTTGACCCGCGGTTGAGCCGTCCCAGCATCTTGTCGGTGTCGGAAGTGTTGCAAGCCGCCTCGGACGAAGCCGCACCGCATTTTGCGCGGTGCGATGTTGTAGACATGTGTACCAATCGTAAAATTAGCGACGTAGAAGTGTCCATAGCTGACTGAAAAGCTGGTATGCGTGTGCTTGCTCTAAAAAAACTCCCAAAAATCCCGCCCTCTAAGCTGTCAGAACTGGCAACAGCAACATCTGTGGGTGGGGAAGTGCTGCGCGGATGCGTCATGCGGTTAAACGTTTACCTTCCACGGGCCCACTTCTGCCTGGCTGCCGCCGTGTTTCGTGTCCCGTGTGCACCTGGCCCCGCTCCAGTCGTGGACATGCCCCGCCCTCCCACCCTCCCTCCCTCCCTCCCGCTGCGGTATCGTCGTTATTACGCCCCGTCAACCCCGTCCTCCCTTCCCCCCCGGCCTACCTTGAAGTAGGTCTTTGTCCCCGATACCACTTTGAAACCCGTCGTGTTGCGGTGGTGCAGATACACCTGGCGGGGCGGGGTGGGGCGGGGCGGGGCGGGACGAGGAAGCAGGGAGTGGGGGGCGGGGGCGGGCGAGGGGGAGAGGAGGTAGAGGAGGAGAGGGAGAGGGCAGAGCCGCCGATGGCCGCCCCCCGACGAACGTCAGCACGCGGTCCCGGAAGCTCGGCGGCGGCTGCGGGTCAACGTTCACATGCCGCAACAAGAGGGCAGATGTGCCGCAGCCAGCTAGTCAACCAACCAGCCAGCTAGGCTGCCAGCCAGTCGGCCAGCCCCAGTCGGCTAGCCCCAGGCGGCAATCCAGGCGTCAGTCCCACCCACCAGCTGCCGCACGCCTCCGCTGTAGTCGGGGCGCTTGGACGAGCAGGTTCCGGTGATCGGGTCGGGCGGCTTGCGGTCACCGCAGATGCGGCCCTGCGCTCAAGACAGAGCGGATGGACGGAGGGTTGTGTTAAGACGGCCTCAAATCGCAAGTCGCGCCGACAGATCTGCTGCTGCTGGTCTGCTGGGGCTCGCTGATGGAGGAGCCCAACGCGGCTGCGAGGCCCTTCCAACCACAGCGTCCGGAAAAGGCCCTGCCCGGCCCTGCTTAGCCCTGCAACGCACTGCCGCCGGTGCCCCCACATATACGTCCCATCCCCGGCGCTCCCTCCCTCCCTCCCTCCCTCCCTCCCTCCCTCCCTCCCTCCCTCCCTCCCTCCCTCCCTCCCTCCCTCCCTCCCTCCCTCCGTCCCTCCCTCCGTCCCTCCCTCCCTCCGTCCCTCCCTCCCTCCCTCCCTCCCTCCCTCCCTCACTCACTCCCACGCAACCTCCCTACCACGCAACCTTTGCTAGACCAGGCCCCTCTCGTCCACCCGGGCTGCCCTCTCCCGCTCCCCGCCTGTCCCCCCCCCCGGGTGTCCCCTACCCCCCCGGGTGTCCCCTACCGCGAAGAAGAACGTCCCCCGCCGCGCCAGCGTCTGGTTCCTCCGCCGCGCCTTGGCCTCCACACGCGGGTTCAGAGGGGACAAGTGGAAGCCCTGCTGCGTCACCATTACCGGGATGACCACATCCTGGAGCGGGTGGGGGGGGGTATGAGGGGGGTAACAAAGATGAGAGCCCCACCCGCGGAAGCGGACCGGAAGTGGCGCTGGCGAACGGAACCCGGGGGGCCTGGGCGGGGCGGGGCGGACCCCGGGCCGGCACCGGGCTGGGGGCCGGGCCGGGCTAATGGTGTACTGGTGGTGGCGCAGGAAGGGGTTGCGAGCCGAGTCGGTACCCGTGCCGACCCCCAACCGAAACGGGAGGTGGGGAAGGGGAGGGCGGATGTGCGCAACGGCACGGGGAACATGCGACATGCGGTTTGGTTCGGGATTCGGGACGGCACCTCCCTGGGACCTCCCCCGTGCCCTTCGTCCCCTTCCCTCTCCTCCTCCGCTTGTTGTCCCGTCACAGCCGCCCCGCCCCGCCCCATCCCCCCGCCCCCCCCCCGGGCCCCCCACCTTGCCCGGCCGGTGCGCGGGGTACCAGTTGGCTACCGGGTGGAAGGTGTGGATGCCCCAGTGGGTGAGCCAGGTCATGTTGGAGAAGGAGCCGTTCAGACGGACCCGCATGTCCGCAGGGAGGTCGTGCAGCCTGGGGGAGAAAGGGGGGAGGGGGGCAGGGGGTCGCGGATGGCAGAGTCGATGGAGGGCTACCATGCAGGGACGGGGGCGGCACGGCCTCCGAAACCGCGGGCCGAGCAGTGGCGCGCGGCAGGCCAACGATTCACCCCGCTCTTTTTGCAGTACCCGGCACCCCTCCTCCTCCTCCTCCTTCTTTTCCTCCATCCCTGCCTCCCGCTAGTCCTCCGATCAGCCCCACGCACACACGCACACCGCGCCCCCTGGCAGCCCAGGCACCAACTCGGCTGGACAAGGTTACGGAACCACTACACAGTTGCTAAGTACGGTACCGCTGGGCTCTCGGCTCTGCCTCGGCTGCGGCTGTGTCGCTGCGGCTCGCCCTCCCATTCCCAATCCCAGCCTCCCATACCCCCGCTCCGGCCGGGGAGCCGCCCCCGCTCCGGAGGCTCCCCACCTCATACCCCACCGCTGCCCCCCGTCCTCACCCCATCGCCGCGGCCTCATCCCTTTTAACCAGTTCCCCTCCCCTCCCCGCCCAACCAGGCATGCTAACTTCCTGGAGAACCCCTAAGCCAAGTAGAACTTTTTTTATTTGGCTTAGGGGTTCTCCAGTAAGTTTGCATGCCTGCGCCCCACCCACCCCATGTCGCCTGTGTGTATGATGAGGTGTCGGTTGCCGTGGTCCTTGGTGTTCCACCAGGGCCACGCCCGCTTGATGTACTTGAGGGTCCACTCCACCATGCCAGGCGCCAGCTCCGTGCGCGTGTTGACGGGGATGAAGTAGTAGTCGGCCTCGTGGCCGTCGGCGGTGCGCAGGCCGGCGGACATGAGCCGCTGCCAGAACAGCAGGTGCAGAGGCCGGTCCAGCCGCCGGATGTTGAACCTGGCGGGGAGGCGGGGAGGCGGGGAGGCAGGGGAGGCAGGGGAGGCAGGGGAGGCAGGGGAGGCAGGGGAGGCAGGGGAGGGAGGGGAGGGAGGGGAGGGAGGGGTCAAGAAAGAAAAAAGATACCGCAACGAGGGAAGGGCGAGGGGGACCGGGTCGCGGGAGGGAGGGAGGGAGGGAGGGAGGGAGGGAGGGAGGGAGGGAGGGAGGGAGGGAGGGAGGGAGGGAGGGAGGAGGGAACGGTGATATGTGTGTTGTAGCGAGGTGACGCCGCGGGAGGGAGGGTTCTCCGGGTAGCGTGAGTACCGGTGGAGTGCGAGGTGGGGCTCGCATAGGAGATTGAAGCCGGCTTAGGGGAGTGATTCTCTTGGGCAGCAGCGGGAAACAGAGGGAGGGGGCGCGGGCTGGGGGCGCTGAGGGTCGCATCAGGCGTTGCTGGGGCTGTGACGCGTGGAGAGCGTCGCAGCCGGGCTGCCGTACCCGGTCGTACCATGAGGTCAGGTTGGGCGGCAGCTCATACACGTAGATCTTGAGCCCGCCCTCCCGCGGCTTGTAGAGCCCCTCCAGAAGCTGCGGCTTGCCACCCGGTCCCCAACTCAGCGAGCAGTCCATACCCCAGTAGCCTGAGGCGGGCGCGTGGCGGGGAGGGAGGGCCGTGATGGGGAGGGAGGGCCGTGATGGGGAGGGAGGGCCGTGATGGGGAGGGAGGGCCGTGAGGAAGGCGCGGGGGGGCATGAGAGGAAATGAAGAACCGCAGCGAAGGAGAGCGTGAGCCACTGGAAAGAGCCGCGGGAAAGAGCCGCGGGAAAGGAGGGGGGAAATGGAGCGCCGTCGGCGGGAGAGATGGAGGCGTGGAGTTGGCACGGGGCCTGCCCACGTTGCAGGATCAGCGCTTCGCAGTGCGGGGAGGGCCAAATGGAACACGTGCGGGCAGGGAACGGTTGCCAATGCCCAGGCTCCAGCTGCTGCTGCAGCAGCGGCGGCGGGCCATCGCTTCGCAAGGCCCCCAACGCCCCCCGGCCCTCAGCATCCCCGGGCCCCCAACGCCCCCCGGGCCCTCAGCACCCCCGGGCCCCAACGCCCCCCGGGCCCTCAGCGCCCCCGGGCCGGGCCGCTCCCAACCCCTGTCCCGGGCGCCCTCAGCCCACATGTGGATGCCAGGCCCCTGCCCCAAAGGCGAAGCCGTCGCCGCTGCCGCAGCAACCGGCAACGACTCCGCAAAACCCCCTCATACACCTCTCCCTGTCGCCGTGCACTTCCCATCTTCACCAAGCACATCCGCATCGCCGATCCCCCGCTTGACATCAACCCCAAGCCAAGCCAAGCCAGGCCAAGCCAAGCCTGGCCCTCTACGAAACACGGTGCGGGGGGCTTATCCTTGCGGGATGGCAGGCTTGGGGACACGCCCCGCCCCCTGACCGCATGTTACTCCTGCCCGCCCGCCGCTCCACTCTTCGGGAACCAGGCCGGCCTACCCCCCGAAGGGGGTGCCTCGGCCCCCTCCACTCCACCATCATTAGGGCTGGTTCCGGAGCCATACCAAACACGTTCTCGATGGGGGCGCACCTGGCTGGCAGTGGCATATCCCTGCGATGCACCTGCCCCGCTGGTTGCAGGAGTTGAAGCAGGGAGACGCCTTCCGGCACTGGCTCAGCGTAAATCCGTAGTTGGCGCATATCTCCGCTATGTTTGGGGCAACATCCGAGCAGGACGGGCCCGTGAAATGCCGGGGGCAGTCGCATCTTGTGGGGGTAGGGAGGGAGAGGGGGGAGGGGAAGGAGGCAGCCGGCTCGGGAGCGTGTAACAGCAAAAGTGTCAGCTACCAGGCGCACTTATCGCGCCGTAGTGTAAGCTGATTAGGTTGAGTTTCGCGGGTGGATGACGTCCGCCTCCGACGGGTTCGCGCAATTGATCGGCTCGCGTCGCCAGTCTGACTGCATCGCGGCCCGACGCTCATAATAATATTCTTGTGTAGATGGATAAGACGTATGGCGCATAATTCGTCAAGATACAAGAAAGGTCTAATTTAGTGAAATGCCAAGTGACAATCGTCGTGCGCACGTCAGACAGTTTACCTAGCAAGTTCCTCGTTGCATACTCCTTTGACGTTACATCCTGGCGGACAACTGGTGTTCACAGCGGGCGGGGGTGGGGCCGCGGCTACAGCCGCTTCCTCCTCTGCAAGCCGACGCCGTAAGCTCCGCCCGCGATGCCGCCCGCGAAATGGAATGGAGTAGAACGCCTTTCCGTGCGCTCTTTGTGAGACAGTAACTACAATAACGCAAGCGAGTAGAAGCAAGGAAGTCCGTGACATTCACTTGCAAGGAAGATGGTGGTTATCCCAGGGCGCGTAATTGACCATTCATATTAATTAGTCAGGCCTACTTTCAGTTGCAAACGAAAGCGTATTGACTTGGTGACGGATAAACCGTGTGTCAGCCCAGAGTGAGGACAGAACAAGTGACAGACCAGGGTAGTGGGTAGACCGAACCACATAAAGTCGCGCATGATAGATACCACAGCTGGGGAAATCGAATTTTCGCTGCCTTGGTTGCATCGGAATCCACACGCCACACTGCCGCAGTAGCTTCGTACTTCAGTTATTCCGGCCGCTGCCGTATCCTAAATGCGCCATCGGGCGACCTAGGCTCCAATACGTGCAGTTGAAGCGCCACACGGGTGCCAAAGCCCTTTCTCACCCTATCTGTTGAAGAGTTAGGAAATCCTCGGAGCTGCAAGGTGAAGTATTGGGCCGCCCGCCGCGCGCCCGCCACATCCCATACCCCAACCTCATCCTCATCATCATCAGCAGCAGAAAGAACGCCAGAGCTGCGGCGCAAAACCTCCCCTTACTCCGCTTTGCAGGAGCCATAGCAGAGCCGGCCGCCTGCGCGTCTTGGCCAGTCATCCCACGTTCACCTGGCCGCAAGAGGCCCTGGCCGCTGCCAACAGCCCCTCTCAGGAGTCCTACGTCCCCTCCTCCTCCTCCTCCTCCTCCCTCTGGCCGAGGCAAGACAGAGCCGGCGGCCGAGCCCTTCACCACCCAACGTTTCCACCGCCGCGGCATGGTGCATAATATTAACAAAAACACCTGGCATGCTAAACATTGCCGAACTGCCGTGCCGTTGGGCATTCATGTCAGGCCAGAAGCCCCAACCGGGCCGCACCCGAGCCCCCCCTCTGGATGCGTGCCAACGGCCCACATGCCCCACACCATCGCGCCCCACCTGCCGGCGAAATTACCTACGGTGCCGTACCATCGCTAGCTGCCTAATTAGCTCCCGTGGGCCCGTGGCGGCTGCATTCTGGACATCCTCCGGCCAGCCCCTTCACAGTCTTGCACTAGAGCCCGCCGACAGGGCTGCACTGTCCCCTCTGCCTCTGCCTCTGCCTTCCTCCTCCTAAGGCAGGACAAGGCCCCACCATTGCAACCAGCAACCCGCCTACATAATCGCATAACCTCACAAGTCACGACCTGCCCTGTGCCCTCGCAGCCTCAAACTCGACACCTATGCAGCTGGTGCCCCACCGCAAGACCTCACCCTCCAAGCCACCCAAATACCCAGCAATCCAAATCCCCTGGCACCCCTTCGCCTCCTTCACCCTCCGGTGATCCCGACACCGCATCCCCGGCTCGCGCCTGCCCGCTCGCGTCCTCAACCCCTCCCACCCTCCCTCCCCCACCACCCCAACACGCTCATCTACCACACCCCATACACCGCTCAGCTGGGCCACCTGGCTCCACCCGTGCGAGGGCTCTGGACTCTGGAGCTCTGGAGCCCATCCACTGACACAACAACCCCAACCAGGCACCATCAAAACACATACGCGCCCCGTCCCTCTCGGACGCCCTCTAGGAACTGTCGCCCCTGTCCGCCCCAGCCGCCCTGCAAAGCCAATACCGGTACGTCCATTCTCTCCACCCCCGACCCCAACCCCTGCTGAACTCCGCCGCCCCAGCCGCCCTGCACCCTCTACTGCGCACAGCCTCACGCTGCGTCACTGCCTCACGATAAAGGGGTGTGCCTCACGGTACACCCCTTCAGACGGGGCGCTTCTCCTCCTCAAGGGCCGAGAAGTACGACCCGCAGCGAAGGGGCGGAAGGGGCTGCGCTCCCCTGCACTTCCTCCCCCACCCCCCCATGCCCTACCCGTCGTCTACTCCTGCGGCCCTCCCCGTCGTCTACTCCTGCGGCCCCACTCCGTCCATGAGCCGCGTCCGGAAGTCGCTAAGCAGCGGCAGCTCATCCACCAGTTGACGCCAGGGAGGGGAGCCCACACCGGAGGAGCGCACCGTGCCGTCCAGCTGCACCTGGATGTAGCAGTTGGGCTCGGAGGCGGACAGACCGGCAAACTCCTTCTGCTCAAGAACCCAGGCCTGAAGGGGGGAACGGCGGCGGCGGCGGCGGAGGAGGAGGAGGAGGTTTGGAGGTTGGGGCCTTGGGGTGTTGGGGGCGTTGGAAAGGTTCGGATGCTGCGGCGTTGGGTTGCGGGCAAAAGGTGTGGCACGCGCGGTTTGGTTTGAGGGGCGTGGCTGGGAGCTGGGACGACGTCCCGGGCGGCTGCGCGCCGCGGCGACGAAACGCCTGCGGAGCGGGCCCCGCTGGCCACAACAGATGCCGGAAATGCAAGGTGTCAAGAACACCCTCGGCCGCTTCCTCGGGTCGCCTTGCTCGCTGCGCCCCGCTGTGTCCGCTGGGCCCTCGGCGCATCTGCCCGCCGCCCTCCCTCCCTGCCTCTGGGATCCGCTGCGGCACCCGTTTGACACCATCATCTTTCGCCCCGCTGCCCTCCCCATCTCCAAGCGGGGTGCGGGACGCGGGACGCGCCGCCCGCCAGTCCGCCCTCTGCCTCCTCCTCCGGCCTCATCCTCACCTTCCACTCGTCCACCGCATACGGCTCCAGCCTCCAGCGCTTGTCCGCATCCAACAGCCCTCCCAACACCGTCGCCCTGGACCGTGCCTTGGCCTCAGCCGCCTCAGCCGCCGCCTTCTTGGCAGCTGCCACGGTGTCGTCGAAGCCGCGGCCCCTGAGACACAGCCACACACACAGCCACACACAGCCACACGGCCCCCCCCATTGAGTACGGCAGGCATTTATGGATTTGTCGTGCGTCGTGAAACGACCGTTAGAGGCACATCTGCACTATAGTTCTTCATTGCTTCAATCACAGGCGACGTGAGGACGAGAGCACGGCCTAACGTTCCTGAGGGCCCTGCTGCGCCTTCTTTATTTGAATCACAATCGATGTGAGGAGGAGAGTGCCGCTTCAACGGTTCTTACGGCGGTTTCTAATGTGACAGTCCTGATTGTGGGGGTTTTTCCCCGGATGTGGACTTGATTGCAATGGGCCGTAATGGTTACACGGCCGTTTCCAGGAGCCGTTTCCAGCCACGCGCGCTGGTAGGGCCCGAAAGGACGCCTTGAGTGGCGCATGCGACTGAGCGAGCCAGCGAGCAAGCGCCGCGCGAGGTGAGGCGAGGCGAGGCGGGGGCCATTGGGGCGACGGGTGGTAGGGGGCCCGCAGGACGCCGCGTGGCGTGCGTTGCAGCCGGGGGAGTTGGGAGTTGAGAGCTGGGGGGTTGGGCGTTAGGAGTTGGGAGTTGGGAGCCGGCGACTCACTCCTTTTGAAACTCCTTCTTCAGGGCGCGCAGCTTGTCCTCCGGGTCCACCTCTGTGGGACCCGAGCTCTCAAAGATGACCGGAATGACTGCGGAGCGGCGCGGAAGGAGGAGGAGGGTGAGGCGGAGGCGGAGGAAGCGGAGGAGGGTGAGGAGGAGGGTGAGGGTGAGGAGGAAGAGGAGGGTGAGGAGGAGGAGGAGGAGGAGGGTGAGGGTGAGGGTGAGGGGGAGGGGGAGGAGGAGGCGGAGGAGGGTGAGAAGGAGGAGGAGGGTGAGAAGGAGGAGGAGGGTGAGAAGGAGGGTGAGGAGGAGGAGGGCGACAGTGTGGGGGGTGTTCCACGGAGTGTCCCCGGAGCAGCCGGTGGACGGGGAGGGGGCCCCCGGCCCCCCCCCCCCGTGGATGCCCCGAGGCGCCACCCCACAACCTCCGGCGGAAGGCCTCTGGTGGAGCAGAGGCAGCAAGTGGGTGGCGCAACTGGCAAGTACGGCACCCGGGGCGGCAAACACCCACGTGCTTGATGCTGGGGGCGGCGCGCAGAGGGCGTGTTCCCCCCCCGGACTCGGCCGCGGCTGGGCCGTGGCTTACCCAGCCCCCGCCCGTACCCCTGCTCCCGCTGCCTCCCCCCCGCCTAAACCTACCCTGACCGGCCCCAAACACGCACACACACACGGCACGGACACGGACACTGACACGGACACGCCCACACACACCCGGCACGGACACGGACACGGACACGGACACGGACACGGACACGGACACGGACACGGACACGGACACGGACACGGACACGGACACGGACACGGACACGGACACGGACACGGACACGGACACGGACACGGACACGGACACGGACACGGACACGGACACGGACACGGACACGGACACGGACACGGACACGGACACGAACACGGACACGGACACGGGCGCACACGCCCCCGCACGTCACTCACCCGACACCGCCCTGTCTCGCAGGTTGATGTACTGGCTGTCCGCCTCCTTGATCGCCTTCTCCACGAAGGCCCGAGTGCCCGCCACGATCACAGGTCGCACCTGCCCCCGGAACTTGAGCAGCGGCAGCACCCGGTCGCTGCCCAAGTCGATCTGCGGAGAGGCAGGAGGCAGGAGGGAGGCAGGAGGCGGAGGGAGGCGGCAGGCAGGAGGCAGGCGGAGGGAGGGGGAGGGAGGCGGGTCCAGGGAGGGGAGTCAGCCGCCAGGCGATGCGATGCGGCAGACAAGGCGGCAACAACACAGGGAGTTTGCCAGCGCCTGTCAGCATCAACGCAGAGGGTTAAGGAAGGAAGATGTACCAGAGCGAAGCTAATCCACCAAGGCGGGAGGGGGGTTAGGCAGCCATGTGCCGTGTGCCGCATGGGGGCCAAGCCAGGACAGCGGTCGGCGTTGTCGGTGTCGGCCGACCCATTCAGGAGGCAGCAATGGGCTGTGATGGCAACCGCAGGGAGCGGGCGGGGCGTGAGTCGCGCCCCCCCCACCGCCCACAACCCCCCGGGGGCGTTGGAACGCGCACCAAAACACACACGCAGGCCGGCAGCCCAGCAGGCCGGCAGCCAAACAGGCCGGCAGGCGTCCCTCCTCCCTCCCCCAGACCCCCACGCGCACCTGCAAGCGGCCCATGACCTCCTCGCGGGTGGTGATGCGCACCGCCTCCTGCTTCTGGGACACGTCCCTGTACAACAGGTACGACAGTACGGCGACCGCCACGGTGTTGACCCCCAGGTTGGTCAGCGACTCAGTCAGGTCGGGAGCGTCGGGGCCGCCTGGGGGTTGGGTTGGGAGGGGTATAAAGAGAATTTCGCAGCGGAGATGGAGACGGCGTTAGCGAACGGACCCAGAACCCAGCAATACTGGGAGGGGACGGGAAGGGGGCAGGAAGGGGGCGGAGGGGCGGATGGACGCTGGAGAGGGGCGGGTTGGGTTTGGACCAGTGCAGAGGGAAAGGCGGGCGAGCACGCGATTGATATGGCGACCCAAAATAACGCTGTCGCCGGGAGAGGAGCGACTGGCACCACAACCCCAAGTGCGCAACCAAACACGGCTGCAAACTCCGGCCACCCTTTCTCCCTGCCTCCATTCCCTGTATCCCTGATGCCTCAACGCCATCCAGCCAGCCGCCCGGCCGCCCGGGCCGGCTGGTAGGTAAAAAGAAGATACCGCAGCGAAGGAACGGAGACGGCGTTAGCAGCGAACGGACCCGGAACCCCGGGCGGGTAGGCGGACAGCAGTCGGGCCTCCTGGTCAGCCGCGCGCACCCACGCACACGCACCCGCGATGGACTTGACTAGGCGGCCGATAATGATGACCAATCCGATGGCGGCGCTGCCCAACAGCCCACTGAACAGGATGATGCGGGGCAGGCGGAAGGGAGCCTGTCGGTGCGAGGGGGCGGGAAGGGGGCGGCGGGAGCGAGAGTCCGTGTGTGTGCGTGTGTGTGTGCGGGTCGTGGACACAAGGGGCGCGGCAGGCGAGGGGAGGCGCGGAACCCGGGCACCTGCCCACCCGCCCAGGAGGCCCCCTGGCAACCCCCTCCCTCCCTCCCTCCGGGCAGTAGGTGACAGGTCCAAGACACCGCACTTCACATACACGGCCCGGAAATGGCCCTGGCCCACCCATCCACCGCCGGTCTAGCGCTGTGCTCATGTACCCATGTACCCATGAGCTCATGCATCCACCCCAGCTCAGCTCAGCTCAGCTCAGTTCAGCTCAGCTCCCGACGCGACGCGACGCGGCACCGCCGCAGCCGGCCCCCCCCGTCTCTCTGCCGCCACCCACCTTGGCCTCCGTCCGCAGGTCGACCTTTGTGCCCCGCGAGATCCCTCCCTTGACCCGAGCCAGGGCGTCCATCCACTCCCGCCGCTCGCGCAGCTGCTTCAAGTCGTCGTCCTGAAGAAGTGGGGGGTGGGGGCGGGGGTGGGTTGCGGGTGGGTTGCGGGTGGGTTGCGGGTGGTGGTGCGCTGGGAGCGGGAAGTGCGAAGTGGGGGACGGACAACGCAGCCCTGGGTGATACCGGATTGGATGGCGGATGTGTACCGGGTTGGGCACCGCCGGGAGCGACTGGTTGCGTTGCTGTGTCTATGGGTCTCCGGGTGTGGGGTCTCTTCCTGGTGTGACTCGATTCGACCCACAGCGGGTCACCAGTCACGAGCCATGTGCCGCCAGTGATGTGTCACCGCCCGTCCGCCCGCCCATGCCGGCCATCGCACCCTGGCTCATCTGCCCCTCCCCAGGGACCCCTCGAGAGGCTCTGGGCCCCCCCCAGAGTTTGAGAACGGTATGTTATGCCGGTGGACACCCCGACCGGGTCTGGTGCAGCGCTCCGAGGAGCGCCTCTCACACAGCACTTCCCAGGCCTTTTGCCGCAGAGCCTATCCTGGGGACGAGAGCCCCGCGCCAGCCCCCCACCCTCCCTGGAGGACTCGGCGGCGGCGGCGGGCGGTCCCCACAGCGGACGGATACCTCAGCTGAGGTGAGGTGAGGTGAGGTGAGGTGAGGTGAGGTGAGGTGAGGTGCGGTGCGGTGCGGTGCGGTGCGGTGCGGTGCGGTGCGGTGCGGTGCGGTGCGGTGCGGTGCGGTGCGGTGCGGTGCGGTGCGGTGCGGTGCGGTGCGGTGCGGTGCGGTGCGGTGCGGTGCGGTGCGGTGTGGTGCGGTGCGGTGCGGTGAGGGCGGGGCAATGACCTCCTCCTAGGTGGATGCTGGATGGGTGGGTAGGAAGGTGTCCTTCGTTGGACGCCTTCCAACCCACCCGAGGCACATCAGCCGCACCCCTCCCCTTCCTCTGACTCGGGGCGTTGTGCACATGTGCCACCCTGCCCCCAACGCCTTGGGAACGCATGTCACTACCGGCGGACCTTCAGAGCCACGGCCAGCTTGAGCTTGTAGTCGTTAATGGCCCGGACGATGCTTTCCGAGGCTTCCGCCCATTTCTTCTGCTTCGCCAGAGCGCAGCCCAGGTTGTAGAGTGCCGCGCGCGCCTCGTCCTCGTTGGGCTTCATGTCTAGACTGAGGCGGTACAGCCGCACCGCCTCGTCCACGTCCTTCTGCTCCTTGAAGACGCGCGTGGCTGTCTCGATGGCATCCCGGGCGCTGGTTGGCTGGTACAACGGCTTGCTGCTGCTGCTCGCCGGCGATGCGGATTTTGAGGCCCGCGCGACCACAAAGAGGCCGGCCGCGCGCGGGGCGACGCGGCTGGCGGTGAAGCACGGTCGACAGGCCCGCATGGCGAGTCGCTTTGTGGCCAGCGCTCCGCGCGCGTGTTGGTGAAGCAATGGCGTCATAACGGCCGATAACGTTTGTTACCGTCGCCTAATTTGGGTGCGCTGTGAGTAGTTCTACAGTGAGTGGCTATCGAGTAGAGTCCCAACACTGCGCAACGATCTGGGCAAGGATTACACTCTACGTTAACAACAATTATATATAAAGCGCGATATTTGTCAGGTCCCCGTGTTTCGCGAGAAATGCGGGTGTACGGGGTCTGGCTTCGGGGGCTCCAATTTATTCAGTTGCTAGCCCACTTCCTTTTCTAAAAGCAGATATTTATTTTTACCAATGACCCGTCCGTACGTCTTGATTTACATTGCGCAGCTCCTGGTCCAGGCCTTTACGAACTTCGCCACAGCTGACGCAGCTCCATCCTTCGGCTCCTGCGAACCGAAGTGCTTTGAGCACGGAACATGTAATCCAGAGACCGAACGGTAAGGTTCCTACCTGTCCCTGTTGGAAAACGGGTCAACGGTTCAGTTGATGTTTAGGCAAGGCGAAGGCGGAAGGACCAATTGGCGCCACGCGCCAGTATCCAGTCTCCCCCCCAAAAAGCTCTTGTTCATTCGTCAGAGCTCCTGTGATCCATGGGGCTCCTGCGCTCCATACGCGCGCGCTTTGCTGGCTTTTTGGCGCGCCTTGCTGCCTTACTAACCAACGACCAACGAGAACCGAATCCGCCAGCGCCTTAAAAATCCCTCCCCCGTTTGTCCTGTTTTCCGTCGCCACTATCCGGCCAGGTGCGAGTGCCCGCTGCTGTGGCACGGCCTGGACTGCAGCATCCCCTTTTCGGAGCCGGACAAGCAGTGCCATGCCTACGGCCATGTCAGCAGCCGCTCCTGCGGCAGCCGCGACCGGGCGAACTGCCTCAACGGCTGCCACGGACGCGGCTGGTGCGAGGGCGGCTTCTGCCTCTGCCACCCAGGTGTGCTCCAGAAGCCGCCACATTTCCTTGGGACCCTCCAACCCTCAAAATGTCGGGTACTAGCCGTCAATCCTTTGAAGACCTGAGGCAGAACACAATTGTAAGGAAGCGACGCGCGCGCATGCTCGTACCCGTGGCAACGCAAGCTCCTCGCACACGCGCTCGCGACAGGGTTCTACGGCGCCGACTGCGCGCTGAGTCTGGGCCCTGATGGGCGGCCGGAGCTGCTGGCGGGGCAGGGCTATGCGCCCCGGCAGCACGGCGTCAAGGTGTACGTGTACGAGCTACCGCCCATGACCAACACCTGGTGGGTGGGTGGGTGAGAAAGGGGAAACACCGGTTGGCTGGTTAGCTGGCTGGTTGGCTGGCTGGCTGGGTGCGTTTTGTTTGGGTGTTTGGCGTGCGGATGCGGATGCGGATGCGGGTAGGTGAATGGGTGGGTGTTGGCGTTCGGCGTCCGGCGTGCGGAGGCGACCATACGCGCGTAAACGGGTCCGTCTCCGGAAACTCGTGCCGTCGTGCCGTCAACACAACCAACCTGGTGCCGCTGCAGCGCTGTCGCCAGCCTGCCTGCCTAGCCTGAAATTGGTGAGGAGAGCGCCCAAGACAGCGCCCATGCCTACCCGTGCTCGTTCGTCTCAACACGCTTCGACCCATGCGCCGTTCTGACCGCGCGTCTGCCGCCTTCCCTCCTCCCGCCTCCACGCTGTCGTGTCGGTGCGTTGCGCCCGCCCGCAGGGTCTCCATCAGCCGTCTGGGTGAGTGCCGAGCATCGACTTGAGTCGCAGTCGTTTGGAGTCGCGCGCGGACCTGCCTGCCTGCCCGCCTGCCCGCCTGCCGGCTCGTGCCCCGGCGAACCGCGTAACCCGCCCGACAGCGGCGCCCGGCGCTGAGACGCCCACGTAAAAACAAAGCGGCGGCCTGTGCGCCACCTCACATGCGCCCTGCGGCCGGCGCCCCTCACGGCACGCAGACACACCCGGCCCTCCCGGTGCCCTTGCGGCCCCACCCGACGCCAACCCAGTGCCCCTATGCGCCCAACCCCCGCCCCGTCGCCTCCCTCCCGCCGCTGCGGTGTCTCTTCCTTATCCCGGTACCCCGCGAGGTGGACGCAGATCGTCCGCTGGTGGCTGTGCTGATGCAGCGGTTGCTGAGCAGCGGCGTGCGCACCGCGGATGGCGACACGGCGGACTATTTCTTCATACCGCTGGTGATGCGCAGCCGGGGCAAGTCGGCCGCGCACTTGGCGTCCGTGGTGTACTACATCCGGCGGCACTGGCCCTGGTGGGACCGCCACGGGGGCGGCCACAAACACCTGCTGGTGGTGCCAGGTGGGTGGCAGGGGGGGCGGGCGGGTGGTGGGCGGAAACAGTACGGACCGCAGCGAAGGAGCTCAGGCGATGTGGGGGGCGGGCGAGGGGGAGGGGGAGGTATGCGGGAATGCGTCCACAGCGTTCCCTGCCGCCCCAGAGCTGCGCCTTGCACCCCTCCCCCTCACCCCTCTCCGTCGCTCTCCGTTGTCCCTCCTCTCCGTGATGAGGGCTACGGAACCTGCCCGCCTCCCTCCCTCCCTCCCTCCCTCCCTCCCACCCACCCACCCTCCCTCCCTCCCTCCCTCCCTCCCTCCCTCCCTTTCTTCATGTCCATCTCCGGGGCCCGGTTGCTGCAGCCAGTGCTCATTCGCATTCTGCATGGCACTCGGAAACATCTCCCTGCCTGCCTCCTTGCCTGCCCGCTTGCCTGCTCTCCCTCCTCCCCCAATCCTCCTCCCCTTCAGCTGACCTGGGCCGCCGGATGCTCCCCGAGGAGCAGCTCCACCTGGCTGAGAACGTGACCTTCCTGACGCACTGGGGACTGCACACCAACCACAGCGGCGCCGGATGGGTGCAGGCGCACAGACCAGGACGGGTAGGGCGCCGGTGCGGGCGCGGGTGCGGGTACGGGTGCATGCGTGCCGGCGTTGGCTTCGCTGTATCAGGCATGTGTGTGCGCGGGAAGACGAGGCTGCAGACGGGCCGTGGCGATGACGGTGGCGGCAACGTGACTGACTCGGGGTGTTGCTGCGGACCGGCACTGGCGGCGTCGCTCCGCCATAGACCCACGGGCAGCGCCACTGGATCACCGCACTACTGCTGCGGCTGCGGCAGCTGGTGATAATGGCTGCTGGATGGTGGATGGTAGTGATGGTGGCTGCTGGATGATGGATGGTGGCTGTTGGTGGCTGCCTCTCGCAGGACGTGGTGGTTCCGCCGCTGCTCAACCCGGACGACCCCATCGTCTTCTCGCCCCTTCACCTGGAGAACCGCAAGCGGAAGCGCCGGAGCCGCGGCATGTACTTCGCCGGTGCGGCAGTGGCGGGCCAGATGGGGTAGGGCGGGTGAATGGGTGGGTGGCTGCGAGTCTGGCGCCATCCCAGGGCGGCCGGAGGGCGCAGGTATGCCGGGTTTGACGGCCAGATGGGGGGGGCCCGCGGCTGGGACCTCCCAGGGGAACTCCCCCAGGGTGCTGGCTGGCTGGGGCATCTCCCGCTGACGTCTCGGCGCGAGTCCTCCAAAGTCCCGGACCCGTTCCCGTTCCCGGCCCGGCCCTCGTCTGCCGCCCAGGAAGCATATGTGCGGACGGCAAGTCGCCGCGGCAGGGCCGCTGCAGCGGCGGGCGGAGCAGCCACGGCGGCAACGTGCGGCAAAAGGTGTGGAAGGCGGAGATCGGGTTGTGCCGCGTTGCGCTTGGGGCCGGTTGGGAGGCGCCGGGTGGGTTGCGAAAAGCAAGCGTGGCGAGGACAGCTGGCGATCTCGTCCGCCCGCGCGGGAAGCCTCTGCCAAGGCGCCTTTCGCTCTCCCCCCAAAACCCCCCGTGTGAACCCTCGGGCGCTTATTCCCTCTCGTCGGCCGCGAGCCCCTAACCCCCCTTTACCCCCCCCCCCCACCACCACCACCACCGCCACCAGGTTTCGGAGCAGCACTGGAACCGCACCGGCTGGACCTTCGCCGCCGCGCGCCCCAAGGCCTACGCCCACTCGCTGTCCACCCACGCCTTCTGCCTGTCGCCCCCCGGCAGCGGCGGCGGCGCGGGCGGGGGGGGCTACGGCCGTCGCAGCGTGCAGGCGCTGCTGATGGGCTGCGTGCCGGTGCTGCTGGGCGATGGGCTGCACCAGCCCTTCCAACCAGAGATCGACTGGACGCGATTCAGCGTGCAGGTTGCGGAGAGGGACATCCCGCGCATGCACAGCATTCTGGAGTCGTACAATGCCTCGGTCGTGGCGGCCATGCAGGTGTGTAGGTGGTGCGTAGGTGGGGTGTGTGCGTGTGGCTTTGGGGGGGTAAGTGGAGGGGGGGGGTGACTTGGGGAGCGCGTGGGAAGGGGGAAGTGGAGGGGGGGGGCTCGGGGCGGATGAGTGTGGTAGCGGGCGCCACGGATTTGTCTGCTCCGAAGCCTCAACCCATGCCGGTGGGCCCGGTGGTGAGGAACTGGTACGGTAGTCCTGATGTCGTACTGTTTGTGTTACGAGGAGGTTGAGGAGTGCGTAATCCTATATTGAACAACTTACCATACGAGGCGGCGGCCCAAGGGCTTTTACAAAACGCCTGAAAGCACGACATGAGTTGTACTGGGCTCCCGATTCGGGCCCTATGTTTGCCTCTCGCCGCCCGGGTCCCTCCACACCCACCTCTCCAGGAGCGGATCCGGTGCGCTGCGCAGCACATGTACTACAGTACGACATTCGGGGAGGTCATGGGAGAGGACGGCCGGTACGGTGAGTCGAGAGGGGGCAGGCCGGCAGGACGAGCCGGCTTGACAGACAGGGCTGTAGAGGGCAGTACCGGAAGCTTGCTGCGGCTGCTGCTGGCGCGGCCGCTCCCACACGCGGCGGCTTGCAACGGGCACAGGTACTAGAACCTGCCGTGCATTTTTGCACTGCTCGCTTGGCGACGTTTGAAGGCTTCACCAATCTCTCCCACCCCCCGGCCGGCATGCAGACGCGTTCGAGACGCTGATGGAGGTCCTCCGAATGCGGCGGGACTTCCCGGACCTCGACCCGGCGCAGTACCAGCTGCACGACCGCCAGTTCGCCGACTTCGTCCACTGCAGGCTGCGTGAGCTGGCGTGGGGCTGGGGACTGTGACTCTGCGTGTGGAGGGGTGTGGGTGGGTGTGGGTGGGTGGATCGGCACGGGCGGCAACGGCGCGGATGCGGTGGGCGGGTGGAGTGGAGTCGGGTGGGGTGCAGGTCGACCCAGGTCCGTTCGGGACATTGGTAGTGGGTTTTAGGGGGGGGACCAGGGTCGGCTGCAGTGCAGAGGCCCGTGCACTCCGCAATCCGTACGGCATTCAGCACTTTCACTGCGGCACTCGGGTCCGTGCCTGCGTCATTCTGCTCCATCCGCCTGTCTGATTCCCTGCTGCTGTTTGTGGCGCCGCAAATCTCCCCTTACTGTGCATAACGCCTGCTGACTGGACTGGACGCAACTGAACTCACGCGCCCAAAGGAAGGCCAAACGAGCGCCACTCTACATTACTTTTCCCCCGGCCAACCCCTCCCCCCTGGTTCCTCGCCCTCCTCCTGAAACGTATCACAGCGCCCACCGGAGGCCGGGTGCCCCTGTGCTCCCAGAGCCGGCTGGTCAAGTCTTCCAGGGTACGACCCTGCCGGGGGGAGCACCCCGGGCTGCCCATGCGAGCGATGCACATGTTCTACAGCTGGCCGGGGGGAGCCGTGTGCGGCCGGAACACCACCGTCGCGGCCTGTCCCCGCAGCTGGGTCTGAGGGCTTGAAAGGGGGCTGGTGCCGCAGCCAACGGACTGGGACCTAATTGACGGCAGTGAATGGCCGGCGATGGCGTACATACAGTACGAACCGAGGCTCAATCTTGAAGATGGCAGCCGTAGTCGTGGAGCGCATGTAAAAATGCGTGTCCGCGTACGGTCCGTTGATGTGACGGGGCCGCAATCGTGCCGAGCCGTCTGAACGTCGACGTCCTATTTACACAAGCTTGGCGAGTTCACGACGAGTTCAGCGGCCATGGAAAATTGAATTGAAAGAATTCGTTTGTAAATCGTGTTATACCTTGGCCCCTTCCCCACCAGACGCGGCATCAGCGACGGCCACACAACCCGTCTCATCAGCCCCGGTACCACCTATCCGCCTTCCCTCTATCTCCTGGCTAATCACTGCTAACTCAGCACCCACAAGGTGGCGGCGGAAGAATACAAATGCCAAAACCTTGTGTACACGGGGCAAGGTTAGGAGGTTACGTGCGTATTGAGGTATCATCATGGTACCAGTGTTCGTCTAGTCATCCGGACAAACCATCAGCAACGTGGCATGCAGCCTCCGAGTCCTCTAGCTAGCACAGGAGGCATCCGTCCCAGGTCAATTCGGCATGAAGAATTACCACACGAGGATCACTCCCGCTCAGGGTTCAGCACTTTGCCCCCTCCCCGCCCGCATGAAGTCAAGGGCACACAGTCAGACGCATGCACGTACACAACTAAGCACACGGTCTACCAACTCTTCCATCAGTCTAGAGCGCATGCACTGCCTGTCCGTCACTCGAGGTATGTAGGGTTATCGTTACGGCACAAATCATTCATGGTCTTATTCATTCGGGGGTGCCAGTCAGTTATATGTCTTACGGCACCAGTATTTGCGGTCCACCCACCAGTGCCCAACCACGCACTCGACATTCGTCCACGCCCCCTTCACCGCTAGTAAGTCACCACCTGGCAGCCAGGTATTGGCCTTGGCAAGAGAATTGCAGGAGAGGCCATCCTCCCCTGCCCGCCCGCACAGTCTTGCCTGTTGCCGCAGCGAGTCATAGTCTTCTTTATAACTGTACTCCCCAGTTGTCGCCCCGTTCCCGCATCGGGGCTTCCTCGGCTGCACCATGCTCAACAATACACGCACGTCAGCATGTCACGTGTCACCTAGTCGCTGGGCCAAGCTCTCCTGCGCCATCACCGCTGCGTCGCCCATCCCCTCTTCTTCCTCGTCCTGCTTCTCACAACCGTTTCAGGCCCTTCTTCACCTTGGCCATAGTGCTGGTCGCGGCGCCCACAGGCACCGTCTTGCTCTGATCCGACTTCGCCTTTTTGAGCGTGGGCGAGGAGCCCTCCGCCGCGCCGCCCTCCTTCTCCTTCTTCGACGTGTCAGAGCTGCTGGTCCCGCCCGCGTTGGCACCGCTGGTCGTGAGCGGCGTGGGCGTGGGCCGCTTGGCTGTGCTCATGGCGTGGATGCTCGTCATGAGCCGCGCCCGCTTGTCGTACTCGTCATAGTCCTCCAGCAGCAACTTGCCCGCCTCCTCGTTAAGGGCAGAGTCAGGAAAGGGCTGAATGAGCAAGCAACGGATCACCTGCAGACATACAATACCAGGGGGCCGGGAAGATGGGCGAGAGATGGTCAGATGGAGCTGTACAGGCGGGGCGAAGGCCTGGGTATGTGTTCGCTGTCCGCCCCTATGTCCCGTCGTAGACATGAAAGGTGTTCCGTCCTCGCAGCGATGCGAATACACTCTCAGGGTCTTATGATGAACGCTACAACAAGAGCTTGCATATCCCCTTTCAGTTAGAAAACCACAAGGTCCCCCGGTCAAAGTGCAGTTCACCGGTAACGCACCGTGCCAAACTCTTACCATGAAAACATGCCGTAGCGTTACGCTCTCATTCCAATCGCGCTTCAGAACATTTACGCAAATGTCCCCACTGGTAGAGACGTTTGGGTGGAACACCTTGGTGATGAAAAAGCCCTTTGGTGGGCTTTGAGGAAAGTCTGCTGGCAGATGAAGACGCAACCTGAACAGGCCCCCTTCATAGGGGGTCCCGGCCGGGCCATCCATTTCGGCCTGAACGTCCGTTAAATTCTGGTCATTAATCAGGACGCGAATGCCTTCTGCAGGATTCGTGGCCAAATCATGCAGCTCCCGTTGCAGACGTTTCATAGTTTGAGCAGAAAGCTGGGAGTCCATGGCTGGCAAGATACGTAATGACAGCGAAGTCACAAATCTGGAGCAATAGTTTTAATTGAAGTAGCTGCTACCAGAGCGTCAGTAGCTTCTGCAGGATGCCGTGATTAAGGAAAGGGCCTGGTCTTCCTCACGTTGGGACAGCGGGTGCGTGCTCTGCAGACTGCCACGACTGAAAGTGATGTTACTGTGGGTTATCAAACGTATGATTGTGCGAGTGCGCTCGGCGCAAAGATAATTCACAACTTGAATCGTTTCGGCGTTTGACCAGATCAATCCGCGTTCGTACAAGGTGCCTCTACTTGTTGCAGAAAGCCAAAAGCCTGGCCAAAGTAGCGATGCATCTGTGACCTACTAACTAATAAACTAAGGACGTCTCAGCAGCGATGCAGCTCCGCAACCGCGCAGCGTCCGTGGCCCAGCCGCAGCGGGCTCGCGCCCGTGTAGTTGTTACGAGGGCCTCCAACCAGCACAATGTCGCGTTCGGAGCCGTTGCAGGCATCATGCTCGGCCTGGTACGCAAGTAGACGGTTAAGCAGCGTTTCGAGCCGGAAGGTTTACGCCTCGTGATTCTTTGTTTAACCCCGTCTGCAAGGCAAAAAATGCATTGAGCTCTATATGCGTGCATGTGCACTGCGGATCTCTCGGACGGCTCCTCTGACGCAGGCTGCTTGCACTCGTTCGGTCGCTGCACTGCACAGGGCCTGGCCGGAGCTCCCGTGTCGCTAGCTAGCGACTACTCGGACAGTCGCGCGCGCGAGGAGGAGCTGATGGCGATCATCCGCGCGCGCAACTCCAAGCCCGCTGCGCCGGTAGGTGCCAAAGCAGGCCGGCAGGCCTTCCTTTGTGTCACCTCCCCCCAGCGGCACCGCGGTACATTTCCCACCAGAACTGTCCCATACGCTCCGTTGATTCGCCATCACCACCCTCTTGCTCGCTGGCGCGCAGGCGGAGGTTGAGGCCCCCAAGGCCGCGCCCGGCCCCATTGCTGCGCCGAAGCTTGAGGCCGCGCCAGCTCCCACACCCGCCCCGCCTCCGCCGCCCGCTCCTGTGCCCGCGCCCGTTGCGGCTGCGGTGGAGGCGGCGCCTGTTGTCGTGGAGGAGCCCGTGACGGCTGCTGTTCAGGCGGCGCCCGTTGTTGTCGAGGAGCCCGCGCCCGTGGCAGCTGTAGTGGAGGCGGCGCCCGTCGTTGCGGAGGAGCCCGTGGCCGTTGAGGCGCCCGTGGTGAAGGCTGTGGCGGTCCCCGAGCCCGCCGCCGCCCCTGCGCCAGCTCCAGCTGCGGTGGAGACCCCGGCGCCGGCGCCTGTTGCGGCCGCTGCAGCTGAGGCGGCCCCCGCGTCCAACTCAGGTGAGACCCAGATTCCAGGACACGCGTCCTCACAAGACCTTCGCCCAAGAGGTCGGTTCCCATTGCTCCCCCCGTGTAGGTGGCTTCAGTTGGCTGCTCCTGTGAATCCGAAAGGGTGCTGATATGTGAATCCCGGTGGTGTTGTCGCGTCTACCTGCAGGAACCCTGCTGATTGCTGGTGCCGTGGCGGTTATCGGCGCGGCCGCGGTCCTGGGCAACAACGGGTCTGCGAGCACGGAGGCGCCGGCTACGCCTGCCCCCACCGCGGACCCGGCTCCGCCGGCCTCTAGCCCCGCTGCCGAGGAGAAGCCCCCCACGGAGGGCGCAGGCTCGGCGTAAGGTGCCTGTCGTGATTGTGCTGTATGCACCTGATACTGTTTTCTTGAGAAGACCGAACATGATCAAATTTTGAGGCAATTTTTGTGTTACAGTGATTCGTCGTTATTTTTTTATCGCGTAATGTTCAAACACTCAGTCGCAAAGCGCCTGCTTTTCGGATATTGCTCAATACCGGTATCCTCGACGGATGCCGCGCAGTCGACTTCGGCTTCTGACTACCGAGGCAAGCCCATCAGCATCATATAATACGCCTCCCTCGCGCCAGTCGTGCCTTCAGATGCCAGATCAAGGTCGGGGGTGGTTTGGAGCTTGGGCGAAGTGGATGGCGTTTCCGCGGTTGCAGCGGTCGTGCGGCGGCCCAAAGTCGGTTGGTGATCCCGTGAAGATGGTGATGTTGTCCGTCCTGTTACAGTCGGTGTCGTGTAACGTGCTGTTGGTGCTGGTTCGGTGAAGAACGCAGGCCAGGCGTTGGTGACGATTCGCAAGCCAGCGGCCAGTCCTTTTGCGCAGCTACAGGTTGGAATCGGACTCAGGCTGATGCCTTGTAAAACAGTGACGGCAAACTTGTCCATCCAACCGCTTGCGGGTCTGACTTCGATTTGAGTGCTCGACAGTACCCCGCAGTAGAAAGAAGTGCGAAGGCTACAAACGCATTAGTTCGTCACATATATAACATGAAGCTGCTGTATCTGCAAGGGAGTCAACCTGTCAACTTGCTTGTACGAACCACCGTACACTGCGCCAGTCTCGGTGGTGGAACACACTGCCTCAACGGTTCGCAACCTCATGCCGATTAGCACACTCGGTGAGCAGCGCCACCGCGTGCGCCTGCGTGCGCACGCTCCAAACAAGCTTTGCAGCGCCGCGCCCGCCTCCCATCGAAGCGCCATCAACTCCTGCCCTCCCAAGCCCTGGCTCTCCCACGCCTTCTTCGATGTATAGCCCACCGCGGCCCAGCCCGCAACCCCCATTTCCTTCTCCGGGCCCTCTCACGCCGTCCGCTGCCGTTTCACCGCCTCCCCCGCCTCCTGCTCCCGCGCGCACGAGGGGCACACGTACACGCGGCCCGCGCCCGTCGCGTAGTCCTTGAACGCGCCGATGCCGGGCCGCTTGTCGCACGAAAAGTGCGCCCAGTTCTCGCAGGCATCGCAGCACACCCAGTCGCTGGACACCGTGTCGCCGCCGTTGCACAGCACGCAGCGGTCCGTGGTCACGTCCTCGGGGTGCGCCACCTCGTACTCCCAAAGGTAGTTTTGGTAGTGGCGCTTGAGCGCGTTGCCCACGCCCGTCTGCTTGTTGGTCTCGGTCCAATTCCGCATGCGCGGGAAGACCTGGGCGGGGGCCAGGCAAGGCGGTCAAGGAGGGGAGGGAGGGCATGGATCCGATGCGTCCATAGATTTAATGAGGTGGTCCGATACGGCCCCGTGAGGGAGGCCCCGGACGGCCCGGAATGAGTCCAAGAGGTGGGAGGCAGGCGGAAGAGAGGGCGGGGCTGACTTCAGCGTTTGAACCTTTGAATCTCGGGAGTCGGGAGTGGGAGCGCCAAACCAGGGAGGGTGTACCGGATTCTCACCGTACCTGCAAACGGGCGCCGAGTCTCTCACTCACCCTCCCTAGCAAGTCAGCCGCATAATCAGCGCAGCAAGAGGTACCGTACCGTACCGTACCGCGGCAGGACTGCAACCCTAGCCCGTGCAAAAATGCTTGAATGCGACTGCCCTCAAAACCCTCACCTGTCCCTTCCAGTTGATTCCGTTGCCCACCCGGAATCCGCCCCTCGTGACCACCTCCCGATACAGGCTGAACAGGTCCAGCGAGACGCCGTTGAGCACCGCCTCGGGGAAGCGCGAGCGGTCGATGGGCTTGCCGCGCAGCAGCGTCAGGAACTCCACCAGATCGTCGTAGAACTGGGTTTCGGAGCAGCAAGACAGAGGGGGCCGACGGCAGGTGTAGCCCTGCAGGGACAGAGACAGGGACAGGGTACAGGTTACAAGAAGAAGAGCCGCAGTGGCAGGGGGCAAAGGAACATTGACCCGCGGCCACAGGAGCATGGGTAGGAAGAGGGACAGGGCAAGCAGCCAAGAGGCGAAGAGGGAGGGCAATAGCAGCAGAACAGAAGGACGGTAACAGAATGGCGCTGGCCCGTAGAGGGGGAGGGGGAGGGGTAAGGGGGGCAGTGAAGGACAGGTGGGTGGGTGGGTGGGTAGGACGAAGGTCCGTGTGAAGTTATGCGAGGGGGCGGGAGGGGAACGTAAGGTGCAGGATGCCCCTCTTGACGTGCACCACCCCAACATCCTGCTGCTACGCGCTTACGACACATACGACACGTACGACACGGTGGCAAGGAACAGCTCCCGTCAGTGCGCGCATCGCCGGTGCACTCATTCCTTCCCCATGCAATCGCCGACCCACAATCCCAATCCGCGCCCGCACGCACGCACCGGCAAATCCCCCGTGAAGTTGGGTGGCTTGTCCGAGAGCGGACCCGCGGGTCGGCCCGGACCCCGGGAGCCTGGATCGCCACCATTTCCGTAGCCGTTGCCATTGCCCTCCGGTGACCCGTCAAAGCCGGCGCCGGCGCCGGCGGCAAACCCTCCTACACCACCGATCCCAAAGCCGATCCCGGCGCCGGACGCCGACGTCCCCAGTCCCGAGGGCCCCTCCCCGCCGGCGCCGCCGCCGCCGGGGCTGTCCGGCGACGCGGCGGCGGCGGTGCCCGCCGCCGCCGCTGCTGTACCGTCCGCGCCGGCGCCGCCGCCACCGGCTAGATGCTGCAGGTGTCCGGTCAAAGCGTAACCCATCAGGGCGTCATTCCCGAAGTAAGCGCCGCCGCTGGCGGCGGCGGCGGTGAGGTCCAGTGACGGCGGCGGCGCCGCCGCCGCCGGCGACGGCAGCGCCTCACCCCCGGGTTGCGGCGCCGCCGCCGGAACCGGCTCCGAGGCGGTCATGGCGATGAGCGGCGGCGGCGCCGCCGAGGGCGGCGACCAGCTGCCGGCGACAAGCACCTCCATTCGCCGTACATCGGCGGCGGTGAAGGCGCCATCCGCCATGTTGCCCACTGCCGCCACGCCCAGCGCCGCCAGGCTGCGGTACCGTTGCTCCTGGGTGCCGACGGAGACGGAGGTGGCCGGGGGCGGCAGCGGGCCTTGGGTTTAAGTGCACGCACGCGCGTCCCAGGGGGGAATCATCCCAAGGTAAAGGTAAATGCCAGGAGAAGGGAAGAGAAAGTAAAGTGGAGGCCCAAGCCCCGCCCCGCCTCGCCCCGCCCGCCCCCGTACCTCCACGACCGCGCGCTGCGCCCCTGCGCAGGCGAGAGGACTCTCGCGCACGGAGCGCCCCCCCTCCCCAAGCCCCTCTCTTCAGCCCCTACTCCGGACTGTCCTTCCCGGCTGTCCCGCTCCACCCCCCCTACCCTCTGGGTCCGTTCGCTAACGCCGTCTCCGTCCCTTCGCTGCGGTATCTTCTTTTTTACCCCACCCTTACCCTGCACAGCGACCTGAGCACCTCCACCGCCCACAGCGAGGTGACCGCCACCGTATCCACCAGCGGCAGGCCGCCAGCCACCGCCTGGGAGGTGCGCGGGGCGGGAAGAGACAGCCCCGGGGGAGGCAGCCGGAACTGCAGGCTCACGCTGTCAGTCACCAGCGTCATCCTGCAGGGGAGGCGGAGGGGCAGGGGGGCAGGGGGGAGTACCGTGTAACAGCCCAAAGCGGCGAGCTGAGGAGCTGAAGGGAAGGGGTGTTTAGGGTGGTAAGGGTGAGGCAGCAGCGGCTGTGGAACCCGAGGCGACGTTCGGCGAACGGACCCAGGGCGCAGCAGAACCCAAGGACGCGGGACCACCTTTGGGGCGGGACAGGCGTGTGGTGTGAGCCTCAGCACACCCGGGTCGAGTAACGAAAGGCAGCCTCCCCAATACGGTGGTGCCAGATGTGGCTCCACACGCGCCCCCAACAGCCGCGCCACGCCCGCTCCCCCCCCCAAATAACAGTTCCGGAGGTTCAGCGGCTGCAGCAGCTTGATCAACAACGTCCGCAGTGACTCATTTTTATATAAAGGAGCATATCACTCCCTGTCCCCCCCTATACGTGGATACGTGGATACGTGGGCCTATACGTGGATAACCCCCTCACCTGAGCGCGTGCTGCACCAGCCCCTCGTGTTCCAGCACCGAGGGGGGCGCCCCCAGCACCACCGACCCGCTCGCGCCGCTGGCGGTGGCGTACTGGCAGCGCACCGCCTGGCAGCCGCCCGGCAGCGTGCGGGGCAGCTTGTCCAGTGGAGTGCGGGATACCAGCTGCGGCCACGCAGGCGCAGAGGGCGGGCGGGTGCGGGTGGCACATGCAGGGGGGGGTCCTTCCGGTGAGAGGGTGAGCGGCGTCGCCGGTGCAGGTGGCAGCGAGCAGACGGACAGGCAGGGCTAAGGCCCAGGGGCCAGGGCAGACAGACAGGCAGGCAGACAGGGAAGACAGGCGAGGGGCATTGGGTCCATGGCAGGCAGGCGAGGCGAGGCGAGGTCAAGGGAGTCCCCAGGCTCATCCCGCCTGCATAGACCGTGGAGAGACGCAAGCAGCTCCGAGCCGCATGCGCCGGGGGTCCCGTGCCGCACCGTGCCGCGCCCCACCCCGCCTCGCCATCGTATCTGCCCCATCGCTGCAGTCCCGTCTTGACCACCCCACCCTGTCAGCTTTCCAGCTGGGGCTATCGTACTCTAACCCCACTCCACCCCGCCTCACCTTCGGCTTTATACCCCCCCCCGCCCCGCCATGCCTCTGGGCAACTGCACCCCATCTCATCCCGCCTCACCTCGCCTGGGGATCCCGCAGGTTTCCAATCACACCCCAACCCGCCTCAATCCCACCTCGTCCCCACCCCGCCTCAACCCACCCACCCCCCCGCCCTTACCTTGAGGTCGCGCACCTCCATCACCAGCAGCGCCCTCAGCGCCTCCCCCAGGAAGCTCAGCCGCGTGGAGTCGATGAGGCCGGAGTCGCCCACCAGCAGCAGACGCAGCTCCGCGCGCGGGGCCAGCAGCCGAACGTCCGTCCAGCCTGCCATGCGGATTGGCAGGAGAGGCGGGAGAAAAGAGAAATCCGGTCTTGGACTGTGTGGCTTTGGACTTGTTGACCTGTTCCTGTTCCTGTTGTTGGACTCGTTGGCTTCAAGGCTGTGTCGACGGATCGACGGATCCGGCCGACGGAAGTGCCAAGGGCAGTCTTCTTCTTCTTTCGGGCTGGGGGTAAGGACGCCGGGTTTTTGGGGGATGTGGGGGTCAGTTTGTGTGTGGCCGCGGGCAGTTGGCCCCCCCCTTCAACCCGTCTTGGACGTTTAGGCCACCCACGGAGGGCCAAACCCAGGACCAAGCCCTGCGGGGCCTGCGCTGCATGCAGCCCCGACCCGTCGCCTTCAACCAACCTGAGTCCCGGCCCTTGGGAGCTCTGGAGGTGGGGGCTCCCGCGCCCTCCCCTCCCCAACCGCACCCTCCCCCCTTCCTCGGCCGCACCCGGGAACGAGGAAAGTCTGGACGGCTCCAGGGACAGCCCCGGAACCACCAGCGCCGGAATGGACGAGCTGTCCGGCAGCCCCGGCCGTACCGCCGACACAAAGGCCGGCAGCGGCGGCCCGCTGTAGCCACTGCCATCGTCGCTGCCGGCGGCGGCGGCGCCGCCGCCGGCAGACGCGGCGTCCCGCTGCTGCTGCTGCGGTGGTGGTGGCGGCGGCACGCAGCAGTGCGCCTGCGCGCCGTGGCTGGCGGTGGCGAAGGCCTCCGGCGGCGATGCGGCGGAGTTGAGGAGGAAGGCCAGGAAAGCGGCGGTGAAGTAGGATGCCACGGCGACGGGGATGGCGGCATCGGCGGGCCACACCACCACGTGGTGCGTACCCCAGTGGTGCAGTGTGGGCCCTGAGGGCAGGTGGGTGATGTGGTGGGCAGGCGGGTGATGGAGGCGAGACCCGCAGGGGGCAGCAGGTGGAGAGCGGGGTGGGGGGTTATCCACGTTTAGGCCGGAGCCCGGGGGCGATTTGTCCTTCCATGCATCGACCGGGTGCAGCCGCAGTCCACACACAGTCCAGATACCGATAGGCCGGGACCAGATCATGGATCATGGAGGCGAGTGGGGGCTGTGCGGTGGGGGCTGTGCGGTGGGGGCTGTGCGGTGGGGGCTGTGCGGTGGGGGCTGTGCGGTGGGGGCTGCGCCGAGGGCGGCAAGGGCCTGTGCGGTGCGTGCGCATCGTGTGCTTGTCGAGGGCGCGGACGGTCCGAGAACGTTTCCCAGAAGGAAGACGGCCGTGCCCAGAGGAGAGCAGGGCGCGAACCAGGGGCAAGGGCAGCGCCAAACGCCCTTGGGACGGGGACGGCGCAATGGCGGCTGCTACACCGCCCTTGGGACGGGGACGGGGACGGCGCAATGGCGGCTGCTACACCGCGGTGTCCGATGCAGGCCGAACAGGAGGGGACAGGCGCTGTGCGGCTGCCGACCGCTGTGTACCGAGCTGCCAGGTCAGCTGCGACTCGTCCGCCCTGGGCACGTGGGGGTACGTAAATGTGTGCGCAGCAAGTCCGCAATGTCGCGCTGTTGCGGCGCTGGGCTGCCTCAGCCCCGCTCCGGTAGCCACCAGCGGTGCACGGTGCCGCGGGCCGTCTCGCGCCAGCCCGCCCGTGCGCAGCGTGGTGGCCGCCCAGCAGCATGTTGGGTACCGCCGAGCCTGGCACCGACCGACCCATGGGTCAGTGAGCGCACGACGACGGCGTGGCAGCAGCGTCGGCCGTGGCCGTCAACCCATTTCAGGCAGGGGGCCGACGGCCTGAATGGATGTATTCACGGCGCCGCGCAGGCCGCAGCCCCCCTCCCTGGGGCGGCTGCTGACGTCACGTGCCCGCACGCCGCAGCGGCGAAGGCGCGGACGCGCAGAGGACCCCGTGCCGAGCTGCGACAGCGCCCCGCCGTCCTTCTCTGCCTGCGCGGCCCGCCGGCCCCGTGTGCGCGCGTGTGCGTGTGCGTTCCTCAACCATCCGCCATCGCCAGCGGCCGTCTGAGCCGGTGCTCCGCTGGTTCTGGCGCTGCTGCCGCCATGGACACGCTACAAGCCGCTGCCCTGCGGTGGTGCCGCTGCTGTTGGACCGCTGCCCCGCCCGGCCCGCTCCTTCTCCCCCGGCCACCGACTCGGTCCCCATCCCCTCCCTCCCTCGCACTCTACGCCCTGCGCGCTGGTGCAACCGCGCCGCCAGGGCGCCGAGCTGCCTCCAGAAGTGCTGCCGTTGCCGCAACCGTCGCCATGACCGCAGCCCGTGGCGGCGACAGCCGGCAGCGGCACCGTCGAGGCTGCTGGGGCTGCGTGCCCCGCCGCCAGCGACGCCGACGCCGACGCGGCCAGCCCCCAGGCCCCTCCCTTACCAAAGTGTGGCGACACCGCCGCGTCCATGTAGACCACCTCCGCTTGCGCCTCCGCCAGCGCCTTCAGAAGCGCTCCCTCGCCCAGATCGCTCCCATCTGTGGCCCGGGCCCAGGCGGCGGCAACAGCAGCAGCAGCGGCGGCAGCGGCGTGGGCAAGCTGGCTGCGGCCCGGGGGGGCGGCGGGGGTCTAGGGGTGCCGAGCAGGGTTTGTGGGCTGAGGCGCAGGGGCCACGCCGTCGGGGGAGTACCGTGGCGGACAATGATTTGGGTACAATGATGACGTCACGGCGGGGGGTGGGGGCGACGGCGATGCGGCATGGCGCATGGGGGCAGACGGAGCCGGCGAGGGCAGGAGATTCAAGTGTTGGATGCCGGGAGTGGCTGCTGGGGGTGGGAAGGGGGGAGAGGGTGGCTGCTGGGGGTGGGAAGGGGGGAGAGGGTGGCTGCTGCTGGAGAGTGCGCGGCGGGCGGGGAGGGGCCATACCCAGCGAAGGCCGGTTAGGGAGTCAAGGGGAGGGGTGCAACACAACCCAGGAGGATGATAAAACGGGGCATAACAATCCATCCGGCCCAGACAGTCCCGTCTGTTTGATGCAGTCCGTGGCGCTACCTCGAAAGTGGAAGGGTCCGATGGTGTTGGTCGGGTTGTCGTCCTGCTGCGATGACGACCCGCAGCAGTAGATGAGGTTCGGCCGGTTGGCCGCGACCGCGTCCCCGAACTCTGTCAGCGATGGGTTAAACAGCACCGACACCTGCGGCACGCCCTCGCGGTGAAAATGGGTCGTGCTGGGGGCGTCCAAGATGGACCGTCGTAGGGCGAGCCCCGGTGGCCTAGATGTCCCCAGAGGTGCAGAAAAGAGCTCAAGGTGATGGTATGTACCTGAACATTCTGCGGCTGGGTTTCGGGAGCTGCCAAGTCCAAGAGGGCCGAGAAGACGCCCACTCCGCTGTCCCTCGTTGGCGCAGCGGAGCACGCAAGTATGCGCCACCGTGGCGAAGCCATATTTGATCTATCGACACATGAGAAATTATTTCACACTAACGACATTTAGAAAGAGGTCTCCCTACAATGGAAACGTAACTTCATAATCAGGTGGCGTGCAGTTCTGTTGTAATATTGCGGCGAGTCAAAAACCCATGCAAACCCTGCTTGTTAGTGCGGCGCGACTGACGTATGCTTGGTCTCGGAGCTACCGTTTTCAAAAGGCAACATGGACGACAGTGAACCCTATACATCGCTAGATTATTTTTGCTTCTCATCAACTTGCCGAGACTGCCTTTGCCACACACATCTCTCACTTAGTTGACAGCCTCGGTTGCTTGCGAGCCTGCCGTTCGTCATTTTGATAGCAAGTCGTTGAGGGCCACTCTGCTTAGACTCGCATTCTCCTCAACGAGCAATCCCTCACAACCCCTAAAAGTACTTCGGCAGCCGCTCAATTGAGTGCAGTGAAAAGTTGCCACTTCAGCCACGGCGCGCGCTGGACGAGAGCCAAACAGCGTCTCGCCAGAGATGAACAGCGAGGAGGACGATGCAGCCTCGCAGGGCCTGAATAGCGTCATTGACGATATTTTGGACCAGGTACGCGCGACCAGGTGTGCGGCAAACGTGGCCGTACACCTTTCTTGTGTCCCTTGGCGGGGTCCGCTCTCTCCGCGCAGCGAGGGCGCTTCCCGGGACCTCACCCGAGCCTTCGCAACCACCATCCCCCCTCCGCCTCCTTTCCTCTCGCCGCGAACAGTATCGGTTTAACTATGAGCCCGAGTATCGACTGAAATTCAAAAAAGAGTGAGTACAGCGCTGCGACGCTGTCGCCCCCCGGGTGTATGTGTTGGGTGGATGTGGGCGGGGCAAGGCGAGGCGCCTGCCAATGCCGGTTTGCGCCGCGCCGGAGGGAATCGACTGAAATTTAAATTCAAATACCCTCCGAAACCACCCGTTGACCGAGTGTACCAGTACCAAACGCCCACCCGCCCCCGTAAGCTCCTCCACGTGATGTACGACACCGACGTCATCGCTCGCTCTCACAACCCCCAAACTGCCGTCGCGCCACACCTGCTTCCCCCCCCCCCCCCGCACCCCTAAACACACACGCCCCATCCCCCCTGGAACGCCCATACCCCCCCCTCCACACACACACACACACAGACTGGCTGGCTTCACGCTGGGAGTCGGTGTCTCCAAACCCCACCAGGCGTCCACCCGACTACGTCTCACGGTGAGTTCCCGCCGCCCGTTCGGCGCTGTCGTACTAGCAGTACAAACCAGCAGCCGCGCCCCGAACGCCCCTTAGCGATTCCCTCGCCCCTACACACACACACACACACGCATTCCCTATCGCGCACCCGAGTACCACGCGCATCCGACCTCCACCCCCAGCCCCCCCACAACTTCACGAACGTCGAGTGCCATCGGGAATGGAGCACCACCAGTACAGTACTGCATGTACTGCCTGTACTGCCGGGCCTGCTGCAGCCAACTGGCCCGCTCCGCTCGCCAAGCCCCCCCCCCCACACACACGGGGACAACCCTCCACCGACCTCCACACGCGCACCCCGCCCACGTGTTCCTCCCAGATGGGGTGCCCCTCCCCTCCCTGCCATCCCACTGCGCATCCAAGGTGCCCGCTCTACCCGCTCGCTGCGCGCGGCCCGGCCGGCCAACAGCCGCCGCCGCCGCATCTGCGCGCGGCCCGGCCGGCCGCACGCGGAGCCTTAGAAAGACGCCAAAGTCCGGTTCTGGTCCTTTGGTCCTCTTCACGAAGCGCCATTGTAACGGCCAAACGGGCCCCACCAGCCACTGCGCGCACACCGCCGCCACTACCCTAACCACTAACTAAATAACTAACCAACCACTACTAACGAACTAACTAACTAACCACTACCACTAACCCCCACTATCGCAGATGAAACCGGCGGAGGCCGACGAGGGTCTGCGGCTGGGTCGCTTCGTTCAGAAGCTTCTGGTGATGCCGCAGCAGCGTTTCGCGGCGCTGTACAGTCGCAAGCTGGGCTGGGGCTTCCTGCGCTGCCAGTTCGTGGCCGGATACTTTTGGGACACCCGCCGTCCCAGCCTGGACTACAGGTGGGTGGATGGTGGGGATGAGGGGAGGGGGAGGGGAGGGGAGCGAGGGGGACGGGTGGTTTGGAGGAGGTCGGGGCGGGGAGGGGAGGGGAGGGGCCCTTGACCCGCGCCAGGAGGGCACAGCCCCGCTGCTGCCCTCCCCCCCTGCCCCCGATCTGACCCGACGGCCGACGCACCGCGTCGACACCCAACTGTCAACCGCCAACCGCCCTGAGGTCTGGCTGCCCACCCCCTTGTCGCCCGCCCCGCCCCCGCCCGGTTGCAAGCAGTACCAATGACGCATCGGACTGTAAGCCCAGCCCCTTCCCACGCCTCCGCCCCCCGCCCCTGCCCCTGCCCCCCGCCTCCGCCCCCCGCCCCCACCTCCACCTCCGCCCCCACCTCCGCCCCCCCCCTCCGCCTCCGCCTCCGCCCCCCAGGCTATCCACCAAATGGAATGAGGGTCTGCGCTTCAAACGGAAGGAGTACGTGAGTGCACCCGCACCGGCGACCGCGTCGTGTGTGGTGTGGTGTGCGGTGTGGGCTCGCGGGCCGGCGACCGGGACGGCGGCGATGGGGGCGATGGAGGCGGGACATGGAGAGGGTGTGGGGCCACGTGACCAGGGCGCAGGGCAGGCAGGCAGGCCCACGTGACTTCTCGGACTACCGAGAGCCGCGGAGCGGAGCCGAGTACAGTTGTGGCCCCAGTTGTGGCCCCTCCGCTTCCGCTCCCACTCCCGCACCCGCTGTTGGGAATCGCCGACATGTCCCGCGTCCCCCATCAGCCGCCTGCCGTCCCCCTCCCCGGCCCATTCGCCCACCGACCCCCAAAGCCGCCAAAGTGTGTCGCACCGCCATTTCCCTCCCGCCTCCCGCCATTTTCCCTTTGCTGCCTTCCCGCCCTCCCTCCGCATCTCCCCACACGGCACCGCTGTGGCCTCGTCTTCAATACTACTGCACTGCCCCCCCAAACCCACCGAACCCCCACCCCCGAACCCCCCAAACTCCGCTCCTCCGCAGTACCAGCCGGTCGACGCCCTCCTGCTGCGGGCGCGATGGAATCTGGACATGCAGCTGCCGGATGTGGAGGGGTGCGTGGGGGCGGCAGGGGGCGGGGGCGGCAGGGGGAGGGGGCGGCAGGGGGAGGGGTGCGTGGGGGCGGCAGGGGGAGGGGTGCGTGGGGGCGGCAGGGGGAGGGGGAGGGGGCGGCAGGGGGAGGGGTGCGTGGGGGCGGGATGGTGAGGGGGCGGGATGGTGAGGGGGCGGGATGGTGAGGGGGCGGGAGGGGGAGGGGGCGGGATGAGGAGGGGGCGGGATGAGGAGGGGGCGGGATGAGGAGGGGGCGGGAGGGGGAGGGGGCGCCTTCAGGCTCCCGTTGCGTTTCCCGAACGGGAGCGGGCAGCGGGGGTGAGGGAGGCAGTGCGGCGGATCGGGGAGGTGGGGGGAGCGGGTGGGGTTGGGGGGCGGGTGGGCGACGGGGCTGGACTCGAGGGTGGGGTTGGGGGAACGGGGGGAGGCGGCGAACCCCCCGCCCCCCAAGAGTTGTGCTGCGCCCCAGTCGCAGCCCATAACACGTGGTTCACGCTCCGCTTGCGTCTCGCCCGTCCCGTCCCGGCGCCCTTCGCCGCCTTTGCCCGAAGCATCGCGCGCACACAACCTCCCCCCCCCATCCCCCCATCCCCCCGCTCCTGCCCAACCTTCCTCGGCGGTCCCCCCCCCGTCCTCCTTCCTCCTTCCCGCGTCGACGATACGCACACAGTCACCTGGGCGGGGGCGAGGGTGCCGTACAGGTTCCGGTGGAAGTTGAGTACGGCAGCATGGACTTCAGCATCACGCAGGTTGGTGTGCAGACCGCTAATGTCGTACCGCCGCCAGCGCCGCCGCCGCTGCGACACACGCGGCCGCTTCCCACCAGAAACGCCCTCCGGACACCCCCTCGGTCGCAACTGCCTGGCTGCCTGCCCTCCTGACCTGCCTGACCTGACCTGCCGGCCTGATTCCGTGCCGGACAAGAGCTTTGCGCTTACGCCGCGGAAAGCCACACACGCACGCACGCGCGCTCCGAAACACGCATGGTCTTTTCCTACCCGCTCACCCGCTTGCCCGCGAGCGGTCGACACCCCTCCCCTCCCCCTCCCGCGCCCCCTCCCCGCCCCCCAACCCCACCACCACCACCACCACCGTCTCTCCGCAGCTCGATTTCGTGATCGACCTGGACCGCCTCAAGGGACGTAAGGCCCTCGTGGCTGCGGCGCAGCCCCTGGAGTTGTCCTCTTTCGGCGGCAGCAGTGTGGGTGGGAGCGGGGCCGGCGGCGCTGGCGGAACCCAGGCGGCGCCGGGGTCGGCCCGGCCCGGCAGCCCGGGGCGGATATCGTGGCCGTGGGCGCAGCACTGGGGCGACAGCGGGTCCAAGGGGACGGGCTGCTGCGGAACGGGGTGAAGTCGGGGTGAAGGGATTGGGTGTGTGTGTGTGGGGGGTATCCACGTTTACAGGGCGGGCGCGCCAAGCCGTGAGCGGTGTGTGAGTGGGTTGTTCCTTGTAAGTGCGATGTGAAGGTGGTGGTGGTGGTGGATTGGGGTTGGGGGTGGATGGGGAAGGGAGGGTTGAGCCGGCATGGCAAAAGAGCATGCGGGGATGGTCGTTTGTTGCTGGCCTTGTAACAGATGGGTGGAATTGACTGCGAGGAGGAGGAAAAGAGCGGGAGTGGAAGGGGGAGGCGGAGAAGGCGGAAGGGGAGGAGGAGGAGGAGGAAGAGCAGGAGGGGAGGAGGTTTGCGCAAGCCCTGGATTTTGAGGATTCGAAGGCGGTAGGGGAAGGGGGGGAGGAGGAGGAGGGAGGGCCACAGCAGCAGCAACGGGTCGCGGCTGCGGCTGCGGGACCAACAACGGCGCCAAACAGCGACCGCAGCTGTCGCGGCTGGCAGCCCCACCCCGGGACCCCGCTTGCCGCGGGCGCGGTGCGGTGCGGTGCAGCGTGGTTGACCCACAATCGCTCGGGCATTTCCGGATTCCGACCCAGGCATCCGGTCCGCAAAGGGTGGTGTTGCGTGCGGGCAGGAGCTGGGGCACGGCACACGGTGGCTGGGGCGGCGAGGCCTCCGCGGCGCGGCGCCATGCGCGGCTAGCAGGCTCCTCCGTATCCGACCCCTCCTCTCTTTTATGCTTCTCAGCCATCATCCTTCATCCCCACAAAGATGCACGTCAAGCAGGGTCCGACTTGTGGCTTCGGCACCGACCGTATACCGGTAGGACAAGAGGTGCGGGGAAAGGCATCGGCAGGCATCGGTATGCGGTAGGCAGGCACCGGCATGCGATGCGCCACCTGGATCTGGATCTGGGTCCGTCCGCTGTAAAACGAGCTACGGTAAAACGAGAGCCCATGGCGCAAGGGCCGGCAGGTGGACTGGGCTGTGCAGCTGTCGCGCTTGTTTGACGCAGCGGACGTCGGATCACGCGCGCGGGGAGCGAGAGAGTGTGTCTCTGAGCGAGATGGCGAGTTCGTGTGCGCGGGGTGGTTGGACGAGGGGGGTGCCGCCCGCCTTCTTGCTGTGTTGCTTCTGTTGCTCCCTTCCTTCCTTGACTTGACTTGACTTGACTTGCCGCCTGCGGCAGGCGCCAGGCCCGCCGAGCTGTTCGGCTCGGTGGACGGTGCGCTTCAGGCGCCTCTCCGCAAGGCCGCCCACCTTCCTCTCAGGCTGCCGGATCTCTGCCGGATTTACTTCGTATCATTCTGGAAAGGGGCCGCTGCTGCTGCTGCTGTTTGACTAATTAGTCACAGGGGAGATTAGCCATAACCAGCGGCCATCTGCAATTTATTTGTGCTGCGGCGCCACAGCCGCCAGGAGCGCACAACGCTCGTCCAACTCGCGCAGCTCTCGTCCAACCGATCTTGCTCCTTTCAAGCCCCCACGTGAGCCACGAGGATGAGCTGGACTTTGCACTTTTTGGGCCAGTTCCACGAACAGGGGGTGGGGGGCAAACCAGCGCGAGCCGCTCGCACGTTTACGATGTAGCATGCAAGACCGCGCCCTGCTAGCCGCGAAGTCGGCCGATGGGGCCACTGCCCCCGGTGGCCGGTGCGGTTGTGGTACTAGTGCGAAAGCGCGCGGCAGCGCTCGTCGCTTAGCTCGTTTATGGTATGCCGCTATTTATTTCAGGCTGGAAGGGTCCTGGGACAAGGGGTTGGTGTCGGCTTCCTTGAAGCCGGAAAAAGGGCGGGGCCCCGTTCAATCCGTACGGGTTAAGTTGAGTGCTAGGGCGGTGAGGGCGTGAAGTGTGAGAGTGTGCTTTATTCCCGAAATGCCTGCTAGCCGAGTCGTTAGCAAGGCCTGTCGGCGCCCTGCGAAGCGCGTCATCCCGCCGGGTGCATGAGCGCCAGGGCAGAGTCTGCCCTGATGAGCGCATCGACCGAAATACGGCATCATTTCCAAAGCGAGCGGCGAGGGCGTCAAGTGTGAGAGTGTCGACATTCCTGCTGATAGACAGCCAGAGCTTTATATCTGAAATGCCTGCGGCTTCAGCAATCCGCCCCATGTTTAGCATTGCTCGCCGTCTCGGCACTGTGTAACTCTACTTCCGGCAAGCGCATTGGCTTAAGTTATTTGGCAGTAGACATGGAGCGTATCATTCACATATTACGCAGGCTGACTTGCAAATAGAATGACAGCGGAACTGTTAGTTTGCGAGGGCCGCGACGACATGTACTTGCCGGCGAGAGTGCACAGGCTTCGCTACCGAGGTATTCGCCGTATCGTAGAGCAGGCTTGACAACTTTAACATTAGGACCGGGACTGTGGAAGTCCCCTGGGTTGCCGACTGCATCGTGCGTGCATTGGCGGCTTGGCGTCCAACAACCGGCAGTTTGCCCCTCATGGTTTGCTTCTTGCAATCTTTGTAATAGTAATATGCGTCAAGACGATCGGACCGGCTAGCAGAGCTGCTGTGGTGTGGTCGCGGGAAGAATGTTCGCAATGCAAACTTAGTTGGTCGCCGAAACGAAGATTCATTTCACGCCGTCATGTCAGAAATCCACTTTGAGGAACGATGAATCTTCTGGAATTAATTATAGTCCGAGAGGCCTTGGTTTGACCTCGGCCTCGGTCCATGGAGACTGCCAAACTGGTTTGTACTCATGTGATGTTGGGTTCCTATAATAAATTTACCGTGCAATAAAGAATGTAATCTTTTACTTATGCAGACTTTCCGATGGCCGAAAGTCTGCACTTTGGTTAGGACACCACAGTCCACAGTCCACAGTCCACAGTTCACAGGCCACACGGACATGGGCAATCCTACAGGGCGGGGCCTCGCTTCGCGCTGGGGCCCCGCCCAAAAAGCGGCGATCGAGAAATGGGACGAGCGGACGGCACTGCGAGCGGCAGGCGAACAGCCCAGAACAACAAAACAACCCGGACACCCATCGCGAGCTTTATGGAATTCCTACCGTTATAGCTTGATCCGGACGACATATTAAGCCGCAATTTAAAAGGGTTGAGATTACAAGTTGTCTATTTGTTAACATAGGTGTGTCCCGCAGCAAAAAGTAAGGTCGACGCGCAGACCGGCACTTCTGGCAGCAACCGACAACGAGCTCAGGGCCCTTCAGGGCTTCCCGTGCGATGACGCTCTGGCTTCCCCAATCGCCTGGCGACAAAGGGACCGTGGAGTGGTGAAGGGCGTGCGGGTGCGCGCCTCGCGTGCCACATCAAGCAATGAGCAGCCGGGTTAGGTTGGCACCTGCGTGGCGGCCAGGGCGGGCGGCGCCGCCAAACCACACACCGTGTCCGTGTGCCCCCACCGACTCCCGCAGCACGGACAGATTGGGATGGGCCTAGATGGATAGATGGATGGAGCAGTCTTAATCTCTTAAAGTGAAGGTAGTGTTCCTGTATATCAGCAGCCGGAGTAGCCAGGCCAAGAATGCACGCAAGGGGTTGCACAGCAGAGTAGGTGCCTGCAGCAGCCGTCAGCAACGCAACGCAACAGTGGATTGCACGAAGAAACCGCGGTTGTCCAGGAGGGGGGGGAGTACGGGAACCGGAGATGCTGCGGCGCTGTTGCGCTGTAGGGGGCTCCGGGTGTCAGAAGGCTTCAGCCAGCAGGGGCGGTTCACTGGGTATGTGTGTATGTGTACCGCGGTGTATGTGGCGGGAATACTGCACGGCAGGGAAGGGCGTTACACGTGTGTAGACGAGGGCGCGTGGATGGTACCTGTACTTGATTTCCGCGGGTGGAAAGAAAAAGGGAAAGAGGGCTTCAGCGCGACGAGTGAACCGGATTTGGCGCGGCCAGCAAGGTTTTGTGTGAGGGTGGGCGCGTTTATGCGCGTCACAGTTTCCGTCGGAGCGCTCGCGACGGCCGCGGGTTGTTGGCTTTGCAGCGACCAAAGTACACAGCCCCGTGGGTGTTCACGGAAGGTAATGTCATTGTGTTGTTCTCCGATTCCGCCGGTTTGGGGCAGCGATTGACAACACCCGAGACTTCACATACAAGTTGTAGGTAACTTCAGGGTACGCAAACGCGCTCCTGTGATGGACCGAGCGCAAGAATTTTTAAAGCCAATTATGACCTGTAGCTTGTGGCAACATCTTTTCAAGCGTGACATATCATCGTCCTCGCCCGGCAGTGCGAGGCTCAATGCTCAAGGCGAATGCGTTATCTCAAAGATTGGAACACCCATCGCCAGAGCATGAATCTCGGTGTCATAATATTCGCGAGGACCGCTGTAAAGCCCTTCATGCGGCGGCGTTCATCGTAAGGTTACTTTGCGTTATTCCGTACGTGGCTGGCTACCCATGAACCCACAGTACCCGGGCTTGTCGCCATGCTATTATAATATTGTCATATCTTCAAACGTTTCCATTACATTGTGTAGGCCAATGGGCGACGTGAGTAGGGCATAGGGACACCAGTACACTTGCAGGCCGCTGTATGAAAAGAGGGCAGTTGTTGTACATCGCACCACGGACAATGCCATTGATTGATGGTTTACTCCTTATGGCCAGCGCGCCATCTTATTAACGTCGCGGCCGCGCCATGGACGCATTATTCTTGTTTAGGGGTCCGTTTCGCAAGCAGCCGGCCAAGTAATACTTTTTCGCCACGATGGCTATGTTTTCCAGTGCTGCGAGCACTAGCAGCCGGGGGTCGGCGTCGGAGGAAGGAACAACTGGACCAAGGTAAAGTCTTCGGCTGGTACCCACTTTTCATAAGTGGGCTTTGTCTTTTACTCTAAACGAATCTCCTTAATACTCTTGACCGGGAAACTTGGCTATTGGCCGCCGCGTTGCGAACAGCCGGATAAAAAATGTCGGGAGCCCGGATGGTGACGACGAGAGGAACGATTTTGAGGAGACGCATAAGATACAGGTGTGTGGGCAACGCGCCCTTTTGGTACGCGATTTACTTGCGACTGAGGCGCCTCTTCTTGCATGTAGGCCGGCATCTTCTCGGTGCTTTACATCCTGTCAAAGGAGAAGATGAATGAAAATTTGAAGTTCACTGTCATTAAACTGATGTTTGACTTTACACAGGTAAGTGTGTGTCCCTTGCGAACGGGGGCTTGCATGCACTTTAGAACACACGGCAACTTGCTGATTACACCGCCTGAACATGCTGACGTACATTGAAACTTTCGGGGCACGGCGTGTTAGCGTATTACGGAGCAAGGGGGGTAAGGAGCGATGGGTACCACCGCGGAGTTTGAGCGGCTCTGCTTCCCCTTGCTACCCGCGATATCCCAGAGGATAGAAATGACAAAAACGTGTCATTCGCGTTACTCCATGCAACCCATTCCTCTCCCAGCCGCTCGGTTCGCTGTGTCGTAACCAAAGCGGCCGTGCCGTACCGTGCGGCGCGAGCTGCTTGCTTTGCGTCCTGCTGGATGCTGCCACTGCTCAGCCCCCAACGCCTCCCAGGTTCAAGCCCACCACCCTTCCTCTTGCTTCGAACTACCCTACTTCGCGGCCTCGTGCCAGCATACTCTCTTCCACAACCACACTCCATCAATCTTCTCTTGAGCCGTTTCACAGTGGACCCGACTTCAAAGCATCCCCGAGGCCCACCGCACCGCACCTAACACCGCCACGGCCCAAGCCCATTTCCTTCTTTGGTTCTTTCCCTTCGCTGCGATTCTGTTCTGCCCTATAATTTCCATGACAATTTCCATGACAAACACCATCCTGCCCCCTTCCCCGTGCGAACCACACTCCCTCGTTCCTCCCCCTTCCACAGCTATTTGCGCTGGTGGTCAACCCAGATCACGGCTGGGCGGTGGACTCCCAAAGCATGTAAGCCAAAAACAGGACAGGACCGGGAATAGGAGATCCGAGTCCGGGGGGTTGGGGATTATCGCAGCCGCGGTAACAGCTGCGTCGGGGGAGGGCACTGGCTCGTGTTGAGTTTCGGGGGATCTTCGAGATGAGGAAATGGCGGGCGGCGGGCGGCGGGGAGGGTGGGAAGGTAGGGGAAAGCGGCTCTCGTCCCGTGTGTATCGCGCACGCGCGGCGAGGCGAAGAAAGGGCACTAAAGGGTGGGCGCGACGACCGCGGCGGCCGATGCGTAACCCCGGCCAGGCAAAAAGCCGACGAGCAAAAAACTTCGAGCAAAATTTCGAGCAAAACACGCCGGCTGGTTCCAGCCTGACGGATTCGCGAGTGGGGCAGGGGCAGTGGTTCAGGGAGGCCAGTGGCGATGGCCGCAGCCACAGCCACACCCAATGAACCTGGCTGAAGCTAGTACGGCGATGTTACGGCGGCGGCGCGGGCAGCTGACTGGAGCGGCCGACGCGGTTGTGGCGGCGCAAACATGTGGTTTGGGAGAATGACCCATGGGTCGGTGCGGGCCGCCACTGACCTCCCATCATCGCCTTAAGCACCCCCGGCAGCGGCACAGCAGAACGGCGGCGACAGCCGCGATGGTGGAGCGGCGGTGGCAGCAGCAGCATCAGCAGCCGCAGCACCATCCGCGGCGGCAGCAGAGGGGGGCAGAGCGGCGGCGACGCAGATATTTGCTTGATGACCTTGCAGGGGGCTGCTCAGCGGAGACGCGGTACTTTCCTGAACAGTCCGAGGCGTTGATCGCCGGCAGCACGAGATTGTCGCGTCGTGAGACGCCCGGCCGGCCTGGCGGTGTCTGCTTCGTTGTGGCATGTCATGTCCCATGGGTCCATGGGAGCCATGGGTCCCTGGCTCAAGGGCTTAAAAGGGGAAAGGGAGGGGAGGAAGAGGGAGGGGAGGAAGAGGCAGAGAGCTGCCGCGGAGAGCGGCGCTACCGCTTAAGGCCGCTCCCGTCGCTCCCGCGACAGAGGCGGCTGGAGGGGGGATGGACGACTTCATCCGGACAGCCTCGTTATTCCCGGGGGCTACGGACCAAAAAGCAAAGGGCATTCCCGGGGACGGTAGAGCAAGGGGGGCAAAGCTCCAGCAGATGCCCAACCCAGACCACCCCCTCGATGCAGGCGGCAAAGGACGGATGCGGAAGTGCGGCATGAGGTGTAGGTTTGCGGCTGTCGAGGGCTGCCCTGATGCCAGAACACGCCCCCGGCAGCCGCAACACGCTGTGCCTGCAAGGAAACGCGCCGGCGGTGATACCCACCTGCGCGCAAAAGAAGCGTGTGTGTATGTGTGTCTCGCCCCTCGCCCCGGCCCTCTGCGGCACTGTGACGTGAGCATGACGCGTCCGGAGGCCCGGCCCGGTTATCGCTGACCCCGTGTCTAATTATCCCCTACATCTTGTTATTTTTCTATAATGACCCGAAGAGAAGCTCTGAGACGAGGCCCAAGGCGCTCATCCCCGCTCCCCTCCTGCCGCCCTCCTGTTACCTTGCTCCCACCTCTACCGCCCACCCTAAGCCGAACCTCGGCCCTCCCCTCCTCTCCCCTCCTCTTCCCTTCCCTCGCAGATACTGGCAGATCCTGACCTTCTCCCGCTGGAACCACATCGTGACTGAATTACTGGTGGGGCTGGGACGGGGGGGAGGGGGAGAGGGGTGGGTGGAGGGGGAAGTGACCGAGGGGGCGGGGATGGGGAGCAGTACGGGTGTGTGTATATGTGCGTGTGTGTGGAGGGAGAGGGGAAGGAAGAGTGAAGAGCAGCTCAGCCTCCGTAATTTTCCCCTCCTCGCCCCTCGCCCCGCTCCCCCCGCTCCCCCCCTTCCCCCCTTCCCGGCGCCTGCAGGGTTATAAGGCCTACGTGGCTATCCTCTACACCATGACGGGCATGCTGTGCTGCGCGCTAGCGCTGTGCGTCTGGATCGCATACTCGTACAAGAACAGGAGCTTCGCATACACGTGGTGCGTTTGCCGTACTGTACTACAATGCCGTACTGCACGGCTGACGCGCCGCCGGACACCACGGGCTTTAACTTGCAGCCGGATCGCTTTTCACTCTCTTCCCTTTCCGTCTCACGACTCGCCCCACCCGCACGTTCATCTCGTGTATGCCGTTACCGTAATCTCCCCAACCCTCCGTCCTTTCCCCCACTCCCCCCGCTCCCTCCTTCCCCCTCCTGCCTTGGGCCCCCGCTCCCCTTAAAACCCCTCCCCCCCGTCCTCTTTTTCCCTCCCATCCTCCGCCCTCCTCACTTAACACCGCCCCCCTCCCCCGCTTCCCCTTCTCACTCATCTCAACCCCCTTTCGTTTATCCCCCGCTCCCCTTCCCTTCCTCCCCCCCTCCCCTCCCCCTCCTCCTCCTCTCAGGCCTATCTACGTGTTACGGCTGTACGCCACCATACACTTCGGCCTCTTCGACATCGCCACACTGACCCTGATCCAAGTGTCGTACGATTGCCAGTTCCTCGGCAGCGGAAAATCAAACCGGGGCAGAGTGTTCACATTCCCAGACAAGGGTGGGTGGGTGGGTGGGTGGATGGGTGGGTGGGTGGGTGATTGTATGTGTTGGGGTATGTGTATGTGTGGGGGAAGGAGCCGAAGCGGGCAGGGGTGAGGGTGTGGGCGGGGGGGGGGAAAGGGAGGTGGGTTGGGGAGGGGAACGGGATTGAGGCCTCGACTCCTTGCGGCCTTCCTTTCCCTCCATCCAACCACCTTGTCCCCGCCCACTCTTTCCTCCCTTCAAAAATTCCACCCCTCCCTCCCCCCTCCCCATTGTTTCTAATTCAATATCGTTCACGGGCTCCGGCCTATACGTGGATAACCCCTCCCCCCTCCCTCCCCCTTCCCCCTCCCTCCCCTCCCTCCCCTCCCTCTCCCCCTCCCTTCCCCCCTCCCCCCCTCCCTCCCCAGTCTGCTACAAGGCCCCCCACATGGTCCCCTTCGCGGTGGGTCTCGCCACCCAGGTCCTCTTCGTCATCGCTGCCGTCATCTTCTTCACGGGGGAGTTCGAGGTCAACCCCATCAGCCGCCGCTTCACGTGCTGCGCCCACAGCCACGTGGAGGTCCGCGCCTTTCTTCTCAAGGTCGCCATGACGGTGGTGTACGTGCTGGTGGGGTGGCTGCAGGTGCAGACAGCCGTACAGGCCTTCCTGTGCCTGGCGCTCACGTGGATCTTCTTCAAGAATGTGGGTGTTTTGGGGGGGGGGCGGGGGGTTGTGGGGAAGGGGGGGTTGGGGGGAAGGGGGGGTTGTGGGGAGGGGGAGGGGTTGGGGGGAAGGGGGGTTTGTGTGTGGGGGGCGATTGGGGGTTTAGGGTTTTAGGGTTGGGGGCATGGTTTGTGGAGTTGGTGGTAGAGACTGGGGATTTGGGTTTTGTGTAGGATTGAGGGTAGGGAGGTGGAATAGGGAAATGGGGGGTAAGGAGGGCGGGGAGTTGGTGGGTGGCGGGTTTTTAGGGTTTTGGAGGACCGGGTGGGATTTCGATCGGGGGTGGGGGGGAGGGGGACAAGGGGGAAGGGGTTGGGTAGGGTGGGTTGGGGTGGGGTGTGGGGGGGTGGGCCGGTGAGGTTGGGTGTCGTTGTTGCTGTTATCTTTGTTGTCGTTGTTATTGTTGCAGTGGGCCATATGACCCGCTGAAGGTTTGTGTGGAGGAAAGCGCCCGCCGATCAGATGCAACGTACCAGGGCCCCCCCTTCCCCTCTCCCCTCTTCTCTGTCCTCTCCTGACCTAGTCTTCCACCAGCCCGCCCGCCCCTCTTCCATCTCCGCCGCCCCTCCGCCGCGCCCTCGTACGACACAAACAATCAATCATCCGTACAGATGCCGTACATGTACGCCTTGATCAATCACATCCGCGTGGGCTCCTACCTGGCCGTCACATGGTCTGCCGTACTGGCGGTTGCGATCATGTTTAAGCCCAAGGACGCGGAGCGGGTGGAGGTGTACGAGAAGCGCATCACGGACGTCATGCTGTACGGCTTGGCGCCAATCGGGCTGCTGGGTTTCGGAGCGTCCTTTCTGCGCCTGCACACCTGGTCGCAGTTTGTGCGCAAGCGCTTCAAGTGAGCGCGTGCCAGCGTTGTCGGCTAATCACGTTTTCACGATAACGCCTTCATATGCTTCAAGTAACTACCTAACTACTCATAAGAAATTAGTAGTAGATATTAGCGGTGCAATACGGTACCTAATGTTGCTTGGGGCGTGCCGTGTGCGGGCCTTAGTGGAGGCGAGTGTGAGGAAGGTTTGTGGATGTCTAGGGTTAGGGTTAGAAATCAGTACCGGTATTTCCCCCCACGGATCTCCCCCCCCCACTGCTCTGCATTCCCCACCAACCCCCACCACTGTCGTACTCCCACCGTGCCCAAAACCCTTCACTCCCCCTCCCAATCCCCCCACCCCATCTTCAGCCCCCCTCCAGCTCCCATGCCCAATCTCCCCGGCGCCGATCTCCCCCCGGCGCCGTCTCCGTCTCCGCTGCGGTATCTTCTTCTTACCCCCCGGTGCCTCGCCCTCCCTTGCCCACCTCCCCTCCCCACCACGCTCCAGGGACGCCCCCCCCGGATCCAAGGTCAAGGATATTTACCGCTTCAAAGATCCAATCGAGGTGGAGATCATCTCCCGAGTTGCTCGTCACTGGATCGACGACGAGATTCTGGATCTGGATCGAGTCAAGGAGGCGGAAGCCATCATCAAGGCGGGACTGGTGCTGTTCCCCACGCGCGCCTTCATGATCATGCTTTACTCCAACTTCCTGTGGGACGTGCTGGATAACCCACAGGTGGGCGTGCTGTGTGTGTGGGGGGAGGGCGGGGAAGGACCGTGTGTGTGTATGTGTGTGGGGGGAGGCGGGGAAATGGGGGGGGGGAAAAGGGGGGGAAGAGATTGTGGAAGGGCGGGCGGGAGGGGTTTTTTGTTGGGGCCTGATGTGGGGAGGTTGGATGCAGGGTGCTGCGTGCGGCGGGGGCCGGACGTACGGAAGGCGGGTCCGTGTGTGTAAAACCCTAACCCCCGCCCTCCCACACCACCACCCACCACCAACACACGCACATACACACACGCACACGCGCACAGGCGGGTTACTCCCAGCTCCAAGCCGCTAAGAAGGCCAACCCCAACTATATGGAGAGGTTCGCCATCTATCGCCGGGAGCAGGAGCACCTGGCGCGTACGGCACAGACCAAGGGCAACGGCGAATCCACGTTGGATCTCGTGTCGTACGTTGAGTTTCAGCGGAACTACAGGTAAATACGACGGGTTGTGGTTGCGCCCCCATCTCTTCCCCCTTACCTTTGCGAGATAGGCAAGGGCGAGAAACCAAATCATGCCCCCCATCTTGCCCCCCTCTCCCCCACACACACATACACACACGGTCGCCCCCACCAATCCCCCCCGCCCCTCCCCCCCCCCACACACACGCATCCCCCTCTCCCCCCCCCACACCCCATACACACGCACACACATACGCATCCACACGCGGCCCCAGCCTTATCTCCCCCTCGCCATCCACCCACCCACCCACCCACCCGCCACCTTCGTCACCCCCACCCCACCCCGCTGCGGTAATTCCTTTGTACCCACCATCCCAGGCTCGCCATGCGCGCCCACCGGGAGGCCCTTGTGGCCACCCGCAACTTCTGGCAGTACCTCCTGCAGCAACACATCACCTTCACGCACTTGTCCAAGAGCCTCAAAGCCATCGAGTCGGCCATTGTCAAGGTGTGACGTAGGAGTGTGTATGAGGGGGGAGGAGAAACAGGGCCGGGGGGCGGGTTGGGTGTACGACCAAATAACCGTCGTACAACCGTCACTGCCGTACTGCATCATCACATCAGCATCCCATGAACAATCACACCAGGACACCGTCTTGATTACGGTATGCCGTACAATGCCGTACAACGCCGTGTCATGTCGTACGGCTGTACTGCAGGCCGACAAGGTGTACCGCACCGTACTTGAGCGGTACCCGTACAGCGCCAAGATGATCAAGGGCTACGCTCGCTTCCTGGAGGGCGTCAAGAACGACCCCTGGCGCGCCTCCAAGTTTTACACGGAGGCGGAGAAGTTGGAGGCGGAACGCGAGGAGGAGGCGGCGGCTCTGGAACTTGAGGGGCTGGATGGGGACGACTCACGACTGCTCAATAAGGTGGGGGTGGAGGGGTATTTAGGGTTTTTGGGTTTTGGGTTTTAGGGTTTTAGGGTGGGGGCGGGGGATTTGGGAGGTGTGGTGTGGGGGTTGGGAAGGGTATTTTGTGGGGGTTGGGGTGTGTGTGGTGTGGGGTTTAGGGGTTTGGGGGTGGGGTTGGGGGTGGGGTTGGGGGTGGGAAGATTCGGGTTAAGGGGGTTTTAGGGTTTTGGGGAAGGGTGGGAATGGGGCCGGACGGGGTTGGTTGTAGCTTCATGTACGACACATTCTTAGTACGGTGTGCGACACATGCGCCGGCGGTGCCCTCACCCTAGAATGGGCCCAGAAGCCCCACACACTGTAACATAACATAACATGCGCCGGTGCCGTGCCGTACGCAGGTGGACGAGCGCGTCAACGCGGTCATCATCATCAACAGCCGGGGTCAGATGCAGATGGCCAACAAGCTGGCGTACGCCATGTTTGGATACAACAAAGGTGAGGGAGGGGGACGGGGGCGGAGGCTGATTCGGGTGGTGGCTGGTGGTGTGGTGGAGGGTGCGGGCGACACGGTATGGGTGGACTTGGGGGGCCACGGGGCAAACCCATAACCCACAACCGCATGTCTGACGTAAACACGCGCCCCCGTTCCCCGCCCCCCACACCTCCGCACGCACCCTTCCCCCTTTGTGCTGCGGTATCTTCTCCATACCTCCATTCTTCCATTCTTCCATTCCATTCCATTCTTCCATTCCGTTCTTCCGTTCTTCCTCATTCCTCTTTCCTTTCCTTTCGTGTCCCCGCCGCTGCGCAGGCGAGCTGGAGGGCAAGAATGTGGCCATGCTGATGCCGCTGCCGTTCAGCCAGCGCCACAACGGCTACATCAAGCGGCATATCACCACCGGCCGGGAGACGGTCATGAACCGGGTGACAGACCTCGTGGCGCTGCACAAGGATAGATACGTGTTCCCATTCAGGCTGGCAGTATCCAAGGTGTCGGGCGCGGGAGACGAGTGAGTGCCGGGGGGGGGGAGGCGGGGGAGGACGGGGGGGGGGTTATCCACGTATAGGCCGGGGGCCGTGAACGGAGGGGGGGGAGGCGGGGGAGGATGGTGGGGGGAAGGGTGGAGGGGTTAGGATGGTGGGGAGGGTGGGTAAGAAAGGAGATACCTTGGGGGAGGGTGGGGGTGAGGGCCTGAGGGGGGAGAACCGCAAGTGAAGTGAAGGAGCCAAATTGCTTTGGGTGCTCTGTTGCTGTGTCTTAGGGTTTTGCTGGTGGAGGAAGCAAGGGAGGGTGGGGAAGGGTGGGGAGGGGGGCGAGGTGCGTTGGTGGCGCTAGTGCGTTAAGAGTGAGACGCAGAGCTTGGTGGCTTCTTCCTCCACCGCCTCGTGCCCCTTCCGACCACCTTCCCTTCGGCACCCCCCCCCTTATACGTGGATATCCCCCCTCCCTCCCTTCCTCCCTTCCCCCCCTATACGTGGATATCCCCCCTCCCTCCCTTCCTCCCCCCCTTCCTCCCTTTTCCCCCTCGACTCCGCCAGCTCTCTGTTCATGGGTGTGATCATGGGTGTGGACCCGCCCATCGACACAGCCAACGTCTATATCCTGTCCGGGGGCTCAGTGGCAGCGGTAGACCAGGTAAGCTCGTAAGCAGACCTCGCGTCTGGGGGGACAAAACACCTCCACACGAACCCCCCGGCCTCGCTTTCCCCCGCTCCTCACACACACACAAACCCTCACACACACACTCCTCCCCCGCTCTCCCCCTCTTCTTTTTTTCCCCCACCCCGACCCCCCAAACCTCTTACGTCTCTACACCTGCCCGTTCCGAATCTTCCACTTCGTCGCTCGGTTCCCACATACCCCCGCCCCCCTCCCCAACCGCTCCACCTTCTTCCAACCCGTCCAAGGTCCAACGCCCCTTCTTGTGTGTATGTGAAGATAAGCGGGAGCGAGACCAAAGGCCATGAGAACAGTACCGTAGCCAACTCCCGCACTTAGATACACCCCCCCCCCCACACACACACACACACAACGCCATCCCCCCCACCAGGCCTTCGTGGACTGGTTCGGCTACACGGTGGAGGACTACCTGGGCCACCCCGTGCACACCCTGGCGGTGGACCCGGTTCCCTTCAAGCGCCTGGTGGAGGACATGACGCGACACGACCAACCCAACGAGGACGGCCTCTGTCCCGTGTTCCTGGGGGCCAAACACGCGCTCATAAAGCACAAGTACACGGACCCGGTGGATGTCAGCCTGAGGCTCAAAGCCACGGGTGGGTTTGGGGGGGGAGTGGGTGGGTGGGGAGTGGGTTTTGGGGGGAGTGGGTGGGGGGATGGGGTGTTGGGGTTGGGCTGGGAGGCGACACCCCCCCACCACCACCACACACGAATCTTACCTCCCCCTCTTCACCTTCTTCCCCGCCACGCATACACACACATACGCATACACACACGCATATACCCGTGTGCAGGCCTGGGCACGGAGACGATCTACCGGGTTGAGATGCGCCGAAACCAGCCTCCCGTGGAGCTGGTCCTGACCAACCGCAAGGGCCGCATCGCCTTCATCACCTCCCCCCTGGCTCGTGCGCTGGGCCACACGCCCCGCAGCCTGCGTAAGGTGGACATCGGAGAACTGCTGCCGCAGCCATTTGGAGCGCTGCATGCGGCGTGGATCAGGGTGGGTTTGGGTTTGGGTTTGGGGTGGGTGGGTGGGGGGAAAGAGAGGTGGGCTGCGCCACATGCGGCTATCCGGGGCGTTTTTCGTTCCGGGGCTGCACGGGGATTCGGGGACGTTTTTACTGCCCCTTCCACTGCCCCATCCACTGCCCCCCACTGCCCCCTACTGGCCCCTACTGGCCCCAACTGGCCCCTACTGGCCCCTACTGGCCCCAACTGGCCCCCACTGGCCCTGCCGCCTCCACTCGTCCACTGCCCCCGCAGGAGGCTGCCGAGTCCAAGCCCTCGCCCCACAGCTGCCGCTCCGGAGTCACCATGGTCCTGGGTCCCACCCCCAAGACGCAGCAGGCCGTGCGAGTGGCCATCAAATCCACCGACGAGTCCGGCGAGCAGCAACACGTGGTCAAGGTGTGCGGCCGCTCTGTGTCGGGGTCTCCTGCGTTGTGTCCTGAGCTGCCTGTCAGGTCTCTGCTCCCCTGCCCCCGCCGCCAGTGACCCCACCGCGGCCCCATGCACCGCGCCACCGCGCCACCGGCGCCACGTCACGTCACGCCCCCTTCCGTGCCGCCGCCGCCACCGCCGTCGTCCCACCGGGCCGCCACTGCGCTCTCATCTGTTAGCCCTCATCTACCGGTATCACCCTAGTGCCTGGTCCCCCTCCCCCCGCTAACGCCGTCTCCGTCTCCGCTGCGGTATCTTCTTTTTACCCCCCGCCCCCCTCTCCCACGTTCCCGCTCCCGCCCCCTGCGCAGGTCTCCCCCTCCACTCTGGCCGAGGGCCTCGACGAGCGCCGCCTGCGCATCACCATCGACACCTCCGGCACCGTCACCGACGTGGGCCAGTCCCCCACCGCCCTCTTCGGCTTCAAACCCACCGCCCTGCTCGGCCGCTCCCTGTCCGACTGCGTGGACGTCCTACACGCCGCCGCCCGCGGCGCCTCCAGCGCCGCCGGCGGCGTCGCCGCCTCCGGCGGCGTCGCCGCCGCCGTGGCCGCCGCTGACGCGGCAGCCTCGGCGGAGGTCCGCAAGGTCATTACGTTGCTGATGGGTCGGGCTCTGGAGCGGCCGGGTAGCTCCTGGCGGGTGGGTGTGATGCCGCCGCTGGAGAATATTCGGTCGCTGGGCTCCATTGCGACGGCGCTGCTGGCTAAGCAGACGCGGCCGGCGGTGATGGAGCTGGATGTCAAGGTGGATTTGGAGGACCTGGCGGCGGGGAGAGAGGTGTCGATCAACATCTCGCTGTGGCGAGCCGATCTGATTTGCGGCGTGTTGGAGGTGAGGGGGGTATTGGGGGGGTGGAGGGAGGCGGGTTAGGGGGAGGAGGGAGGGGTAAGGGGGAAAATAGAACGTACCGCAGCGAAGGGATGAAGACGACGTTGGCGAACGGACCTGGAAGCTGGAACCCACCTCCTGAGGGCTTGGAGGGGGGTTTTCCACGTGACCCCATGACCCCAATGACCCCATCCCCGCCCCCGGGCCCTGGCAGGTGGACAAGGAGGGTCTGGTGCTGACGAGTCAGGACCACCCCTTCTACCCGGCCGGCCTGCTGTTCGGCGTCTCCTCACCCGCGGTGCTTCGCCAGCCGCTGGCCCGCTACGTGCAGCTGGGCAGCAGATCTATCGAGTCGCTGTTCAGTTCGGAACACAAGTCAGGAGGCAAGAAGGGGGCGCTCAAGAGCAGCGGCGCGGCCACAAAAAAGGTGCGTGCGCGAACCAACCGGTACTCCAGGGTTTTAAGGTTTTAGGGTTTTAGAGTTCCAGGGTGGTTGGTGTCAGTTGGTGTCAATGTGACACAATGTTTTCGAGTGCTTCTGGTAGGGTTCAGGTTTGGGTTCTTCGTCGTACTCGCAGTGTAAACGCAGTGGCGTGTGTGTCCCCCTCCCTTTCCCTCCCCGTCCCATTGCCTCCCCTTCCCTCCCTTCCTTCCCCCTCCTCGCCTCTTTCGCCCGCCCCGCCCCACGGGTCCACTTTGCTCAGGTCGGCCCGCTTCGAAGCCTGTCAGCGCACCACACCGACGGCGAACCGCTGACGCTGACGGTGCAGAGCGTACGGAAAGAGGGCGCCAACAGCCGGTCGTACGTCGTACTGCACTTCAAGGAACCGACCCGTGGGTCTCGGGACTTTATGGCGCTGCTGCAGCGCGGCCCCGTCGAGCCGCGACTGACGCAGGAGGGCGGCGACGGCGGACGGGGCTCGGGGTCAGGGGCCGCGGCGGCGGCCGCCGCCGCCGCCGGCGCGGCGGGGGCTGGAGGCGCGCCGACGGCGGCGGGGAAGGCGCTGGCGGTGAGTGGCGACGGCAGCGTGGGCGGCAGCAAGGGATCGCGCAAGCGGCGCAGCATGGATCTGGGGGCGGGGGCGGCGGCGGGCTCGCCGCGCCGCCGCAGCGGCGACATGAGCGTATTTGCACTGCAGCAGGCGGCGGCGGCGGCGGCGGCGGGGACGCAGCCGGGGGGGCCGCCGCAACAGCTGCTGGGCCGCATGTCGTCATTGCAGCGCGGGGGATCGCTCCAGCGCAGTGGCTCGCTCCAGCCCGGCGGCTCGTTGCAGCGAAGTGGCTCGCTGCAACCCGGCGGCTCGTTGCAGCGGGGTGGTTCGCTTCAACGGGCGCCGCCGGTGCTGCAGCCACCGCCGCCGCCGCATTCGCCGCTGCCGGGCACGCCCATGACGGCGGCGGACATGGGCCTGTTGCTGGCGCCGCCGCCGCCGCAGCAGCAGCCGGCGTTGCCGCCGCCGGTGCCGCTGCCGTTGCCGCCGCACATGGTGCTCCTCAAGAGCAGCAGCGGCAGCGGCAGCGGCAGCGGCGCCGGTAGCGGCAGCGGCGACATGCCAAACGTGTCGACGCCGCCAAAGGATGACAGCATCACGCAGGCCGCCTCCGCTGCGCGTCCCCTGGAGACGCCGCCGCCGCCGCCGCCGGCGCTTCCGCCGCCGCTGCCGCTTCCGCCGCCACGCGTCGTACACACGCCATCGATGGACCAGCCGACCGTCGTTGCAGGCCGTACATCAGCGGCTGCGGCTGCGGCGCTGCAGGCGGCGGCGGCGGCCGCCGCCGCCGCCGGCTCCGCGCCGCCGGGCCGCTTGCCCATCGCGCCGCTGACGCCGAACGGCTCGGGCGGCCCGCAGGGCACCTTTGACGCCGCCGCCGCCGCCGCCACGGCGGCGGCGGCGGCGGATCTGCCGCCAGGCGTGGTGGGCCTTACACTCCAAGATTACTTGGTGGGCCGTTCCGAGAAGAGCGAGGAAGACCTGGCGGCGCTGTTTGATGCAGTGTCCGGCAATGTCGACGGCGCCGCCATTGACGGCGCCACCGGGACGCCGCTGCGGCAGCAGCGGCCGTCAGTACGGCGCCTGGGACCCACCACGCGACCCGCGGGTCAGTCCAATTTGAGCTTCAATCGCCAGCTGCGGGAGAAGCTGGCGGCGGAGGCGGCAGCCGCCGCCACCGCCGATGGGTCGACGGATGGGAGCGACGCGGCAGCCGTGGCGGCTGCGGCGGCTGCGGCGCTGGTGGGGCTTCGCCCCGGCTCACCGGTGTCGCCGCCGCCGCCGGCGACGGCGGCGCTGATGCCGTCGCCGTCGTTCCCGCCGCCGGCGGTGCAGCATTTGGCCCAACAGGTGCCCGCCGCGGCGGCGGGACTCAACGCGCTGACGGCGGCGGTGGCTCGCGCCACGACGCCGCAGCAGCAGCCGCGGTCGAGCGGGCTGGCGGCGGCGCCGCCGCTGGCGCCGCCGTCGCCGCACGCCCGGCCGCCGACGATGGCGTCGTTCTCTCTGCCCAACAGCTCCACGGGAATGCTCGTCCCGCCGGATCCGCTGGCGGCCGTACCGGCGTCGCACGTCATCAACGTCCTTTCCGCCGGCGGCGGCGGCGGCGGCAGCGGCCGCATGTCGATCACGATGCCGCTGCCGCCACCGCTGCTGCCGCCGCCGCCGCAGCGCAGCGGCAGTGACCTGCGCTCGCTGGCGATGCAGCGGTCGCTATGCGGGGATCCCACCAGCGGCGGCGGCGGCGGAGGAGGAGGCGGAATGAGCGGCGCCGGTAGGGTTTCGGAGCACTCGTCGTCGTCGTCCTCGTCGTCGTCGGGCTCTGCGGCTACGCCGCCTCCCGCGAGCTCGCTCCTGGGCGGCAGCTCCTCAGGTGAGTGGGGGGCGGGGGGCGGGGGGCGGGGGGCGGGGGGCGGGGGGCGGGGGGCGGGGGGCGGGGGGCGGGGGGCGGGGGGCGGGGGGCGGGGGGCGGGGGGCGGGGGGCGGGGGGCGGGGGGCGGGGGGCGGGGGGCGGGGGGCGGGGGGCGGGGGGCGGGGGGCGGGGGGCGGGGGGCGGGGGGCGGGGGGCGGGGGGCGGGGGGCGGGGGGCGGGGGGCGGGGGGCGGGGGGCGGGGGGCGGGGGGCGGGGGGCGGGGGGCGGGGGGCGGGGGGCGGGGGGCGGGGGGCGGGGGGCGGGGGGCGGGGGGCGGGGGGCGGGGGGCGGGGGGCGGGGGGCGGGGGGCGGGGGGCGGGGGGGGGGCGGGGGGGGGGGGGCGGGGGGCGGGGGGCGGGGGGCGGGGGGCGGGGGGCGGGGGGCGGGGGGCGGGGGGCGGGGGCCGGGGGGCGGGGGGCGGGGGGCGGGGGGCGGGGGGCGGGGGGCGGAGCCTCATGTGTGCAGCCGCCGGGTGTTTGGGTGCAGGTGCAGGTGCAGGTCTGGGTGCAGGTCCCCCCCCTGATGGCGTCGGCGTCGGCGACCCCGGCTGCGTGCCGCTCCGATCCCGCCCGTCTCGCTAAAACCCTAAACCCTCTCTAAAACCTCCGCCTGAAACCTCTACCTAAAACCCCCTTGAAACCCTGCCTAAAACCTTAAAACCTTCCCCGCAGTTCCCCTGGCGCCGCGTCGCTCCATGAGCACCAAGCAGGTCAGCTTCGCGCCCTCACAGCTCATGATTGACGAAAACGGCAAGATCCAGAGACAACCCTCCATGTCACAAACGCCAGCATTGACTCTGCGCTCCAGCGGAGGCATCGGCATCATTGGCGTGCCGACGCTGCCAGAGGGCGAGCCGTACAACGAGTACGGCGACGACCACATTGGCATCGGCGGCGGTGGTGGCCGCCGCGGCGGCGGCGGCAGGCTGGCCGCGGTGGCGGCGGCGGTTTCGCCGACGCAGCCGTTTTCTCCCGTCGGCGCCGGCGGCGGCGGCGCCGCAGCGGCGGCGGCGGCACAGCATCAGCAGCATGCGTACGGCGGCGGGTACGGGCATCTGTACGGCGTCGGCGGCGGAAGTATGCTGGCGCCGGAGGAGGCTTTCGGCGCGGTAGGAAGGATCAAGAGCAATATCAAGCTGGCACGCATCCGCGAGTGGGTCATGTCGGAGGTAAGAGTGTTTGCGGCGTAGGAACGGGGTACGACATTTGTGGCATTGTAACACAAATGCTATCCGTACGATGGTGTGCGTGGTCCATACGTCCGCGCGAGGCCAGGAGGCTGTATTCGTGGACGCCGTGAAAAACCTGTGCGGTAGCAGCAGTAGCAACAGTAGCAACAGTAGCAGCAGTAGCAGCAGTAGCAGCAGTAGCAGCAGTAGCAACAGTTGCAACAGTAGCAGCAGTAGCAACAGTTGCAGGCTTGCAGCGCCTCCAGAGCCCGCCCAAAACCACACCCGCTTGTAGACCCTACCCACACGCAAGGGAAGCGCGACCCCTTTTTGAAAGCCCCAATCAATCGCGGGCAGCCCACTCCATTCCCCGCGCCCCCTCATGTCCTTGACCCCGACCCCATCCTCCCTCCCGCCCTGCCACCCTCCCTCCCGCCCTCTCCGCTCCAAAACACAAATGACCTCACACGCACACGCGACCAGGGCGAGCGTTACTTCCGGCTGGAGGACGTTCAAGACATTGGCGACACGGTTTATCCCTTTGGACCGGATTTGCTGCAGAGGGACGATTCCAGGTGGGGTTGGGGGGAAGGGGGAGAGGGAGGGAGGGGGGAGGGGGGAGGGAGAGAGGGGGAAGGGAGGGAGAAGGGGGAGAGGGAGGGTGGGGATCAGGGAGGGAGGAGGGAGGGAGGGGAAGAGGGAATGTGCCCACGGCGGGATTACAGGGCTTGACATAAGGCCCCGCTTAGTTCAAAGTCTGGGCCTGTACGGCATTCGTCATGGCGAGGAAGGTTGGAATGCAAGGAGGCAGTCAGAAAGCTGGGGAAGAGGGTTCAAGAGTCTCTCCCTCGGGTGTTTCTCTCGCATGTTTCTGACTCTTCAGGGCTAGCCACACTTTGGTCCTCAACGGCGGCGCGGGTGAGGGTGACGGCGACGGCGACGGCGACGACGAGGCCGACGCCGCCCCCAGCCGGTGGGCGGAGGCGGACGGCGCCGACGACGCCAGCGGCATGCAGAGTCTGGATGACGACATGGCGTACGGCAATATACTGCTGGATTCGGCGCCGCGTGACGTCATCCGCGGCGCGGGCAAGTGAGTGGCGGAGGCTGCGGTGGGGAAGTTGGGGTTTGGGGTTTGGGGGTGGGGCGAGGGGGTATGGAGGGGAAGTGAAAGGAAGTGGCGGTTGGTGGGGGCGGGGGGGTAAGGGGTGTGTATGGGTGTATTGTGTGTGTATGTATGTGTGTGTTAGGGGCCGCGCCGGGGATAAAAAGGGACAGACAAGAGGCGCATGGCAGGGCGAGAGATGGGCGCCCACCCTACCGGCATCGAGCGCTCGGAGCACCCTCGCCTGCCACCCCCTTTCCTCCTCCGTCCTCCCTCTCCCCGCACACTCATACACTCTTACATCTCGCCCCTTCTCTCCCCTTCCCCCTCCCCCTCCCTCGCACCCGCACCCGCACACAGGGAGGGCAAGTACGGCGGCGGCTCCATCGCCGGCGGCGCCAGCGGCGCCGCCGGCGCCGCCGGCAGCGACGGCGACGACCAGGGCGGCGGCAGCAGCCCCGGCGGCGGCGACGACGGCTCAGAGCAAGGCGATGACGACGACGGCAGCCGCTCTAACGTCTCCTCCGGAAACGGGCAAGCCTCCAGCGGCCACGCGGCCTCCGCCAGCGTCGTTAGCTCCTCCGCGCAGGCGGATTTCAGGCGCGGCAAGCGCTGCCGCAAGCTGCTCAAGATGCTGTCCACGCCGGCGGTTCAGCGCGCCACGCTGTCCTTCCGGTGGCAGGCGCTGCTCGCCATTGCGGTGCAGCTGCTGGCTAACCTGGCGTGTTTCGTGCTGCTGACGGTGCTGCTGATACGGCAGACGCGCGGTCTGACGGAGCTGAATGATGTGGGGCAGGCGCTGGTGTCGTGTCATGACGCGATGCTGACACTGCAGGTGTGGGGGCTGGGCTGGGGCGTGGGGGTGGAGGGGGTTGCGGTCTCAAGTTGCATGTTTACGTTCATGTGTGAACCTGTTGAACGTGCATCTGCTGAAGGTGCCTTTGATGCACGGACGCAGCGGCAGGCGGGGCCCCAGTCGCCCCATGTCCCTTGCCTCCTTGGCCCCTTACGACCCTAGAACCCTAAGACCGAGAAACTGAACTCATACCCGCGCGTGTCTTTCTTTCCAATTATTCTTATTTATGTGTTGTTGTTCCACCGCGTCTGCCAGCCTGTCAGCTTGCCTCGTCAGATCCTCTTTCCCCCCAAACGGTTTACCTGTTGAGCAACCCTTTCCCCGTCCCGCTCTCCTTTGACCCCTGCACACAACCCGCCACGCCCTCCCAACCCCCCGCCTCCGTGTTCAGGTTATGGACAACATATACACCAACCGGTCTCAGGTCGGTGTTGGTTTGTACGACAAGATGTCCATCAACCGACTGGAGGGGGAGCTCAAGGTGGCGCTGGACGTAAGAGCGGGGGGGCAGGGGGGTGGAGGAGGGGGAGGGGCACCGAGGGGGCTTCCGCAGTTCACCCTAACCCCCTACTGGGACCGTTGTCGCCAGCTACCGCCTACCACTTCGCTCCACCTCTGCGGCCTCATCTTCACACCCCTCCCCCCTTTCCCTCCCTCCCTTCCTCTAACCCACACACCCCATCCCCCCACCCCTCTAAAGCGGGACTCCCACCTCTCTCGTTTCTTCTGCAGACCTCCTCACGCACCTTCGCATTCGTGTTCACCCTTCACGGCCTCCGGCCTGCCCGTGCAAATCCCCCCAACCCCAACCCCAACCCCTCCCAACCCCCTCCCAACCCCCCGACCCCCCCCCCCCGCAGTCCTCCTGGTTCAGCCACAACGATGTGTACCTGGGCCACGGCCCACTGGCCCGCCTCCCCACCGCCTACAACCTCTCAGCGCTGTGGAACGAGTACTCCCACCAGGAGCTGCTGTTCTATGGCTCCGAAGCCACCAACACCCGGTCCACCAGTTTGTGGCGGCTGGGCAATGCATTCCTGAGGCAGGGCTTTGAGCTGCACCACCGGCACAGGGAACTGGCCCAGCAGCTGGGGAGCTTGGCGGCGAGCGATCAGTACAAGTAAGGAAGGGCAGGGAAGGAAAGGGGGGAGGGGAAGAGGGAGGAGGGGAGGGAGGAGGGGAGGGATGAGGGGAAGGAGGGAGGGAGGGACCGCTTTTATGTGCTTCGGGTACCCCCACTCCAACAGCGTTGACCACCACGTCGCCCTCCGACTGTCGCTACGGGGCATTGCATGTAGCCCACGCACACCCCACCTACTTAGGGGTTGGGAGAGGTGGGGAGGGGTGGGCAGGGGGCAGGGATCTGCTTCCTCCTGCTTCCGCGCCGCTCGCCTGTCCCCTCCCCTCCCCTCCCCTCCCCTCCCCCGCTTCGTTACGCATATCGCATTTCCGTATATTTCCCATTCGCTGCCCCCATCCTATCCGTGTATAACCCCCTCCTTCAAACCCCTCCCTCTCCCCCCTCTCCCCCCTCTCCCCCATCTCTCCCCCCCTTCCCCCCACACACAGATACATCCACAGCAACGGGTTGTTCGAGCTGTTCCACGGCTACTCCCTCACCCTCAACGCCTTCGTCTACCAGGCGGTGGACACCTCCAACACCATCAACCAGCTGCAACTGGTGCTGCTGGTGATCGAGGGATGCTGCATTTGCGCACTGGTGGTGGCCTACATGGCGTGGCTGCTAAAAAAGGTGTGCGACTGTGCGTGCGTGTGTGTGTGTGTGTAAAAGTGTGGGGGGGCCAATTACTCAACTGAGCGCATTGGAAAAGTTACCAGGGCTGGAAACGCAGCGAGCGCGGACGGAAGGGAGGGGAGGGGCACGCGCGCCAGCACACCCTAACCATTCTCCCCCACCACCACTAACGCCACATTCCGCCGCACCGCACCTCTCCCGCGCGACAGGTCGACAACCAGCGGTACGGCATGTACGGCGTCTTCCTCATCGTCCCTGTGGGCCTTGTGCGCGGTCTGGCCAGCAAGTCGGTCGCGGTGGAGGAGGAGAACAGCGACGGCGAGGAGGAGAATCCGGAGGATCCCGGGGGTGGAGTGGAGGATCTGGGGGGCATGATGCCGCAGCCGAACCCGGCTTCGGGGGGGCACGGCGGCGAGCACCAGGGGGGGCATCACGGCATGAGGATCAATCTGGATGCGAGCGGAGGGCCGGGGGGAGGCGGCAGGTGCGGTGCTGGTGGTGGTGGGGAGGGGGAGGCATGCGTGTGGGGTGTGGGAGAGTGGGGAGTGGGAGACTGGGGCTGGGCGTGTGGGTGTGTTTTGGGGGTGCGTCTTGTCTTGGCGGGGGGGAGGGGGAAGTGGAGGCCGTCGTGTGGGGTGTGGGTGTGTGGGAGTGTGTTTTTGGGAGTGCGTACTTCGTGTATGTGTGTGTGGGATGCAGCACCACTGTGCAGTATGCCACTCTCTCAATCACTCCCCCGGGCCTCCTCGATCCCCCCGCATCCCGGCCCCCCACCCCCCCCACCCCTCGCCATCACCACCGATTCCCCCTCCCCTCCCCCCCCCCGCAATGCATCACAGGCGCCACAGTCGCGTTCACGTGGGCGGTCTGCGCGGACTGTACGACCGCATTGCATTTTGGCGCCACGGTTCCGTACGGCACGGCAAGCGCACCATGCTTCGCAACAGCAAGGAGAGCTTGTGGTTGCTGGCCCCCTTTGTGGTGTGGGGGCTGGTGGTGGTGATCATGCACTCCCTGGGATACGTCACCATGGAGCAGGTGGGGGGAGGGGGAGGGGAGGGTGTGTGTGTTTTGGGCGGAGGGGGGGGGTATTCAAACGACAGGGTGGCGGGGGAGAAGGGAAAGGGGGGGGCGGGAGGGGAAGGGAAAGGGGGGAGGGGTTGTAATGTGTGTGGGGGGGTGGGTGGGAGAGGGGGCGGGTTTGAGGTTGCTTTGTGTATGTGTGTGTATTGGGGGGGGGGGCGTGGGTGGGTAGGGTGGGGGGTCGCGTTTGAGGGGGAGCAAGTGGAGGATGGGCGGAGGTTTGGAGGGTGGGGGGAGGCATCTGGGTGCGGAGTGCGGGAAAGGGCAGGAGGTGGAGCTGTCGGCAATCTCCACCCCGACCGTGGCTCCGGCCTATCCGTGCATCTCCAATCCTTCGCTGCGGTATCTTCTTCCTCACTCCCCCTCCCCCTTCCCCCCCTCCCCCCTCCCCCTCCCCCCCCTTCCCCTCCCCCCCTTCCCCTCCCCCTCAGGCCAGCGCCCCCGTGGCCATGACCAACGTGGTCAACACAGTCCTCACTCGAGTCCACCGTGTGGTGTACTTCGCTCAGGAGCTGGCGATTGCGGATAGCGGGGAGGCGCGGGCGGCGCTGTACCCGGTACTGCAGGTAGGGCGTGGGTTTGAGTCTGGGTTTGGGTTTGGGCGGGTGTGGTGGGCGGGTGGGTGTGGTGGGCGGGTGTGTGTAGGTTGCGTGTAGGGTGGGCGGGTGGGTGTAGGGTGGGGGTGGGGGGCGGGTGTGGTGGGCGGATGTGTAGGGCGGGTGTGTTGGGCGGGTGTGGTGGACGGGGGGGGGTGGTGGGCGGGTGGGTGTGGTGGTCGGGGGGGTGTGGTGGGCGGGTGTGGTGGGCGGGTGCGTGTAGGGTGGGTGTGGTGGGCGGGTGTGGTGGGCGGGTGTGGCGGGCGAATGGGTGTGGTGGGCGGGTGTGGTGGGCGGGTGCGTGTAGGGTGGGTGTGGTGGGCGGGTGTGGTGGGCGGGTGTGGCGGGCGAATGGGTGTTGGGTGGGTGTGGTGGGCGGGTGTGTTGGGCGGGTGCGTGTAGGGTGGGTGTGGTGGTCCCCCCCGCCAACGCACACACTCCCCCCCCTCACCTCCCCCTTCTCCCCGCCCCCCACTTGACTCGACTCGACACGTCCCCAGGACGAGGTGTCTGCACTCAAGGCCGAGTGGGAGGTGATGCTGTACGGCGCCAATGCCAGCCAGGCCACCGACCCCCACTTTGCGCTTGCGCGCCGCGGGGTTGCGTTCGAGCTGGGAGCTGCCACCGACACGCTCTTCTCCGCGGGCGTGGAATGCTGGACGCCCAACAAGGCCGACTGCTACCCGCCCAGCCACCCCTACTCCGCGGTGAGGAACCGGGGGGGGGACTGTGTTGTGTTGGGGAGGTGCGGGAGGGATTTTGCCGTATTGGGGGGGTGAGGGAGGACTGCCGTATACCGGGGACGAGGGAGGAAGGGCTGTCGTATGCTGGGGAGGTGAGGCAGGGCCAGGTCGCCAGGATCCAGCAATCAGCGTTCAGGATCCAGGATCCAGGAGGCTCCTTTGCTGCCGGGCGGGGAGGAGGGGGCTGCTGACGTGCTGCGACCCTCTGCATCCCACCGGGATACTCCAGCTGTCGACTGAGGGCACCCATTCCCCCCAAACCGGAAACGATTCCTCCCCCCGCACCCGCGTCCCCCCTCTTCCCCCACCTAACTCCCCTCTCCCCTCCCCTCCCCTCCCCTCCCCCACTCACCCTCCCCCGCTCCCCCCCCTCCCCCCCCTCCACACATCCCTCCCTCCCTCCCTCCCTTTCCCCCCCCCGCACAGGTCGTGTATCGCGGTCTGAACGCCATGATGCAGCGCTTCTTCGTGGAGGCCGATCTGCTGCTGCGCGACTCCCCCTCCGCCTGGTCCCTCAACAGCAGCCGCCTGGACTACCTGTTCCACGAGGGAACCGGCAACCTGCACTGGGCCATGTACCACCTGACAGAGGTGCACCTGGACAGCGTGGTGGCGCTGTACACGAGAGTGGAGGTGAGGCGGGAAATAAAGGGGTGGGGGAGTTGGGAGGGGGAGAAGAGGCGAGGGGGGGGGAGGGGTGGCGGTGGGAGTGCGGGAGGAGGGGAAGGTGCTGCACGCGTGCGTGTGCGTGTGTGCGTGCGTGCGTGTGCGTGCGCGGGTGCAGGTGAGGCGGCATCCCACCGAAGAATGGACATCCCAGGGCAGTCGCGGGAGGACGGGGTAGAAGCAGGGGGGCGCGGAGCAGGGCGGTGGCCCCACCTTTTGACTGAGACCTGACCCGACCTGCCGCTCGTTCCCTCTCCCCTCTACCCTGCCCGTCCTCCTCCTCTTCCTTTTTCTCCTCCTGTTCGTATTGTTCGTATTGTCCGCCCCCTTCAACCCCTCCCCCACCTCTCTTATCACCCTTGCCTCCTCGTCCCTCCTCCCCCCCCCGCCCCCTCCCCCCCCCTCTCTGTACGGCACAGGTGTTCCACGTGGTGGTGTTTGTGTTGTCCTGGCTGCTGGCGGGGCTGTTCCTGTTTGGAATGCTGAGGCCGTTCATGGGGCACACGCAGGTGAGTGGTCGGGTGGGGTGGGTGGGTGGGTGGGTGGGGGTGGGTGGGTGGGGGGGTGGCCGGGTGGCCGGGTGGGGGGAAGGGAGGGCACTCCCTTCCCCTGCTAGTCACTGGGTTGGGGTTGGGGTTGGTTGGGGTCGGTTGGGGTCGGTTGTGGTTGGTTTCCGGTTTGTTTCATGCGAAGGAATACCGCAGGGGTGGATTGCGCAGCTGGGTGTGGGTGGGTGTGGACGGCGGCGGACGGAGCCGGTTGGGGTGCGGGTTGGTGTGGGTGTGTGGGTGTCACATCGCGCCTTCGAACACGCACACACAAACACACACACACATGCGCGCACGTCCAGGGTTCGATTCCCACAGTCACCCCGCTAAACATGCATATACGTACGCACGCACCGTCCAATCCATCATGTGCCTCTTCCCCTCCCCTCCCCCTTCCCCTCGCCCCCCGCTCTCCCCCCCCCTCTTCCCCGCCGTACAGCGCGAGACGGAGCGCATTGCGGAGATGCTGAGTCAGCTGCCGGCGGATGTGGACGTGGAGGGACTCCTCAATAAGGCCCTAATCAGCATCAAGGGTGGGTGGGTGGAAGGGTGGGTGAAAGGGTGGGTGAGGCCGCTGACGTGTCAAACAGGGGTGGGTGAGGCACGGGCTCGACACGCCATGCGTGCAGAATGGCGGCGGCTCGCACCTCGCAGGGGCGTGGCGCCGCGGGGCGTGCGAGCTACCACCCCCTTCCCTCTCTATCTCTGTTTCTGTCTCCCCGGCACGCCACGCACTACAGCGCATGGCACGGTCCCGATCCCGACCCGGTCATAGGAATCCGGCACTCACCACAGCCTCCTGGTCCCTTCCCTTCCGAGGTTCTGGAGACCTCATGCAACAACAGTGAAACCAACAGCCACCTCTCCGCTTCTCCGCTTCTCCGCTTCTCCGCTTCTCCGCTTCTCCGCCCCCGCTCCTCTCCCCTCCCCTTCCCCCCCTCCTCCGTCTCTTCCGCGCCCCCCGTCTTGTGAACCCTCTCTCGTCTCTCCCCCCTCGTTCCTCCCCCCCGCAGTGGGCGACCAGCGAGCCAGCGGCCGTAACCGGGTGGTGCCCTTGGCGGCTCCCTTCGAGGGGGAGGCCGAGGGCAAGAACCAGCCCAGGGGGCCACCCAGGATGCCTCCGTTCGCCAAGGGCGGCTGATGACCTCGGGGCAAAGACGGGAAAGGCGGACGGCGGCGACGGCGGGGGGCTGACGGGCCGGAGGCTGGCGGGCTGGCGGGCTGGTACTGAACTACGGAATCTGCATTACGTGGGAATCTGGGAAGGGAGTGGCGGCGGAGGCGTGGGGTCGACCGTCGCGGCGGCGGCGGTGCGCCTCGCAGAGACGGAGGGGAGAAGCGGCGTGTTTGTTATCTCGTGATTGTCCATGGTGTGGATGTTGAGTTGGTGCTGTTGCAGGGCGCTCCAGACGCGCGGAAGAGTGGAGCCAGCGGTTGGAGCCAAATGCCCCCCCGCTGGCGGCGTGCGTGCGTGTGCGACTGCGTGTATGCATGTGTGTATGCATGCATGTGTGTCATGGCATCTGCTATCCATGCGCCCGGCCATGCGCCTAAGCATGCGCCCACGGATAACAGTGCAGTACGGCAGGTTCTGCCTCCAGGGAGGACAACGGAGCGGACGGCGGAGGTCGCGGAGGGAGTGTAGGGAGTGGAGGGAAGGGGGGCGTAACTCACCCCGAGTTACGCCCCCCGTCGAAGCCCGTGGCTGGGTGGCGCCCCGAGGTACGGCGTTCGAACCCGTCACTACTCGCTCGCTACCTTTCGCTGGAAGAACCCCATGTGGTATTTGGCTTGGCTGGCACACGGCTCGGTTTGCTCGCTTGCTGAATGATTTTAATGAAGAGGAGGGGTGATGGCGGCAGGGAGGCAGGGGAGGCAGGGAGGTAGGGAGGCAGGAAGGCAGGAGGGCGCCAAAGCGCGGGGGCCATCCGCCCTTGTTGGTATATTCTTCTTTCTGTGTTCCCGCGAGGGGACAGGGACACCGGGGCCACAACGTCCCGGGAGGGAGGGAGGAGGGGGAGGGGGAGTGAAATAAAGAAAGAGAACCTCAGCGAGCATGTTTCAGCGAGCATGTTTCAGCGAGCGTGTTTCAGCGAGCGTGTTTCAGCGAGCGTGTTTCTGTGTTCCCGGGAGGAGGCGGCGGAGGAGGCGGCGGCGGAGGAGGAGGTGCGTGCGTGCGTGCGTGCCTTCACAACGGAGCGATCGGTGCGTTGGTTGACCTGGGAGTGGAGTGCATTGATTTGAGCGGCGATTTTAAGAGTGAATGGATCGTTTTACGATTTTGGTGTGTTTGGGAGAACCGCGCCACAGCGCGGGCGAATTTCGGTTTGTTGGGTCGGTGTGTTCAGTCCTCGGACGACGGAGAGGAAGGGTTCCGGAGCCGGACTGTACAGGCGAGACGAGACGAGGCTGGTGCGAGAGGGGGTGGAGTGTGGGAGGGGGGCGCGAGGGGGATGGCGTGGGTTGGAGTGGTGAGGAAGCAGGATGGTTGGTGGCATGCCCCGAAAAGAGGAGAGGTTCGACATTACCGTTGTACAGTGGGGCGGCACTGATGATGGCGACTGGCGAGGTGAGGCTGAGGGAGGAGGGGGAGGAGGCTGGAAAATGTGCTCCGTTCCCCCAACTGCGTGCGATTCCCGACTACGTGCGATTCCTTGGTGCGTGCGATTGCGGTCAATTGATTGCGGTGAGGTTACTTTTGCCCTCCTGAGGGGCTTAGGGTTCGTCGGATGCGGCCTGCGGGGACATCTCGGCGCGCGGCAGGGGTTTGGGTTTCGGAGCTGGAGCTGGAGCTGGGATTGGGGTTGGGGTTCAGGTCTCGCGCCTTGCCTTGCGCCGTGGTTCCACTCGCCCGGCCTCTGCGCGGTGGCCCCTTGCATGGCGCGGGGTGTCCCGGAAGGGGTTGGGGGTTGGGGAGCCCGCGGATGCGCGGCCCCCGCGAGTTGAGACGGCGTTGCGGTTGTAGTTGGCGTTTCCGCCGTTGCGTCCGCGGGGCAGCGGCCGCGACCCGCAATCGCTAGGACGCCTAGCGGTGGCGACGAGTTGAAAGAAAGCGGTGTGTGCGTTCCTAATAAGTAGGAGCTTAAGAACATAATTTCATTCACCGGAAGATATAAACTAGTCGTCACTCTTTCCTGATATCTGTGTCGCTAAATCAAAATCATAATCGATAGTCAAATATAAATCCAATTAGAGGCTTTACTTGACTCGGCAAGGCAGGTGGTGCGATACGCGCTTGGTTCGGCGATGGTTCTGTTAAGTTTACTTATGGCGGGGCCGCCCGGGGCGGGGCCTCTTCGGGATTGTGGATGTCTCGCGGGGCCCGTGTCTCCGTGACGTAATATGGAGTCGCGCGTGGCACGCGGGTTTCGGAGCCGGGGGCACGCGAAGGCGCTTCGCCGCCTGCACCACCCGCACCTTTACGAGCGCCCCGAATGCGGTTGGGTGCCCGCTTCCCAGCAATGTACGACAGGGTACGACTTTCCCCTTCCGGTGAACTGCAATTGGACGCCGCCGTGACGTGCATTGCACGTCAGCGGCATCCGGCGCCAGTGTGTCGAGAGTCCTAACTGGTTGTGGACAAGAAGACGCGCGCGATGCGGCCGGCCCCTGGAGTTGGTCTCGGCGCCGCTGTGGCTGGATTTTGGGTTTTGGTGGTGGCGTTTGCTGGACCGTTGCTTGACCGTTTGAGAAGGACCTCATCATGTTGCTGCTTTCGCCCGCGGGTGGCGCCCCCCAAGTTCTCTGGCGCTGGCGAGGGGGGACAGTCGAATTTCTGAGTTGGGTTCGTCGGGGAAGGGGGTTTACCCACATATAGGCTGGAGGCCCCCCTCCGGGGGGGGGGGAAGGAGAGGCGCGATTCGGACAGCAGTGCGCGGCAGATGCGGAGGGAGAGGAGGAGGGCCCCCAGGGGACGGGGGTTGCAGTGTGTATTGGGAATTCCCGCGAGCGAGGGGGGCGGGGGCGGGGGCAGGGGTGGGGACAGGGGCGGGGGCGCCGTGGGTAGGTACGTGTGCACGCCGGGAGGTCGCACCGGACGGCGACGACCAGGGGAGGGTGCCAGGATGTTTGCGTGCGCGTGTGTGTTTGGGTACCGTTCGTGCGTTTTCGTGCGCGTGTGTGTATTTGTGTGTATTGCCGTACCTGGCCCATTGCACCGCGCGGGACGCGTCTGTCCGGCGGGACAGCGACACCTCAACAGTTAGTGCTAAAGTGCATTACGCCGGTGGCCCGCCGGTGCGGCGCAGCATTCCAGTACAAACTGTACAATGTGGTTCAGAGCACCCGGTGGCAGCGCCGGTGGAGGCCATTTGGTGCCGCTCCCTGCATCGCCTGGCACCCTGCTTGCTCGCTTTTCCAATTGCTTTTCCAGTTTCTACTTGCCAGGGTTGCCAGGGCACTTCTTTTTGTCGGCGACGGCCGCCGGGGCGCTTGTTCGCGCCGTAGGTGTTTAGAAACTCAGGTCTTGAACGTCGCCGGTCCGGCGGTACCACTGCCGCGGCCCTGCCGCTGACCCACGCTCGTTATTGTCGTTATTATTGTTCTGGTTGCTGGCGGGGGGGGGGAGCCCACAGTAACCAGTTGGTGGTTCCAATGGGCTCCGTTGGGTGTAGTGGGTGGCTTAGGGTTGCCTGGTTGCTGGTCGCGGCGCTCTCCCTCTCATGTACGTGTATGTGTGTGTGTATGTGTGTGTATGTGTGTGTATGTATGTGTGTATGTGTATGTGTCTCTCTCTCGGCCCGCGTCTGCTTGGGGCAAGACTGAGACTGGCCGAGCGGGGCGCGGGGCGGCGGCGGCACGGCAGGCGGGTGGTGCGGTAGTCTGCCGTACGGTACGTAATAGTACATGTACGGCACGTTTCGTGTATGTATGTATGCATGTGTGTGTGGCTGTGTGGTTGTTAGGGTGGGCTCCAAACTCGTGTGAAGAGTACATAAGAGCCAAGTGGCCATATCCAGCTGCTGGTCCTTCGTGCACCCGCCCGGAGGCGACCGTAGCCGGAGGCGACCGTGCCGTAGCCGTAGGCGACCGTGCGGAGGCGACCGTGCCGTAGGAGGCGACCGTGCCGTAGGAGGCGACCGTGCCGTAGGAGGCGACCGTGCCGTAGCCGGAGGCGACCGTGCCCGGAGGCGACCAGGGCAGCCGAGACGCACACCCGGACCATAACAGCACAAATCACCCAGACAGGAACGAGCGAGCCCGGGGGGAGGGAAGGCTCCGAAACCCGCGACCACGAGGGAATTTGCCATGAAGCTTCCCAATTGATGACGGGCCCCTGCCCCCCCATCCCCCCCCCGCAAGTAGCCACACCAATAGACCTGAGAGCAACTCGCGGCAACTCAATGAGGCTTGTGCCCCCTGGATACCTTCGTTGAAGGAAAAGGATCCGGATCAGCGTATACGGTAGCTAATCGTCCATCTGCGTCTTCCGTTGTGGCCCCGAGGTCACCAATTTGTCCGACACAATCCGCAACAAAGGACCGGCTGATGTGGCCCCACACAGTCCCAGCCTTCTCGGGGTACCGTACTCCCAGCAGGGAGGTCTGCAAAGCCCCGAAGGGAGCCCCAAAAGTCGATGCCCACACACGGATGCTTACCTCCTATCCACACACACACACACGCGCGCGCGCGCGCACCGCACAGACACGCACACTCGCACACAACCTTCGCCCACACCTGGCCCGACCCCGTCTTCCCTCTACCCAAAACCCCTCTCCTCCTCCCCCTTCTCCGCGCGGCGGCTTGCTCTCAACGCGCTATGCCCCTGCAGCGCCCGCGACCGCGCCCGTGCCCGCGCCCGCGGCCGCCTCCTCCTGCTGCTGTTGCTGCTGCTGCTGCTGCTGCTGCTGCTGCGTCCTGGGCGGCACGAAGGGCCCCAGCTTGGCCTCATAGGTGCGGAAGAACATGTCCCGACAGGGGACCTGAACCGGCGGGGCGGGCGGGCGGGCGGTGAGAAGATCGACGGTACCCGGACAGGGGGATTTTTTTAAGGGGGCTGGGAGGCTGGGAGGCTTGGGGGGTTGGGAATGGGGAGGGAAACGAGACGCGCAGCAGTGGCGGCCAGTGCGAGGGGACGCGCGGGGCGGGGCGGGGCGGCGGCGCCTCAATCGCCCCCAAACCCTAAAACCCAAGCCCCACATTACATCACATCGTGCAACACACGTCCCCGCCCACACCGCCCGCACCCCACCCCACCGATACCCCCACCCCCTTCCCGCCCCCCACCCCTCCCCACCCGTCTCCGCTACGGTATTTTCTTTTTACTCTCCACCCCTTCCCACCCCCCACCCCCCACCCGGCACAGCAGCACACCCACCCGCGCCTTGAGCTTCATGCAGGCCAGGAATGCGCCGCTGAGCTTCCGATGTAGAGAGTACGACTCCTGGGGGGGCGGCGTCAGGCGGTGCTTGAGCATCACGGAGCCCAGCTCCGAAACCCGCGCCGTCATGCCGCCGTGTGATCCAAAGTCGTACAGGCCGGGCGCGGCGAAGGGCACCCCCACCACAAAGCCCGCCTGTGTGTGGGCCTCCAGCATCACATCCGACTCATCGCCTTTGGGGGCGAGGCGAGGAAAGGAGAGGAGAGGAGAGGAGAGGCGATGAGGGGAGAGGCGAGGAGATGAGGGGAGAGGAGCGGAGAGGAGGGGAGAGGCGGGGAGGGGAGAGGAGGGGAGGGGGCCGCGCGGGAGGGAGGGGAAGGGCGGGCGGGGGCGAGGAGATGGGGGAGCGCGGGTAAGCAAAAGAACAAGGGGGGTGAGGCATGGGGCTGGAGGGGCTCGACTGGGAGTGCGTGTGTCCGGGTGGGCTGGGGCGGAGCTACCGTATGCGGGTCTATGTTTGCGCACCCTCCCCGAGTGGGGATTGCGCGGGAGCCCTCAAGACGTCGAGAAGCCCCGAGGCCCCGCTTGGCCCCCCAGTCACCTTGGTCCCCCTCCCCTCCCCTCACGGTACCGGTATCTTCTTTGTTTCCCCCCATTGGATGACTCACCGGTAAGGAAGCCCAGCTTGACAGACATATCGATGACCCCCTGCCGGTCGCGCTCCGCACAGGCGGCCACCATACGCAGGTAGTCCGACACGAAACCCTGGAGTGGGGTGGGATGGGGTGGGGGGTGATGCGTGTGCGCGAGGGTGAGGGCGGGTGGGGTGTGGGGTGGTTGGGAGGAGAAAACAGTCCGCGGAGGGGGTGATCCAATCGGCGGGGGGATAGGCCGGACTCCCCCCCACCCCCTGATGAACGGTGACGAGAAGAGGGCGAGATGGGATCGGTCAGCAGCTGGGCCCTCCACCCTCCGCGTTCCCCCTCCCCGCCAAACACACACACACACACGCACACACGCAGTCCCGCACCCGCACGCCCCGACCCGACCCACCCCTCCTTTTTCTTTCCCCCCCGCCCAACCCAACCCTGTAAATCAGCGCTCGTACCCACCACCGGGAGCTCCGCAGTTTCCTCCTCCAACCCCCCTTCCCCCCATCCCCCACCCCAAATCCCCCAACCCCCCCAACCCCCAACCCCCCCACCTCCGGGTAGTCCTTGGACGCGCCAAAGTCGATGAGGTTGATCCGGTCGGCCTCCGTGTCGTACAGGAAGTTGCCCCAGTTGGGGTCGGTCTGCATGAAGTGCCACTCGAACAGCTCCCGGAGGGTGAGCTGCAGCAGCCGGGAACCCACTGCGTCGCGGACTGGCTGGGACAGCTGACACACCTTTGGGGGGGGGAGCAGGGGGGAGGAGGGGGGAAGGGGGGAGGGGGAAGGGAATCCAAGGTGATGGCACCGCGGTGTGGAGAGAGAGCGAGAGAGAGAGAGGGAGAGAGAGAGGAGTGAGGAGTTGCAGGTACAGAAAGCTTACGTAGCTATCGTAAGTGAGTGTATGTCGGCATTGGAATGGAGAGGATGGGGCATCGGTGAAAACCGAAGTCGACTGCACCGGCGTTTCCCTCGACGGACGTACGGACAGACTGATCGTCTTTGCGTGCCAACACGTCAGCCCCACCACCACCACCACTACCACAGCCACCACAGCCCCACCTGCCAATCCACCCATCTCAGCACTGCACCGCATACAACCGACCCAAATCCACCCTCCGAACCACTGACCCGTGGGTCATTCACCGACCGACCCACTGACCCGTGGGTCACCCACCCTCCGACCCACTGACCCGTGGGTCACCCACCCTCCGACCCACTGACCTGTGGGTCACCAACCCTCGGACCCACTGTGACCCGTGGGTCACCCACCGACCGACTGACCGTGGGTCACCCACCGACCGACCCACCGACCCGTGGGTCATTCACTGACCGACCCACTGACCCGTGGGTCACCCACCCTCCGACCCACTGACCCGTGGGTCACCCACCCTCCGACCCACTGACCTGTGGGTCACCAACCCTCGGACCCACTGGGTCACCCACCGACCCGTGGGTCATTCACTGACCGACCCACTGACCCGTGGGTCACCCACCGATCGACCCACTGACCCGTGAGTCACCCACCGACCGACCCACTGACCCGTGGGTCACCCACCGACCGACCCACTGACCCGTGGGTCACCTACCTCCGACCCACTGACCCGTGGGTCACCCACCCTCCGACCCACTGACCTGTGGGTCACCAACCCTCGGACCCACTGTGACCCGTGGGTCACCCACCGACCGACTGACCGTGGGTCACCCACCGACCGACCCACCGACCCGTGGGTCATTCACTGACCGACCCACTGACCCGTGGGTCACCCACCCTCCGACCCACTGACCCGTGGGTCACCCACCCTCCGACCCACTGACCTGGGGTCACCAACCCTCCGACCCACTGTGACCCGTGGGTCACCCACCGACCGACCCACCGACCCATGGGTCACCCACCGACCGACCCACTGAACCGTGTGTCACCCACTCTCTGACCCACTAACCCGTGGGTAACCCACCGACTGACCCACCGACCCGTGGGTCACCCACCGACTGACCCACTGACCCATGGGTCACCCACCGACCGACCCACTGACCCATAGGTCACCCACTGACCGACCCACTGACCCGTGGGTCACCCACCGACCGACCCACTGACCCGTGGGTCACCCACCGACCGACCCACTGACCCATAGGTCACCAACCGACTGACCCACTGAAACATGGGTCACCCACCGACCGACCCACTGACCCGTGGGTCACCCACCGACCGACCCACTGACCCATGGGTCACCCACCGACCGACCCACTGACCCATAGGTCACCCACCGACCGACCCACTGACCCATAGGTCACCAACCGACTGACCCACTGAAACATGGGTCACCCACCCACCGACCCACTGACCCGTGGGTCACCCACCGACCGACCCACTGACCCGTGGGTCACCCACCGACCGACCCACTGACCCATAGGTCACCAACCGACTGACCCACTGAAACATGGGTCACCCACCGACCGAGCCACCAACCCATAGGTCACCAACCGACTGACCCACTGAAACATGGGTCACCCACCGACCGACCCACTGACCCGTGGGTCACCCACCGACCGACCCACTGACCCATAGGTCACCCAAACCGACCGACCCACTGACCCATGGGTCACCCACGGACCGACCCACTGACCCATGGGTCACCCACCGACCGACCCACCAACCCATAGATCACCAACCGACTGACCCACTGAAACATAGGTCACCCACCGACCGACCCACTGACCCATAGGTCACCAACCGACTGACCCACTGAAACATGGGTCACCCACCGACCGACCCACTGACCTGTGGGTCACCCACCGACCGACCCACTGACCCATGGGTCACCCACCGACCGACCCACTGACCCATAGGTCACCCACCGACCGACCCACTGACCCATAGGTCACCCACTGACCGACCCACTGACCCGTGGGTCACCCACCGACCGACCCACTGACCTGTGGGTCACCCACCGACCGACCCACTGACCCAAAGGTCACCAACCGACTGACCCACTGAAACATGGGTCACCCACCGACCGACCCACTGACCCGTGGGTCACCCACCGACCGACCCACTGACCCATGGGTCACCCACCGACCGACCCACTCACCCATAGGTCACCCACCGACCGACCCACTGACCCATAGGTCACCAACCGACTGACCCACTGAAACATGGGTCACCCACCGACCGACCCACTGACCCGTGAGTCACCCACCGACCGACCCACTGACCCATAGGTCACCCACCGACCGACCCACTGACCCGTGGGTCACCCACCGACCGACCCACTGACCCGTGGGTCACCCACCGACCGACCCACTGACCCAGAGGTCACCAACCGACTGACCCACTGAAACATGGGTCACCCACCGACCGACCCACTGACCTGTGGGTCACCCACCGACCGACCCACCAACCCATAGATCACCAACCGACTGACCCACTGAAACATGGGTCACCCACCGACCGACCCACTGACCCGTGGGTCACCCACCGACAGACCCACTGACCCATGGGTCACCCACCGACCGACCCACTGACCCATAGGTCACCCACCGACCGACCCACTGACCCATAGGTCACCCACTGACCGACCCACTGACCCGTGGGTCACCCACCGACCGACCCACTGACCCATGGGTCATCCACCGACCGACCCACTGACCCATAGGTCACCCACCGACCGACCCACTGACCCATAGGTCACCAACCGACTGACCCACTGAAACATGGGTCACCCACCGACCGACCCACTGACCCGTGGGTCACCCACCGACCGACCCACTGACCCATAGGTCACCCACCGACCGACCCACTGACCCGTGGGTCACCCACCGACCGACCCACTGACCTGTGGGTCACCCACCGACCGACCCACTGACCCATAGGTCACCAACCGACTGACCCACTGAAACATGGGTCACCCACCGACCGACCCACTGACCCGTGGGTCACCCACCGACCGACCCACCAACCCATAGATCACCAACCAACTGACCCACTGAAACATAGGTCACCCACCGACCGACCCACTGACCCATGGGTCACCCACCGACCGAGCCACCAACCCATAGGTCACCAACCGACTGACCCACTGAAACATGGGTCACCCACCGACCGACCCACTGACCCATGGGTCACCCACCGACCGACCCACTGACCCATAGGTCACCCACCGACCGACCCACTGACCCATAGGTCACCCACCGACCGACCCACTGACCCGTAGGTCACCCACCGATCGACCCACTGACCCGTGGGTCACCCACCGACCGACCCACTGACCCATAGGTCACCCACCGATCGACCCACTGACCCGTAGGTCACCCACCGATCGACCCACTGACCGACCCAGGGATCACCCACCTTGTCAATGGGCACCCCGCGCACCCACTCCGATGTCAGGATGCGCTGCGATGACAGTGAGGGGATCACGTCCGGCACGTGGAAGTGCGCCGCCAGGGAGGGGTCGGCGGAGATGAGTGCCCGGTAGCGCTGCTGGCAGGACAGCTCGTACGTGTAGTCGCACTCGAGCGCTAACTCGCGCTTGGCCACCTGGGGGGCAAAATTGAACGAGGTACCGGTACTAATAAGATGAGTGGCGGAGAGGTAGCCATCAAGATGGAACCGCAACGACAGGACGGAGGCGGAAATGGAGGACCAGCTGCTGCCACATACACACACACACACCCTCAATGCCCAGCCATCGCGTCAGAACACCGGTACGGGATGTAACCGCGACGTAACTGGCTGAAACCCAATAGTAACCGGCCGTAACTGTACTGCCACAGTAAGCCCCCAGCGCGCCCCCCCACACACACCACTCGCCCTGCCCTGACCCGCCCCGCCCCGCCCACCTTTGCCGCGTTCTCCACGTACATCCCCCGGGGCAGCACATTGGCCACCGAGATGAGCCGCATGAGGTTGTCCACGTCACTCTCAATGGACCGAGCCACCCCCGGGTACTGGATCTTCATGGCCACACGCCGACCGTCCTGGAGGACAGCGGTGTGGACCTGCACGTGTGTGTGGGGGGGGTGGCGTGTGTGTGTGTGGTTGTGTGTGTGTGGGAGGGGGCGTGTGTGTGTGTGGTTGTGTGTGTGTGGGAGGGGGCGGGTGTGTGTGTGTGGTTGTGTGTGTGTGTGGGAGGGGGAGAATAGTAAAAACGAAATCGCAGCGGAGGGATGTAGGCGATAGAGAAACGGTTGGCGAGCGGATACGGCGGGACATGGAGACGGAGATGGAGGGGGCGTGGCAGCCAAGGGCAGGGTCGGGGGCGGGGTTGAGTAGGGCGGGCGGGCAGGGCGGGCGGGAGGGGGATTGCAAAGGGTGTTGGCACAGGGAAGGGGTATCGGCTCTGTGGCGGTGCTTGGGGCCCCACTGCCGCACTGCGGTTGCCGGCCGTGCGCCGTGCGCCGGTGCTTCGGTGCGCGGCGTTACCACCAAACCGGCCACACAGCCTCCAGCCGTAACACAGTCCCACGAGCTGGCTCTTCCCAGAGCAATCCACGAAACACACATGCCCCTCCTTGCCCCTCCCCGCCCCCTCCCCCCCGCCCGCCCATCCCTCCGCCCACCCCCACACCCATTCCCTCCCCTCCACCCCCCCCCCTCCCCTCCCCCCCTCCCGACCCCACCTGGCCGATGGACGCCGCCGCGCGGGGCTCCCAGTCGAACTCGCGCAGCTGTGAGTGCCAATCGGGACCCAGCTCCGAAACCAGAACCCCCTCCAGCTGAGAGCGGGGCATCACGTCAGCCCCCGCGCGGACCCGCTCCAATGCTGCCTGGATCTGCATTGGGGTGTGTGTGTGGGGGGGGATGGCGGGTGGTTTGGGGTAATTAAAACGGCCCGGGACGAGGGAACGCAACGATGCAGGGGGTGGTGTGGGGGTGGGGGCGGTGGCGGTGCGTCTTCTCGTGCTCGTCCTCAGGCCCCCCAACTCCGACCCTCCTTCGCGCCCCGGATGCCAACACTGCCCTCCATACCCGCTCACAGACACAAACACACGCCCACACACGCCCACACACGCAGGCTGTGAGCTCAAGCCTTTGGGGAGCCGCTGCGCCGTACACCCGTATATGGGGTGTACGACGCAGCCAGCTCCGCGTCGAGCAGGAGGGGGTAGCGGCCCCTCACGCCCTTCTCCCACCGCAAGGGGGAGAGTGCTTAGGCGGTCTTTCCGTCGGGGCTGGGTTAGCAGCCCCTGGCCAGCGTCAGGGCCCGGTCAGATACTGTAACGACACACGCACACACACAAACACACGCCCACACACAAACACACGCACACACACAAACACATGCACACACACAAACACACACACACACAAACACACGCCCACACACAAACACAATCACCTGCGGCGGCAGTACACTCTCATCTTGAATGGACAGCATCTGCCCGATCTTGAGTGCGGCGCCGCGCATCCGACACAGCGCGTTAGCCAGCCTCTCCGCATTGGCTTCCGTCAGGAAGGAGGAAGACGAGCCGCCGCCGCCGCCGCCGCTGCCGGCGGCGCCGCCGCCGCCACCAGCGGCCGCCGCATTCGGCCCCCGTATCGCCCGGCCGATGTTGTCCGCCAGGCTACCCATCAAAAGGGACGCACCCAAGCCGGCGAAACCCAGCGCGCGGCCCAGCGGCGTCTCCGGGACCCTGTGGGCAGGTAGGTGGTGTCGTACGTGGCCACGTGTGATGTACGGCAGGACACACAGCAACACGCGCACCGCCGCCGCGTTTCAGACGTGAGTGGTGCCCTCCCTCCTCTTCTCTCCTCTCCCTTGCCCCCCTTCTTAAAAACAGATGGCCGCGCCTCAGATGCGTTCTCCCCCCAAATGCCCCAAACCTCCCCGGCCTCCCTGCTCCTCTTCCCTTCCCTTGCCCCCTGCTGGCCGTTACCTTCGCTCCCGCAGCTTCCGCGCCGGCGGCACCTGTGGCTCCGAAACCGTCGCCCCGCCGTCCGCCCCGGGCCCTGGCCCCGCTCCCGCCTGCCGCGCCTCTGCCATCGCCGCCGCCGCCGCCGCCGCGCCCGACTCCCTCCGGGCCGCTCCCCCTTCCTCCAACCCCACCTCCAAAACCCCGATTACGGGGCTGCCAACGATTGCCGCCACAACCACGTCGTCATGCACTGACGGGAGCCGGGCGCTGACTGACACGGTGTCCTCCGCCACCGCCGCCGCCGCTTCCACCGGCGGCGCCGCCGCCGGCTCCGCGGCGGCCGCCGCGGGCGCGGGGCCGTCCTCCGGCGGGAACCGATCCGCGGCGGCGGCGGGTTTGGCCGAGGGTTCCGACCCCGTCAGCGCCCGTTCAAGAACTTGGGGCGGGAGGCCTTGGGTCGCGAAGGTAGGCGCCGCCGGCGCAGCGGCGGCAGAGACGCCGTGCAGCGACGTCTCCGCGGCTGCTGCTGCGGCTGCGGCTGCTGGGGCTGCTGCTGGGGCGGTGGCAACACGGTCGAGCGTGGACCTCGTAGGTACCGAGGCAGGGAAGGCGGCGTGGGGGTGGGAAGGGAATGGTGCCGCCGCGGCGCCAGCTGGGGTCCCGACATCGGCCGCGGCTGCGGCGGCGGCGGCGCTTGGTTTCGGAGCTGGCGGGGTGTTGGTTGGCGCGCTGTCGTTGGCTGTCCCCGAGGTCGCCGCTGAGGCGGAGGACGGCACGGCTGCCGCCTCCGTCTCCGCCCGTGTCTGCGCCGCTGCGTGCCGCGCGGCATCTGCTGCCGCCTGCTGCGCAGCATCGGCCGACTGTTGCAGCAGATCTGCGGCGTACTGCAGGGCCGCTTGGTAGTCGGAAGCTGCGGCGCGCCGGGCTAGTTTGCTGAGGAGAGGGGGGGGGGGGTGTGCGGGCGGGTGGCGAGGTAAGCGGGTGTGGGGGATGGAAGCGCAGGGCGCGAGCGACTCATATAAACGTCGTGTTGGGTTTTGTTTGTAGGGCGGCAGTGTGCGTTTTTTTAAGAGCGCGGCGGCATTGGAGGAGCTCTGGCAAGCGATGGACCCTCGCTCACCTGTCGGATGCCATCCTCGCCGCGACCAGGGCCAAGCCGCGCAGGACCCGAGATGCATCCTTCAAATTCTTTGGAGCGAGCCACGACATTATGTTATGTGTGCGAGCGTCGCTGCGTGCACAGGCGCTTGACAATCCGATGGGTTTATGCAAGCGGACGGTGCATATCTAGTTCGCTCAAACAATAAAACTGCATAAATACAATATAATTGCAAGAAATCATCACTTGAACCGGGCTTCAGCGGGTGCCTTCTTCATGACCATTCGTACAATTATACCTGACAAAACGACTTCTGGCAGGGGACTGGGTAAGCATACCCCGGAGGCCTGACCCCTGGTTTCGCTGTGGCTTCTTCAAGTACCGCGGAAGGCGTGCTGACCAAGTCAACAACACGCGCAGCTAGCAAGGACACGCGTGAAGTGACGAAGAGCCACAAAACCGCTGCTTTCTGATTCTACGGCCCACGAGCTGACACGTGCTGCAGCATTTCCGGCCGTACCAGCCTCAAGCTCCGTATGCTGAGCAGGCCTTCACAACCAATAAAGACCGCGGCAGCTGCGGGGGATGTTTTTAATTTCCAGCCGGGGCCGTGTACACTGGTCTCGCTTAACGAAAAGCGCCTGAAGGCGCGCTGCGGGAGTGGCGCCGGCGCGCCGCGCCGCCGCTCTCCATCGCAGTTATGCCACCTCTCCAAACATGACATAATACAACCCACCGTCACCACCGCATCTGCATGGTGCGAACTACCGCAATCGCCCCGCCTCGCTTGCGTGCATGCACCTTGGCAAGGAAGGGGCCCGGGCATTCCGTCAGCTCGGCCGAACGTTCCACCCATTGCCCGTTTCCCCTCCGCAGAATAGAGCGCCCTGAGATTTACGGCCATCGGTCCAACAACTGTTGGGATCGCCCATGCGCCGAGCATGCAAATGCGGCTCCACGCCCTCCTACAGCACACGAGTTGGCGCCACATGCGAAAGAAATGACCAATACACACACCAGCCGCCAAAACCATGGGCTCCATTCGAGGCTCAAGGTGGGCAATGACTCGAACGGCCGCAGTGCCCACTGGGCACTGTAGAAATAATCCCTCAAAAAAATCCCGAAACACTGCCGTGCATGGCTAGCTAGCTAGCTCGCTGGCTCTACCCTTCGAAGGACACTTAGGGTGCGTTCTGGAGCGCACAGAAATTTTAATTCTAGCACCAAATTCATGCCATGAAACCGATACACAAGCGGCGCGGAGCGAGGCCACCTGCCAAGAAAGTCCCTTCCATCACCATCGCCCTCGCGTGCCGCTGCCACACTCAGCAATCATACAGGGCTTCGAGCATGCCGTCATGCCGGAATGCGCTTCGCAATACGCGAATGCCGCACACATGCCGAGCACTCACCCGCTCCCCAACACAAACGCGCCCTCGAGTGACATTTTGCATTTTGCAGACAGTCTGCGACGATTTAGCAGTTCCTTTGGACTTCCTTTGGGCTTTCTCGAAAACTGCGTCCAAAGCAAGTCCGTCCAGACGATCAAGCGGAGAGCTCTACTGTACAAGTGTACATACAGGATAGGCGACGCGCATGCTGCGTTGACACCGACGCCGCCGCCGCCCCAAACCCTAACGAACTCCGGCGGTCGACCCGTGTGGGATTGGGCCGAGAGGCCCTCTGCCCACATCGTTAGACGCCGTCTGAAGAAGCTCCTGGTCGTACATCACGCATTCTTATCCCCCGAACACCGGGGCCCAATAAGGCACCCCTGCAATGCCCTCCTTAGTTCGCGCGTAAGTTACCGTACGATACATACTTTGGAATGTTCGTTCACATTGCGTAATTCAACACTCAGCGCACCCGGCGCAGGAATCCGTCCGAGTGCTGCGTGTACAGGAAGACCTCCCGGGACTTGTCAATCTCGAAACTCGTGTTGTTCTTCAGGAAGTCGTACACGGCCTGGCGCGGGCCCCGCCGGCCAAAGATGCGATCCAGCTTTGTGTCTTGCACGATCATGTACGAGCCTACCGTGACGTACTGCAAGGGTGTAGCAGTGGGGCATGGATTTGGGTTTTGCAGGGCGAGCGGGAAGGCACGGGGTGCCATGCATCCGAGACAGCGGAAGACGCTTGCTGGTTGCTGGGCTCGGACGTGGACGTATGTGGCGTCAACGACAGCAAGACGAGCTGCCTCACAAGCGCGGGCGGACGAGGCACGCAGACCCATCAGCAAGCCGACGCGACTGGCCGGCGGCTGCCTCCTGACCATCACAAGCTGCTCGTGAAAGTCCGTTCATATAATGCTGCCTGGCCAGTGGCTGTTTCGAAGACCGGCCAGCGACTGTTGTGCCGCTTACATAAGGCGGTGGTTGTGACGGTTGACAGTTCGGCGCAAGGAAAGGTGCGTTGAGCAGCAAAGCGACTCGTGTGCGGATGCGCCCGCGACTCCGCTTTATCCGGGCGATTGCTATCGGGGCCCTCGGGCCAACCATTCTCCTATGCGCAAGGCATTTCCCAAATCGGCCCAGAAGATACGCAGGGGAGGCATCGTCTCACTGCTGCACCCGAATCCCAACCCGAACCGCACCCAACATGCCGCCCACCTTGGCAAACATGTTGCACTCCTCAAACACCTCGGGGTACTCGTGCCACCTGCGTAGGAAAGAGGGCAAGGGCGCACATGGGGGAAGAGGACAAATGGGGGGTCCCGACTTCACGACCTCACGAGGCACCGGCTCATGCGGCGCTCCAAAGCCCGGTGCGGAACCGCACCACATTACCGCACAGCATTACCTTTCCCGGATCAACGCACAGCTGAACACGCACAACACACGCACACACAGCCATACACAGGCAGAATGCAGACACGCGCAGCTTTCCTTTCCCGGGTACCCTCACTGCGCCCCCTCTCGGCTGCCCCTCTCCCTCCTCCCCTCCGTCCTCTCCTCATCCACTCACCCGTCGACGCTGATGATGACGGGCCCGCCGTACTTTGCGATGGCCGCCTCCAGCGCCGCCACCGCGGGCTTGTCAACAGCCCGAGCCTGCACGAATTGCACGTACTTCTTCCACAGTGGGTTGTCGCCCACGGGAACGCACTTGGGGCACAGCCGCTTCGCGGCATCGTCCCAGTTGACGTTGAAGTCCTTCGGGTCTGCGCCGCAGTGGCCGGGTGCACAGGGGGTCGCGTCGAGGCCCGACGAGAGTGGTGGCTTTTGGTGGTGGTGGCTTTCAATTCCGCGAGCTTCATGGGGCGAGTTTCGCAGCAGTCTGCCTACCATCAGCGCTCTAAAACCTAAAGCCTCACAGGATAGGCGCAATGGCCTCTGGCATCAAGGGCAGGACAGGCACACGCGGCGGTTCGGGGGCACTGGTGGTGTGATACATGTCACATGCTATGATATGCTATGCTATGCAGTCCATTTGGGCGTTTGGGGGGCGGGAGGCTGGGTTTCCTTGGGTGCCACCACCGCCACCACCACCAGCATCACCACCAGCACTACTACTTGGACGGGCCGCCCCCTCCGCGGACTACGGTATCCGTAACAACGGGCCTGGGGCACAGCGACGCGCAGCCTGGGCGATACCGTGCGCGGCGCGGCCCAGTGCTCACCCACAGACACGATGACCGCCTCCCCGGGCTGTGCGTACTGGCTCATGATGTGGGCGAAGAGGATGGCGGAACCGCCCACGTTGGTGCCTGCGTGAACCCAACCGGTCCGGCCCGGCCAGGGCAACATGGGCGAGGCCGTATTGAGGCGCGCCCATGACAACATGGTGGGTGTGCAGAGTGGAGGGACAAAGATGAGGGCAGAGTGGTTCAGATGCGCTCCTGGGTCAGGTTTGAAGGGGGCGGCATAGGGACGCAGAGCATCTGGGTCCGTTTTGAGGCACAGCCAATGCGCGTGCGGCTATGTGTGAGTATAACTTGCTCGTACCGATGTCGTAAATGACCTTGGGCTTGATATCCCAAACAAGTTGCTGGATAACCACCAGATCCGCCGGATCCTGCGGTGAAGGGACGGGACGGGACATGTGGGCGCCCTAGCTGAAGCTGTCGAAGCGGCCACTGACACGGAATTCGAACAGTTCCTCCCTCTGCTGGCGGTCTTCTGATCTCCACCACACTGATGTCAACAGCCGTTCGGCTGCTGCGAAGGAATTGCGAATAGGCTTACATGCCGCTGTGCGCAAGAGCCGTGGAAAAACCGTTTTAACCCTTACCTGCTGGGACTGCACGCCAAGCCATGAACCTGCCGAAAAAAGGCGCTTCGACTCAAAGAGCCAGTCATAACCGTACCTGCAAACAGTTCAACCCGCTACGTATAAGCAGCAACCTTAGCAGCCAGCCCAATTGCATGATGGACGCTTAGCGAGTTTGACCGACAGACCGAGACAGGAACGCCGAAACGAGGTAGCCCTACACCTACAGGATGTCGTCCATCCTGCACAAGTGACATTGTGGAGGGGTTGAAGTAGTGAAGTAGAGCACAGTCGTTGCGCGAGCAATTCTGGTGGTTTTGATGCCGGAGTTTGCGCGAGCGCCCGCCCGCGGGAGTGCATCTCAGTTCAGGAGGATTAGCACGTAATCTTTTGGCCGGTTGAAACTTACCGCATACTATGGCCGTTGTTGGGCGTAATCACCTCGTCCTTTGCGACGAAGGAGCTTGCGGGGTCCAGCGGGTAGGTGTTGCCCTTGCATTCTAATTGCTGGAATGTCGTCGCATGACTTTTCACTAGGCCGTTCTCGGTGTGCAGGACCTTGAGTTCCGTCAGTGCGTCCTTGATGCTCTCCTGAAGTGTCTGGATTGCCTCCAGCTGCCCGTAAATCTTCATCATGACACTGTGCATGTGAACATCATGTTGCTCGGATGCCAGCACAGCGCCTGCACAAAACAATAAAAGCAGTGTGCTAACCCGACACGACTGCATCTTGGCACAGTTGAATGGAAGTATATGCAGCAAATACGTCATAGGGCTTGGCTGAGGAAGTATATAGAAGTCAAGAGGGGACTTCTGTACGAACAATTGTACAGCGGGTTCGTAATAGCATGGCAAGTTGTGACTATTGTTCCTCACTTCTTCTTTTTTTCTGTGCTGCAGTGATCCATGAGCATTCTTGGTTATTTGTAACGCATAAACCATGAAAAGCCTATGACAAATCAACTTGAGTACGAATCGGACACCCGCCCCTGCCGCGCTGCCAGTATGTTAAACGGCCAGAGGGACCGCAAACGGAGGAATCTGGATGAAGTAGCGTTTCGTGAATAGCTGAGTAGGTCCCGGCCAGTTTTGTCGGGGTGTCTGGGGGCGGACGGCTCATCCACGCAGTTGTAGGATTCGGTGATTACAAGAGGGACCGGTTGTCACACCGGTCGCTAGCCGTACAGGCTAGACAGATTGTTCATCCTACCCCAGGGGCACCCGCAAAGGGGTGCCAAAAGTAAAGCCACCAAGGCCCACCCGCACCAAGCCCACCGCGCCATCAGGCCCACCAATCCCTAGCCTACACAAGCAGCAAGAGCGCCGCAAGGTCCACCATCGTCAAAATCTCCCAGCAGAAAAGACGCCACCAGGCTGGGCAGATCCGCACCCACACAATAGTCAAGAGTGGTCACAGTAGGTTCGTGCAGAGGTGAGCACGACCAAGTGAAGTGCACACGCGGTCCGCAGTCAGCAGAGCGAGTGTCGGGCAGAACCAGAAATGCTCGTGGGGCCCTCCCGTCGAGACCGTCAGGGGGAATCGGGGGGGGCCCCAGTGTCTGGAGGACCGACAAACACAACACGGTCCGCCCGGTTGGCCAGGAATGGGTGGGATGCCGGGACCGTCTCCCAGCCATCCGGTACCATCCCTAGGGCTGCAAACGACGCGACACGGGCCCAGAAGTCTGCCACAACCGCAGCACCAATGCCGACCAACTGAGCCCGAGCAAGCGGGGCAGCGGGGGCGCCACCCCGGTACATGCGTTGGCGGCCCCGTTCCAGCGCTACCAGGGCTGCCAAAGCCACAACATCCCAGACACAGGGACAGATCCCCGGAGGGGGCGACACGAGCCACAGATGAACCCGCTGCAGCACCGAGTCGCCCGGGGCCCCCAACACCGCCTCCAGTTCCTCACGCAGGGTGCGGGCAACAAAGCAGTCCCAAAACAGGTGCCGACGGACCCAGCACCGTCCAGCCTGTGTAATCGGTGCACCGCAGGGGCAGCAGGCAGCCCTCCCACGACCCGCTTGCCCGCGCAACAGCGGGAACCCCGTGATGCCATGCACCGCCAGTCGCCAGAGCGCCTCTTTGTGGTCATTTTCCCACCGCAGCCGCCAGAGGCGGCGCAGGGTGTCCCGGAAAGCCGCAAACGCTAGCGGCGGCACCGGGCCCTCATGCGCGTCCGCGAGGAAGTCCTCATGGCGCGCCTTCAAGTCATGGTACGCCTCAGCTAGCTGCAGGAGGGTGCCACGCTTGACGGAGGTGCCCAGGACAGGTGTGAACGGGCCGCCCGCAGGGCACCAGGCGAGCCCCTGCAGCAGCGCCGCCCAAGCCTCCCGGGCGGGCGGCACAGCCACCTGGCCGGCCGCGACCTGCCGGGCCGCCGCCACCCAGCTGCCGGGGACGAGGCCCAAAAGGTCGTCCAGCTGGTCCGAGATGGACGGTCCGCTGGCATCCACCGCTGCGCCAAGCTCCCCGTAGCCCAGCACGCCTCGCAGTACCAGCTGCCGTAGCTGCAAAGTGCAGTGGCGAGCAATGCGGGGGGACACGCCCGCAGGCCGACGACGCGCCGCCGCCAAAGCGACGCGCGTCGGCACGAGCGCGTCCCAGCAGCGCACAGCGACACCGAGGGTGGTGAGACCGCGCAGTCCGAAGAGTGCCGGGAAGGTGACCTCCAGGCACGCGCCGCCGGGCCCCAGGAGTGCCGGGTTGCTCCACAGCGGCGCCGAGTAGCACCAGGGGCCCGCCATGGCGTCGGGTTCCGGGACGATGAGGGGCCCGAGGTAAGCGGCTGCACCAAGCAGCCGGGCGAATGCAGGGCATCCACGGGGCGCCGGAGCCCCCAGGACGCGGCCGCCCCCAGGGGCCAGGAGGCACAAGGGGTGGGCCGCCGGGTGGCACCGTTGCAGCAGATGCAGGGCGACATCAGTCCAGGGCGGGTCGGCGGGGAGGAGGCCGGCCGCCCCTGCGGCACAGCGCACCGCCGCCACCGCGTGCCGGGCCCGGACGTGGGCCACGAGCGGCAGGAGCCCAAAGCCGCCGACGGCGGGGGGCAGGGCGAGGACCCCCAAGCTCACCCCGACGAGGCGGGCGTTGGGCGCAGCCGTGTACATGGCGGGGGTCATCCTCCGCTCCACCACCGCAGCGGTGAGGCCAAGGAGACGGTCCAGGTCGGCACGAGGGGGCAGACCCTGGAACTCCATGTGGTAGAGCGCTTTGCTGAGGGCGTAGGCCGACGCTGCCGCCGCCATGCCGAAAGTGGTGAGAGGCAGCCGCGCAACCAGAGCCAGCGCGGACTCCACTCCAGCAAGCCGCACCGGCACGGCCTGAGCGTCGTTGCGGAGGCCCACACCGAGCGTTTTGGCCTGGGCAACGATGCGTAGCTGCGCCGCCGGGCCGACGAAGGCAGTGAGGGGCAAGGGGGACACCGTCGAGCCCACTCCGCCGTCCGCCGGGGCAGGAGGGGGCGCGGCGGGGTTGCCGATCACGAGCAAGTGGGCTGCCGCAGCCCGCAGGATGGCGAGCAGGGCGGCGGGGGCGCCGGGATGAGGGACAGCCGCCGCCGGTGTCGGCACCGCTGCTGCTGGGGCCAGGTTCCGGAGAGCCGCAACAAGGGCGGCGGCGGCGCCAATAGGCTGGGGAGCTGGGGGGGCGGCAGCGGCATGGCCGGGCGCTGCGGCTGTAACTGGCACCACGGCGGCGATGGCGGTGATGGCGGCGGCGGGGCCAGGGAGGCTGCGGGGGGCGGCGACGGCCACACCAGCCGCCCCGATAGGGGCGGCCAGCGCGGTGCTCGCCACGCCAGCAGCGGGGTTCCCACGCAGTTGTAGCCCGCGAGTTGGGGAGGGCTGGGAGGGATGGCCGCCGCCCGGAGGCACTTTGGCGCCAGGGCCGGAGCTGGCCGACTCAGTGAAGGACATGCAGGCCGAGCACTCATCAACCGGAGCTAAGTGTTCTTGGGGCATATTCATGCGCGGTGCAGCCCATTTACAAGTCTCGCTGTCATCAATGCCGCCGGCATTGAAGCGCGCCGTACTTCCGCCGTTATTTCACGCCAACCAACGTTGTTTCGCACCAACTGACGGAGGCCAAAAGGGCCAAAGGGCCAGCATTGAGCTGATGTCGACCAAGCTGCTATCATGACAAGGCAAAAACTGTCCGTGTGATTGCTCTTTTGGGTTTCCGGTTCCGAACGATGCCGTCAACTGGCGGAGGAAACCCAAAACTGCTGTACCCTCTCCTACCCTCTTGTTGACTCATGCACACCTGGAGCTTTCTTTCTGCCAGCGTTTTCCAGCCTTTCCTAATGTAGACAGATAATTCGGCACTCGATTGCGAAAAAGCTGACGCCCTGATTTCCTATTCGTATATCACACATGCGTTCAAGCAGATAATTGACATTTTCGCGCTAAGTTCCAGTTTGCACTTCCCAGCTTATGAACTGCGCGAAGTTCTGCATATTGTGTTATTACTTCAAATGATCGGGCCTTCGCCTTATGGCCATAAGCGGGACGTCTGTTGCAATTTTGAAGGCAGTCCCGCATCAGCGCCGCCGCTGACAGGCGCAGCAATGGCAGACACCGAAACACACAAGGAGGAACAAAAAGATATTGAAAAGCAGCCGTTGCTTCACCATACGAGCCTGTTCAACTACAAGAGCCTTGGTTTCTCGACAGCGGCAATTATCATCTACTACGCTTTCTGTTCATCGCTCATGCTCCTCATCAATAAAGTCGCTATTCACGCAATACCGGCGCCAACGTTCATACTTTGCGTTCAGCTCCTCTTCTCCGTCATCGTAGTCATAATCGGGGACAGGACGGGGTGTCTGGTAGCCGATAATCTGGAATGGGAGAAGGTCTCCAAATTCGTATGGGTCGTTGTCGGGTGAGTGGCGCGTGGGCTCAAGAGGTGACAACAGGGCCCCTTCACAACACTCTCTCAACCCCTGCACTCCACGGCCGCGGTATCCATCCCAGCTGCGCCTGGAAAGGGCAATCCGGGGAAACAGCAGGTCCCCTCAAAACACTGGACCCCTGTATCTCGCTCTGTTACGGTCCAGTCATGGCCGATGGGGTCCTTGCGGCATAACGCCCTCCCCTCCCCTTTTGCCCGTGCCTGTGCGTCGCACGCCTCTTCTCCTGCATACCCTTTTCCTGCCTCTCATTCCCCGTGCCGCCGCCTGTCCTCACCCGCACTCGCCTGCTGCCCTCCGTCCTCCGTCTGCCTGCCTGCCCTGCCTGCCTGCCTGCGCCCAACCCAGGTTCCTGGGCACGCTCATGGCCAACATCAAGGTGCTGCAGAACGCAAACGTGGAGACCTTCATCACGTTCCGCTCCTCCACGCCCCTGGTGCGCCTCGCAAGCGAGCCCGTTCCTAAGAGGTTCTGAGTTGACTCAGAATGCGCCAGCGCAGGACCCTAGTGGTCCCTCATTGTAACTCTCGCATCCTAAGCAATACACAGGTCATCATAAGTCCATGTCCGCCCTCACAATTGCTGCCCCATGGCGCTGTATGCTTAAGTAGGTAGGAATCATCCCCATGGCGCCAGCTGCTGGGCTCCACGACCGCCCCCTCGGGTCGAATCCGCCCCGCCCCCCGCCGTTACCTCCGCCACTTGCACCGCCCAGTAAGCCACCACCTCAACCAGCCACGGACACCGCCGGTGTGCCCGCAGGTGCTGTCCCTCTGCGACTATGTGTGGTTGGGTCGGTCGATGCCCAGCGCGCGCTCCTGGAGCTGCCTGGTGGTGCTGCTGGTGGGGTCGGTGGGGTACGTGTTGGTGGACGCGGACTTCAAGATACACGCCTACTACTGGCTGCTGCTCTGGTGAGCTGCTGATCTGAGCTGAGCTGAGCTGGGCTGGGCTGGGCTGGGGTGAGGTGGTGTGACGCAGCTGGGCTCATCCTCCGGAAGCGGGCTGAAGGGACGCGGGCGCGACAGCGTGAGAGGGTGAGAAGAGCGAGAGCGATACCGCAGTGAAGGGACGGAGACGGCGTTCGGGTCTGTGGGGCCGCGGCGGGGGCGGGTGGCTAAGGGCGTGCTCGACCCAAGGTGTACCGTATTCCATCGACCGCCCTCAGCACCGATAGGGAACGGGCCCCAAGTCAAGTAACCCGGCCTCGTTTCAGCTCTCAGCCTTTGGGTTCCAGCTCTGGCCTCACAGCCACGTTTGGTGGCCGTGTCCCACTCATGAGGTGAGTGGGTTCAGTGGGGTACAGAGCAGCGAGCACGAGGGGCCGGCAGCGATGTTGCCCAATCGCGCACATCGGAAGATAGACGCCCCAACCCTCCCGTCCTCCCGTCCTCCCCCTGCGTTTCCCCACCAGGTACGCGTTCTTCACGTTTGACACGGTGTACGTCAAACACATGTGCGACACGGTCAAGATGACCAACTGGGGCCGCGTCTACTACGCCAACCTGATGGCCTTCCTGCCGCTGGCTGCGGTGCTGCCCTTCATGGGGGAGCTCCAGCTGGTGCGAGGTCTGAGGTGGACGCCCGCAGGCGCCGGCGCGCTGGCGCTGTCGTGCGTGCTGGGGGTGGCCATGTCGCATGCGTCGTACCTGCTGCGAGAGGCCGTGTCGGCGACGCTGTTTACGATCGTGGGCATCATTTGCAAGGTGGGTGATAAGGAAGGTACCGCAGATGTGGGGCAGTGTATTGTGGAGCCGCGGTGGGACGTAAGGGCGACGGTGGCGAGCGGCCCGAGCAATACGGAGTGGGGCTTGGGATCAGGGGCTGCAGGGTGAAGTCGGGGTGCGCACAGACCCGGGCTGAAGTGCGGGCGGGGGGTGCAGGGAGTGGTGGAGAAGGGTGGCGGGGAGGGTGAGTGACGGGGGAGGGGTGTCTGGGAGCGGTGGGAGGGCTAGGGCCGCAAAGGGCGGTCTTTGACAGGGTCTCGGCAACGAGCAGGGTGTGGCTCTGTTGGCAGGAGGACAGGGTCGGGGCCTTCTCTTGCCGTGGTGCTTGCGTAGGCTGAGGCAGCCTGGACACTCCCAGGAATATGGGAAGTGGGCGAAGCACTCCCCGCCAAGGTCTTGCACCCGCTCCTCGCTAAACCCATCGCTGCGATTCCATCCACGATCCATTTGCATCCCCACCCCAACCCCAACCCACCAACGCGCAGGCCTTGACTGTGATACTTAACGTGATTATTTGGGACAAGCACGCCTCTCCGGCTGGTATCGGGTTCCTCCTCCTCTGGTCAGTGAGCGCGTCGCTCCCAGGGCTGTCCGGGGAGCGTTTGGAGCGGGGTGGTGGGCATGACGTCGGGATGGGACGACCCGGAGCGTCGTGGCACCGCTGCCGGGCAGCCTGGTCGCGTGCTGGGCTTGCCCGGGCTGTGGCACCCCTGTGAGCCCGGACCCACCAGCCGTTCTGGCCTTGAAACTGGAACGAAAGGGAACGAATGGTGACGGGCGGCGCTGCGCGCGCCAATGCCGCGGCACTCCACGCCGCGGCAGGTTTCACCCGCTAAGCACTACGTGCCGCCCGCCACCCCACGCCTTGCCTGCTCTGCCGCGTCGCTTTACTCCCTGCCTCCCTCAACTCCTACCACGCCCCGGTGCTGTACTAATTGTGCTTGCTGCGACACCTGGTGCCAGGCTGCCAACCCTCCCGCATTCAGGCCAGACCTCACCGCTGCGGTTACCTGCCTGCTGTCCTTCTTGACTACCCCGCTGTTTGTTTCTCACCCCTCCCTCCCCTCCGTGCCTCCGTCCTCCGCTGCGGTATCTCCTGTCCTCCCCCTCCGTGTCCGCAGCGTGTCCGCGGGCACCTTTTACGAGCAGGCGCCCAAGCGGCCAGCGGCCTCCTCGCCCATGGTGACTCTTTCGTAGGTGGGGGTCGGTCCGGGGCTTGTCGCAGGTCCCTGCGGAGAAGGGAGCGCGCTGCTCGCCGCTGAGGCGCACCCTCGCGCATCCGATTGCTGCCGCAGCTTCGATGACGCTGGCATCAGCAGGCGCCGTCGCGTCGCGTCGTGTTGGTCGGTTGTGCGGTCGGTTTCTGCTCCTCTCGAAGCTGCTGGAGCTGCGCTGCCCTCCTGGCCGGTGCCTCCCATCTCGGTTACAGCACGGTACTTCTCTGAGCTCCTTTTCTAATACAGTCCCCGCCGGGCTGGTGCGGAGTCCGGCACCGAGGCCGTTGAGTCGCGCCCGATGTGCGGCGACGCAATCCAGGACGGTCTCCTCCTCTTGGGTCCGTGTCGTGGCTCCTCTCTTCTCAATTCCCGACTTGTGTGGCTCGGCCTCGCGGCGCACACCGCAGCGATTAGGTGCTATCCGATCTCGCGCCCTTGGCGCTGCGCAGCCCGTGCCAGCTTTGCTTGCGTGCCAGCCGTGCGGCCCTGAGCAACCCTCCCTTGACGCAGCTGGCCAAGCAAGATGTGTGCCCGGGTGGTGGGGTGGAACTCGTCCTCGGGCTCCCAGGTGATGACCATGATGCCTGTCCCCCGCATCTTTATTTTAAGCAACCTTAAGGGGGGGCTCCTGGCCACCTGCCGCCCGGATTACCACCCGGCAGGTCGCCCCGGATGCAGCTTGGCGGGTTGGGCACGTACTGGCAGCGGCGGCCCCACGCACAGGCCCGGCTAGAGTGAGGGAGGGCGGCCGACTGGCCGCCCGGACTGCGACCGCGGGCGCCGCGCGGCGGGTAAGATTGCGTGTTTTATATCTGGGGTTTACCATACGGGTTCTTCTTGCGGCAAATACCGGTAGGCAGCTGCCATGTGGGTCGCGCATGCCGCCGGCCCGCCACATGCGAGATGTGACCCTTACCGGTAACTCCGGTCGCGGCCTTCTGCCGTGATCGCCGCCTTTGGTTTCATTGCGTTTAGAGTCGCGCGATGCAGCGCCGCCCGTGTGCAGTCCTTACTGCCCTGCCAGCTCGTGGCAGCTCGTGGCTACGCACCGGTGTGCACGCAGCCGGCGTCCTTATCGCAGCGACCATTTATCATTGGCCTCGCCTTTCCCGCCCCTTAGTCTACCGGTACCGGTACCTCCCGCCGGCCTCCCCTCCCCCACCAAACCGCCTTGCGCAGCGGCCCCCTGCCCGGCCCCCTCACTGGTGGATGCTTCTTGGCCTTGCCTGTCAACATCAACGGTGGCGGCGGCAGTGGCATCAGAAGCACCCGACAGAGGGCATGCCACGAAGGTGCAACTGGCAGTGGCAACCGGCGAAACCAGGACACAGCGCCTGACGCTGACCAGCTCCTACAGGTGTCCACCAGACGCCTCAGCTGCCCGTCGGGCGCCTCAGGCTCAGGCCCACAGCGCGTGTGGAGACGAGGCACCAGCCCGAGTCGTCGGGGACGATGGAGCGGTGCCGGTTTGGGACCGACCCCTGGGTGTGTGGGACGACCCGTGGGCCAGTCTCAGGGCCGACTGGACTGCGGTCGACTAAGCAGGCGACCGACGGCGCTTCCTTCCAACGATTAAGTTCTGCTCATTTAAGATGCAGACAGGCAGGCGCAGGAGTTGCACGTGCAATCCTATTATCCAGCCAGGGCGGAAGACGCACGTGGCAGGCTAGCGTGTCGAATGGATGTGTTAAATGTATGCGTGTTCAGGGGAAACTTAGGGTCCACACGTGCATGACTTGGGGAGAAGTCCCCGTCGGCCCTTGTCGCGCGTCTTGAAGAACTAGGCAAGGCTCGTCTTGCGACCATCCAGCGAGCGAAGGTGCTTTGGGTTGGATCTTGGATGTACGGTACTGGCAGGACACGTTAACTGGGCAAGCAGAACAGTATTCCTACATCGAGGAGGAGCGGACTGCATGCTAGAACGATAACTCAACATATGCTAGCGTTTATTATTGGATAGTTTCTCGTTTAGCCTTCCATCGTTTGGGTTGGTAAGGCCGACAACGCCGCCCGGTAATGAGTGCCGCACGCCACACATGGCTGTACGTGGCCTTGGCTCTAAACAAGTGTCACGCGTTAGGGCTCGTTCCACATCTCCGTCCCGGGGTCCCCGCAAACCTTCCGTGCCACTCTTGTGTCCCTCCCTCGCTTCCTTACTGTCTGTGCGATTCGCCACCGTAACATCCTGACCTGGCGCACTCCCATCGTTCGGTCGCTGCCCGGTGCCTGCCTGCCTGCATCTCGTCTGTTTCTTCCCGGCTCGTCACCCCCACCGGCACGGGCCCCTACACGAGGCAACCCCCGAGACGCCGTCCGCGCCCTGCCGCCACCAAGCGGGCTCCAGGCGCCCAACGGGAGCTGCCGCATGCAGCTCACGCCGCAGGAGTAGCCCAAATCCCACAACCAACCCATATGCTTGCGCTGTCGGAATACTATATCCCATATGGTATTCCCCCGCGCTGTCGCTCACGCCGTCTCCGTCCCTTCGCTGCGGTGTCTTTTATATCTTTACCTCCCCCTCCCAGTTGTACGAGATCTCGCTGCACTCCCTCCTCTAATCACTCTGCCCCCACCCCTAAGTCCGTTCGCCAGGCTCGCCTCGCCAACGTCCGCTGCGGTTCTTTCTTTTACCTCAACCCTATACCTTTCTTAATTTAACGCACAAACAAGGGGTTGGTGTCGGCTTCCTTGAAGCCGGAAAAAGGGCGGGGCCCCGTTCAATCCGTACGGGTTATTAAGTTGTGTGCTAGGGCGGCGAGGGTGTCAAGTGTGAGAGTGTCCTGACAGTCCTGCTGTTATTAGATAGCCAGAGATTTATATCCGAAATGCATGCAGCTTCAGCAATCCGCCACACGTATAGCATCGCGCTCCGTCTCGGCACTGCGCTGTGCAACTCTTCCCGCGAGCGCATTGGCTTAAGTAACATGACAGTAGACATGGAGTGTATCATTCACATATCACGCAGGCTGACAATAGAAGGGCAGCAGAACTGTTTGCGAGGGTCGCGACGACGTGCAGTTGCCGACGAGAGTGCACAGGCTTCGCTACCGAGGTATCCGCCGTATCGTAGAGGAGGCTCGACAACTTTAACATTAGGATATGGACTGTAGAAGTCCCCTAGGTTGCCGACTGGACTTGTTGGGCGGCCCGCAGAAGACCGCCGCATCGCCCGTGCGTGCATTGGCGGCTTGGCGTCCAACGACCAGTAGTTTGCCGCTCATGGTTTGCTCCTTGCAACCTTTGTAATAGTAATATGCGTCAAGACGATCGGACCGGCTAGCAGAGCTGCTGTGGTGTGGTCGCGGGAAGAATGTTCGCAATGCAAACATAGTTTGTTTCCGAAACGAAGATTCATTTCACGCCGTCATGTCAGAATTCCACTGTAAGGAACGAAGAATCTTCTGGAATTCATTATAGGCCGAGAGGTGTTGGTTTGACCTCGGCCTCGGTCCATGGAGACTGCCAAACTGGTTTTTACTCATGCGATGTTGGGTTCCAATAATAAATTTACCGTGCAATAAAGAATGTAATCTTTTACTTATGCAGACTTTCCGTTGGCCGAAAGTCTACACTTGTCCAATTACTTCCATCCCACGTCCCACGCACGGACATGGGCAATCCTACAGGGCGGGGCCCCCCTGGGCGCTTCGCGCTGGGGCCCCGCCCAAAAATAATCCCACTCGCGCCTTCAGCCCCAAGCCCTAAACCCGGATGAGCGTGGCCCCATTCGCCAGGTGCTGCGTCATGTTCTGCTCACACATGCCTCCCAGCACCAGCCCCTCCGGAACCACGTAGCCGTGCAGCGCTCCGGCCGCATCGGCGGACCTCCAGGCGCTGTCGTTTCGCAGCAGTGCACCCATGTGCCGCAACATGGCCAAAAAGGCCCCCGGGCGCAAGGTCATGTGCTGGTCGCGCGCGCGCATGTCTTCGGCGCCGCGCATGGGCGTGTCGGCGGGGGAGGCCAGCGCCGCGGCCTCGTAGTCGGAGGGGTGGCACTGCGCGGGGTCCTCGATGTTGAGCGAGAAGAAGCGGATGGGGAAGCCTGGGGGTTCCGGGAGGGAATCACATAGTCGAAACCGCAGCGGAGGGGAGAAGGGAGAGGGGGAGGAAGAAATGATTGGAGTACGCAAGCTGAGTGGCTGACTTATTAAGTTGCTGAGGAAAGCGGAGAGGGGGACGGAGGCGGGAGAGGACGGGCGAGGAGAGGAGGAGGGAGCAGGGGTAAGCACACGGCGGGGGGAGATGTCGATGGGGAAAGCCTGGAGAGCAGGGGTCAGGCAGGGGGGAAAGGTGGAAAGGAAGAAGCGGGGAGGAGAGGGGAGGCGGAGCGAGCAGTGTCGGGGCGGTGGTCAGGCAGGGTGAGAAACGGGCGAGGTGGCGAGGCTTGACCGGGCGGGAAAGGGGCGGCGAGGGGACGGGGAGGGCAGGCGGCTGGGGTAAGCAGAGGTGTCGAGGCCAGACGGCCGTGTGAGACGTGCACAAGCAGCTGGCCAGCGGCCCCAGGGTGCCAGAATTAAAAAGTATACCGGTGAATCCGCTTCGGACGGACGCAGAGGCTCGCCGGTGCATGCCCTACCGCACCTGATGCTGTCGCGACCCCTACATTCACCGAAACTGATTTGTACCTACACAGACGCAGTGGTAGTGGAGCTGCGGGGCACTCACCCGCCACTCTGAGCTGATGCTGCACGTAGGCGTTCGGCCAGCCGCAGTGCTTGCTCCCGAACCGACCTGGGGGTTGGGATTGGGGTTAAAAATTAGATACCGCGGATACCGCGGATTGGGGTTGCGCAAGGCCAGGCGCGTGCCACATTCCTGGGATTTAAGGGCCAGGCGAGCTCCGAGAGCGGAACAGTGGCAGGAAGCGCCGTGAGTGAACACCCGGGAGCCATGGCGCTCAACAAAGAAGGAAAGAGGAAGAGAGGAAGAAAAGTGCAATAATGGGCGTAGGAGGTGTAGAGCTGCGGTGCCTGCATGGGCGCTGTACCTGGGGTGCCGCCCCCCTCCCCCGGATGCTGAAGCTGTGTGAGGGGAGCATGTGACGCCCGTGTGCGGTGTGCGCGTGTACGGCATACAGTACGGCAGGCAACGTACATGGTCGTATCTCCAGCATCGCCGTGCTCACGTTGTCAGACTCCATGAAGAAGCTGTTGGTGGCACCTGGCGGGGGCGGGGTGTGTTAAGGGGCCGGGGGGCGTACGACACTGCGAAATGAAACGCGGAGAAACCGTGAGACCCCGCCGCACTTGACGTTAGGGGGCCATAAAGATAAAACCCTCTACAATGGAACGGAGGCGGGACCGAGGAGGAGGTACGACAGCAGCGTACGACAGCAACACCCAGATGGCGCCGACTCGCGCGGTGAGGCCCTCCCAGCACCCACCCGCGCCATGGACGGCCGCCAGCACGTGCGCCGAGCGTACGGCAGCCACTGTCGTATAGAACCGCTCGACGCCGTACAGTGTCGGCGTGTCGCCGGTGTGGAGGATCTTGCAGGACAGGTGGTTGAAGGATCCGGCCTTGAAGCCTGAGCAGGCAGCGGCAGCGGCGGCAGAGGGCCGGAAGCATGGGAGCAGCCAACAACACACCGTGCTGCGGACTTCCGGTGCTGATACGGTAAGAGGCGATAAAAGAAAGCCCGAGAAGCCGCGTGAACAACTGGTCCATCGCCTTTCCCTAACTCGCCACCATCCCCAACGTCCCGCCAGACACCACCCATACCCACACCCGTACCCTTGGCTCCGCAACCCTCTCCTGCTTGCCCCCTTGGCGCCGCACCCACCCTTTGCGTTCTCCTGCTCACACGCCTCCACAATCTGCTGCAGGTTGCGGATGTTGCGCGTGGGCCCCGACCGCGACTCGATCAGCACCCGCAGCGTGCTGTGAGTCGCCACCGGCTCCGCTCCGAAACCCATCGGGTCGGGCGGCAGACGCGGCGCGATGTGGCGCAGCACCACCTGGCCGGTGGCCAACATGCCCTGAGGGGAGCCGTGGATCTTGCACAGAACCACCTGCAGGGCAGGGCAGGCGTGCGTGTAGCGGTATATGTCAAGGGCACGTCCGTATAGCGTTAAGCAGGCAGGCATCCATGTAGGCATCCATGCGTGTGCGCGGTGTAATGCGCGGTGCGCACTCAGCCGGTCCACGCCCCCTGACCCACTCCCCCACTGCCCCCCCCCTCACCCTTTGGAAACAGCTGACGTGGTGTCCCTCCGCCGACCAGGCCACGTGGCGATCTCGCACCGGCCGCTGCGACAGCTCGTCCAGGGAGATGAGCGGGTAGCGCGAGTACGGCGACAGCAGCACGTGGTGGAAGCTGGTCAGGCCCAGACCGTCGGGCGTAGCCAGGACCAACGTCGCCAGATCGTCTGACGGGGCCGGGGCGGGCGTGGGAGGTGCAGAAACTGAGCGAAATGGGGCGATAGCGATGCCGGGAAAGATACCGGTAACGATACCGGTGCCGAAGCGAAGCGGACAATCTTTGGGCGATGAGCAGCTGGAACTGACGGGTGCGGGGTGCATTGCTGTGGGCGGGTTGAACGTGTGGACGGATGAACTGACGGGTGCGGGGTGCATTGCTGTGGGCGGGTTAAAAAGACGAAAGAGTGAGTGGGTTGGGTGGTCGATCGGGGCTAGGCTGCCGTGGTGGCGAAACAGGGCCGAGGTGGGGGTCGCCCGCAGTCGTTCTGGGCAGTTGAGGCCCCGGTCAGGACAACACCTGGCTCATGGAACGGATGATGCCTACACAGATTCCAACAGCCCCAGGGCTCACCAATCATGCCTTTCTGCCGAAAGAACACATCCGCGACGGACGCCAGCTGCGCAAACACCCTGCGAGTGGTCCGGGGTTCGGCGCAGGGGGTGGGCAGTGAGCGCAACAGGGCCGGTGCTGGATGCGGTGGATGGCGGAGGGGGGTTCCCATACCCCGGCGTCCCGCGGGTGGACCGTGGAGGGGAAGGGCGACCCAGGCTCCGGGGTTCGAGAGAGGCGATGCCCCAGCCACGTATGGGGGAACTCTGCTGCGTGTCGGGCAGAGGCCGATGGCAGCAGGAGCAGGAGAACCTGCGGCCCCGGGGCTCCATCATGAGCCGCCCCGCCCCGCATTCGCACTCGTGTTCTCATTCACGAGCCGCGGGTCCCTGCGGCACGCGGTCCCCATACCAGCGCCAATGCTGTGCTCGCCACGTGCCATGTGCCGCATGGATACGGACACGGGTATGGACACGGCTGCGGCTGCGGCTGCCTGCAAGCCTGGGGGGGCTCTCAGGGCGCCGGCAGATACGGAGCCCAACGCGCGCTCCGGGTGGCGGGCAGGCACTCACTCGCCCATGTTGTACGGCCTGCGCCAGCGGGTTGCGCAAGAGGGGGAGGGAGGCAGCCACACAGCGGGACGGCAGCGACCAGCGAGCGTACCTGAGCGTTTAGGAGAGAGGGCGCAACAAGGGCCAAAGGGCGCCAAAGGGCTGGCGTGTGGCGCCAAGGGGGGAAGAGCCCCGCGGCCGCGCTCAAAACCGCAGCCCACGCCATCCCATCTCCCCCCAACCCCTGTACTCCCAGCAGCCGCTTCTCGCCGCCCTCGATGCTCGTCTCTGCCCGATCCGCCGGCACCCGCTCCCCACGAGTGCCTCACACGCCTTACCAGGAGCCAGTTTTCGCCGTCCGTGTGGATGCCGCGCATCCGCGTCCGCATCCGCCCGCCCTCGCCCCTCTAACCCATCTCTTACCTTTATCCCTCCCCCCGCCGCTCCATTCCCGCACCTCAACATTGACGACGCACAGACGTAACCCCCCTCCAGGCCTTACGCCGGCACTTGCACGGCAGGACCTGGATCCCGGATCTCAGATCTCACCAGTCTGTGATCATGATTACGGGCATCGTACACTTGGAGAATGCCCGGTGCTGAAGGTGCGGCGACGCCTCCATTCGACTGGCGGACCGGATCTGGACGTAATTGGTGGGCTGGGGGCGGAGCGGTGGTGGTTGGGGTGGGGTTGATTTGGGAGTTCAAGAAGTGAGGAAAAGGGGACGGGGTGTCGTGTCGTGTTGGCGGGGTTGTCCAGATGGCGATTTGCGAATGGCAGAGCGGCGGTGGGATTAAGAACTTAAAAGATGCGTTTGTTGATGCGCGGGTGACGGCTTCGCCAGTATATTGGGTTTACGTCGTGTGTAGTGGTTTACCAGGCAGCACGTTTCACCATTTAGTGCTGTGTTCAAGTGTGTATGCACGCGTGCGCATGCGTGCGGTGCATGTGTAGGGTGTTGCAAGCGTTCGTACTGCTCGTACCGCGACGCACGCTCCTGACCTGGTGTCCGACCAATGCATCACTATTTGCCCCTCCACGGGCGGGGAAGTTCCTGCGCGCACGTCCACGGCTGTCGCTGCTGCCCTATGAATGCGTCCAAGCGCAAAGCGCGCATACCATAATCCCGTATGAGTCGCCATCCCTCCATATGGGCTTGCCCGGGTCAAGTTATCCGCGACATAGGCTGAATCGAAGGTCACCAGCATACCATCGTCCGTGCAGACGTTCTTAAGCAAAGTACAGAAACCATTGTTCTTTATTTCTTCAAAAATCAAAGTGTTCAGCTTAGGCTCTTGACACTGTGTTTGATCTAACCCAAAACACCTTTTTGCGAGGAAGAAAGCAAGCGTCAGGAAATATATTGACCAACGAGACATTATGGATATATGCTACGCAGTAATTCGTATGTCGTTTACATTTGAACCAGTGCATATAAGTCCAGCGACCAGCACAATACGCAGGAAACTCAATAGGTCTGTAATAGATGGATTCGGAGCCAATGGTTCGTGCGTACGATGCGGACATTTCCAGCAACTTGGCCTTCGTATTGTCTGGGTCTTGCGGCAACATCGGCTGACGCGCCGTCATCGGTCGAGTCTGTTCCTAACCAAACCGCCAGGACCAACCGTTGCCGAGTGTCAGACGCTCAGATTCCCTTGCGGGGACTGCCGATGATTCGCCCAAGCTTGTAGCTATTTCGACGTCTTTGCGCTTATGTACTATTTGCAACTAGTTGAGGTAAGCCTCGCCCCTACCAGTGCAATCAACTACCCATGCATAACTTATAATCCCGAAGGCGAGGCTGTTTATTCTTGTGCGGAGACCCATGTGGCTGCAAAGATCGCGGACCGCGGACGCGGACTCACTAGTTTCCAGCAGGCGTGCCATTCTAGTCACAGCACCTTGCCCCAATGGGGTTTGCGACACCCAAGCATCCGGCCTCTAACTGCAGTCCCACAAGAACAGCGGTCTCAGGTGACCGCCCAGTGTCCGGAGCGAGGGCCCAGAAAGCCGCCTGGTAGGTACCAGCAACGCAGCAAGGGCACCGGAGCTCCCCCGTACTGTGCACCTGAGGGTTCGCGAAGGTGTCCATCCACGGCTGCATGAATTCGGGAGAAGCCACCATCGGCCCTTATCGCGTTTCTTGAAGGAGGTCGGTAGTTCAAGCTCGTCGTGCAATCGAAGACCGAGCGAAGGTGGATCAGGAGATCTTCAGGGACAGATGCCGCAACAAAGGGACAAACACTGCGTTGACGAGCGGAACCTTGGCCCGGCAATACTTAACGAACGTACCTGAAAACTTTACCATGACCGGAAACGCAGCGACCGCGTCGCCGCCAGACCAACCCAGACGGACAAGTCCGCGCGACAGCACGACAACATCACCCACGCCCCGACAACACAACCCGACAAAATGTAAATTGTGGGGGGTGGCATGCCCTGCGGCGGGGTGTGCCATGCCGCCAGTGTTCCCTGACACCTTAAAAGTGTGGGCAAGCAGAACCGTTTCAGTACGGCGTGGATCGTACAGACTTGAGAGGCAGCACGACAGGGGCTGCAAGTGGATCCCGCCGAGAGTCTACCCGTAACTTCCAGTAGTGTCTGTTACAGTGGGCTGCAGGCCCCCGGAAAGGTAGAGCCGGCGGGCCATCCGGCCTGGCACTCCTGCCGAAAGACTCTTGGGGCAGTGGGCCCTCCACCCGGACCAGACAACACACGAGCTACCCGCTCAGGAGCGCGCGAGCCTCACGGGGACAGTGAGACCGTAAGCCGCAGCCACGGGGGACTTGGCCTCAAGGCTCCCCATAAACTGCTGCAAACTACGTAGTACTGACCCACTACTGGGCCCGTTCGCTGGCCTGACCGTAAACCACGGGCACAACCAGGGAAGGCATGTGCCCATCGATCCCCAACAGGAGGCCGAAGCCTGTTGATTACGCCTCAGCCGGGGGTGCCCTGCCGGACCCAAACCACCTCCCCCTCTTTACTACTCGCAGAAATGGGTGTTGTGGGGCCAACATGGTCCCACCCGTTCCGGGGGAGGCGCAGGGCCCCGAGCCCCTCCAGGCGGCTCCATAAGTCCACCACCGCCCGCTTAATCGCTTGCTCTGTGGTAAGGGTCGGGCCGGGTGCCTGCGCCGGGCTCGTTCTCAGTGCTACCGCCATTAACCGGCGACCCTGCTCCACAGCCGTGATAGCCCCAAGCACCACCAGTACCACGTCCCACACACGCACTGCTGCACTTCTCCCGGGGCCTGTGCTAGCTGCACTTCAGCCCGCGTAACCTGCCACCTAATCCTTCCCCGCCAAATGCTCAAGCACTGCCTGGGCCACACACCGGTCAGGCCCAGAAGTGGTGGCATCGATCATCGATTGGAGGTCCGACCGGCCTCCTGTGCCGGGCAGCCCCCACGACCGCATTTGGAGAGCGAAGCCCCCCCTCAGATCCGAGTTTCCCAACAAAGGGATTCCGCTACCCAACTTCGATGTATCGACGAGCCAGACATTGCGAATCAACTGCACTTGCTTTCCTGTGGACAGTGGCCATGCGCCCACGCCATCCCGCCGTGGGCTGATTCCGCAGCCCATCGGCAGCAGCGGGGGCGTGGGTGTTGAGCCAGCGGGCATGTCGACTTCGCGTGCGCGTTCTGATGGCCCTCCCTCCCCCTCCCCTGGGTCTCGGTCTCTCGCAGTTTCTTTCCCTCCCCCCAGCATCCCCGCTCGTCATGCCGCCCGTTCTCACCGCCCTCCACCCACTCTCAGATCCGCTCGCCATATCACCCATGTCGTCTCTCACGCGATCTCCGCTGCGGTTTTTCTTTACCACTGCCCACTCCTTTCTTTATTACCAGACCCCACTCTCTCCCCAAGCCCTAAACCCGGATGAGCGTGGCCCCATTCGCCAGGTGCTGCGTCATGTTCTGCTCACACAGGCCCCCCAGCACCAGCCCCTCCGGAACCACGTAGCCGTGCAGCGCTCCGGCCGCATCGGCGGACCTCCAGGCGCTGTCGTTTCGCAGCAGTGCACCCATGTGCCGCAACATGGCCAGAAAGGCCCCCGGGCGCAAGGTCATGTGCTGGTCGCGCGCGCGCATGTCTCCTTCGCCACGCATGGGCGTGATGGCGGGGGAGGCCAGCGCCGCTGCCTCGTAGTCGGAGGGGTGGCACTGCGCGGGGTCCTCGATGTTGAGCGAGAAGAAGCGGATGGGGAAGCCTGGGGGTTCCGGGAGGGGGAAGGGAGGAGGGGCGGGCAGAGGAGGACGGATCAGGGATACCGTAAGCGCAGGGAGGGGGAGATGTGGACGTGGCAAACGGAAAGCCCTGCGGAAAGCAAGGGGAGGGGGGAGGAAAGGTACCGCAGCGAAGAGACGGAGACAGCGTTGGCGAACGGAATCTGAGCCCGGCAGGCAGGGGTAGGGAGGAGGAAAGGAGGGAGCGGGGGCGCCGCGGGGAGGCGGATGGAGGGAGCAGGGAGCAGGGCCGGGGTGGTGGTGAGTTAGGGTGGTGAAACTGATGAGGAGGTCAGATCTGATTGGGCGGGGAAAGGGGCTGCGAGGGGAGGTGGATGGCAGGAGGGTAAGGGGAGGGGTCGGGGCAGGAGGGGCAGGTGGGACGAGCACAGGCAGCAGGCCAGAGGCATTCAGCTGCATACGGTATTAATTAATTAATTAATTTTACGCGGAGACAGACTCTCGCGTGTGTTAAGGGGACCGGGCCTAGGGAGTAATTTCTTCTCCGTTCGGCGCGATCACCAGGGTGAATCAGACCTGACGGGCGGACTGATTGATCTGGGACATTTTCTCGAGCGCCCCTGCACGATCCGGAGTTTAGCGGGCCGGACTCACCGTTATTTTACCCTGGCTATTGCCAGGGGCCAGCGGTGGGATTCGAACCCACATCTACCCATTACCAATTCGACCAAGCATGGGATCGAACCCATGACCAGCTGCATACGGTAATGTATGGTATACGTATGCATACTGTAAATACCATATTCACGCCTGCGTGTTTCGTACCTTAGAAAAGGCGCGGTGGTGGCGGGGCACTCACCCCATATTCCTAACTGCAGGTGCATGTAGCCGTTCGGCCACTCGCAGTACCTGGTCCCGAATTGACCTGAGGGGCCGCAAAGCCAGGCGCGTGAAACGTTCCTGGGATTTAATGGCAGGACGAGCTCCGTGAGTGGAACAGTGAAAGGAAGCGCCGTGAGTGGACATCCGGGAGCCATGGCGCTCAACAAAGAAGGAAGGAAAGGGGAAGGGAGGAAGAGAGGATTAAAGGAAGAGAGGAAGGAGAGTGCAAGAATGGGCGCAGGAGTTGTGATGTTGTGGTGCCAGCCAGGACACTCTCCCTGGGGTTCCACCCCACCCCCCGCGGCTGCTTAAGCTGTAAGAGGAGCACGCCACGCGCCGCCCGTGTGCGGTGCGCGCGCGTACGGCATACAGTACGGCAGGCAACGCACATGGTCGTATCTCCAGCATCGCCGTGCTCACGTTGTCAGATTCCATGAAGATGCTGTTGGCGGCACCTGGCGGGGCGGGGTGTGTTAGGGGCCGGAGGGATACGACACTGCGAAATGAAACGCGGAGAAACGCGTGATCCCCCACCGCACTCGACGTTAGGGGGCCATAAAGATAAAACCGAGGAGGATGTACGACAGCAGCGTACGACAGCAACACCCAGAGGGTGCCGACTTGAGCGGTGATGCTCTCCCAGCGCCCACCCGCGCCATGGACGGCCACCAGCACGTGCGCCGAGCGTACGGCAGCCACTGTCGTATAGAACCTCTCGACGCCGTACAGTGTCGGCGTGTCGCCGGTGTGGAGGATCTTGCAGGACAGGTGGTTGAAGGATCCGGCCTCGAAGCCTGAGCAGGCAGCGGCAGCGGCGGCAGAGGGCCGGAAGCATGGGAGCAGCCAACAACACACCGTGCTCCGGACTTCGAGTGCTGATAAGAGGCGATGGAAGAAAGCCCGAGAAGCCGCGTGAACAACTGGTCCATCGCCATTCCCCAACCCACCACCCACAGCATCATCCACACCACCCATACCCGCACCCCGCACCCTTTGCGTTCTCCTGCTCGCACGCCTTCACAATCTGCTGCAGGTTGCGGATGTTGCGCGTGGGCCCCGACCGCGACTCGATCAGCACTCGCAGCGTGCTGTGAGTCGCCACCGGCTCCGCTCCGAAACCCATCGGGTCGGGCGGCAGGCGCGGCGCGATGTGGCGCAGCACCACCTGGCCGGTGGCCATCATTCCCTGCGCGGAGCCGTGAAATTTGCACAGAACCACCTACAGGGCAGGGCAGGCGTGCGTTTAGCGATGTACGTCAAGGGCACGTGCGTGTACGTGCCGTACCCGCAGGGTATCGTCGTGCATAACTAAATGATTGTCCTGAAAATCAGGCCAAGTCGCGCAGAAGTAGAATAGTAAATATGTTTATGTCAGGAGGTGCTCAACGATGTCCTGTGGTAAAAATCATTTATGTCAGGTAGCCACCGGGGCCGCGGCCATAGCCGGAACCAGTGGCAAAGCAGTGGCGGACGCAAGCGGGGGCCGGCCGAGAGCAAAGGCAAGGGAACTGAGGGCGGCAGCAGCGGTCAGGGGGGCAGTGAGAGGGACGAGGATGGCGACTGGGATATGGAGGTGGGGCGGGGGCAGCAGTGGGGAGGTGGGGAGGCGGTTGCGCGACTCCAAAGCATGTGAACCCTCCAGGGAACGGTTGCGCGACTCGACTTAAGCACCTAAACATTTCCGCAAAAGGAAAGGGCTGCGCGGCAGTAACCCGCAGGTACGGTACGACAGTATTGTCCAAGTGCACGTGTATGTTGTGGGAGCATGCGTGTGCGTGTGCGTGTGTGTGAGAGGATGGGGTTTGGTCACCACGGTGCAGGAAGAAAACCTGCACTTCCTTGTGGGCGTAGGTTCGTGTGGGCGTAGGCACGGGAGGAGGGAGAGGGCTCCGGCAAAACCGAGCCGCTGCACGGCATGGAAGCGCATCCTGCAGTGCACCCAGCAGGGCCACCCGGAGCGAGCGCCCCCACCCTCTCCTCCATGCACGGCATAGGCGGCTCAGCCGGTCCACGCCCCCTGACCCACTCCCCCACTGCCCCCCCCCTCACCCTTTGGAAACAGCTGACGTGGTGTCCCTCCGCCGACCAGGCCACGTGGCGATCTCGCACCGGCCGCTGCGACAGCTCGTCCAGGGAGATGAGCGGGTAGCGCGAGTACGGCGACAGCAGCACGTGGTGGAAGCTGGTCAGGCCCAGACCGTCGGGCGTAGCCAGGACCAACGTCGCCAGATCGTCTGACGGGGCGGGTGTGGGAGGTGCAGAAAGTGAGCGAAATGGGGCGATAACGATACCGGGAAAGATACCGGTAACGATACCGGTAAAGATGCCGGTAAAGATACCGATAACGAAGCGAGGCGGACGAATCCGGTGAAAGGGTATCTCCTGGGTGGGCGCAATCGGACGAGGAGCTGTCGAGTTGCAGTTTCAAACGGACCGCGACTACCAGCGGTAAACGCAGCGTATGTCATGAAATGTTTTTAATCGGCCCGCAAAAGCATACCACCGATTAGAGGAAGCGGGGGGCGGCCTGTTAAAACGTTTGACAATAACAGACAGACCGACATTCAAACAGACACACAAACAGACCGACAGACGGACAAACCGACAGAAAGACAGACGGGCACGCAGACAGGGGGCGTCGACCCCCCGAAGCCGCTCCGCAGGGGGCCCCCTCCGCCCCCAAAACACCTGGCTCGTGGAGCGCAAGATGCCTACACAGATCCCCACACAGATTCCCACAGTCCCAGGGCTCACCAATCATGCCTTTCTGCCGAAAGAACACATCCGCGACGGACGCCAGCTGCGCAAACACCCTGCGAGTGGTCCGGGGTTCGGCGCAGGGGGTGGGCAGTGAGCGCAACAGGGCCGGTGCCGGATGCGGTGGATGGCGGATGGCGGATGCCCGGCCTTCCACGTGGGAGGTGGTGGTGGTGGTGGCACAGCGGGCCAGGCTCCTAGGGTCGAGAGAGGCGATGTCCCAGCCGCGTTTGGGGCACTCTGCTGCGTGTCGGGCAGAGGTGGATGGTGGCAGCAGCAGGAAAACCTGCTGCCCCGGGGGCTCCATCCGCAGCAACATCGTCGTGTTCCATATTTGCGCCCGTCCAGCCGACCCCTGGGCCACCATGCTACGCGAACCCCATGCCGTTGCCATGCCTGTGCCCGCCATGTGCCGTGTGCCCACCGACAGGGTTGCGGATACGGATGCGGCAGCCTGCAACCCTCGGGGGGCTATCTCGCTATCAGCCGCCGACCGACAGGAAACCAACACGCACTCCGGGCACTCACTCGTGCATATTGTACGGCCTGCACCAGCGGTTTGCGCAAGCGGGGGAAGGAGGCAGCAAGCGCACCCGAGTTAGCTTCTAATAGGAATTTAGAATGGATGCAACAGTCGGCTGTGGCGTGTGGCGCCAAGAGCGGGAGCTCCACCCCGGTACACCACTTGCACGGCAGGATCTGGATCTCAGATCTCACCAATCTGTGATCATGATTACGGGCATCGTACACTTGGAGAATGCCCGGTGTTTAAGGTGCGGCGACGCCTCCATTCGACTGGCGGGCCGGATCTGGACGTAACTGGGATCCTGGGGGCGGCGCGGTGGTGGTTGGGGTGGGTTTGATTTGGGAGTTCAAGAAGCGAGGGAAAGTGGGCGGGGTGTCGTGTCGTGTTGGCGGGGGCGTCCAGATGGCGCTTTGCGAATGGCAGTTGCGGCGGTGGGGTTAAGATGCGTTTGTTGATGCGCGGGTGACGGCTTCGCCAGTATATTGGGCTTACGTCGTGCGTGTTCACACCAAGGCCAGCACTGGAGCCCGCAGCCACCAAGTCATAGAAATTAATTACGGCGCAAGGAGTAGTTGGAGCGGTTCACTAGGGCAAAGTCAGTAGAGCATACGCAGTGCGTTTCATCTTATGCTGCTGTGTGCAAAGCAAGTGTGTGTGCACGCGCGCGCCCGCATGCGTGCGGCGCGTGTGTAGGGTGTTGCAAGCGTTCGTACTGCTCGTACCACGACGCACGCTGCCACGCTCCTGACCTGGTGTCCGACCAATACATCACTATTTGCCCCTCCACGGGCGGGGAAGTTCCTGCGCGCACGTCCAGGGTTGTCGCTGCTGCTCTACTGATGGGTCCAAGCGCAAAGCGCGCATACCATAGTCCCATATGAGCCTCTTTCTCGCCATACCGCCCATACGGGCTTGTCCTCGACAAATTACTCGCGGCGTGGGCTGCATCAAAGGACACCAGCATGCCATTGTCTGCGCAGACCTTCCTCAGCAATGTGCAAAAACCGTTATCCTGTAGTTCTTCAAAAATTGAAGTGTTCAGCTTGGGCCCTTGACATCTTGCACGATCTATGGCAAAGCAACTCTTTGCGATGAACACAGCAAAGGCCAGAAATTGTACTGATCTAACGAACATGACTCTGACTATACCGGTATGCTAGGCAGTTCATTCGCAGGACGTATACGATTGAACCAGTGCACGTAAGTCTAACAAGCGGCATAACACGCAGGACACTCAATTCAGAACCCCGAGCCGGAGTTTTGACGGGCTGCAAAGAAGTCGGACCGACCCATGGGGGCACATTCCTCGCTTTTCAAAATGTATTACTGCAAGTAGTTCAACGGGAAGGGATGTATTGTTAAAGGAAGTTTAACGGGAATGTCGCGGGCTGTGGAATTTTCGCCTTCCAATTGTTGGGGCTAGACCCGAGGCGCGATGTGGAAAAGCTGCCGCGTAAAAGCCAGTTGCAGTTATCGACATATATTTAACGAGGGCACATATAAAAATAACTAATTGCTTGGGCGAGAAGTGCCTTCGGGGGGCCGAGCGCCGCCCCGGGGTCAGCCCGGTCAGTTGTCAACCAGTCTGTTAGTAAGAAGCTGGCGAACCGCATTCACCGCCGCGCCTGTAAGTGCCACATTTCCTTGCAAATATCTCGAATGCATTAACTAACGTTTTCAAATTACCCGTGTGTGCGAGAACGTGATTCCACTTCCTGGTGTGTCGGCTTTTCGCTTTTGTATGTCTGAACGACGGCTTTGCCGACATTGCAACGACAACTTAACGACACTTCAGCACTACAGTGTAACAAACAGTCAGAAGATGAGGAAATTGTTAGGGCGTGTTGGCTTTGCAATGCTGCAGCCAAAACTACAGGGGAAACTACATTACCGGTATGACACAATATGCTGATTTCCATCATAATCGACGTTAAAGTGAAATATAAAGTTGAAATATGTTACATTACTTTTAAATGTTGCGTCTTTGCAAGCTTTGTTGCTGAGGTGACTCGCACATGCCACCCCGCGATACAGGCACGAGATTACCTACTATGCAAAATGCGCTCAAAGCCGTTCGACCGAGCAGCGCTGTTAATATTAACTCACAAGGCGGGTTGCTCATGGCATCATCGCGACTTTGCCACGTACGCAGCCTTACGTAGCGCCGTTGACCCCATCCCTGCCAACTGTGCCAAGCTGCCATTCCGCGCAAAGCCATATGCTGTCTTGGGTCACTTTCAAATGATGCGACCGTGATGCGGAATAAGCGGCGAAACGGCCCGCCTCATCAGAGTACAATCGTTTCCACCCGCCTGGCCCATACCAATTATTGTCACCGTGGATCCCGATCGGAGCGCTTCGAGGAACGCCCCCCGCACCGAGTGAGCCTCAAGGTGGCTTCCTTACGACTTCGACATTACTGAATAACACGGTCCTATTTCGGCCTTTAGGGACCTGCGTGTAGCGATCGCATACGCAGATTTGCTTGATGCTGCCTCGAGTTCACCTCATCAAATAGGCCGCCTAGGGCACAGTTGCAGTCATCAAGTTGCTGTTAAGCCCTGTTGGTGCACCTGTTCATGTACTTGGTGGGCTTTCGTGGGGGTTCGGGGCCCGTCGCCCCAGGGGCGTAAAAGCTTCTGTCCCCAGGCCGCAAAGGCACGAAACGCCATTACAAGCAGCAAACCCGGGACCGAACCAGCCCCTTCCTGTATAAAGTTTCTGTATTTCAGCTCTTGTGGCAACATCCGCTGAAGCGTCCTCGTCGTTCGCTAATCCAACCGACAGGACAAATCGCTGCCAGTGTCCGAAGACACTTGGATTCCCTTGCCGATCATTCGCGCAAGCTTGCAGCTGCTTTTAACGTACTCGAGTGTGATATGACCCTGTGCAACGAGTTATGTTGTAAACTACTGGCTGCCATCCCGAGCGCTCGGGATGGCAGCCAGTAGTTTACAACAATAGAAGTGCCCGTGGGGTCCCCCTCCTACCCGGCTGTGCCCCTTGCACAGCCAGTACCCCGGCGCCGGCGATGCAGCCCGAAGTAGTTTACACGTCTTGCCGGCGACGTGCCGGCCACCGGGCTCTTCCCAATGTATCTCGGAGGATTTCGTGTGCTCCTACCGAGATTCGTACCCGACCCCCTGGGGCACATCTATTGTTGTAAACTGCTGGCTGCCATCCCGAGTACTCGGGATGGCAGCCAGATATTTACAACAATAGTTGTGCCCAAGGTGGTCGGGTCCGAATCTCGGTAGGAGCACATGAAATCCTCCGAGATACATTGGGAAGAGCCCGGTGGCCGGCACGTCGCCGGCAAGACGTGTAAACTACTTCGGGCTGCATCGCCGGCGCCGGGGTACTGGCTGTGCAAGGGGCACAGCCGGGTAGGAGGGGGACCCCACGGGCACTTCTATTGTTGTAAACTACTGGCTGCCATCCCGAGCGCTCGGGATGGCAGCCAGTAGTTTACAACAAGTTACGGCGTGCCCGCTCGCCCGATACCCATGCCCCTTTCTGCTAACTGTCTGCAACCAACTCTTCAGCATGTATGATTAATGATTCCGACCTTCCCAGGTTCTGCGCTCAATTACGGGCCGCTGAAACCTTGAAATTAGCAGGCTGCTTATTTAACTGTTTATTGACGTACGAAGCACCGAGAGAGAGACCCATGCGGCTGCAAGGATCGCGAACCGCAAACGCGGACCTACTCGTTTTCAGCAGGCGGGCCGTCTTAGCCACAGTACTTGCCCCAATGAGCTTTGTAGCACCAAAGCATGCGGTGTGTGCAGCGCCGGAGCCGCCTCTGACTGCGGTCCCACAAAGGCAGCGATTTGAGGTAACCTTCGAGTACCTTCCAGTGTCCCGGAGCGAGGTCCCGGGAATGCGCCGGGTGGGTACCAGCAAGGGCGCCCGGAGCGTCCCACGTACTGCTCACCTGCCGTACTCCTGTGCCGGGAGCAATACTGCAGCGTGACCTCCGGCAGGCTGCCGCGCGCATTCCCGTTCCCGTCAGCCTGGCACCGTCGCTGCCCGACTTGGCAAGGTTGGCGTTGTCTGCTTTTTGCGGTCCAGGTGCAAGTCCCGGTCGAGATCCAAACGCCCGCCACGCAGCCGGGGCAGTTTGACACAGGCAGGTGCTTCACCCGGCCGCTAACCCAGCGTTTTTCACCCCAGGTCCGCTGGCTCCTCGCTTCCAAGGGTCCTTAGCCCCCCTTGACAAAAACAACCACAACTTGGTCGTGCATGCCCGAACCTCAGAAACGCCATATCGCCGTATCGCTCGCCCATCTACCTCCACTTAGTTGCGCTCCATTTGCCCCGGCCCTTCCTACCCTCCGCCCCGCGCCTGCCACGGCCGGGCCCGGCTCCTCCGCAGGGCCACCCGTCGTCATCTTCAGCCCGGGCTTTCTGCAGTCGGCCGCATCCTACGGCACCTTCCTCGCACAGCTGCTGGCTGCGGGTGAGGACTCGTCCACGTGCATCAAAAATGCTTTGGCACGTCGCACCCCCGGCACTCGTATGCAGGGACGGAACAGACCATCGGAAATCCGCTGAATCTTTGTGGATCGGTTGTGCGATACATGCCAGGGACGCGTATGGCACTATGAACGAGTGGCGCGGGGCGCGGGGCGGTGCGCCCGGGTGGCGGGGTGAGATGCGCACCGCCCTCCGCCTGTCCCCCTGGCAGCCGTGACGTCATTTGGGCTGACCGCCTGCCACGTGCCACCGCGGCGCCGCCAGTGCTGCGCCTGCAGTTTGGAGCGCACAGCTAACCTCTTCGACTCACCATCCACCACACACACACAGTCCCATAAGCATACCCGTTCCAGGCCTCGTTGTCGTGACGTACGACAAGTCGTTCGAGGAGCTGTCCTCCCTGGTGGACGACATCGACAGCGCGCAGCTGCTGGCGCGGGTGCGGGCGGAGGTGGCGTCGCGGCTGGGCGAGCCGGGGGCGGGGCCCTGCTTCCTGGCGGGGCACTCCAGGGGGGGCAAGGTGCGGTGCGGTGCGGTGCGATGGGGGCCCCTCCTCTCCGGGCGAGAGAGCAGATCCCATGCGAGCGAGCGACACAGCGCGCGGAGAGCTGTACGACCTGACCAGGCTATGAAGGCGGTCGGGAGCCCACTGCAGCAACAACATAACGAGCCAGGCAGAACTCCGACCAACAACCCCGACCAACAACCCCGCCAACATCCCGACCAACATCCCGACCAACTAGCTCTCTCACGTAATCGACTGCCCAATTGCGTGTGTGTGTGCGTGCAGCTCAGCGTCCTTGCGGCCGCTGAAAGGACATCGCCGCAGCCTCCTCCTCTCCCCTCTGGGCTTCAAGCAGCGGAGGTCGGAGCCATTGCCGGCAGAGGAGCTGCCGTTAGCATGCTGCCCTACCAGCCGCCTCCGTCGTATCCCGTGTCGGGTCTCGTCCTGCTGGACCCGGCGGATGGCGCCTTCGAGCCGCAAGACCCCGGCCGCTACCCGTCCGCCCTGCCGCTGCTCCGGAACCAAACCGAGCTGGCGGACGTGCCTGTGTTGCTGTTGGGCGCGGGCCGCGGCGGAGACTGCGTGCCGAAGGCCAAGAGCTACTCGGCCTTCTTCGCGGCATGCCGGGGGCCCTGCGCGCTGGTGAGAGGACTAGGGCTGAGCGCGCGTGCACCGAGGGGATGGGGGTTGTTCCCGGGCGGCAGGGGATGTGTTTGCAGCTGGGATGGAGACCATCGAAGGGTCGTCGTCGCCGCGAGATTTGGCGTGTGTGATGCTGCAGGGCCGTATCCATCCTGGCCCAATTCCACCACGGCAGCATGTCGCCGCCATTCCAGGCGACCCCCTGTGGGGCCGGGGCACACGATTCCCTGCCGCCACACCCCCTTTCCTTCGCTGCGGTTCGCCTTCTGATCCCCCCTGCCGCCCAACGCGCGCGTTTGGGTCGGGCGCGGTCCGGACCGCTGCCGTGACCGCCGCCGGTGGCTGCATGCGGTGCTTGCTTGCGTGCTTGCAGGTAACGCTCAAAGACGCGGGCCACCTGCAGTTCCTGGACGCCTCCGACAGCCTCACCCGCTCCATCTGCGCGACTGGCCGGGGGGTGGCCAACACACAGGTGGCGGCAGCAAGTGGCAGGCTGGCGGCGGATTTCATACGGGGCGTCGCCGCGGGGGCGGCAGCGGCGGGCGGCGGTGGCGGCGGGCAGGCGGCCGCTCCAGGGGGGGCAAGCGCCGCTGCGCTTGAGCGGCTGTGTCGGGAGGGGTTGGGCGGCGTGGGGCTCCGGTACGAGGTGCAGGTGTCGGGCGGCGGCGAGGCGGGGTGAGGGTGGGGAGAGGGTGTGCCGGACCGGGTGGCGGGTGGCGCCGGATGCGCGTAGTTCCGGCGTAATCTAGACACCCTATGATCCCACACAGCACCAACGCCCGGCGCCAGGGAGCGACATCATCCCCGGTGCACGGCGGTGCCAACCTTCCCCCGGGCGCTTGGCCAGCGCCCTAACGTCAATGGAACGCAAATACCACACGCACGGCCGGACGGCCCCCTGGCTCTGCCCTTCCGAGGGCCTAGAGCACACCACTGTAACAACAACAGCAACCATACGCGACGCGCGGTTGCCGGTGTGACCGGCCTCAGCGGCGCCTGCCTCCGTGGCTCGTCCACACGCGACAGCGCAGCTTCTCAGGCCCTGTCGAGCTGCCGTTCCCAAACACGCCCAGAAGCTCTCTTTAACTGCTCCCAAGCCAACGGCCGCAGACCGCACCGGCAAACAGGGAAACTGTTTCGCGTTTGCAGGCCGCGACTGCTCGCCAGCAAACAAGGGCAGACACAGCCTCACCGGACCACAAGCAGCGCAAGCGGGTGCAGAAACATCCGGCTGCCTGCCGCCCCACACATCTGCTCGTGGCCCACTCAAGCCGAGTCCGCGCGGCCGCTGGCGTTGGCGAGAGCACTTCCCGTTCTGATGAAAACCCCTAGGCCCACACGGCCATGCGAAAGCCGCTCCATTCGTTTCCTACAGCCACATATCGGATGCTGCCCGATGGCGCTGCGCCGGTCGAACGAGGCCAGTCCCGGTTAGACGCTGTGTGCCCCTCCAAGCAAATGAAACCGTAAAACGTCTATGCGGCTGAGACCGTCAAGACAGGCGGAGGGAGGTCCACATAAGGGTGGCGCTGGCACGGCCACGGGCGTCCCGCCTGCCGGAAGGACCTGCAGCCCCAGCCCTGCCTGTGCAGTGTACACACACATACACGCATGCCCGTTTCCCATGCGGCTGTGCGCCTGCCGGGCACCGCTCACCCGGCCGGCGCTTCAAACTGCACCTGGGCACCAGACGCAGTTTGAAGCGCCGGCCCGGTGAGCCGTGGACGATGGACGGATGGCCTTTGCCTCTGCGACGAAACTCTGACCAGCCGCTGCTGTTGCTGTCGCTGCTGCTCCAGGCACCGCGGGAAGCAACACTAGACGGGTATAGAGCTGATGAGGGCTGCGGAGTTGGGTCTCTGCCTGCGCTTGGTGCTGGTGGCGGGTGGGTGGTGGTGGTGCCGCAATAGGGCTGGCGGGAGGGCGCGGCCTGCTGCCACGCAGCTCCCCGCGTGCACGGAGGACCGACCGATGAGAGGAAGCTCGGTGGGGAAGACAGCGGCTCTGCGCAAATTGGGGAAGATGCGGGCCATGTGAGGGCAGCAGCGAGCTCGAGGGCTGCGGGGTACAGGGGGTCTGCTGCTGCTGCTGCTGCTGCCACAACAGAAAAACAAAAGTGGCACGGTAGCAGCCCGGGGAGGGAGGGAGGGAGGCACTGGTGGCCTACGGAATGCGCAGACAGCGGATCATACACCATCAGAACACCCTGACCAAGCCAAGCAGAAAGGACATGAGAAACAGAGAGAGACGACGCACCATCCGGCTAGCTCCGAAGCCACCCCGTCCGCCTTCTTGGCTTCCGACTTCGCTGCCCCGGCCGCTGCGGGCTGCTGCTGTGGCGCCGCCGCCTCCGCCTCCGCCGCCACTGCCAAGCCATTCCGCGAGGATACGGGCCCCGCTGCCTTGGCGTCAGACGCTGCGCTGCCGGCCATGGCAGCACCGTCCGCGCCAACAGCACCAGCGCCGCTGGCGGCCGCCGCCGCCGCTGGCGCGGCAGCGCCGCGGACGGGCGCCGCCGCCGCTGCCGCCGCCGCCGGTGGGGGCTGCAGTGCCGAGTCCGTGATCTTGATGATGCTGGCGGTGTCCGGGAAATCGTCGCACAGCAGCACCTGCGGGTCGGTGTTGAGGTCCTCCACGAAGCCAAACCAGTAGATGACCATGCCAGGTCCGTACCTGCGCCGGCGGGGCCGACCATCGGGCGTGGGGCAGGCAGGCAGAGGGGACCAACGGGAGTAGGGTGAGGGGCTCACGGGCAGGAGACCAATGGGAGCTTCTGAAAGCTGTGGGCTGTGAGCAGCCTCTCGCAAGGCGGTTGTGGAAGGAAAGAAAGGTGCCGCAGGTACCGAGGTGGTGGAGGGAGGCTGGAGGCGACGGTTTCGTGCACGAGTGCACGAGTGCCGGGCTGCCTCTCATGTCTCATCTGCTAGCACGAGACATCCTATCTACCTGGAGCAGATGAGACATCATGAGAGGGCCACCGCGAGTGTGTTCAGATACGGCACACCCCACAGTGGCCCTCTTTGCCTCACACTTTCCCTCGCCCCTCCCGCCCTCCCCTCCATCCCTCCCTTGCTCTGTTCTGTTCTGCCGCCCGCTCGGTCGCTGGCCGCTGCCCCTCCTCACCCACCTGTTGACGTAGGTGCAGTACTGCTCCTCCACCTGCTTGATGTGGGTGCGGTGGTCCCCGAAGGTGGCTTTGCTGTCCACCCAGCACACCAGGTGCTCGCTGCCGGACTTGGTGCGAACAGCCACCGGGACCTTGAGGGGGCGAGGGCGGAAGGGAGGGTGATGGGTCGGAGCGGGAGGGCGTGGATGTCGGGCGGGTGCGTGTGTGGCCACTGGCCAGAGATACCATCGGGATATCGCCAGCGCATGCAAGGCCAGGACATCAGGATCTCAGGACCTGCAGAGACAGGTTCCCCACTGACAGCGCCCAAACGCCCAGAAACGCCCGCGCCAGAGTGTTCCTCCCGCCGCTGCTTTGGCCGCCGTTTCTTCCGCGCGTGTATCGGCGGCACAGCGGCTGTGCTGGGTGCTGGGCCTCTCACCTTGAGTTTGCAGTCGGGGGTCTTGTGGAAGCCCAGCTGCCGCAGCTCGCTCTCGCTCCAGAAGGGCAGCCCCGCCGCCACCAGCCGCTGCTGCAGGTACAGCTCGTACTCCAAACCCGTCACCTGCGGACAGGCAGGGGCCAGGTCCCATCGGGATATACTCAGCGTAGCGAAGCGGGGCAGGACAGAGCGGGGCAGAGCGGATCGGAGCGGCATGGGGCCGGCAGGTCGGGCCACGCCAGGTCAGGCCATCAGAAGGGTATACCTTCCCATCCGCCCGTACCCAAACCCAGCCGACCTGTTTGGCCACGTCGCTGAGTGGCGAGTAGCAGCAGTCGGCGTGCACGCAGCGCACCACGTCGGCTCGCAGGCGGGCCAGCAGGTGGGGTGGCGCCCCGGGGCACAGCGCGGCGTCCAGGCGGTCGGGGTGGCGCAGCACCTCGCCCACCGCCTGCTTGGGCGCGGAGATGATCTGTTCCAGCATGCGGCGCAGCAGCATGCAGGGCGGGAAGTCCACATCGGCGCTCAGCTGCAGCACGTCCTCGCCGTTGATGTACCTGCAGGAGGGAGGTGGGTGAGAGGGCGATGGGTCGCTGGATGGGTCGTGAATCGATGTGTCGTGGATGGATTGCAGCCGGGCCCCTAGATCATCACAGCCAGTCGGGGGATATGGTAAGTTGTTGCCTGGGGACAGGAATGCAGCGGGAAAGGTATGCCGTGAGAGGTACACTGACAGAGAGCGCAGGTGTTAGGTTTGAGGTGCTGTAAAGCGGGGGTGGGGGTCGGTAATAACGGGAGCTAGCATGAGGGGAAGGGAGAGACGGAGCGGTGACGCAAGGTGCTTGTCCCTGGAGCGAATCTGTCGGCATCTGACAGGGCATGGACCTGGCGCTCTCAGTGGCTGAACCTGTTGTCCTCTCCGCTCGACACCCAGGGGTAAATTACATGGCAGGCTGTCGCGTTTTCGGAGCATATTTGACTGACCGGGTCAGATAATTCACCACGTTTGCTTTGTGAAGATGATGGCTCCGGATGACTTTATACTGCTGTTCCTGGCCATATATCGCCAACCATGTTTCCGTTTTGACCCTACGAATTTTCCAAAAAGTGGTTCTGCATCAGCAATTCAGCATCCGAAAGCTACATATAACGATCTCTCAAACGCCGCTCACGATGGGAACGAGCGTCGCAAAGCGGTTGCAGATGGGCAAGCGCCGAAGGGGAGGCTCACGATCGCCTGCATCCGGTCATAGTCTTCGGGCGTCATGGCTATACAAATGCGTGGTTAGGTCTCTGCAAATTTGCGAATTTGCAGAGCTGTGGGAAGACGGTTGACCGGTCGCGCCAAAAAACAGTACGGTAACAGTACCGGTACGGTTTCGACGCGCTGTACAGTAGCTCAGTAGGTTTCACAGGTGCCAGCCTGCCAAAGTGCCATTGTGCGAAAGTTGATGTGCATAGGCCTACATTTGCGAGTAACCGTGTAGACAACACCATCACACGCATGATACGGCTGGCGTGGGGCCACGCAACACGCAACAGGGCGCCTCGACGCCTGCGTTTGCCCGCATGAGCCCTCAACAGCCCAGGGCGATGTTTCAGCACTGCTCTGTGACAACCCCTTCGCCAGGCGCGCCACCGTACTGAATTACAAAGACCAGCTTAGCTCAGCCCATCATGTGAATGCGCCATGTGTCAACTTGCCAATCAACGAGCTGGCGGTTTCCAACGCACAGCCCCGCTACCGCTACGCGTACCAAGCCAGGCACACACATCCAACGCCCCCGGCGCCAAACCTCTGGCGCTGCCCACAACCCCAGCACCCAACACCAACCCACACACACCCCAACCTCCACCCCTCCCCTTCTCTCCACTCGCAGTCAGTCCGAATCCTCCCGAACCTTCCCTACGCCCTCCGCCCCGCCGCCGCCTCCCCCGCCTCCGGCCCCCTCCCCCCCGCCCGCTGTCGTGACGCTCTCCGCCAGCTGCCGCTGCTCCTTCAGCCGAAAACCAAAGTTCTTGTTCCGGAAGGAGCTGAAGTTGGCGGTCTTGTTGCGCTTCTGCTTCTGCCGCTTCTTGCGCGCGCCCGGCGCCTCGTCGCCGCTGCTGCTGCACCCGCTGCCGGCGCCCTCCTCCTCCTCGTACGCCTTGAGACTGCTCTGCACCGCCGACGCGATATCCAGCTGCGCGGGGGCAAAAAGAAGATACGGTACCGCAGCGGAGACGGAGACGGCGTTAGCGAACGCCCCGGCAGGGGCCAGGGCGGCGAGAAGAGACCGAGTCAGCGCGCTTCCCCAGGACAGCCTAGCCCCGCAGAACACCCTCCCACCCCCTCCCCACAACCCACCTCTCCAAATACAACCGCGCCCCCTCTCCCTCTCCCTCTCCTCTCTCCCTCCCTCCCGCTCGCTGCACCTGCGCATCCAGGATGTCCAGCCGTGCCTTGAGCACCGCGTAGGCCGGCGCCGGCACCACCACCCCGCAGGAGCACTGCACGCCGGTGGCGCCCGGCCCCGCCGCCCACTTGCCCAGCTTGGCTGCGCAGGTGGGGCACACGAGCTTGCCCTCGCCCAGCCGCGGACCCTCCGCCTGCAGGCAGCTCTGGTGGGGGCGGAGCGGAGCACCGCGCAGCGCAGAGAGAGGGAGGGAGAAGGAGGGCGCGCGCGTGCGTGTGTTTCGAGCGCATTGCGAGTTATGGCATCACATCAATTGTACCGGTAACCCGAGCGAGCGAGTGAGTGAATGGAGTGGTGAGCGCCAGGCCCGCGCCAGCCCCGCAAACCAAAGAGCCGCACACACTCAGTCCGTCCTCCCCCGTCTCCGCTGCCGTATCTTCTTTTTCTACCCCCCGTCTCCCGTCTCCCCCGTCTCCCGTCTCCCGTGTCCCCTCGGCCCTCGTGTCCCTCCTGTCCCCGCCTGCAGCCCGCAACTCGCAGCCCGGCCCCGTCCACCAACCTCTTACCTCCATCCACGCCAGCGGCTTCCGCAGGAAGTGCATGCTGCAAAGCGATGCTTCCGAGTCGTTACCCTGCCGGCCCCGCCCCTTCTTGTTGCGCGGCCTGACGACATGCATGCAAGCAGTCACGGCACAGCACGGCACGGCGCAGCACCGCAGGGCAGGCGAGGGGCGAGGCGTTGGGGATTTTTGTCCTAACAGGCGCGCAGGTGTGCAGGGCAGTCGAGGTGTGCGGGCTAGGGCCAGTGCCGCGGCCCAGGAGGTGCTTAGGGGCAGCAGACAGACAGACAGTGCCGCCCCTGACCCATGGGTCAGCACCGAGGGAATGATGCGGCCAGAGCCGGGCGGAGACCCAATCCCAGCACTACCCCCTCCTTCCCCGCCCCACACTGCACGCACACACACGCATACACACCCATGTCGCCTCCCCTCCGTCGCTGTGCTTCTCAATATCAACCCCACACTTAACCCACCCCATCTCTCACTTGGTTGCTGCAAACAGCGCCCTCTCCTCCTGCTGGTGCGGCTCCGTGTCCGCCTCCGTGAACAGCACCGACCGACAGCCCCGGCACGAGTAGCTGACCCGTGGGCCGGTCGCCGGGCCCTTGGCAGCCGCCGCCGCCGCGTACTCGGCGACAAAGTTCCGCGGCGGCGGCAGCTTGGCCTTGCCTTGCCTTCCACCGCCGCTCCCGGCGGTGGCCGCGGCGGCGGCGGATGTGGAAGCGTCTGCGCCGCTGCGGGCACGCCCCGCGCTGCCGTTGCCTTCGTCGTCACTCCCTCCGTTTCCCTCCCCTTCCTCCTCCTCCCCTTCCTCCTCCCCCTCCTCGGCCTCTTCACGGAGCTCCATCAGAGCAAAGAGGTTGGCCGCCCGACCCGCACGACCTGCCCCACCGGCGCCGCCCTCCACCTCCTCCTCTTCCTCCTCCTCTTCCTCCTGCGCTTCGTCTCCATCCTCGCACTCCTCCTCCTCCTGCCCTCCAGCCCTGGCCTTCCGGGGCCCCGACGCCGCCTGCTTCTTCGCCTTGCCGCCCGGCGGCGCCGGCGCTGCCGCTGCCGGCGCCGCCGCTGCCGCGGCAGCGGCGGCTGCGGAGGCGTCAGCCGCCGCCTCCGCCGCCTCCTGTATGCCGAAGAACGTGAGCGTATTCCGCCGCGTCGCCGTCGCCAGCTCGCCCGCCGTCAGGCCCAGCGCCGGCGCCAGCGCCTCGAGGACGTACGGCAGGTTGGACGGCTCGTTGCGGCCCTCCCGTACGAACACGTCGGGTATGTTTTGCGGTGTGGTGAAGGGCGAGTCTGAGGCCAACATCAGGAGGTCGGGGGGGATGGTGGCAGCCAGCTCTCGCAGCCGCTCGCCGCGTTCCGTGGAGTCGCAGAGGCGGCCTGGAGAAGTGGGGTGTTGGGGTAGGGGTAGGGAGGCAGAAGGCAGGCGGCCAGGGCGGGGCGAGGGTGGAGGGGGGGCGGAGAAAAGCGAAGGGGGGAGGAGGAGCTCGCGGGGGGAAGGGGGAGGGGCTGGGGCGTGTGAGGGGGGCAACGAGGGTGCCGTGGCTGGCCGGGCTGGGCTGCAGCGGCCGGAGCGAGCGCTCCGCTTGTGCGCGTGCGGTCGGCGCCACCGCACGCCCCAACGAACAACTGACAACAACCGACAACAACCGACATCCCCAAACAACCCTCAGCCCTCCCTCCCTTCCCGCCCCCCCGCCCCGCCACCCCGCACCTGTGAGCACTATGTAGCAGCCCAGCCCCAGGTAGGCGCTCAGCTCCTCGGGACTGCCAGCGAAGTTGAGGATGGCGATGGGGGTGTTGGCTGCGCGGCCCTCCCCGGCGCCGCTGCTCCGGAACTGCGTGATGCGCTCCACCAGGGCCTCGGAGGCGCGGACCTGGGGGGGGCATGGCGGCATGACGACATGGCGGCATGACGGCATGGCGGCATGGCGGCATGACGGCATGGCGGCATGGCGGCATGACGACATGGCGGCATGACGGCATGGCGGCATGGCGGCATGACGGCATGGCGGCATGGCGGCATGACGACATGGCGGCATGGCGGCATGACGGCATGGCGGCATGGCGGCATGACGACATGGCGGCATGACGGCATGGCGGCATGGCGGCATGACGGCATGGCGGCATGGCGGCATGACGACATGGCGGCATGACGGCATGGCGGCATGGCGGCATGACGGCATGGCGGCATGGCGGCATGACGGCATGGCGGCATGGCGGCATGACGACATGGCGGCATGGCGGCATGACGGCATGGCGGCATGGCGGCATGACGACATGGCGGCATGACGGCATGGCGGCATGGCGGCATGACGGCATGGCGGCATGGCGGCATGACGACATGGCGGCATGACGGCATGGCGGCATGGCGGCATGACGGCATGGCGGCATGGCGGCATGGCGGCATGGCGGCATGGCGGCATGACGGCATGGCGGCATGGCGGCATGACGACATGGCGGCATGGCGGCATGGCGGCATGGCGGCATGACGGCATGACGGCATGACGGCATGGCGGCATGACGGCATGACGGCATGGCGGCATGGCGGCATGGCGGCATGACGGCATGACGGCATGACGGCATGGCGGCATGACGGCATGACGGCATGACGGCATGGCGGCATGACGGCATGGCGGCATGACGGCATGATGGCATGGCGGCATGACGGCATGGCGGCATGGCGGCATGGCGGCATGCCGTCATGCCGTCATGACGGCATGAAGGCGGACCGTTACAAGCGGGGAAGGGAAGGGAAGGGAAGGACCGTGAGTGGGGACTGGGGAGTGGGGACCGTAAGCGGATGGCGTGTCAACAGTGCGTCCAGGCAGCGCAATGTCAACGACCAACGACCAACAACCAACGACCAACATTTCGCCACGCATGTGCAGCTAACGCTCCGCTACGCCACGCTACCCCTCCCACACACACCCTACCCCACCCTACCCCACCCCGACCCCACCGACCCCTTCCGCCGCCGCGCCGCACTGCTGTGCGCCGATCACCACGTGCTTTGACGTACCTACCTCGTACAGCACCAGCGGCAGCCCCACCCCCGCCGCCAGCTCCATCTGCTCCGTCAGGGCCCGTTCCTGCGCGTAGCGAATGCCCTCGTCACGGAAGGCCAGCCCCGCCAGTATCGCCACACAGCCCGGCTCCAGAGCCAGATCCTTGAGCTGCTCCAGACGCGCGGGAGAGAGCCTGGAGGGGCGGGGGGCGAGCGGGGGCGGGTGGGTAAGTAGGGGATGTAGAGGGCAATGGATCAATGGATGTGGTTGCAGCAACCAGCTGGGGGGGAGGGGGCTTCTCCGTTTGCCGTCAGGAAGAGCGGAGATCCCGTCGCACCTGTCATTTGCGCGCTTGATGTTATCGGAGTGGACCCCCATCATGCAGTACACCTGGCCCGCGTTTTCCTTGGAGGTGCGGCTGAGCGCCTCCAGCTTGGAATCGTCGGTGGTGTAGGAGATGATGGGGCCCACGCCGCAGGAGGCGGCGCGCTGAAGGACCTGCGCGGGCGCGCACGTGTGTGTGTGGGTGAGTGTGTGTGTGGGTTGGGTGTGGGGGGCTTCTGGTAGAGAGGAAAAAACGGTCAGCGTGGGCGGGGGTATGGGGATGTGGGAGGCGGAGGCGAGGTGGAGGGTGAGGCGGAGGCGAGGTGGAGGGTGAGGCGGAGGGCCCAGATGGGATGGGCGAGAGGGGCGGGGAAGGCGAGAGGTGCGACAAAAAGGGTGTGTGTGTATGTGTGTGTGTGTTTGAGGGGTGGGGGCAGGCGCATGGCGGCGGCAGAAGCCGCGCCCTCTGGTGCTGGACCGTGTTGCCAACGCGGCGCGGGGCGGCTTGGAGGCGGTGACAAGGACAAGTGGTTCTTCGAAGGGGGGAGGGCGAGGTGGAGTGCGGCGGTGCAGGGGGCATATCCCCGGGCCATAGGGGGGTGGGAGCTTCCGTCGGGGTAAGGTTGGGAGCTGTGTATCTGCTATCTTGCGTTGCGCAGAGGGCTGACCACCGGCCCCGGTAAGCGCACGAGGATTTGAGGGACGCTTTGCGTGTCTAAAGCTGATTTATGGCAGTAGAGGCCTGGCCGTATTTTTTGCGTCGTGGCGAATGGCGGCGAAAACGGAAGCTGTCCCGTCGGTACCGTACCTTGAATTGGTCGCGGTCAAACTGGCGGCTTGCCAACTGTGCGGCTGCATCCACCAGCGCATGCACTCCAGGCGCCGGGATCAGAGCTGGCGGTGGCTTCTCCGAAAGCGTCGGGCGTGGGCCGGACTTAACATGCCCCTTTTGTTCATCCTTTACAAGCTTCTGCAGGGCTTGCTTATTTCCACGCAGGGACTTTTTGCCCTGCCCCGGCGGCAATGCCACAACACATGTTAGGTAGCGCATGCATCCGGTGTCAATTATCAAATCCCATCCATTACCTCGCGAGAGCCGCCCCGGTCTGGAGCCCCAAAGCCGCCCATTACCTAACTTAAGGCTAAATACTTGTGCAACAATTATCACAAAGTCAGCACATCCTTGTCGCACGCAGTGCTGCAGCTAGATTGGTAAGTTAACGTCGTCCCACCGCCGTCATGGAAACGTAACCATCTATGTCTAAACGCAGAGCATCTTTTCCAATGCCCCGCAGTGTATTTGCAAGGCCCACAACGAAAGAAAAGTCGCCGCATGCCGTACAGCATACGTCAACCATACACGAGCATGAGTACCGCACGCACACTACGGCCACCTCCCAGGGAGGTACGCACCGGTTGCCTGATTGTCCTGCCTATATAAAGCACATGCCTGCACAAGTATTGCCACAAACCTGCGCACGCCCCCATCCCTACCTCACCGAGCTCCCCCGTCCACCTCATCCCCACCACCTCGCCCTATGTATCACGAATCGAACTATGTCTCACTCCCCTTGCCGAGGAAGGCGCAACCCATTCATTCACCTCAAGCACAGCGCCGCAAACCCAAGTCAGTGCATCGCTCCAACCGCTCGCCCTCCGAACCCAAATCTTCTTTCATTCCGGTGTCACAAGTAGCTCCCTCCGCGACCCAACGGCCGTGCCTGGTGGCGACTTAACTTTGGCTGGGAACAACAAACTTCGAGACACCCCGCCGCCCGCCGGAATCGGACATGGCAGGCTCGGCGCCGAAAGCAGCGGAGGCAACGAGTTGGGCCTCGTCTGAGGCCCCGAGGGCTGCGGCGACCCCGGCCCCGCCGCGGCCCCGCTCAGCGATGCCGGGTGGCCGCCAAGGTGTCTCCCCGAGGGCTGCGCCGCCGCGTCAAAGCCCCCCGGGCCCCCCGGACTCCCCAGGTCATGCGTCGGCCCCGGAGCCGACCCTAACCCTCCCCCCGCCGCCGCCGCCGTCCCCGCCGCTGCCCCGAAGGTGCCCTGCGGCTGCTGCTGCTGATGTCCCTTGCCGGTGTGGTGCACGAGCGACAGGAAGTCCTTGGATGGCGATTCCTCGCTGCCAGTGGCGCCCGTGCCGGGCGCGGCGCCGCCAGCGGAGGAGCCGGCGCCGCCGCACTCGGGTACGCAGCCGCTGCCGCTGCCGCCGCCCCCGCCGCCGACTGCCGGCACGCCGGGCAGCAGCGCTTCCTCCCTCAGCACCGCTTGGCTGAAGACGGTTTGCTCCGCCACTGCGCGCGCCACGAGCTCCTGCACGCTGCCAGCCGCGGCGGCCTTATCCGAGATGCCCAGCCCCAGCCCCTCCTTGCCGTCCATGGAGCTGTTTCCAAGCGAGCCACTGCAGGCGCCGTCGAGCGCTGGCTTAGCAGCGAGGGGAGGCGGGGAGGTGGTGGGCGCGCCGCCGCCACCGCCGTCGGCGGCGCCTCCCTTGCCGCCGCCGGGCTTGGCAGCGTCGTACGACGCCGCCGCGGCGCCGCCGACGGGCTTTGAGGTCCTCATGGCGGCGCAGGGGTTGAGACCCACTCGCACTTTTCGCTTGGCCGTTGTGGTGTCAGCCACTCGGCTGGAGCGGCACGCCTTCAGGTTGGCGCCGCTGCGCTGCGGCGGAGCGGCCAACTTGGCGTCCCGCTGCGCTATGATGTAGTCGTAGGTCGTTAGCCCTTTGCTGATTAGGACCACATGGAAGAAAAAGAGCTCGCCCAGCATCACCACGGAGGTAATCAGGAGCGCCATGTAGATGGCAAGCGCGGCCTGCCAGCCGCCGTACACGACGCTCTTACCGTACGTTTCGGCCACCAGCGCACGCATCTCGCCCCGCTCCGTGAAGCTGCGGATAAAGAGCCACAGGCCCCACGCGAGCTGCAGCACGAGCAGGCTGACGGTGCTGCTGATGAGGCCGAAGAAGTGCCAGTAGTTGCGTGCGCCCACGCAGTTGTTCAGCCATTTGCAATGGTGGTCGAAACCCTCCACGCAGCGGTCGCACGCGCGACAGTGCTTGCTGCTGCGAGCGACGCTCGCCTGCGGGCCAACGAGCACAAGACAGAAGAGACGCGTGCGTCCCATCATCAGCCGCCCGTGCAGGCTGACGCACCACAGGCCGCGCAGCAACGCACCTGGCACAAGCCGCAAAAAAATTCGCCATCAGTTGCCCCCGTCAGGCCGGGATCCGAGGGGTCCAGATAACTGTGGCAGCAGGCAAGAACCCAACGAATGGTTAGGTACAGCTTTAAGGCCGGCATGATTTTGCACCGGCTACCGAGAGAGCAACTTCACATATACCTTGTGTATAAGTCCAACGCGGTGATGGCCACAACCAGGACCGAGTACAAAGCCACCAGAAACCATTTAACACCCGCGTCCTCGACGAAAGGCAGGTAGAACGCATAAACGCCACTGACCAGCGCAAAAAAGACGACCCATGATGCAAGCTGCGGAGAAAGGACAACTATGAGCGGGTCGGAACGGTGAAATGCTCACCGCGCGACGGGGACTCAGGCACACCTGGTGAGGGTCCAGCGGCTTCTGGAGGCCGTGCCGGCGCATTTGTCAACCTCTAAGGCTGAGTTGTATTCAGTGAAGGTTCCGCATAATAACAAGGAGCATGTTAGATATTAAATAGAGCTTATCAACTTGCTCAAGCAAGACATGTCGAATCTAGATGTCAATACAGGAATTGAATACAACCGATGCCGAGCCTCCGCGTTTGCAAGGTCTGGAGGAGGAGCACCGTACCGTACGGGTAGCTAGGATGACAGCCCTTGTTGTCAACTGCAGTGGTCAACCCGCTCTGCCCTGTGTGCAGCCTAAGTGAGTTGCGTCCTCTGCATAACGAATGCGCTAGGGAGAGGACCCGTGCTTGTGTGCCTGCCCACAGCCACAACAAGTTTGACTACGGCTCAGCCCTGGACCGGTCAGCACGGTCCTCCGAGCCCCTCCCCGGCCAGCGGTGCGAGGCAAGCCTCCCAGCAACCAGCAAGCACACCTTTCCCTAATACCCCTGAACCCCTTTTCCCAGGACAGTAAAACAAGGCTCTGCGCTGTGCGTTGGCTCATCTATTGAGCCCGTTTGCCTACAGGTCGCTGCTTGCCTGCAGCCTCGCGTGCACGAGCTCACGAGAGGTGTGGAACGCGCTCAGCACCAGGGCCAATCGCGACCGCGCCGAAACCAGCTGGTGCAATGGTGCTTATCGCCGCAACGGCGACAGTTACATGTGGGTCTGTGCTCGGCGTTGTCCATTCCACAGCAGTCCGCAGCCCCCCTCGGCCCTACTCGCTTCCTCTACGCGTCCATATCAGCATCTCCCTACCAGGCACTATACGCTCCAACACGAGGAGAAGAGACGCAACTTGCCGCCGTACAGCTTCGGGCATCGAAACGAGGCGAGGGCCCGCCACGCATCCCCAGACACGCACAACCCACGCGCGCGTGCACGCTCACACACACGCACGCGCACAAGCTCCCCCTCACACAGGCCTCCGAACAGCCTCTGAAATGCAGTGCCTTGCCCCTCTTGCGGGTTCGCTGCGCACACGTCATCTCCCGCCCCCCTACCCCCCTTGCCCCTGACCAAGTTACTCCCTTCGCGTCTATCGATATCACCTAGAAAAAGAAAACAAAACATCTGTGCACATCATGCCATCTGGGCCCAGTGGCGCCTTACAGAAATAAAACGGAACCGTCCATTCGGGCATCCCAGCCTCCGCTCGTGCGCGGATCTTGCGGATGTCGCGCAGGGCTAGCTGCCGCGCAGCGGCCAAGCGCGCCACCGACAGGTGATCCTTTTGGGTCCACTGTACTACACTGTCGTCGGTTGACGCAAAAACCAGGCCCGCGACGCCACCAGAGACATGCACACCGCATTCCACCGCCGGCGACCCACCCAGTCAAGGGCCGCTGCGCACCCGCGCTGCACTCGCCATCGAGGGTCCAACTCCAGTCATCATGTCCGGTGAGGAACGCCCCCATCTCCGGCTGGAAGTGGATGCCGAGTGCGCTACCGCACCCGGCAGCAGTCCGTTCCTTTGTCTGGGTCACTTTGTGGGTCCCTTTGCAGGCGACTGGGCTCTCACCGGGCCCCACCGCGACTCCGCGTACCGGTGGATACCACTGGAAAGGCAGGCCCTGCCAAGCCGCCATGCATTGGCTCAGAGGCGGTAGTGGCCGCCAACGCCCGGACCCGCGACGCATCTGCCGCTTGGTGCTGCAGCCGCCGCGAGTGAACAGCCGTGTGCACGCCCGTCCGCACAGCTCGCTCTGGAGGGTCCGCTGCGGTGCGGCAACCGCCCATGCGTGTCACTCGGGCGGCTTATCCTGCATTCCAAGACGCGAAGGCGAAGGCGAGCCAAGGGACGTGCTCCACGGCCCGAGGCAGGCGACCCACTCATCCACTGTGAGGCGCGAGCCACCTCCGCCTGGGCGGTGGTTGATTAGCCGCAGCTCCAGGATCGAAAACCCATGTGGTCTGCGCTTGACCCTCCATGTGTCCGGAATCACTTGTTGGCCTTTTCCGGCCGCCATTTCGTGTCGTCGGCAGGGTCCCGGGGCCTGTAGCTGGGGGGTTTTGGCACCCGGGGCAGCACACCCACGTGCCCCAACAGGTCCGCCACCTTGTCCGTTGGCTTCGCCCCCACAGTCAACCAGTACCTGCGCAGACGCCCGCCTCATCAGCTCGTTTCTAGAGTTAAGTTTCGCTGCGACCAACGGGTACTCACTTGATTCGCTCCATCTTTAACCCCAGGTGCATGTTACCGTCGGCAGCTGCGCATATGGAGATCGATAGCGCCACGTAAGATGGTTATAAGGGGGGGAAAAGAGGGGGAGAACATACACCTTGGTTGGAATCTCACCTGGATTTGGGTCCCACCAGCCGATGTCCTCTTTCCGTGAGCCCGAGTTGCGGGCTTGCCGCTTTTCCATGACCGACAGCACGTAAAACGGCCGGAGCTATACGCATATATAATGACAAAGACTCGTCATCGAAGCATAAATACTGCATCGTGAGCGAGTTGGGATGCTCACCTTGAATCCCCATCGTACTAGCTTGATTCGCAGGCCGCCGACCATCCGTTCAAAATGCTAGCTCTAGATATACCGCGAGAGTTTTTAAGGTCGTTGCTTACACAGTCTTCGATCAATTTACTGGTCAGTCGGCTGTCGGGACTTTGGGGCGGCAGCCAATCCGGCAGTGCAATTACATATAGCGCTGCAAACGTGAGAGATTACGCAGCCATAGGTCATTGCACAATTATCGCACTGTACCGCCGTTTCCATTACGGTTACAGTCGTACGCCCAACAAAATGCACGACACTTCTATTGCGCCACATGATGCGCGGCCGGGAGCCCGGGACGCGCAGCGTTGGTCTCCAAGACGCGTGCACGCCACGCGCTGCCTTTCTTGGCCCCCACCATAGCACTGGCTTCCTGCATTACCAATGATGGGAGGCTGCCCAGGATGGACCGTCGAACCCGCCACCCTGCACGCCACCCACTCCTTGCCACCTCCCCTTTAGACTGCATCACGGTTCCCGATGAGCTCAGCTTGCCAAATCCTGAATGGGTGGCAAGGACACACAGGTCGTCTAGTGACCTCCCTGCTCCACTCAGCCACCAACCCCGACGGTGCAGAACCAGGCTGAACGGACCGTTTTACAATGGGCTCACACGTTCGCAGTGGACTCACGTCGCCGGTACCGCTCCTGCCATGCTGGAATGCAGCCAGTATCGGATTCACCGGCTCCCGTTTACAATTTGTGGGGATCGTTCCATAAATCCAGCGATGCCGGTGGCCCGGCATGACACCTCCACGAACCCTGTGCGTAGCGCAGCTTCCGCAGCCGCACGCACGCACCCCCACACCTCCTACCACATCCCCCCACCCATCCAACTCTGCCGAGCGCCGTACATTCTCTCGTCATCGCACCGGCCTCCCCCCCTCTCTGTACTTTGCGAACAAACAAACCGCATTGGCAGAAAGACCGGTAACGCCCCAACCAGGACAGGCCACGCCCCTTCACCCCTGCCCCTCTGCCACCGTCCCTGCCAGATCCCAACCAGATCACACCCGCCACCGCTCTCTGCCGCCACCGGATCCGCCACCGCTGAAGCCCCCTCCGTCGTATCGCCCCAGGATGTCCCCCCCGCGCAGCTCCTTCCTTCCCATCTGTTCCGCGCCGCCCCCAACACCTTTTTGAGTGAGTGACACACACTCACATGTCCTCCGCCGCGAAGTCGTCGAAATCATCCTGCAGCCCCTCCCCCCGCCCCTCCAACTCCTCATCCAACAACGCATCCAGAGCCTCCTCCATCACCTCATCCTCAGATTCCAGCTCGCCGCCGCCGGTGCCGGTGCCCTGCAGCAGCGCCTCCCAGCCGGGCCCCTCCTCCTCCGAATCATCATCACCATCGTCGTCGTCGTTGTGGTAATCGTCTAGCAGCCGCCGCGCGACCGCGGCCCTGCCGCCCTCGGCCTTCTTCGCCGCCACTTCCGCCTCCGCCGCCGCCGCGGCTTTCCCTGCCGACGTTTTGTCCTTGCTGGCCTTCTCCTCCTTCTTCTTCTTCTTCTTCTTGTCACCCGTCGCCGCCTTTGCAGCTGCCGCCGCCGCTTCCTCCTCGGCTGCTGCTGCTGCCGCCTTCCCAGCTGCTGCTGCTGCCGCCGCCTTCTTGCCCGACTTGCTGGTCTGCACCACCTCGGCCGCCGCCGCCGCCGCCTCCTCGCCTGATCCGGCCACCGCCTTCTTGGCCTTCTTGCTGGACTTGGCGGCCGCAGCCGACTCCGCGCCTGTACCCACCTTGGCGCCAGCGGCGCTGCCGCCGGCGCCGGCGCTCAGGTCGCCAGGGCCGTCCTCAGCTGCCCGCTTCTTCTTCTTCTTCTTCTTCTCCGCTTCCTCCTTCCCCCTCTTCTTCTCCTCCTCCTCCTCCTTCCTCTTCTTCTCCTCCTCCTCGTTTTTCTTCACCTTCTTCTTCTTCTTCCCCCCCTCCTCCCACTTCTTCTTCTCCTCCTCCTCCTCCCTCTTCTTCTCCTCCTCCGTCCTCTTTATCTTCTCCTCCTTTATCTTTTTCCCCGTCTTCTCTGCCGTCGCCCCGTTCTCCTCGGGTGCAGCCGCAGCCGCGGCGGCGGCAGCGGCGCCCTCCGCCGCGCCCTTCTTCCCCTTCTTCTTGCCTTCCTTGCCCTTCTCCACCGCCGCACCCTTCCCGCCGCCGTCCTCGCTGCTGCGAGCGCCGTCGGCGGCAGCGGTTGCGACAGCGGCCGCGGCCGGCGCCGCCGCCACCACCTCCTTCGTCGCCGCCACAAACTCCAACTTGACCTTCGCACGGTACGACTCGTGGAACTCGCCGGCGTGTGCCGTGAAGTACTTGTAGTACAACGACAGCTGGCGGCGGCTCATGGTGAAGCGCTCGTGGTAGGCCAGCATCTGGCCGCAGGCCAGCGCGGCGCGCAGCGCCATGGGCGGGTACGGCAGGTGCTCCCGGCTAAAGTACGGCGGTTCGTACGCGTCGTCGGCGCAGCCCCAGGACACTGCCAGGCGGGGCGTGTGGTAGCCCTTGCGGCCGCGGCTGCCCCAATGTATGATTCTGGGGGTCGGGTGAGCGAGTGGAGAGAAGAGGGGGCGGGTGGGGGTGGGGGTGAGGGTGGGTGGGGGCGAAGGGGGGGGGAGTGCGAGGAGGGGAGCAGCGGGGGGGTGGGGAATGGGGGGGGGGCTCGGCGGAAGATTTGGGAGGCAAGGCACATGAAGGCATGAAGGTGCGCCGCACACGGAACAATTAACAAGCGGCGAATCAAGGATTCGACAAGCGGACTGACTGTCGAAAGATATCGCAAAGATACACGATGGAAGGCTGGGCACGGTTGACGCCTGCCCGCCGGCGGGCTGAGCTGGGCTGAGTTAAGCTAAGCTAAGCTATGCTAAGCTGGGCTGGATAGGGCTGGGCTGGGCTCAGGCCGGGCTGAGCTGGGCTGGGCCGTGTTGGCTGCTGGCTGACTCACCGGTGTGTGAAGACGATTGCGGACCCTGCCACCGCAGGGAAGGCCCGAATGCTCTGGAAGGCCTCTTTGGACGCCAGCGCCACATTGAGAGGGTCGGGGCCGTCGTCGTCGTCGCCCTTGAAGTAGCCCGGGTCGGCCCAGCTGTGGAAGTGGTGGGGCAAGGAAACACGAGCCGCCGCCGCCGCGAAGTGCACAGGGGGTTAGGCACGGACAGGCCGGAGCACGTGAACGCCGTGGTAAGATAAAAGAACCCGGGGGGGTGGGTGGGGGAGGTGCGGCGGGCGGACAGGGGAGGGGCGCGACAAAAGGGGCTCCCGCACCTGCCCCTGCCCCTCTCCTCCCGGCTCTCTTCCGGCCCGCCATCATCCATCGCCTCGGCTCTTCTTCTGCTGCCATCCATATCAACACTCCTTCATCTTCCAGCCCTCTCCCGGCCCTCTCCCCAGCCCTCTCCCCGCCCCTCATCTCACCGCGGCACCATGTACAGGCAGCTGTTCTCGGGGCAGGCGTCCGTGAGGGGCACCCAGCAGGTGCTGTACATGGGGGAGCCGTCTGAGGCCCGGAAGGTGGCGGGCGAGTCGTCAGGCTGGCGGTCGCGGTGCGGGGAGAAGCCCGCGTCGCCGCGGTTGGGGTCCACGTACCTAACAGGCCGGAGGGCGGAGGCGGGTGTCGGTTTCAGATTGATTCATTTGGACTATGAAAAAGGGGGCGCTGCAGCTGGAGGTGGGGAGGGAGGGGTGGAGAGGTGGGATGTGGAGGAAGGGGCGCGCAGGCGGGGCGGGGCGGGTCGGCGGCTGAGGGGACGCGCGGGCCTGGGTGGAGGACGGCGGGTGGTGCAAGGGCGGGAGCGTGCCGAGGGGCTGGGGCTGGGACTGGGGGCCTGAGCTGCGCCCCGCCCGTGTAACGGATAGATGAATGGATGGACGGGCCGTAGACGCCGCCATCATTTGCGGACATACGCGCTCCGGGCTGGAGAACCCAAGGCACTCTTAGGGGCTGTGACGGTGCTTGATTAGCCTCCGTTAAGAGGGGGCGGTCGGCGAAGGGAGGTCCGTGTAGGCCTTCCTGGGCCCCCCTGCCCCATGATGTCATTTTGCCGCGTTTTCCCGCGTACCAGGGTACCCCCTCCTCGCCTGCCAACCCGCCGACACACCGACGCAGCGACCCACCCACCAGCACAACACGTCCATGTTGCAGGCGTTGCCGCCCGTGGTGGCAGCCATGAGTGCGCTCGCCCGGTGGATGAGCGCCCACACCTGACAGAGGAAGAGAGGGAGAGGGAGAGAGGGAGAGAGGGAGAGCGCGGGCGCGGGCGCGGCGAGGAGACATGTTGTCCGCGTCACGAGCACACGAGCACGGTCATCACACACAACCGCGGCGCTGGCTGGGAGGAGGTGCCGTGCAACAATGCGCGGTTGCCCAACTCCGGGAAGTCAAGGATGTGACGAATACATGGAGAGAGGTTTCGCTGTCACTTGCCTCATCAAACATGAGGAGGAAGGTGGCGGGCCAGCCGTGCTGCATGAGGGTAACCATGTTCCGGGCGAGGCGGTGGATGTCGATGGGCCATTGAGTTTCGGATTGGCAGAGCTGCGGGGGAGGGGGAGGGCAGGGGAAAGGTACGTGAGGTTTGATGGAGGGTCGGCGTCAGATGCGAGTCGGTTAGGTAGTTGCCTTGCCAACCAACGCGACGGAGCTAGAGTTACCGGTGAGCCTGGCCGCAGCTGTCATGTCAAATAGCATAAGAAATAAGAATGATCATGCATCGGTGTATCGAATGCCCTGGGCTTGATCCCCGGGTCACACCGGAACGATGGCACTCCCGGCGAACCTGGAAGACGCCCTCGTCGTTGATCTGTTGCTGCAAGCCCTTCGTATAGTCTTTTGACTTGATCAGTGGCTTGGCTTTAAGCGTCCCGTTAACTGAAAGTTCCGGGCAAATTGCGGCCCAATACTCCGGGTCTGCCAGATTGGCGATATTCCGCGTGCTTGCGGCTAGTTTCTCATCTTTACATAGAACACTTGGGTCAGGTAGGTCCGCTTTCCGCGGAAAAGCTCCTGTCGGCTTGCTCATTTCGTGAATGCCGCCACGCGGCCGCTAGTTTTAAGAGCGGCTCAATACCAACCTCGTGGCGGCTGAAACTTCATGATCGAATAGCAATGTTCGGCGGATTACAAACACGCAGCACGACTGCTCCGTGCTCCGAAGCCTGCGCAGCATGAACGTCCTGCCGTATATGACGACTATGCTTTGCACGTCCGCAGCCCCATGGTTTGGCTAAAAGGCAAAACTGACGACATGGGATCATAGAAACCAATATCTGGTACATAACTTCTAGCCACAAATTGTGCAGCTCTGCTACCGGTACCGTCTCCCCCCCTACTGACGCCCCCCGCCCCGCGCAAAGGCGATCAGCTCCCCAGGCGCCACGGCGCTCCCCAACAGCACGTCCCACAACACCATCTGCTTGTACACCCGGAACGTCGCCGACAGACGCTGCGGCCCCGTCAGCCGCAGGCCGTCGGCCGCAGGCCCCGCCATTTCCCTCGTCGCCGCCGCCGCCGCTGCCGTTGCCGCACCGGGCAGCATCGCCCGGACCAGCTGCCCCAGCGGCACGGCGCCGGAGTCGGCGGTACCGGTTTCGGCCTGCGCTTGCGGCGGCGCCGCTGCGGCCCTCGGCGGCGGCAGCGACGGCGACGCCAGAGCCGGCGGCGGGCGGCCGTATCTGGACTTGATGCCGCCGCCGGTCGCGCCTGGACGGCCGCCCGCGGGCGCCGCCGTGTCCGTAGCGGCAGCCGCAGCCGCAGCCGCGGCAGCGGCGAGCGCTGCCGTGGCCGCGGGTCCCTCGGGCAGCAGCTCGGCGAACCGGGGGAGGAGGACCTGCCGGGGGAAGGGGGGGGAGGGCCACCACGGGGGTATGAAAGACCAAACAAGCGAGCTGGCAGCTGACAGACCAGGGAGGGGGCAGCCCACGCTCACGCCCGGACCATGAGCCTCAAACCCACCCGCCCACAAATCAAAGGACGGCCACACACCCCGTCGGTGTCCACCCCCATCCTCCCCCCACCCCACACCCCACACACCTGGCAGTAGCCCCGCAGCTGCTCCGCCCAATAGCGCGCGTCCCCGCCCTCAGGCTCCACCGCCGCTGCCGCCGCCGCCGGCGCCGCCACCGCAGCAGCAGCGACCCGCGGGTCGGCGTCCAACAGCAGCCTCGCAAGCTCTGCAAGAAGCCCGCCGCCGCCGCCGCTGCCGCCGTCGCTGCGGACGGAGGCGGCGGCGACGTCGAGGCCGACGGCTCCCACACTCGCGCTCGCTGCCGCGGCCGAGTCGTCGCCGGTGTTTGAGGAGCCGTCGCACAGGCCGGGGGTGACGGGTTGGTCCCCGGCCGCCTCCGCCGCCGCCGCCGCCGCCGGCGCCGTCATGTCCCATAGCAGCTCCGCGCATCGAAGCGCCACGGCGCGTTCCGCCATCGCCACGTCGCCGCCGCTGACCGCTGCGAAGGCCCGCATCACGGCGGCGCTCACCTGGCCTCCAGCAACCACCTGGCGGGCCGTCGTACAAACCGCCGAAACGGTTATTCCATCGTATTCATAATACCATTAGGAATTTCGGTAACATACCAGCAAATATAATTAAGTTGAAGCAACAATACAAGGTTGCAGCGCCGTTGATGGTTCGGAGGTCCAAGGCGTTGATCGAAGAATTGAAGTCGATCGAACCGTCGGTTGTCAGTTGGGCAACCGCCGCCGTTCCACAGGTCCTCCAACGCCGAACCCATGGCGCCCCTCTTTCGCAGCGCCAGTACAGCTCTACAGCGGCATTACGCTAGACAACAGCAATACGGTTGTCCGTTTGGCACCTGTACGGCCCAGCTTGGTGCATCCCAGGGCGAGGAGCGAGGGCACAGGGCAGAGCGAGGGTAGGAACCTTGGAGGCCGCTTGGGCCCATTACGCGAGCACTTCGCAGCCGTACGGCGCTCCCGCAGGCCACGGTACCGCGTATCAACACCAAACCGCAACGATGGAACAGAGGCGACATCGGTGCACGGGCCCGCAAATACTTACCAACCGTCTCTGTTACCTGACAACCGAAAAGAGCTGCGATCGTGTAAGCCGGTCTTAGAGGGAAAAGCCCAGGACAGGATTGCGGACCCGGCGAGGTTTCGCTGGCTGAGAATTTGAATTTCGCTCGACGACGCCCCGAAGGCTTTGCAGCAGAATGGCGCAGCAGCAGCAGCAGCAGCATCAGCTGCATCAGCAGCATCAGCTGCAGCAGCAGCAGCCGTTGGTCAACGACGCCGGCCGCGGCTTCGATCTTTCCCTGGCGGTGCCTCTGGCGGCCACTGCCTTCGCGGCTTACAACCACCCGATCGACAAGCAGTCCGGCCAGAACTACAACATAAAGGACACGACCGTTTCGGCAAGAGCAAGCGTGCAAGTCGATGTCCTTCCGGAGGCACCTTTTATGGAAAACCTCTCTTGCTGCGCTGCCCCCGGTTGTTGCAAGCACCATAGCGCTCGCCGCGCTGTGTTCACCCAGAGCCCCGCACAGATCGAATCTGCAGACACACAAACCTCACAACCATTCGTTTAAACTTCTTACACCTCTGGGCGCAATGGCGCAGGCAGTTCTTGCTGGAGAACTTCTTCGGCCTTCTGGACGTCAAGATCCACCGTGCCGCCAAGCTGCGAAAGTCGGACATGTTCGGCGCCACGCCGCCCGACGCCTTTGCGGTGCTCTCCGCGGAGTGGCCCTCCCTGTGCGCCCGCACACGCGCCCGGCGCTTCACCAGCGTCGCCAAGAGCACCGACCCCGTGTGGGACCCCGGGGCGTCGCCCCTCAACATCCCCATCCGGTGAGGAGACCCGGACGGCAATGCCACCCGCGCATCCGGGGTCGGGCAGGTCGGTTCGGTTCGGTTCGGAGAAGCTTGGGGCTCAAGGGCTTTGGGGCTTTCGGGGCCTCTGCTGCAACGCACTTTGCCTCGTTCTCGGCCACGAGGACTGTGACCCGTGGGTCGCAGGGATCCGGCGTCCGACACGGTGCGCGTGCAGTTGTACGATGAGGACATCGGTTGGGACGAGCAGCTGGGCTCCGCCGACCTGAGGCTTGGCGACCTGGTGGGCAGACCGGAGCAGCATTTGACACTTGAGCTGAGCGGTAGGTGCCGATATAATGCTTTACCGTAAAAGAACAAAGCTGGGGGAGTTTTGGGAGTTTACGAGCTGCACAGCAGCTGAGATTGGGAAAGTCCTAAGGGCACGTGCCGAATGCAGAGCGGCCTACAGTCGACCGACCCAGAGGATTGCGTGTCCCGACGCCGTACCCGACACCGGAGCCGAGATCGGCGGAGTTCCGCCGGAACTTACTGCCGTACTGTGTAGCTTATTAGGGACCTGCATACGCGGCGCAGTACTCCAGACCCTTCTTCGGATTCTGTTTCCCAGCGTCCTGACACTTCAACCCCCGGCCCCGCTCTCTCCCGGTTATACCCATCCTGGACCCCGCCCCGCCGTCCCCCGCTGCCCTGTTTCTCGGTCCCAGGTCCCGGCGTCAACAAGGCCGCCACCTCCACCGTGACGCTCAGCTGCCGGCTGCGTTCCTTCGCGCAGTGCAGTGCTGGCGACCTGGACTCGGTGTCCCTGGTGGATACGGTGCCGCCCACGGAGCAGCCGGGGGAGAAACTGGCGGGGGGCATACTGCACGTGTTCAGGCCCCTGGGTGGGTGCGTGGGTGGGTGAGTGGGGGTGGGGGTGGTGTCCGGGGGTTGTCCGGGGGATTGCGGATCAGGGCTCTCGTTGGGGGTTAAGGAGCCGGGGAGTCAATAGAGGGAGAGAGCACATCGTGCTTTGCTCTGCCGGCAGCAGCAGCCGGCAGCCGTCGGCCCTAACCATCCGGTGCCCGCAGGTGCGAAGGAACGCTGTATGACACCGTTCGTTCGTTCGTTCGCTGCGCAACGGTCGGGACTGTCCGACGTGTCAGTCACCGGACCCCCTCCTTGATGTGGCTGTGCGGCAGTAAGATAGGCCGACGATTAGGGGGGCGGAAGAAATGAAAGAAACCGATCCAGCGCAGCGAAGGAACGGAGGCGGAGGCGGAGGCGGAGGGGGTTGGTGCACTGCCATTCTTGCCTAGGGCTATGGCACGCGCTGCTGTCTGGGCTGCCGCTGACCGCTGAGCAGCACCTCTGCGTGCCGCCCGCCCAAGCCGTCCGCAGGCGCCGTGAGCAAGAACGTGCCGCCGCCCAAGCCGGCGTGCAGCTGGGACGACGTGGTCCGGGCCATGGGCGGCGGTGGGGGGGCGGACGACCTGTCGCCGGTCATGTTCCTCGAGTGTTGGGACACCGACACGCAGGTACGACATGCCGTACACACGACATGTCTGTGCTTATGTGCGTATGTGTGTGCGTCCACGCAATCGCGTAACCTCAAATTTGCGGAGTGCGCCTGCCCAGAATGGTTTACCGGTAGTTGCACCATGGCCCTTTATTACACTCCACTCCACACGGCCACCGCGCGTCTGCTCCAGCCCAAATGACGAAATGACAAATGAGTCCCAGCTTGATGCGGCGGAACCCCCGCTTGCGCATCGTGCTTGTATGCAGCTGCGTGGTGTGTGTACCGGTATGTGTAAGACGTGTATGCGTAGGTCGGGGGCCCCTGCTTCCCCTCAACAAACCGTTTTCCCCCAGGCGCCCCAACTACCGGTGCCGTACTGCCCTGGGACGTGCCGTACGCCCGTACCCACCCGGCGTACGGCACGCCCGCCCGCCCGCAGGTTTGGATGTTCCGAAACGTGGCGAAGCGGAGCTTAGTCATCGCTTTCCGGGGCACGGTGCGCCGCCGTACTGCGTGGCAGGGACAGACGCCGTCACGCTCCGAAACCGGGGGCGCCTCCAGGGGCGCCTCCCAACCCCCCACACAGACCACAAGGGCTGTCGCCGGCTGGGTGCCGCTCCGCGCTCGTTTGCCAGAAGGCCCCGGCCCTCGACTTCCTGATAACGGATGAGTGGTCCCGGAACGGCGGCACCGCACCCGTGGGCAGCCTACGGTGTGTGTGTGCGGAAATGTGCGATCGCAGAGGCTCAACAAGACGGTTCACTCAAGTAGACGCCACCGTGTCAAACTCCGTGCTGTGTTGCTGCGTGTGGTGTGGTATCGTGTGGTGTGGTGTGGTGTGGTGTGGTGTGGTGTGGTGTGGTATCGTGTGGTGTGGTGTGGTGTGGTGTGGTGTGGTGTGGTGTGGTGTGGTGTGGTGTGGTGTGGTGTGGTGTGGTGTGGTGTGGTGTGGTGTGGTGTGGTGTGGTGTGGTGTGGTGTGGTGTGGTGTGGTGTGGTGTGGTGTGGTGTGGTGTGGTGTGGTGTGGTGTGGTGTGGTGTGGTGTGGTGTGGTGTGGTGTGGTGTGGTGTGGTGTGGTGTGGTGTGGTGTGGTGTGGTGTGGTGTGGTGTGGTGTGGTGTGGTGTGGTGTGGTGTGGTGTGGTGTGGTGTGGTGTGGTGTGGTGTGGTGTGGTGTGGTGTGGTGTGGTGTGGTGTGGTGTGGTGTGGTGTGGTGTGGTGTGGTGTGGTGTGGTGTGGTGTGGTGTGGTGTGGTGTGGTGTGGTGTGGTGTGGTGTGGTGTGGTGTGGTGTGGTGTGGTGTGGTGTGGTGTGGTGTGGTGTGGTGTGGTGTGGTGTGGTGTGGTGTGGTGTGGTGTGGTGTGGTGTGGTGTGGTGTGGTGTGGTGTGGTGTGGTGTGGTGTGGTGTGGTGTGGTGTGGTGTGGTGTGGTGTGGTGTGGTGTGGTGTGGTGCTGAGCCTTGGTGTGGTGTGGTGTGGTGCTGAGCCTTCGCAATATCACGGATGCGCCGGATGCACGGATGCAGGAGAAGGTGCGCGACTGGCTCACCAACTTCCAGTTCGCCGGCGAGAAGCCGTACGACCTGGTCGCCAAGCGACCCAAGACGGCGCCCGGCGGGGCCGAGGTACGAGAGGGGTTACACCGGTTTCGGTTTCGGAGCGGAGGCCGAGCGAGGTGACATGCAGTGCAAGGGGTGGGGAAATGCGCGCGTGCGTGGACGGGGAGGAATCCTGAGGCTCTTTTGGCTTTGTGTCCCCCATGCGAGATGCCACCATAGACGGCACCTCGGCCGTCCTCCTTTCTCACGGAGGCCGACTGCTTACGGAGGCCGACAAAAAAATCCTGGCGACACGTCTTTTGGGTTGTTGGTAAGTGTTAACCTTTCTCTCCGCCCTCATTTCGCCACCGGTATCGTACACCGTCAACCTCAAACCCTGCCGCAAGCTCCTTCCGTGCCTCTGCCCTTGCCCTATCGCCCTGAGCTATCTGGCTTTCGCCTCCTCCTTCCCCAACCCCCCATCCAGACGTCCCGCTTCCCCCATTGCTTTCTCCCAACTACCGGCACCTACCCACAAGGTCGCTGCGTTTCCAAGCTTCGTCAGGTCACAGGCACGTCCGGTAGCAGTACTGCTGGGACCTGGTTCCGTTCTCTAACGCCACGTCCGTCCCTCCGCTGCGGTATCTACTTTTGTACTTGACCGTATCTTAACTTCCCCACCAGGTATTGGTCCACTCTGGCTTCCTGAGCGCCTACAAGAGCGTCCGTAAGGCCAGCAACGCGCTCATCCGCACCCTCACCGGCGGCTTCGCGCAGCCCCCCGACCGGGCCTGGAGGCTGCTGGTGACCGGCCACTCACTGGGTGGGGCGCTGGCCACGCTGGCAGCGTACGACCTTGCCGTACAGAGATGGGAGTACGAGCAAGAGGCCAAGAGGTACGAAGGAAAGAGAGAGCGGGTGGAGCTCGCGGTGGCGGCGGGGTCGGGGGGAGGAGATTATGGCCAGAGGGCCGCGTGAGTGTGGCGAGATGTGGCGAGATGCGAGATGCATGCCAGGGGGGTGATGAGGGTGTAATGTAGAGACCACACCGCCGCGGGGCGACGGAGGCGACGTACCGCAGCCCCGTCTTGTGGTCTGAAAGGGGGGTGTGGGTTTTACTTGTGCGGCACGGCACTGGGCTGTGCGGCAGCGAGGGGTGGTACTGAGGCGGCGGCCTCTGCCCCGGGAACTATGTGGGAGGGAGGAAGGCGGCTGATGCCCCGGACATCGTTGCCCCGGGGGGCCGCGGCCCTCTTAACCTCCCAGCGCTGCGGCATCTTTTTCACGTCCCCCCGACCGCCCTCCGCTTGCAGGCCCTCCCACGTGGCCCTGGAGCTGTACAGCTGGGGCTGTCCCCGTGTGGGCAACAAGGCCTTCGCGGAGGACTTCCGGGCGCTGCTGCCCTCCGCCTGGCGCTTCACCAACCGGCTGGATGTGGTCACCAGGTGCATGCTCCCCCCCCCCGGGCGAGCGTGCGAGGGCGGCAAGCTGTTGCAACTGCTGTGGGCGCCCGCTCACTCGCTAGTTGTGGGTGCTGGCTGCCTGGGGGCTGCCCTCAATTGTGGCCTTAGACCCCGGTCGCGTGTCCCCAGTCGCTTTGGGGCCCCGCCCTCCGCGGTTCTGGCTTCGGCTGCGGCGGCTTCAGGCGCGGTATGCACCAAGTGGTGATCCTTTTGTAAAACGGTTCGTTTAAAGCTTTCAAACTTGATGCAAGCACGGCTTTCCTGGCAGAAGGCAAACGGCTCTTACAACGCCACGCCAATGCATGCCACGCCTGCGTGTGTGCTTTGCCGTGTGTTTTGCCTTCTGGTGTGCACCGCCGCAGCTTGCCGCCGTGGGATTCGTTCTTCCACATCGGCACTGCCGTACAGCTCGACCCCCAGCAGAACCGCCTGCTGGTAAGTGGGGCGGAGCCGGGGGTACCGGTAATAGCGACCAACCCGCAGCGCAGCGAAGGTGGGGCGGGGGAGGGCCAGCGGCGCTGCAGCCCCTCTCCCCCTGTCTCTATCTCTCTCCCTCTCTGTCTCCATCGGTCGGTACCTCGGGCTGAGACCTCCCTCCACGCGCCTCCCTCTCCCCTCCCCGTCCGCAGGGCCTTTTGTTTCTTTCTTGCAAATTCACTCTTCAAACTCCCCTCCCTCTCCCCTCCCCTCCCCGGTCCCCGGCCCGCAGTTCGACCCGCCAGAGGTGGGGCTGTGGGACAAGCTGCGCAGCGGCTCCGGGCTGGCTGCCCACGTGGACGGGAGCTATCTGGACACGATGCTCAGGGTGGTGCAGACGGCAGCCCGCACCACTGCTGGAGCCTCAGAGCCGGCATCCGCATCCGCACCCGCACCTGCGCCGGCACCCGCATCCGTGATGTAGATGCACGCGCGGCTGGCCGGCGGCTGTGGCTGCGCCCAGACGAGAGACGGCCCTCCGGCACCAAACGGAGCCGGGCTTCGATTGCGACCCGGGGGGCTTGGCCCAGTGTGTGCCGCTGAAGGTGAAGGTCGGCGCAGGTTTCCGTTGGCGCGATTTTCCTCCTTCCATCGCTGCGCGCTGCAGGAAACTGTACGAACGCCCGAGAGCTGTAGCACATTAGTTACGAACGCCTAAACAGGCCTAAAGAGACCGCCGTCCATTGACGACGTAAAGGTAGACTGGTCGACTGGTGTCCAGACCGCCCGATCGTCCAATCGTGTGTTTAGAGTACGGCAAGGCTTCCCCAGTAGCAACAGTAGCGGCCGCGCAGATGGTTGCACGGCAGGTCATACCCTGCCCATGCTGTTACAACGGAACGTTGATGCCGTGCCTGATTCGTTAGGCATGGGTTCGGGACTCCCCGGGAATGCGCTGCAGCTGGCAAGGGTTTTAGGGTTTTAGGGTTTTAAGAGCGGAGCTGCAAGCAGGTTGAGGACGCGCACCACTATGAGCGCCCCTGCTACAGCGGCAGCTGCTTGCTTGGAACAGTAACAAGGGGGACTGGGAGGCCCTGGCTTGCCAAGCGTACGACACTGCGGGCTGTGCAGCCCCCGCGTGTTTTTGTCGCCCTGGTCGTGTCGTCGGTGTCCAATGTAGGTCGTTGTCATTTTGGTTGCGTCGCGGAGTTTCGGGAGGTTCGCAACCGGATGGGCACACGATTCCGGAGCATCACCGGTCGGTCGGTGCTCGGCCAACGGGTTCCGCGGGGTGGGTTAGGGGCAGGGGCTCGAGGCTGTGCATGGCTGGCAAAGAAAGGTGATACCGGTACAGCAGCGAAGGTGACGGAGGCGACGGAGGCGACGGAGACGGAGACGACGGAGGCGACGGGGGTGACGAAGGCGACGGGGGCATGTTGGGGCGCATTGCGGCGCATTGCGGGGAAGGGACGTACCTGCCACGCCACACCTGCCACCGCATGAATGCCCGTATGTGAGAAAACACGAGGACGGCTGCAGCGGTGCACGGCCTCACGGGGACACCTATCTCGAGGCTTCCGTCCGGCACCACCATTCGTAATGCACCACCTTGCCCTTCCTGTCTAGTACCACATTTCTTTCAGACCCCCGAAGCACCCATCCGCGCAGTCACCTGCCCGCACTTCCCCCCTCTCTGGCTCACCCCACCCCACCCCACCCCACCCCCCAGTCCGCCAGCCGCCGAACGGCGCGCACCAGCCAACCCGCCCGGCGCCCTCCCGTCCGCATCCAACACCTCACGACGCGCCCCCCATTCCCCTACCTGCTGCTGCTGCCCACCCGCACACACGCACACACGCACCTTAATCTGCGCCATCTGGCGAGCGACCTCGGGCGGCAGTTGGAGTCCCTCCTGCGCCTCAGCAGCCGGGACGCTGCCGCCCTCCCTGCCACCACCACCACCACCACCACCACCACCGCCCTGCTGCTGCTGCTGCTGCTGTGTCGTCTGCGCCTGCGCCTGCTGCAGCTCTGCGCTCTGCTCCAGCCGCCCCGCCTCCAGAGCCGCCAGATACATCGGCTCGGCCTCCTCCCTGGAGAGCTGCGGCGGCCAGGCAGAGATCGGCAGCAGCAGAGGGGCTTCGGATCACCTGGTGCCTTCAGCCTCTCAAGGCGGAGGAGGCCATACCGGTATTCAGCGGTATTCAGCGATATTCAGCGGTATTGTATTGTACTGTACTGTGCGCTAACACCGCCCGGCCGCCCACCTGTGCCGCCCCCAGCCGCTCGTAGTGCCACTCCAGGGCGGATTCCAGATCCGGCCACAGCACCGCGTCATCGTGAGGGTTGGCCCGGGGCACGAAGCCTGGAGGCGGGAGGGGGGCCAGCACCGCACAGAACACAGAACCCAGCTCAGGGGTGCGAACGGGAAAGGCACCGGGCGACCGTGTTGATCGGGGGTTAGCGGGAGACGTGTCAGTTGTTGTTTACTGCACCATACTGCACCGCACAGCACCCGTACCGTACCGTACCGTAGTGCAGGAAGAAGTCGTCGTTTGGTCGCTCGCCGTACGACATCAGCAGCTCCTGCCCTGGAGCAATGTCCCGGGTGGCGGACACAGCCATGGACCAGCCGCCGGTGCGGGAGCGGGCGGGGGAGAGCAGATCCCATCTGAAGGGGGGGCATCCGGGGGTATCCGGGGGTGGGATGGGAGGAAGGGTTGAACTACGGCCGCGGCAATTTACCGGGGAGGGAGGGAGGGAAGGGTGATAAAGAGACGGAAATCGCAGCGAAGGGAGGGAGGGAGGATGGTGGTTGGGAGCGAAACGCGGTACCCTAGGGTGGAAGTGTGAAAGGGTAGAAAGCAAGAGGTCATTTCAGTCCGGGCTGGTCATCACCCCCTCCCTCCCTCCCTCCTTCCCTCCCTCCCTGCCCTCAGTCCGGGCTGGTCATCCCTTCGCTTCACTCACTTCCCATACACCCCTCCTTCAGCCCGTCGGTTGCGGAGCCCCTATCCCCTGTATCCCCCAAAGCCCTGTAACCCCTCCACCCCTTCACCCACCCAGCCAGCCCTCCACCCCTCCGCCCAGCCAGCCGGGCAGCCACCCCTCCGCCCAGCCAGCCCGCCAGCCACCCACCTCACGCAGTCCGTGGCGACCGGTCGTCCGCTGCCCAGCCCCAGCCCCACCCCCCCCTCCGCCGCCTCGTCCCCCCCGTGGTTGAGCATGTCCACCAGGGGCACCAACATGCGCACACCCACACCGCCACCCGGGGCCGCGTTGGCAAAGGTGCGCGAGTGGGCCACCTGGGGGCGCGGCTCCAGGGAGGGAGGGAGGGAGGGAGGGTGCAGCGTTCTGCTTGGCGGCTGGTGGTGGTTGGTTGCGGTTAGTTGCGGTTGGCTGGCGGTTGGTGGTGGTTGGTTAGTAACGGCTGCGGTTTGCAGGCTTCCAACTGCAGCAGTCCCCTGACGGCGCCCACTCGCACACGCAGTCCCGACCCGACCCGACCCGGGAAGGAGCAGCTCGGGAGCCGGGAGGCGGGCTGCGTGACCCTGCAGCGGCCCCGTCCCATCACTGCGCTACCCACCCCGCCGGCCGTGCCCCTGCCCGTGCCCGTGCCCCGCCCCGCCCCGCGCTCCCCGGTTCTCCTTTGCTTCCTGGCCGCCGCTCCCCTCCTCTCTCCCTCCCTCCCTCCTTCCCTCCCTTCTTCCCTTTCACCCCAATCGCGCTCTAAAACCCTAAAACCCTAAAAACCCCCAAACCCCAAAACCCTTCCCTCCCCGCCCTCCGCCCTCCGCCCCCGTCTCTCACCGACAGCGCCCAGCGGAACTCCTCCTCCCCCACTTGCGGCCCTCCGCGCGCCTCCTCACTGGCAGCCGCGAACGAGTCCGCCGCCAGCCAGCCGGCCGAGTGGAGCGCCTCCTGGGCTGCCGGATAACGCAGTCCGGAGATATCCTCCCAGGAAAAGCTCTCCAGGGGGGCGGGCACGTGGCGGGGGAGGACCTGCCAGCGAGCGAGAGCGAGAGAGCGAGAGCGAGAGACGTGTATGTGCGTGTGTATGCGTGTGTGTATGTCATGAAAGAGGTCATGAGGGAGCGAAGAGCGGAGGGTAGAGTGTAGAGGGGGGCCCAGGGAATTTGGGTTGGGGAGGGCGGGCAGGGGCCACCCACGCACGCAGGGTACGCGCCAGCTTGAGGGGTGCTTTGGCCTGTTGTGCTTCCCGGCCTGTCTTGCGCGCTGAGGTGAGGTTGGCCCAACGGGGATACCGTACCTTGATGTATGGCGCCCAGGGCGATCCATCGCCCGCCGCCAGGTGGCGAAGCAGCTTGCAGGCCAGCCGTACACTCCAGGGAGCCCCCTGCGGCTCCCGGATTCGGCGCCAACCCCGTCGTGTGGGGAGAGAGGGGACGTGGGAGAGGGGCACGGGGTCGGGGGTGTTGGGGTGTTTCAGCGGGTGGCGTGTCTTGAAGGGAAGAGCGCCGGGACCAGGGAGGTGGCCGCACTCGAGCGAGTCCGGCGCTCCAGGGAGGTGGTGGAGTCAGGTGGGTGGTGAGGGCTTCGGCTTTGGCTTCGGAATCGGGGATCGGGGATCGGGATTCTTGCTGCACGACAACACCAACACACACACGCACTCCATGCTGCTGCCCAACGGCTATTGGGGGAGCCCGTCTCTTGGCAGCCGCATGGCCTGGCTCGTGATGGCCCGCACGATTGGGCCCCCCACTTAACGGCCCATCACGAAACTTAAATGTGTCATAAGAAGCGATTACGGCAGCAGCCACAGCAGCAGCGATAGCAGCAGCAGATGTGATAGCTGGAGCTGCGGGAATAGCAGCAACTGCAGCAGAAGTAATAGCAGCAACAGCATCATCAGCAGCAGCAAGACACACCCCCCACCCCGCCCCCCAACCCACCTCGTACATCAGCTGGTTGGACTCCTCATCCCCGGGGTGGTCAGTCAGGGCCAGGCGCAGGGGCACCTCCAGAACCACCTCGCCCGCGGAGATGGACTACACACACACACGGGGACATCAGAGGAGGTGATGGCTAGGACGGGGCGGGGATGCGGGCGGGTAATGTGCGGAAGACATACTGAGGGCGGGAACACCCGACGGCCTTTCTTTCCTCGGCTCCCCAATACGGCAGTACGTGTGGATCAGCCCCTCAGCCCTGAAACCGCCCCCAGCTGTCGTCCGGGTTTACCTGCTCGCAGACCAGGCCCCGCTCGCCGTCTTGGGACTCAAACAGCGCCACCTTGCTGCCTTCTTGCCCGATGCCCTTGACGCCTGGCGGAGCATGGACCGGGCCGTTTGCGTTTGAGGGCGGGGTGACGGGCATGGCGATGTCTGGCAATGTCCACGGGTGTAGCATTTTTCATTGGCGCACCGTTCGCCACCAGCCATGCCAGAAAGCGCTCTAGGTCTAATCCGTCATAAGACTCCTCATCCGCTGCCGCGGGCGCCAGCGCCTCGGCAGCTGCTGCCGATGGCACTCTGCTCGACCCTGGGACGTCATCGCGGCGCTGCCTTCCTTCAGCATGAAAGTTATTGTGAATCGAACATGACAATTGATATAATTGTTTATGTAGTCGCGGACGCCGTCCGGATAAAGGCAGAGGCGCCGTGCAAGCACGTCGCTTCGGTTCAGCGATCCTGCGCTGAGCGTAGTCGCGTCGAAAAATATCCTGCATTTTGAAGTCCCAAATTGTTATTAGGGTTGTCGGGCAAAAACAGGCCGTCCTGTCTGCGGCCTTGGGCTTCGTAGTACGGCGATGATCAAACGGCAAATACCGGTAACTTAAACCGACCGGAATACGGAAGAACGGATCAACGGAAGACTGTGCGACTGTGGTCCTTGGAAGGCTCCGAACCTCCGATCGTCCGATGTCCGTGCGTCCGCAGCCCGCGGTGGAAACAAACGTACGATTCAGCATGACTGTAGCTCCAGTTGTCAGACTTGTCGGACTTGTCATGCTGCTTGCAAAGGCCGCTTCCGACTTGTTCTAATATTCAAGCCCCTGCGAGCCGCAAGTATTACGATCCGGTCGGCAGCAGCGCATGATGCAGCGCTGCCGCGATGCGACTCAACGCAAGCATGAGTTATTCAATTCGGAAATACGGTCGGATCCAAGGGCTTACGGCCCGAGCAGCATGAATCCAGCATAATGCAGTCCCCAGCGGGATGCGAATGATCGGTGCAGCCGCCGATTTCCTTCGCAGCGGCTCGGGTCCGCAGCGGCGCCGCCCGGTGGCGGGGATGCTTCTGCCCACGGCTTGTGCCATCATACTGATGTGGGTCAGGAGGAGGAGGGGGGCCGCCGCCGTCGTTGGGCCGGCGGAAGGTCTGGGAGACGAGGTAGGCCGCGGCGGCGTTGCTTGTCGTGTCACGGCGCCGTGCCGGCGTCGTGATATGTCGTGACGGCGCCGGCGGAAATGGCGGCGGTAGAAGTGGAGTTCGCGGTACGGCAGTCACCGTGGGTTGCCGTACCACCCAGGGTGCTTTAGAGAGCCAGGGGTTGTAAGGGGACGTGGAGCTGGGGGTTAGCGGGCACGAGGTGAGGGCGAAAGCGCTGCCACTGACGCGAGGATTGGTCACATATGTTTTCGTGTGCAGGTAACAAACTGACAGGCGTAAACTGAGTATCTCCCCATTAGCATATCGACAAGGCAATTATGTGTTTCTCCACGGTCCGATTTGTACGAGCACGTGTACGAGCAGTCAGCCCATCGGTCACCTCCAGTGAGGCATGTGTCCTATTGTTGCTGCAAATTTAAATTTGTAGTAGGCACAAATTCAAGTGCACAAGATTGGTAGGTCTAATCAAGAGGTGTGCTTGCGCCCAGAGGCCCAGACGTCCTACTACGGCGGGCAACAATTTGGCTTGCAGTAGCCAAGCTCTGACCCAGATAGTCGGCATACCTATTAGGTAGTCACAAACATTTTTTATGGGAAGAGTGCGTGGTATGGCAGCCGTGGACTAAATACATGGCAATTCCGGGCCGGTTGGCGACAGGCTGTGGCTTGGCCCGCACACAGCAACCGCTTCCAGGAGTTCCATTTGGCGGGTATGATGAGCCAGTATTGACTCTGGATGACCAATTGGCCAAGCATTTGTGGCCCTCGCTTGCAGACGTGAACGCAGCAACGTCTCCGGTGTTCCTCACTGCGTCGTCAATGCCTTGGTAGGTATTAACTTTTGCATATAAAACCTGTTGCCGCTCCATGCGATTGATCTATTGCTCGGAAAAGCTCAGTCGCCTTATCCTCTGCCGCAGCCGACCTCAACATCCCTGCCCCGACTGGGTCCGGAGTCGTCCTTGCGCCTTGGGGCATCTGGAGAGGTAATCGTTGACACAGCTTTGCTTGCGGCGCCGGTTCGTCGGGCTGTCTTTCGTCAGGTGCGTTTCCCCAGCGTCTCCCCTCGCCTTGTCGCGCCCTTCCGCGCTTTTCGACAACTTCAACTTAGCCGCTGCCCCTGCCACGTCTCAGGTCGAGCGTCCTGCTGAGCTCGATGAGGAGCGAGAGAGGGAACCCAAGGCCGGCGCCGACGGCCCGTCCAGGGCCACCGCAGCAGCAGCAGCAGCAGCGCCGCTGTCGCCGCAGGCGGACGCCGCTGTTGGGCCGGCGCACGGAGAATGGAGTTCCTCGCACAGCGGCGTGGATCTGGATTTGCCCGACGATCTGGGGGGGTCGACCAGCGGCGTCGACCAGCAACGGAACTCGCTCGAGCTGCAGCCGCCGCCCCGCCCCGCTGGCCGCTCTGGTGCAGCCCGCATCGCCTCGGTGCCTACAACCCGGAGCACAGACACCCCACATACGTCCACCGCGGGCGCGCTCGAACCCACCCCCGCAGCGTTTGAATGGACGCTCCGCTCACCCGAGCAGCAGCACCTGCCGCCCTCGCCGCCCTCGGCATCCGTAGCCCCGCCCGCCGGCGACAGCCACCCCGGCCGTGCTAACCGCGGCGGCCGCAGCCACGGCCCCGCCGCCTCGGACTTCCGTCGGCCCCCTTCTGACCCGCGGCGACACGACGCGCTGCTCTCCCGCGTCCTCGCCGCCACCAACTGGTACGAGCTCCGTGCCGTACTCATCAGCGGCGGCGGTGGCGGCGGCGGAGCCGCCGCCGTCGCGCTTGCCTCCAGCCCCGACGCGGTCCTGGCGGTGCTTCGGCGCCTGGCCGCCGTCGCGGCGTACGACATGCGGCCGCCGGAGGCGGCGCAGCTGGGGGCCTTCCTGGAGCGCTGGCTGCTGCAGCACACGGACGCGCTGCGGCTCATGGGCCCCGCGGAGCTCAGCCTGTGCCTGCACTCGCTGGCGAAGCTGGCGCGCGCCGTGCCGGCGCCGCCGCCGGCCTGGACGGCGGCGTGGTTTGCGGCGGCGCAGCCGTACCTTCTGCAGTACGGCTTCCGGCCCAAGGACCTGAGCCTCAGCCTGTGGGCGCTGAGTCGGCTGCAGCTGCGGCTGCCGCCGGCGGCGGTGCAGTTGCTGCTAGCGGCGGCGGAGCCGCATTTGCCGCGGTTCAATGGGCAGGACATGTCGCTGGTGGCGCTGGCGCTGTCAGCGCTGCAGGCGCGGAGCGCCGGCGGCGGCGGCGGAGCCGCCGCTTCCGCCGCCGCGGCGGCGGAGTCGCCGTCGTCGCTGCTGCCCAGCGCCGCCTGGCAGGCGGCCTTCCTGCAGCGCTGCGGCGCGGTACTGCCGGAATGTGGGTCGCAGGCACTGGCGAACCTGCTCCACGGCGTCGTCCGCGGCGGCATGGCGGCGCCGGACTGGCTGCTGTACGACATGTGCGCGGCGCTGTACGGCAAGCTGCCCGAGTGCAACCCGCAGGCGCTGGCCAACGTGCTGTCTGCGCTCGCGGCGGCGGGGCATCGACCTGAGGACGGCTGGGTGGAGCGATTCCTGGTGGAGAGCGCGGCGCGCATGACGTCTGGGGGGTCTGGCGGCGATGGCTTTCGCGCGGGGCACGGCGGCGGCGGCGGTGTATGCAACCTGGACGATCTGACCCACTTGGCGTCGGCGGCGGCGCAGCTGGCCCTGACGCCGCCGCGATGGTGGGCGGCGCGGCTGTACGGCGCCATGGAGCAGCAACTCCCCCGCGCCAGCCCCCGCCAGCTGGCGCAGCTCCTGCACGCAGTCGCGCAGCTGTACCGGGCAGCACCGCCGCCGCCGCCGCCGGCGCATCCGGCAGCGGAGCCGCCGCCAACGCTGCTGCCGCCGCCGCGCTCGCTGCTCGCCGCCTGGCAGCGCGCCGCCATCGACGCGCTGCCGGGCTTCAACGCAATCGACGCGGCGCACAGTCTGTGGGCGCTGGCGGCGCTCGGCGAGCGGCCGCCGACGGCCTGGCTGCAGCGGCTGCTGGTGACCTGCCGCGGCGGCCTGGCGGCGGCGCCGCCGGGCGACCTGGCGGTGCTCGCCTGGTCGCTGGCGGCGCTGCGCTTCCGCCCCACGTGGTCCTGGCTGGCGGATGCGGTGGAGGCCAGCCAGCCGGCGCTGGGGCGCATGAGTGGGCAGGATCTGGCGATGCTGACGACGGCGTTGGTGCGGCTGGGCTGTCGGCCGCAGCGGTCCTGGAGCGGGGAGCTGCTGGGCGCGGTGGAGGGCAGGATGGCGGGGCTGGAGGACCGGGCGCTGTCGCAGACGGCCTGGGCGATGTACAGACTGCGCGTGCAGCCGCCGCCGGAGTGGTTGGGGGCGCTGACGGCGGAGCTGCAGCGGCGGTGGGGCGAGCGCGCGGCGGCGGGAGGGGACGGCGGTGGTGGTGGCGGGGAGGAGTTGCGGCACGCCGTTGTGTTGTTGTGGTTGATGGCAATGTGGCTGGGGGGCCAGAGGGCGCGCGGGCGGGGCGGGGGGCCGGGGCGGGGGAGAAGGCATGCTGCTAGGCGCGGCGGCGGCGGCGGCGGCGGCAGCGGGCGGCAGCCCACGCGGCGGCGGTTCCGGGTCAAGCGGAGTGGCGGCGGGGCCGCGACGTCGGCGGAGTCGGGGAGTCCGTTGGAACGCGAGGCCACCACCGGGGTAGGACCGGCGGCGGCGGCGACAGCCGCTGCTGCTGCTTCGACAGACGCAGCGGCGGCGGCACCGCCGCGTCGCTGCTGCCGCGTTACCTCCCGCATGCTGCGCCGGCGGCGGGCGACCAAGCCCGGCAACCTGGTCGCCGCCCTTGGCGGCGACGTCCGCGCCGCCGCCGCCTTCCGGCGCCGCCTTGCCGACCAACTGCTGGGTCCGGCCATGGACGCCACGGCGCCGGCACTCGCCGCCGGCGTCGCCACGCCGCAAGACGTGGCGCTCCTGGCGGCGGTGGTGTGGCGGCTGCCGCGCGCGGCGGGCCGCGCGGCGGCGGCGCGACCTGCCTGGCGGCGGGCGCTGCTGGCGGCGACGGCGCCGCACCTGAGCGACCTGCCGGCGGCAGGCTTAGTCCAGGTCCTCGCCGGGGTGGAGTCGCTAGATCTGGTGCTTGAGCCGGAGTGGGCGACGGCGGCTGCGCGCGCCGCTGGCACGCACCTGGCCGCGCCACACCTGCCGGCGGCGGTGAAGGTGTCGCTGCTGCGGCGGCTGTGCCGCCTCCGGGTCGCGTCTGCGGGGTCGACGCTTCCGGTACCGCCGCCGCCGCAGGCGGCGGTGACGGGCAGGCGCCGCGTGCGCGGCGGGGCGGTGGGAGCGAGGTGGTCCTGGGGGCCGGTTCTGGAGGTAGGGCTGCGGACGCTGCGACAGGCCAGTAGCGCCGTACAGCCGTTGCTGCAGCTGCAGGTCGAGCTGCTGAAGGCGCGCGTGCGGCTGCGGAAGCTGGGGCCGCTCGTGGGGCCTGCCGGCGGCGCTGCCGCCGCCGCGGCGCTGCGGCAGCTCGCCGCCGCGCAGGCGGCCGGTGCGGCGGCGGCCTCCGGCGGGTACGACGCGACGGCGCTGGCGGCGGCCGCGGCGAATGTCCGGGCAGCCGTCGCGGCGGCGGCGGTGGCCGCCTCCGCCGCAATGCCTGAGGATGACGAGGATGAGGAGGCGGAGCTACGGCGGCGCGGCAGGGCCCGGCAGCGGCGCCGGCGGGTGCCGCCCATTGGCGAGGGCCAGCGCGCCTGGATCTGGGCGCGCGCTCGTCGCACGGTCGCGGCGCGCATGGCTGATGCGTCGCCGGTCTTGGTCGTAACGCTGGTCGAGTTGATCTCGGAGCAGAATCTCGTCGTCCGAGTCGCCCGCGGCGGCGGCGCGGGCACCGCTTCCGTCGGTGCGGCGGCGGCGGCGCAGCCGCCGCCAGCCCCCGACGCGCGTTGCGGCGCCGCGTCGCTTTTGTGGCTGGCGGCTGCCACTCGTCGCTGGTGGCGGGCGATGCTCCCGACGCACCGTGCGCGGGTGGCACGGGCTTGGAGGCGCGTGCTGGGGTCGTTGACACCACCACGTCGGAGACGACCCATTGGAGAGACCAGTACCGTCGCCGCCGCCGCCGGAGGAGGAGACCGCATTAGCGGCAGCGGCAACGCCGCCAGCGGCAGCAGCAGCAGCAGTAACAGCACGTGCGGAAGCGGCGGAGAAAACGTCAGCAGCAGCAGTAGCAGCAGCGGCGGCAGTAACAGCAGCGGTAGCGGTGGCAGTAGCGGCGGTAGCTATAGCGGTGTAGAGGTTGGCTTAGAGCTAGAGCTTCGGGCGCGGCTGCCACCTGCCGTGGTCACGCGCAGGCGGCGTGGGGTAGCGGCGGCGCGCCTGAAAGCACCGTAGGGCCGAGCTAGGGGTCTGGCGAGTCGGAGCCGCCCGTGGATGCCGGCGACGCAGCCATCGGCGGTGAGCGCTGCCGCTGGCTCCCTCCCTCAGGTTACCGGTGGCGAGACGGCCCTCAACGAGCCGAGAAGCGGGGGTAGCGGGGCGGGGCCGGTGGTTGGGAGTGTGGAGCGTGGTGGCGCTCCCGTTGCGGCGACGAGCAGGCGGGTGCTTGGGACCAGGCTGGCCGCCCTTGGGCGGGACGGCGGCGGCGGGCGGGTGCTGTGATTTGTTACACGCGAACCGTGGCATGGTGACGTTTGCCCTTCTGCCCCCCTCCGCTCGCACGCTTTTTAGCGCTTGCGGCCTTTTGAGACAGCTGCGTAACAGATGGTCGCGGGGGGAGGGGTGAAGGGCGCGCGTGTCTGTGGAGGCGAGTCTTGGGGCGGCGAGGCAGGGTCTGCGGGCCTCATCCGCGATGCGAGCGGATCCTGTCTGGTCCGCGGGCAGTAGCGGGCAGCGTCTTTAAGAGGTTGGGCGGGAGCGCAGCTGCTTTGCATCGCTTGTGCGGTTGCGGCAGGGCGTTCAAGCGCCTGGTCTGAGATATTGGGAAGGCAAGTTAGGAAAGGTATTGGGCGTCTGGGACCGTCGGAGGCGCGCGCCAGCGTGGGAGGACGCCAGGCGGTTGCGTTGGTTCGGGTCGCTGGTAGTTGGTTGTTGCGGTTTCGCCTCCAGGGCCCCAGCAGTCCCCAGCACCGCCGTCCGACCGCCGCTCTTGCCAGGGCGCCGAGTTGGGCTGGCGGCGTGGTGGCGAGGCTTGGCGTCCTGGCGATGGTGACATGACATGACGCGACGTGTTGGGAGGCAGCCGTGGCCATGTGTACTGCAGGGGGTGGGGAATCGCGCTCGCAGCGCAACCGCTTCCGCAGCCGGGCTCTCGTTCCGGAGCGGGCTGGGTACCACCGCCGCGGGGGGTGGGGCTGAAATGTGTGATACGGTACGTGGCACCTCCACCACCTCCACCAGGTGCCTTCCGTCAGCGTCATGGCGTAATTACGGAACCCGAACGGCGCCGCACCCGCTTCTCTGCTGCGCACAATCCCTCCCTGTTCAGGCTGAGTGTCACTGGAAGGGGCCGGGGAAGGCGCCTGCGGCCCCGCCCCCCCCTCCGCCCGGCTTTGTGGCCCCCAACCAAGCCAGGGGCTGGAACACCACCGCTGCCGAGTCACGCGCTGAAAACGACCCACGGATGAAACCAAGCACTGTTAGCGACCGCTTTATTCTTACCGCCACCGATCTACCGTTGACGCCGCCACTGCTGCCGCCCCTTCACACGCCACTCCGTAACGCCGGCAACATCCAGCAGCGGAGGCCAGGTCAGGCCCTGCAAGTCCCGAATCCCCACCGTCTGGCAGTTGAGTGGAAAGAGGTGTTATTTTTCGGGGGCGGAAAGGGCCACCCCTGTGCCCCGCCACGGGGGCAGCAGTCACGCACCTCCCTGGTCATGCCACGCCGCGAGCCCCACTGGGGAATACCGGTACGGCATGTCCGCATCCCGAAGGCTCCTCTGCCCAACCCCTTGGCATCCGCCCTTGGTTCATGCTGAAACGAAGCTCATCACTTGCACACGCGCGCTGCGCCTGATGAGATCTGGCGCCGGAGAGCATTGCGGCGGCGCCTATTAAACACGACCTCATCCCGCTCTTGCCTCCCCATCGGGCTCACCGCCGCGTCTTTGCGTAACCTCAGCCGCCGACGCGGCCCCTCCGGAATGCCACCACCCCCCTAGGGAGGTGCCGCTACGGATTGACGACCAGGACCCACGGGTCAGTCCGGACCCCATGAAATCAAATTGACCTGCGAGCCGGACCAGCGCCTGGCTGGACCGGGGCTGCAAACGGCCGCGCGCGCGACCTGCGACGCCCGCCCGCCTTCACGTGTACCCACCTGCCTTTCTCCGCTTCACCTCCCGTCCCTCCCTCTTTCGCTTCGCTTCGTTTCCATTCGAGGGATGCCTCGCCTGCCGTCTTAATCCGGCACGTGCTCTGCCTACACGCCCTGAAGTGTGCTGTAACCGTTCCCTTGGACCCACATCATACCATGCACGCATCCAAGACAAAAAGAGATCGCGATGCGCCCGAACTCGCATACTCGGAACGCAAGCAGGCGAGAACGATACACGCCCGCAACACCGACGTCCGGCCGATGCTCACCGATGCGTCGAGGGTGACTCTGACCCGCAACCCGCCCTAACCCGCCGATGACGCCGCCGCCGGGCGCCGGCACTCGCACCGCCCTGAGGGCCCCCTGGCACCCTGGCTCTGCACGCCACCTCCCACCGGCCCCCACGCTACCCAGTGCGCGTCACACAGTATCACAGTTACGGACTGAGAGCGCAACCAGAGGCGCCGTTTTCTCATCATCATCATAGTCATCGTCCTTCAGCAGTATAACACGGTCATGTACACCGGCGCCACGTGCCCGCACGTGCCGAAGATCTCACGAGACCTTGCGCGTCGTGCGCTTGTGCACGGCCTCAGACGGCCTCAGACGGGATACTGGCCGGCGCTTTTTGGAAATGGGAAATGGGTCCTCCGAGCCCGTGCTTCGGAAATGGGTACTACGGTAGGCTCCGAGCCCGCGCGGGGAGTGGCCCTCCTGCGCTGCCCGGCTGAGCACCGAAGGGCCGCGACCCCGTCGCCGCGCAGCGAAGGGCAGCGACGGCGCGGCGAGTCTCACAGTTCCCTTCACACCCTCCGCCTGAGGTGCTGCCCGGTGCCCGCGCGGCACATGAATTTAAGTCAGCTCGCCGCTCGCCCCGGGTCGCTCCAATGCACCTGCTCCCCACACCCCCCTCACAACTCTGCCCAGCCAGTCAGCCTAATGCCCATTCCGACTGTCCCCTCACACCCCAAAAGTCTCATAAACCGACACCTGCGGGTTGCCAAACGCACTGCCCGTCCGCCAAACACCCACACTCATCATCGGGATTGTCGCCACCACCGACGCCGCCACCGGGGGGGTACCGCCACCGCGGTGCCGTGCCGTACCCTATTATTGTCCTCCTCCTCCTTCGCCTCTCCCGTACTTTGTTCAATTTAGAAGGTACAAAAGTTTTCATTAAACGGGGTGCGCGTAACGGAAAGCAGCCCGCCCTACTGCTTGCTTAGCCGGCCAGCCAGCCGGCCAGCAGCAGCGACATCGGCCCCCATCGGCATCAACGCATCGGCACAGATGGGCTCGGCGGCTCGCCTTTCTGCCGGCCGAGCTGCGCGTAGCCTCAAAGCGAGTGATTCACAGACGATATCACACATGTATCAGCGAGGAGGGAAAGAGGCTCGGGAGAAAAGGCTAAAAGACCGCCTCAAAACGCAAGCAAAGGGCAAAAGCTGACTGCAACCAGAACCGCAACTGAGACTCGCGCTGTCATCGCCTTGAATGCCCCGGAACTTGCTGCCTCCTCGTTCAATAACACAAAAGTAGTAACGAATAAACCAATAACTAGCCTCTCGTTCTCCCTTTCGCCATGGCTCGTTCACATCGGCCCAGCCGGAAACCACGGGGACCGCCGAGGCACAGGAAAACGCCTGCGAAACTGAAGCTTCCGCATGCCTGCGCGCCATAAAATACGTTTCCTCATCCATCGTACAGTAACGGGGACTCCATGGGTTGGGCGGCTTCGCGTCTGGTTTCCCAGTGCGGAACGGATGGGAGCGCGCACATTGCTGCATCCGGTACAACCGCAACTCCCCTGCCTCGCCCGGGGCTTTTTGGGCCTCCAGCCCCCGAGAATCCGGCAATGCGCGCGCGTGCATGCGTCGTCTTCACTGGCTGGCGCCAGAAGGTGCGCACACCCACGCACACACATACACGCATCAGCGGCACTCCTCCTTGCCGCCCCGCACGCCAAAGCCCGCCTCCCACCTCCTACGTATTCGTTTTGCAGTCAGGAAAGCATGCACACGCGCAAAACACACAAACACACACACGCACTCCGGCGTGGTGCAGCAGCGCCGCCGACTCCATGAATTCATCCCTATTCACCGCAGCTCCTACTAAGGCGCCAACCACGGGCTCACATCTGCCCCCCACGCCAACGCAATCCTGCCGTACTGCCGTACTACTGTCAAAAGATAAAAATACTCCCTTCCACCACGCCACCCACCATCCCCTCCCCTCGCGCCTCCCACGCGTCGCGCCCCGGCGCGAGGGCGCCCGCCGCCCCAGCAGTCCCTGCTGCTCAAGAGAGCGAGATGGGGATACAGCCAGAGGAGGACCAAACTGACAAAGCAAGCAACCGAAAGACGACCAGCCCCGACGAATGAAGGCGGCCGCGTCCCCACCCCGGCCCCCCCAAGTACCCGGTCTCTTAAACCGCCTTCCGCTAATAAGACCATCGTTTTACCGTTCTGGCCGTTCTGGACAGCATCTGTCGCATCTGTCGTCGCCGAGTCCTTCAACTCCATTCCCTCTACACCCCCCCTGGAGTCATCCGAGCGGTGACCCGCTGTCCTCCGTTTTTCAAGGCGTCTCTTCGTCCGTTCGTCCGTCCATTCCTCTCTCCCTCTCTCTTCCCCTGTCTCTCTCTCTCTCTTCCCCTCTCTCTCCCCTCTTTCCCTCCCCCCCCCCTCTCTCTCTCTCTCCCTCTCTCTCTTCCCCTCTCTCTCTCTCTCTTTGTCTCTCTTACTTGCTATCAAAATCAACAAGGGGGATCCAGCGATCCACTGCGAGGCAGAAGCGACGATTCCTTCCGTTGCTGGCGGTGCTGCGGTGCTGCGGTGCTGCCCGGACGGACGAGCCGCCCTCCGTGCGACCTTGGGCTCTTGGGTTAACGAGCCGATGAGCCAATTGGGCTCATGAGCTCCCCTCTCCTCGGAGCCCCTCCACCCCCAAAACACACCAACACGGCGACGCCCACGCCATCAAGTACGACACCCAGTGCACAGTCCCGCCCTCACGCTCCGCGTCTCACTTCCTGCGTCCACGACCCCGCTGCAGCTGCCGGAGCCCCCACGGACCCGACCGGACGATATGCCCACTCACCCACCCACCCGCCCGCCCAACCAACCAACCAACCAACCAACCAACCAACTCCCAGCACGTTCAAGCCCCTGTGCAGCGCTGTCCCGCTACCCCGCAGTCCAGGGTCGCGATGGCGCCGGCGGCGGCGGCGGGATTTGCGTGAAGCCGATTACCGCCGACCGCCAGGCAGCCGCGGCCGCGGCCGCCGCCTCCGCCGCCTCCGCTTCCGTACTTGTCGTGGACGAGCCAAGATGGTCGTGGCCCGCACGGCTGTGGCGTGGGGGCGAGTGTTCCGCATTGGGGCAGGGGGGAGGGGCAAACGAGCCGCTGGTGTCAATAGAACGTACGACATATCAAGTACGGCACACTGCAACACCATGGCCCTCCCTCCTTCCCTCCCTGCCGCCCTCCCTCACCTTCACCTTCACCTCCACCTTCACCTTCACCTTCACCTTCACCTCCACCTTCACCTTCACCGTGAGCATTACAAGGAGGGCCTGTACGAAAGATACCCAACGTGTACATGCCTACCCCTCCCTCTCTCCCCTGTCGCCCTCCCTCCTTCCCTCCTCCCTCCCTCCCTCCCCTAACCCTAAAACCCCTAAAACCCTAAAACTCCTAAACCCCTAAAACCCCTCCCTCCACCCCCACCTGGATCCCGAGGGGCAGGGCGATCGGGCCACGTAGGCGATGGTCTTTTGCAGCGCATCAACCACCTTGTCAAATGAGGGCCGGTCGCGGGGCTTGGACGAGCAGCATGCCTCCCCCAGGCGGCGGAGCACCCGGTACACGGAGTCAGGCCAGGTCAGCACCAGCGCTCCGGTGGTCAGACCCAGGAGCAGACGACCCTGCCGGATGCCCTGCATGCACAGCAACAATTGAACCGAATCGGGGCCATCCTCATTGGAGATTCGAATCGGATCGGATCGGTTTGGATCGGACTGGATCGGATTGGATCGGATTGGATCAGATCAGATCGGAAGGGTTGATGACGGAGGGGAATGGTAGCGGGTGCAGGGGAAAGGGCGGGAAGAGGCGGGGGAGGAGGGGGAAGGCAATGCCCCCCTGTGCATGCAGCGGAGGCCACACGCACGCGAGGTCTGGTGAGGCGACACGTGGGCACATCCCATGACGCATACACATACACACACACGCCCGCCCCACGGAGACAGGGTTTGGCCCGGGCCACCGCACCGCCGGACCCTACCTGAAACGGCTGCTTGCCCGTACACATGTGGTACAACACGCAGCCGTACGAATACACGTCAGATTTCTTGCTGGGTCCGGACTCGGGCACCTCCGGAGCCAGGTATGCCAGCGCGCCCCAGTGGGCCCGCTCGCCGTCGCCGTCGCCGCCCAGCACGCCGCCTCCGCCGCCGCCTCCATCCAATCCTCCTCCGCAGACCACGCCACCGATGCTGCCGTGGTGTGCGGGCATGGCCAGCCCGAAATCGGCGACCTTGGCCACGTACCCGCGCACGTCGGCCGCCCAGATGCCGCTGCAGCCGGCGGCGGTCGCGTGGGACTGCAGGAGCACGTTGCTGTACGGCGTGTGTGTACGGCAACGTGTGTACGGCAACGTGTTTTGTTGGGGTCGAGCAGGCGGGGCGGGGGCCAAACGGGCGGTGATGGGAGAGCAAGCAGTGAGGAGGGGAGGCGAGGCGAGAAGGGGAAGCGGAGGGGGGAGGGAGAGGGAGGGAAGGGAGGGGAGCAAATCGGTAGGCAGCCGCCCCGATTCTGCCCCAATCCACCGAGTTTGATTTCGTGCTGTATGCCTTGTGCCTGGAACCCGGACAGCTGCGCACTCCATCCCCCGTGACGTGACGTGCACTCTTAAGGTGTACCGTACAGCCAATGCCGGCCAGGAGCCAACCAGGGGCTCGCGGGTGCAGAGCTCACCCTCCGGCTGGCGCGCCTCACCCCACCTCACCCACCTCACCTGGGTTTCAAGTCGCCTGCCGGGACGAGGAGGAGGACGACGAGGAGGAGGACGAGCAGCACCAGCACCAGCAGCAACAGCAGGACCAGCCCATCCAAAGATCAGTCAGGTCGAGCGCGGGTTAGGTTGGGAGGGGCGCAACGTCACGGGCTGTGCATCAGTACGTGCGGAGCGAGGCCAAGAGGCAGGCGGCAGGGTGCCGGATGCAACAGGCAACAGGGCGCAGCAGGTGCGGCAGGGGAGCGCCGCAAGGACATGGTTCCCGAGGGCCGCCCTCCCTCCCTCCTCCCCAGCCGCCCCCCCAGTGCCCCACCATGCACGATATCCAGCGAGTGGAGGTACCTCAGGCCCTGAGCGATCTCCAGCGCCGTCCGCAGCAGCATCAGCAGCCCCGAGTGGTTCTCCGCAGAGCGCTCCGGATTGAAGGGCCGACTGCGGATGGCCTGGAGCAGCGTACCTGGAGGGTGAGGGGCGGGGAGCTTGTGTGTGCGAGACGCCGGCGCCGCCCGGGGTACCTCGGAAATGAAATTTCAGGTCAATCGGCTGCTAAGGACTGTCGGAAACACCCCCGCACGCGCTCTTGCGCGCGCTCCGCGCCGCTCACCCTGGTTGCACCACTCGAGTACGACAATGGTGCAGTACCGTCCCGGTACGGCACCCATGGACAGCAGTACGGCAGGGAGGGACTGCATCGCGTTGCAGTCGTCATCCGCGGGGGTGTACGACCTGTCCGCGAGGGCCGAGGGGAGGGGCCGGTGGCAGTCAGGCAGGCGGGAGGGCAAGTTGCCGATTTCAAGAACGCACGCAACGGCCCAAACCGGCAGGCGGGGACCAGGGAGAGCGGCGGAGCAAGGAGGGGGGAGGGTCTTCCTTTGGGCTTTCAGCTAGGCGTGTCTGTGGCACCATTCAAAAGGGCCGCTAGGCCGGCCAGTCGGGCTGCTCCTGCAGCGAGTCAAGGCCCTGCATGCCGCCTCGGATCTGCCGTTACGGGATCTTGGATCCCGGATCCGAATCCAGATGGATCCTGGATCCATGCGGGGGTTGGCGGGAGTTGGCGGGGCCTAGCGGCTCGCTCCTCAACTCGTGTGGCACTCACCGCAGCAGCTCAGAAAGAGACAGCGTCGTATTGAGTTCCGCCGCCGTCGCGGCGGCGGCGGCCGCCCCCTGCGCCAGGCAGCGCCGCGCCTCGCGGCCCGCCGCCGTCGAGGCGAGGCTGGCGGCCGGAGAGTGGCCGCTGCCGGCGCCGGCGGCGGTGGCGAGGACCGCAGATCCGGAGGCCCCCCACGCCAGGAGGGATGAAACCATGGTGGCGGTGGCGGCGGCGCCGCTGCCATTGCTGCTGTTGGCGCCGCCGCCATTGCCGCCGCCGCCGGCACCGCCGCCGCGCAAGCCGACGTTGGCGGCAGCGGAAACCGCGACGGCGGATGCGCTGTCATCCCTCCGCGCTGCCCCCGGATGCCCCTGGGCCGCCGCAGCCCTCTCCTCCGGTGACATGCCGACCTGCTGCTGCTGCTGCTGCTGCTGCTGGTGCTGCGCCAGCGCTGATGACGGCGGCGGCTGTGGCGCCCCGCCATAATGCGCATCTGGCACTTGCCGCCCACCTCGCCCGCTCCCTGCACTTTCGCCGCCGCCGCTGCTGCTGCCGCAGCGACGAAAAAGCCCCTCTCCTCCGCCGCCTCCCGACAGCCCCGACGTCGCCACTCCGCAGCGGCTGCCGACGCTCGAGTTGCTGCCCCGGAGACTACCAGAAACAGCCCCCGCACGCGCACTTGGGGCCGGCCGAGTCCCTGGCTGGCTTGTCACCCTTCCTTGCCTCGCCGCCGCCGCCGCCACCATCGCCGGCGAGCCCCTCGCTGACGTCGGCTCCTCCTCCGTCGCCGCCGCCGCCGCCGCGGCCTTAAAGCTCTCCCTTTCGTATCTCAGCATCAGCTGCTCATACGCCGCGGCTGCCGCCGCCGCGTCGCCGTTGGCGGCGGCGGCAAGGTCGCCGCTTGGCGGCGGCCCGCCGGCGAATGCATTCAGGACGCTGCGGCCGGACCGGCCGCCAGGGCCGGAGGTGCCGGAGACGCCGCTTGCGGTGCTGTCTGGTGGCCCGCTGGTGGGGGAGGTGTGCGGTGGGGAGGCGAAGGGCACAGCGAAGCCGAGGGCGTCGCCGGGCACCGAGGAGGAGGCGCTCCTGCGGCCCGCCGCGGGGTGCGCCCGCGGCAGCAGCAGATGCTCAGCCGTGAGGCACTCCGAACAGACCGTGTAGCACTGCAGCGGAGCGGGCCGGGAGCGAAGCGGGCCAGGCGGCGGACGGTGGCGGAGGCGGGTACCGGTACAGGGCGAGGGCAGCAGACGCAGCGGTAAGTGCGGCCGCGGAGACAATGGGCGGCTATGGCCCCCGCGGCCCCGCCTCCCGCCCGCCATAAGCCGCATGCGGCGCAACCCCGGCGCAGCCCTTGCGCTCAGCCTGACCCCCTCATCCTCACCCTCACCCTTACCGCCGCGAGCGGCGGCCACGACGGGGGAAGATCCCCTTCCAGCTCACTGCCCCACACATCTTTTTTCTTATACCATTATACGCCAGATACACGCTCTCCACGCGTTGCACCCCAAAACCATCGCCATCCGGTCCGATACGGTCCGATACGCCACAACACCTACCCCCCCCCACACACACACGCACGCACGACAACCTTTCTCCCCCTCTCCCGCTCCCCCCACGGGGCCGGCCCGCCGGAGGTCGCACCTGACATATTGCCGGGTGGCTGACCACCCTGCTGAGCAGCGCCTCCCTGGAGCTGCTCCTCAGCTGGTCCTGCGTGGCGGACAACACCACCTTGACCGCCACCGGACTGCCCCTCCACAGCCCCGTGAATACCCGGCCGCTGCTGCCGCTCGCCAACCACCGCAACCCCTCCAACTGCGCGGAAAGCTCTTCCAGGCTGCTCACACGGATCAGACCAAGCTCACGACGCTCCGCGGCTGCGGCGGCGGCTGCCGCCGCCGCCGCGGCGGCGGCAGCAGCGGCGGTGGCTCCGCCACCGCCGCTGCCCCCAGCGGCGGAGGCTGCGGCGCTGGTGGCGCCGCAGCCGCTGCCGCTGCCGGCGGCGGCTTGCAGGACGCGCGACATTTGAAAGGCGCTGGACTCGATCTCAGACAGCGTGGCGGCGGTGAAGGGTGAGGTGGAGGCCAAGTCAAGCCCGGGCATGTCGCTGAGGGTACGACAGCCGGTGCCGGTGCTGCCGCGGCCGCCGCCGCCGCCACCGGCGGAGCCGGGCCCTTGGCTAGAGGCCGTCCACGCCAGGTGGACGGCGGTGAAGCTACGCCGGGAGCCTGCCGGAGGTGGCAGCAGAGGCTCTGAGACAGCGGCGGCGGCGACGGCTGTGCCGCCGCCGCCACTGCTATATTTGCCGACTGGCGGCGGCGGCGCCGTTGCCGGCGCCCGCAGAGGCAGCGAGAAGGAGTCGTTGTTGGAGGGGCCGCCAGCGGGTAGGGTGCAAGGCCGGGGCGGCCCCTCGGAACGTACGAGGAGCGACAGCGTCGGTAAAGGCAGCAGTCTGCGAGGCGGCGGTAGCGGGGCCGACGGCGAGGGCCCAGTGTGCAGCGATTGAGACTGCGATTGCGACCCATGGGTCATATGGGTCATTTGGGTCATCTCCCGAGTGCTGACGGGGTTGAGGGTGGCGGGGTTCTGCAAGGCGGACCTCGTCATGGGGGTGAGGGCGGTGGTGGTGGCGCCGGCGGCGGCGCCGGCGGCCGCCGCCGCCGCCGGGAAACCAAGATCAGCCATGCTGAACTGCGCCTGCTGCTGGTGGTGGTGGTGGCATTTCTGAAGTGGGTTTTTGTCGTCGTAGCGTGGGCGTGCTTGAGGATGATGGGTGGAGTGTTGCGGCTGGGGGAGGGCCCCGCTGAGCACGCTGGCGGCAAGGGCGGTGCCGTACTCGCCGTCCTGTGTGAGGCATTGGCTGACGGCGGTAGCGGTGGCGGCGGTGGTCATGTGGTTGCAGCGTTGGGAGTCCGTGATGGCAGCGGCGGCAGCGGCCGCTGCTGTGGAGCCGGGGGTGGTTGAGAGGTCGAGTTGGGATTCCTCCCTGATGTCCCTGCCGCCAGCGGCTGAGCATTGACATTGCCGGAGTACGGCGTGCGTTGCCGCAGCAACGGTGAGGGGGTAAAATTTAATTGAAAATAATTTTTTTGGTTGGGGGCACGAGTATGGCGATGGGTAACAAAGACAAAATAGAAAGGTAGCTACGTACTTAAGTGAATGCACTGCCGAAACGGGCGATAGTAAAGCCAAGGGGGAACGCAGAAACTCACCTTTGGTAGTATTCCATTCCGCTGATGCACATGTTGGTGCTGTCAGCTCCGCTTCCGATGCGTCGGTGCCAGCTCGCGACTTTTTCCCGGGGACAACTTCGAGCCGGGCGCCAAATTCAGCTGTCTCACTCCGGAAGCATGCCTTGATCAGACTCTCAAGCCCCATATGGGCCACTTCGCAGTTGTAACTGAGCTGGAGCCGCTCCTAATCGTAAGTGACTACTCCGGAAATCAAACACTTACATTCTATTGAGCATAGTAAGCTTGGAGGACTGGCAAAATCAAAGAGCTACTGGTGCAAAGTTCCCAGTAAGGAACATATTCACACTGACATACGTCGCATACAAAGTAATGTTACGCAAACAGGTTTTATCGAGTTGACTTAATTAGATGTAGTCTTTGTATTCACATGTCAATGCTTTGTGGAGTCCTTTTGTGCAAGGCAGTGCGGGATCGCATCGGGGCGAGCGCATGAGTATATCATGCTGCCGACGCCGCAACCACCGCGGTCGTCCCTATACAGCCGCAACTGCACAAGTGCGTACAATCGCAAGCTGTTAGTTATTTCTTGCAGATGCGTGACACACTAAAAATTCCTTCTAGGGGAGCAGTTTCACTTTCACGCAGACGGGCCGCTAGAATCCAGCTCAACGTCAGTCGCTCGTCCAGTACGCCAAGACCGTACTAGCCAAATCAGAAATGAGTTGAAGCACATATACCTAAAGCAACGGTTTGGAATAGCCTGACGTTTGTCTGAGAGGAAGGGAGGGTGATCTGAGTCGCACGTCCCGCATGAACCGTACAAGGCCTGCCAATTACGCTACTGGATACCACGTTTTGCCTGACGATATGAATAAGATTGGCGAAATTAACCAAGCCGGCAATTTCTCTTACTGTTTCACTGCGCAAGCGCCAATCTTTTTAAGGCCTCGCCTTGTCCTTTAACGTCCAACCATTTACCGGCACAACATGGATAACAATAACCTCAATTGAGGTGACGGAGAGCTTGCTGCCAAGAAGTTGAAGGTAGGTTCTGTTGACCGTCAGTTCCAGCCTGCCTTTCACAACATGATCGGCCGGGTGGGCTGTACAGCTGGTGATGGGGAAAGCACACCCGGTTGGTCGGGACTTCAGTTATCACTGTGGCAGCGGGACGTGGATAGAGTTGTTGCTGCTGGTCGGCTGGGTTTTCGGTCCCTGGGCGTGCTAACCACCACCCAGGCCCCCCCAGGTGGGGGGGGCCTGGGGGCTGAAGGTGGGGAGCTTCCGAAGGAGGCGCGGGGGGTGGCAAGGGCCCTCGCCTAGCTCCCACCGGATGATAGTAAGGAACCCTTGGCTCCGGGAGCGTGGTGTTGTAACACGCCCCTTGGGGTAAACCACTGCTGCCGAGTTCCCGGGTACCCGCCCAGGATTGAGGGCCAGGCGCCCGGCCCTCACGGGCTGTCGGGCGTTGCGGACGCTGGGCAACCCGTTGCAGGCGACGCTGGAGCTGCCAACGGGAGGCCAACGGGGGGCTGACTGTCGATGGGATTCCGCTCTTGTGAGTGATTCACATACCGTATGCGAAATGCGGCCCCCACACGCTATGGGTGTGGGCAGTTCCTGGCGCGGCCGGGACCACTGGCCATTGCCGGGTGGCGCAAGCTGTTCTGGAGGCTGGGGTAGGTGCTCCTGTCCACCGGGAGCAACCCCACTGGGGTCCCCAGTGGGGTTGGAGCAGTGCGTGTGGAATGTGGTCGTTTTGGCGGTCATAAACGCGTTGTAGGACCGGTAGGACTGGTCGCAGGTACATGGCGGCTGGGGACGCCCCTAGGGAGTCGCCCGCCAACCGGGCAGCGCGTCGGGCAGTCGCCAACGTCTGGGGCCGGCTGCAGGGGTTGGCCGCCTTGAAGGTGCCCCGCCGTGGCTGGGACGCGGTGGGAGCTCACCATCCCATTTTGCGAGTGGTGACTGGTCGCCTAGTGTGTGTTCGGCCTCCGCCCACTAACGATGCCTAGGGTTCGTGTAGCCTGGGGATCCAAGCGTGTAGCACCGTAACAGCGGGCTGGTGACACGCTGCTGTTGGGTGGGGGCGCCAATCGCCTTTCCGCCCTTCCATCCTTGGGGCCACCCGGAAATGCATGAGCCGCCTTTCATGAGCCGCCGGCAATTCATGGCAGGCTGAGACTTCGAGCTTCCTGGCAGAGCCCCGTGCGCATGTCAGGTGGTAGGCGGCTGATGGGGAGCCCGTGCTGGCCACCTCGCCCTGTGCGGTCTTTATCCTGGTGTACGGGTCGTCTGTCCTGAATTTTCCCCTGCGTAAGGCTGGTCGAGGTTGAATCTCTGGTTGCTTGTGCCCTATTGGGTGTTTTGGGCTTCGGCCGCAGCAGTGTTTGGTGCGGTTGAGTACTCCCCTTCTGACGCGGACGGCAGGGATGTATGCACCGACGACCCGTTTGGGTCCACTGTAACATGGTACAAACATGAAAAACCTGCCATGTCAAGTTGCAGTCTGCAAGTGTTTATGGAAGTCCCTCGCACGTTCAAGTGCGCGTCGTCACCCGGCTGCTGCTGTGACAGCTGGCAAGGAGCGCACCGGCGGGGTGGATCCTCTTCCGACGGAGCCTTTAACTAAGTAGGATATTACTGAACTGAAATCAAACCCCTGTACTCCACAGACGTCGCAATGATCCTGTACTAAAAGGTTCGGCTTGACTTCACCGTTTTCTGTCCCATGGGTCACCTGTGCGAGACCTGACCGCGTAAATCGCAGTCCGTCAATGGACGCGAAACTTAGCACTAAGCCTTCTAATGTTACAACACTGATACCTGCCAAGCGGCGTGCCGTGAATATGACGTTGGTTTTCCCGGGTATTGCGTTCGGCTGCCCTTCAAGGCTGCCTTTTCGACCCTTCCGAAGCGACACCTGAAAAATCAAAGTCGGCCATTGACGCCCAAATTTAGGACACAGCAATACAACACAATAATAGTGGAAAGTGCCAAGCGGCGTAACCTAATGCGGATGTCGGTTCCTCCGGGTAATGCCGTGACTAAGTGGCCCGGCCGTCAAGTGTCCTGGCCGAGCTCAACCACGGACCTTTTCCCCGTCATAGTTCCCATGACTTCTCCCCATCAGGCCACCACGTTCTTCCCACTGTTCCGATGACCCGCGCTGTATTTCACGCACCAACGGTCACAAATGCCAGCCCTAGCGCAAGAACGAAGGCCAGAGGACGCGCCGCCACTGCCACATCAGGTATGCGCCCGACCGGTGCCTCCGGATGAGGGGCAAGCAGCAGGTCTTTTTTGTTTTGGGTGCTCTCTGGGTAAGCGATTCCCCCGGTTGCAGCCCGTGGGTTACTGTCAGATTTGCGAAAGAATCCAGCAATGAGTAGGCAGTAGACCACAGCTAGATGGGGAGCCTCAAGGCAAAGTCCCCCGTGGCTGTGACCAACTGGTCGCCTACTTTGGGCTCATGCACCCTTGGTTGGGTAGCTCGTGTTGTCTGGTCCGGGTGGAGGAACTCCTGCCTGAGAAACCCAGCGGCAGTGCCAGGCCAGATGGCCCAACGGCTCTACCCACTTGGGGGTCCGGGGCGGGCCCACTGTAACAAGTACTACTACTACGTCAGGCGAAAGCGCCAAAGGAGGAGGACCCGCAACTTACAAATATCTGTGCTAACCGCAAGCAAGCAAGGCATTTGCAGGCCGACAGCCGTACAGGAATCCCCAAGTAACCAGCCAAGCCCCCGCCCCCACCCCCGCCTTGTGTTCGTGAGCGAGGTCTAAGTCGGAAGCGCAGACCGTTTGCCCTTCTTCCCCCCATTGACTGGCACCGATTTGTATGACCATGTATCGTCCTTTTCCCCCGTCTTCACCGTGCCCACCCCCAGCGGAACCGCCACCACCGCCGCTTGCAGCAGCAGTTGCTGCAGCATCCCCCGCTACCACAGTGTCCTCATCATATTCACATATGTTTTCATTGGACATCCAACATATGCCGGCCGGACTTTTCTGCACAGATACGTGTCAAAATCTTGGACACCGTCTCATGTTTGTGGTCGAACGTGTCGCCGTCCGTCTTGGTTATATATGCAGAATGTTAGTGTCTAAGCGTTTGGCTGAAAGGTACTGACTACAACGAACATGCACGACAGTGGCTGCGAAAATCACAGGTAAATTGAAACGCTATTATAAATGGCTAGCTTGACGAAGTAGATAATGAAATTCTCTTTCATTTGGGAAGGAATGTGGTTGGCGGTCTTGGCGTACTGGACGAGCGACTGACGTTGAGCTGGATAGCTGGATGGATGTGAAAGTGGGCCGGCATCCCACTTTCACAGTTCGCAGTCTTACAGTACGGACGTAAACTTATGCAGTGCAAAACTGTATCGGCAGCGCTTCAGCAATATTATGGCGGATTTCAGTTCGAATTGTGGATTTTGCGCTGTCCTTGAAAGCTGGTGGAAGTGGAAGTGAAAGTGCGAAAGTGGGTTCTGGAGCGCGTGGACTGGGGTCCTCACACCAGCTCACGCCTCCAAATCTTTGCTGGCAGAAAGCAGGCACTTTGCTTGATCAGCTGCTGAAAAGCGGGAGGCGTGAGGACCGCGCCGTGCGCCAATCTGCCGCTCCAGAACCCACTTATCGCACTTTCACTTCCACTTCCACCAGCTTTCAAGGACAGCGCAAAATTCACAATTCGAACTGAAATCCGCCATAGTGTACATGGAAGGAGTTAGAACACATGGATGGATTTGCAGTGAACCAGGGAGGTCAGGGAAAGCCTGCCGCCAACCGCGCCCCACAGTTAATGTAGATGATGCGCGGAAGATAGCTTGCTGTACTTCAATTAAAATAATGATACCATTTGAAGCGTTAAAGGCGCTTGTTTGCAGCATTTTTTGCCATGTGTTTTCGAAAAAATCGTAAAAAGGTTGTCCACGGTTGTCCCTTCTTCTTACTGTAAGGCAGACACAGGCAAAACATGGCGTAATCCCTCAAGCAACATAATAAATATAAATATATCAAGTGATCTGGTTGCAATGATGGGACTCAGGTGCCACTGGCTTTGGTCGACGGGTGGCATGAAGTGCGCTTCACCGGTCCCCACCGGTCAGCCGCAGAGGTCCCGGTCATGGACCTAAATAGTGATGTATGGACTGCTGGTGAACGACCTCATAGCAACAATTCAATATTTTAGTAATAGCAGTCATGAAATTACAACGTGGAACTCAGCGCTGCGGTCGTTTCTGCATTTACGACTCGGACGTCTTGACAGTGACGAAGAATTGTTTGTCGGCGGAATGTTTTCCCGTTGTTTTCGGTGTTAATCTTCATAGACATTTAGAGACCTGTGCTACATGTCGCCAAGCTGCAAACCGACCGACCGCTCCGACTGCTAAGGGCCGCCGACGCAACATCCTGCAGGCCTTTTGGCTTTCCCCTCTTCCCTCCAATCAGTGCCCCCACAAGTGTAGCTCATCTACTGCGACAGTGCCTCCTAGTACGGCCCCTGGGTTGTGTTCAACCCAAGCGGGTCTCCTTGTGACAAGCGTCACGTTTACGGCAGCAGAGGCGTTGTGCGTCGCAACCCCGGATTCACGCGAAAAGGCGTTGGCGAGGCGTCAACCCTTAATCCGGCACTATGGCAACACTTTGTGAGGTACGATAGCATGTTGCATGCTCTCACGACCGGTCGCCGGTGCCAACGACATTCCCGTACGATGCTGTACAAAAGGTACGTACAAGGGCTTAGGGTTTTAGGGTTTTAGGGTTTTACGGTTATGGTACACTGGACTCGAGAGCCTCATTGGGAGGGTAGAGCCAGCTCGCCAGCTGGCTGTGCAGTGCAGCGGAGGCAACCAGGGCCCAACCAGGCCAGACAGCACGAGCCACCCAGACAGGAGAGAGCGAACTCGGGGGTAAAGCAGGACGACCCACCACCGTGGGGGAACTTGCCACGAGGCTGCCTACAGGCGACGGGCCGCCCCAGCCATCCATAAGAAGGCGCGCCGAGCTGCTGACAGAACTGCTGACAGCAACAAACTTGCGGGCTGCAACTGAACAAGTCCGCCGCCCCGAAGCCCCAAGAAAGGCCGCGCGCGAAGTCCAAAATTCGTGCTGTTTCCTTGTGTTTTCTGCTTGCTTGCATCGGGGGCTTTCCCTCCTAGGCCACGTTAATGTCAGAGAAGGCTGTGCGCCTGTAACGAACTGGCGAGTCGTCAGCAGGTGCCAGAGGCGTGCAAGCAGGACGGGGTCACGCGGGAAGTAAGCTTCCACGACAGACTGCATGACTGACACACCGTGTACGGGTTGCCGGCAGGATACTCCTGGGATCATAGCGCTGTCGCTTAACCAGGAAAGGTATGGACGAAGGCGGCCAGTCGTTGCACGCTCTGTGCCGCGCACGCGCCGTGCCGTGACCATTCCAAAGGATTCCACGACCCACGACAGACCGACAGTATCCCACACCTGAGCAGTGCGAGCGCAGTACGTTACGGCATGCCAACCACGGTCAAGTTGATGCGCACATGTTTAGTGTGCAATGTAATTTGCGAGCGTCTGCGGGGAACGTAATTAGACGCCGCTTTGTAGGTATCGTGGCGATAGGCCAAACGCGGGGCGCCCGAGTACTGCAGGCCCTGCTGTGCAAAACCCAATCAACCCCAAACCCTGCGTAATGTGGGCACTGGACACTTCCATTCTGTTCCATGCATTGCACGTGTCCATGGTTGCCTCCTTCGTGGCATGTACTGCATCGCTGCCGTTTTCGCCGACGGTGACAAACGCGGGGCCTCGCTGGATTCTGAGGACCTCAAAAAAGACATCCGTAACGCTTCTTTCGAACTGGTAGTCCATATGGGGACATCAATGGCGCGGCACCGACGCGTTTACGGATAATATTTTGCGCGATGGCTGACTTAGGTCACCTGCTCGGCTACCCCGAGCGAGGGAAGAGCGGAAGAGCGAGGGAAGAGCGGAAGACTCCCTTAAGACCTAGTGTCTCAACCTGTGGCACGTAGGGTCCAAATTGTAGGGCCCAAATGGGCTAATAAAATAATCCTTGGCAGGACAGGAGGTGCTCCCTTGCTTAAGATCTACCTTGAAACTCTGCGGCTGTACAGAACCTGACAGAACCGACACCGAGGCCGGTCTGTGCGGACGAAATGCATTGATCACACAGGAAGCGGCAGCTACGAACATTTAAAAATCGAACTGGGATAGGGAGATGCTAGACCGAAGCCAGTGTCCGTTCAGAAGACATTGTCGTACAGGGTGTTACGGCGCGGGAACTCGATAACTCGTGTTGCACATCCCGCGGACAGGTAGTCTGTTGGTACGCTTGATATCATACCTGCTCAATACCGATCTTTCTTGAGGCGTGGCAAGATTGAACGGTTTTTGGCGCGCAAAACATCCCAAGCTCTCCCCAGCGGCCTAGGCCTTTGGCTGCGCGTCGTGCGCTTCGTTTCAGTTTTAAAGATGCATAACACAACTCTGGAGATGTGTCGGCGTGATCAATGAATGCCGCTGCTGTTTTCATTGGTGTGCACAACAAGCGCGGAGAGCTACCGACGGGGGCTTACTTAGCTTCGATAGATAATTGCCTGGTGTAGCAGCTGCTTCATTGGCATTGATTACATCGGACCCGTCAGAAGGCGCTCGACGCGGACTCCAATCCTGGCGGGAACGTCCTTCAGTATAGGCGACCGACGCGCACAGGGTCTATGGCCTCGTACGCACAAGATCAAGGACAACGGGAAGCACTTCATCATCAGAGCGCACATGCACAGCAGCACCAGACGCAGAATGGGCAGCGGCAACCCGGGCCACCACCACCCACGGGACCATCGCCCACGGATTATTGCTCTTTTCTAAATGGATATAACGAAACAAAGAGGTAAGAAAGCCACGACGATACCACAACTGGGGTCGTGCATGTGGGTCGCGGTTGTTCCCCCGTCCCTTCCGTCCCGATGCGATTGGGCGTAGCAGTCCCCAGCCCATTGCACTTTGATCAACGACGCCCCGTTCACCTAAATCAATGTCTCCTATCGCAGCTCTTGCTCGCGCATGTGCCGTCGCAGTTTGCCTTAACCCCCCTGCATGGCGCCCGCGCACCGTTTTGCGCAGGTACACGGTGCTCAATCTCATCGGGAAGGGAAGCTATGGCGTCGTGTGCGCGGCAAAGGACAATCTCACGGGCGAGGTTGTCGCGATCAAAAAGATCCAGGTAATCAAAAGTCTCACCCCTATCGTGCCCGCGCCCGCGCCCTCGCCTCCCGCCTGTGCAAAGTGGCACGCCCCCTTGGCGTCCCCCCCTTCGGGCACGGAAGGATTTTTCTGATTCGATACCGTTCACGGGCTCCGGCCTATTCGTAGATAACCCTTTGGGCACGGAAGGCTTTTGAACCCGCCTCCTCCCCGGCCTCCTCCCCCTCCCCTCCGTGCACCGCACCTCGCAGAACGTGTTTGACAATGTGGCCGACGCGCACCGCATCCTCCGGGAGATCACCCTGCTACGGCTGCTAAAGCACCCGGACATCGTGGAGATTAAGCACATTATGTTGCCGGCCGATCCAAACACCTTCAAGGATCTGTATGTGGTCTTCGAGCTCATGGAGGTGTGTTCGCGTGTGTGTGTGTTTGTTTGTGGCCAGGAGCTACCAGGGGCGGTTTCACTCGGGCCTGGGCACCTGAAAAACCCCGGACCCCGCGGCCCCCCGCTGCGGGTTGTTTTAGGCTATTCCATATCGCATACCGCAAAGCCGTATGCGGTAGCCATGACACACCCAGGAACAATGAGGGCGTAGCGCCCGTCCTCTTCACATCTCTGATCCCCTCTCCGCCATCCGATCGCTTAAAACCTTGTCGCACCGCAAACCCCGAATGCAGTACATGATGCCCCAATTTAGTGAAACGCTGTCTGCCCGGGCGTTTTTGCCCGCTTGGCCTCTGTTGTCTGTCTGTCGCCGTCTCTGTCTCGACGCTGCCGCTGCCGCCGCCTCCGCCGCCGTCGCCGCAGTCCGACCTGCACACTGTGATTGGCGCCAACGATGACCTCACTCGCGACCACCACAAGGTGTTTCTCTACCAGCTGCTCCGCGGCCTCAACTTTATGCACAACAACAGCGTCCTCCACAGGGACCTCAAGGTGAGCCGCGCTGCGCGAACAACAAGTTCACTGGGCCACCTTGGGTTGGTTCTTGGTTGGTTGGTGACTGGCGGACCGCTCGCCGGGCCGCTCGCGAAGCTGCTCCTCGCGCAATCCAATCCAAACCGAAAAGGTATTCTCTCCTGGCTCATTCCCGCTTCCTCTTTTTGCACGCCACGCAGCCGAAGAACATTTTGGCGAACTCGAACTGCAAGCTGAAGATCTGCGACTTCGGGCTGGCGCGTCCGATCATGGGCAGCATGACGGCGCTGACGCCGGTGCTGTGGACCGATTACGTGGCGACCCGTTGGTACCGGGCTCCGGAGCTGTGCGGCTGCTTTTACGGCCGGTACACGAGCGCAGTGGGTGAGCTGGACTGGAAACGTGGGTAAACACGCCCCTCGGTGGTGTGTGACGGCGACCGCCGGCGAGATGTTGCTGCCTTGCCTTATGCTGCTGTTGCGGTGGCGGTGGTGGCGGCCGGTAGCGCAAGATGGACCACGGCGGTTTGGGATGGGTCCGGTTTGGACCGGTTTGGGATGGGACTGCCCCGTGGATGGATGGCGGGCGGGCGGGGCGTCCTGCTGCTCTTGAGCGCCTACGAGCAAGGGTGGTGAACACCGACGCGTTTGTGTGTTTCCGCTTTGCATTTCTGTGAGCCGCAAGGATGGGAGCAGTACCTCGGGAGTACCATTTGGAGAACCGCCTGTGTGTGTGTGTTTTCGTGCCCTGACGCCTGCCCTCCCTTCTTGGCGCTTGCCCTTGACGCCTGCCCTTCTTGGCGCCTGCCCTCCTCCCGGCAACACACAAGACATGTGGAGCATCGGGTGCATTTTTGCGGAGGTCCTGTTGGGCAAGCCCCTCTTCCCAGGTAGGCAGGGTAGACAGGCAGGTGGGCTCATGGAGGCTAAGAGTCCTTGACGCGTCGGGTCAGCCGCCGCGAATCCGCATCCGCCTCATTTCCCGCAGACGTGCATGCCCACGCTCCACGCCGCCGCCGCCGGGTGGCCTGCGCTTGTGTCGGCCCTGTAGAACCCCCGGTCTCCTTCACATCGTGGGCTGTCATTTGTGTCTTGAGTGACACCGACTGAATGGATGAATGCACGCTAAAAGCATTCATCGGGGGTAGGGCAAGACCGTTGGTAGCAACCCACCCAATGAAGTGCATGTACGGCAATGTACGGCTCCCGGCGGATCGCGCAGGCCGGGACGCCGTCTCGCAGCTGCAGCTCATCACTGATTTGTTGGGCAAGCCGCCGCCGGCCGTCGTCGACGCGATCACGAACCCTCGCGCCCGCAAATTTCTGCAGGGGCTGCCGTACAAGGTGCGCACTCGCGCGCGCCGTCGCGTGTGGAATGCACTGCATGCATGCAAATGTACGGCATGCCGCAGAGCCCACACCAACGCAACGGCATCTCGGATTTCTGCGCTTGGGCACACGCACGCACGCATATATACACGCACGGCCCTGCTCACTGTGCTGTGCATTTGAACGAAAGCGTTTAGCCCAACTTTACTTTTAATACCCGCCCCCCCTCACGATGATTGCAATGACACCACGCCGCCGAAGTATACTCGGCGCTCGATTGCCCATCGATAACCGCGCGCCGGCAACCCGACCGTGGACGCCCACAGCGCCCAGGGCCCTGGGTAGTCCATCACCCCATCGTCCCGGTGCGACGGCCTTGCCGCCAGTGACCACCCCGCGCTCCGGAACCCGGTACGCAACTCTTCACTCCCCTCAGGAGCCTCGCCCCCTAACGAGCAAGTTCCCCAACGCCGACCCCCTGGCTCTGGACCTCCTCGCGCGGTTGCTGGCATTCGATCCGGCAGATCGCCCCAGCGCACAAGAAGCGCTGTCGCATCCGTACTTTCAGGGCCTGCCGGAGGTACGACAGGAGACGGTGCCCGTGGCTGCAAACTTTGGCTTTGAAAACTGGTCGCGCCTGTCGGAGCTGGATGTACGGCACCTGATTTACTGGGAGGCCCTGCAGTACCACCCGCACGTGCGTAAGGCCTATGAGGCGCAGCTGGCGGCAGTTCGATCCGGCCAGGGCGGGTTTGGCGTGCGGCTGCCGTGCCCGACCGCCTCCCCCTACACCATGCCTACCACGCCCGCGGATTCCGTCGCAACTCAGTTTCTGAGGCAGCAGTGCGACAGCACGGACAGCCAAGACTCGGCCGAGAGCGATATGAGCGGGGCGATGGCGGCGGCGCCGCCGCCGCCGGCGATGCACCAGGCGTTTCTGGGGGCGCCGCCGCCGCCGCAGGCGGCGGCGGCGGCGATCGGGGCCCCGGGCGTCATGCCTGGGTCGGCGGTGGGCCAGCAGATGTGGCGGTACCCCGCCATCCCGCCGCAGCAGAAGCCGCTCCTGCAGCCCTACGCCGAGATGCACCAGCCGGTGCTACAGGCGTTTGCGGAGGTGCACCCGCAGATGATGCCGCCACCGCCGCCGCCACCGTCAGCCTTTTCGGAGATGCACTATTACGCCGCGGCGGCGCACGGCTCCTACCCACACCCGGGCGCGCATCCGGCAGCGGCGCCGCCGCCGCCTCATTTCCAGGACCCGATGATGGGCCCGGGCCCGTACCACCACCGACCGCAGCAGCACCCGCAGCAGCAGCAGCAACTCCAGCAGCAGCAGCAGCAACTCCAGCAGCAGCAGCAGCAGCAGCGTACGACACCGAAGTATGCCTCGTCGTACGGCAACGTGGGGCCTCATTTTCGTGCGCCGTACCCGTATTGATTGGCGCGTGGAGCGGGCCGCCGCGGGCCGCCAGGCGTTTCGGTTTGGAGGGTTGCAACCACGTTGAGGTGGTTTGGTTGATTGCGCACTGTGTGTGATTGATGCGGTCGGTACCGGCTGTTGACGGGTTGGTGCAGCGCAGCGCAGCGGGTTTTTGGGGGAGGGCAGCGGACGTCTGCGGATGCGGACTCGCGCCGGTGAACGGTGGTGCTCCCGTGTGCGGTTTGACCAAGGGCTGTTTGCCTTTTTTTTGAGCTGCTCGGCTTTTTGGAGGCTGGTGGACGGGGTTGGTGTGGAGGAGATGGTGGAAGGTGGAAGGGTCCGCTTTTGCAACCCCCTTTTTGCCGGCCCCATTCTGTGTGTTTCTTGCGTGCTTCAGCCACCCAGCGCGCGCACCGCTCCGCTCCTATTGGCGTGCGTATATTGGCGTGCGTTTTGGGATCCTGGTTGATTGAGTTGACGGATCACCCGTTGTAATTGTTTGCTTACTTACAAGTGTGTGTGTGTGTGCGTGCGGCGTGGTCGGTGGGCGAAAACACAGGACAGGAATGGTAGCTCTTATACCGCGAAGAAGACGCTCGATGGGAGCCCGACAGAATTTGGGCGCCCGCGGCGAATCGGCGGTTTGCGCTGCTTCCTCGTGCGACACGAGCGGGCGGCGTTTTGACGAAACCGGAAGTTTGCGTGAGGTGATGAAAAGGGGGGCACGGCATCTACATGCGCTGGGAATGCTGCGCAGGCTGTGCTGCTGGGGTGAGTGTCGCTTAGGCAGCAGAAGCAGCAGGTGAGATAGGATACGGTTATGGCGGCGGCGGCGGTGGTGGTGGGAGGGGCCCAACTGTGAGGACGAGAGCGGAGAATCTTGTGCGGTGACGGGCCGGGGGGTGAGCGCGGGTGCGTTGGGGTCTCTTCACAGGGTAAGCCCGGCGCGGCGCGGCGCCCTTGATTTGTACTGCCGAGGTTTGGGATGCTGATTGAGCTTTTGCAGGCCCTTGATTCCGTAGGACGATTTTGGTGTCCCAACACACGAATGACATCTTTCTATTGGAGCTGCGGGGGTGTGACCGTGTCACGCGCCGATAAGTGATACGTAGTTCATTTATTTCAGCGTTAGGTCTCGCTTCTCGCCTCTTGTGGTTCCCAATTCGTATACACAAGTCAGGTGGGAGGTGAGAAGAGAAGAGGGAGGGAGGTAGGGCGAGGTGATCCTCAACAGCAGCAGCGTACGGCAGGTACGGCAGGTCACGTGGATCTGAAGGCGGTTCATTTAGTCGCGCATAGCATACGGTATGCTCAAGTTGCCGAGGCGATCATGGTTTGTGCTGCCAAGGCATGTAGATTAGTAAGGCTGGTGCTCCTCAGGGTGCTCCTCAGGCGTTTAGGTTCGCTTTTATTCCCGTGCGTGCGACCCATGGGTCATGTTGCCCCTTGTGTGGCGTGACCCGCATGGCAGTGCTGCTGCGTGCACAATGTAGGGTCTTAGCGGACGAGACTGCAACGGGGTTTCCTGATGCATGTGGAGTGGGATGCTCTCTCGTTTTTGCGCGTGCAGGCGGCAAGAAAGTGCTGCCGCGGAGTGTATGCCGGGCGGTACCGGAGTTGAATAAGTGGGTGTCCTCTCTGCACCGGCTTTTGCTCTCAAGGTTGTTGGCTTTGGGGCTCGTGGCTTTCTCTGCGCCTACTACGCACGCGCCGTGCATGGGCAGAGCAAGGGTTGGGTTGGGAGTGCCCTCGTTGCATTTGAGGCCCCGGTTGTGTTGGTTTTTACGATGGCAGGGTCGAATGAACCGCTTCCAAGACGCTCTTGCCTCCACCTGACAGTCCGACGGACGTCGCGTGTGATATCTAGAGAATTTCCCCTAACCTTTTCATAGGCTGAAGACCCGATCCTAGGGCCGCGCGGCACGCCATGCATAGAGATGTCATCTTTTGTAGCCAGCAGCGAATTTCTTTCTAAAAACCGAAACTCGAAGGTGCCTTGTTCTGAAGCTCCTGCGAAGGCCTCTGCTGCCCTTAGCCTATCTGGGAGCATCAGTGGGGCCCAGAGTCTGTCACATCCGCGTGCTGTACCGTACCGTTCCCTCCCGCGGCCTCGGCGTTGCAAGAGTGGCAGGCAGTTGTTTTAGTTGGTTGCCTTTCGGTGAGTGACAAGGGGCAACGCTGCTTGTGCTCTTGGGCAGAGGCTTTCGGGGCCACCTGCTTGCAATGGGTAAGATACGTAATATGTTTCGGCGGTGAAATTTGGAGGCGAGCCCCGCCCTCGCTGGCGAGACGTCAAAAGCTATTGACTCTGCACCACCGGGCGCCACTGATAAGCCTTGTGATAGGGCAGGTTGGCGGGGGTGTTGACGCAGATCTGCATTTGCAGGGCTCGAATGCACCGATTGTTACGCACCCAGGTGCCCCCGCCCGTGAGACGGGCGCAGACCCGGCAGCAGGGCTGCGCAGCTCCCTGCAAAACCGTCTACATCGTCTGCTCAACACACGCCCGAGCGTTGAACTGCGATGTCCTTGTGCGCAGGCGCCGCACTGTCACAGCCCCCAGTTTCCCTGTCACTACTTCGACTGGTCAGTCGTGGGAAGGTGGGTTGGGCACATGGTTTTCACTCGAGGACAGTCAAGTGCCACCCGCCCCTGTTAGCACGCGGGGTTTGCAGGAATGGTGGAGGTCGTGGCTCACCACGACACACACACCCGTCCGCATGGGCAGCGTAGAGATCGCGTGTTACTGTCGCCCATTCTGCACGTGCTGCGAACTAAAATGCTGCTGGGGTACTCGCAGTAGATACTCGTGTGACACATGTAGCAGCGCTAGCCGATATCGCAAGGAAGCCATCGGTCTGCCTCAAGCGCCTATGGCGGGACGCCGCGGCCGATGGAGTGCGTCGTATCCTGGTCCCGGTCCCACTTCCAAATGACTATATGCTGAGATGTACAAGCTGCTTTTGAAAGGTTAATTGCGCATTGACACCTGGGCGGTGTGGATCAGTGAATGAGTGGATGCATGGCAAACTGGAATTCGTTACACCAACCGACTCCTGCGTCGGTTTCGGAGCATTTATATTTGCCTGGAAAAGCGGCCCCTTGTGCATACGGATGCAAGTCGACACTTTTTCAGTGCCTAGGCAATTCCCATGGGCGCCATCACTGCAGAGTTTATATCGCCACCCGGTTAAGGGCGTATTTCCAACAGCTTGCAAAGGGCGTATGTCAGTTTAGGACAACCGCTTGCATATTGCGCTCTGATTGGTATAAAATGGCTGGAACCCAAGCTGCAAAAAAGCGGCGCCCTGCAGAGGCGGCAGCACCTGACGAGCAGGGCGTGCAGCAACGTGAACGCTCGAAAAAGCAATCAGAAAAGCCTACCAAGAATATTGCGCCTGTGGGAGAGGAGGACTTCCCTCGTGGAGGCGCAGACACGCTAACCGCATTGGAGCGCCGGGAGCTTACCGAGGCAGCGCGGAAGGAAGTTGAGCAGGAGCTTGCGGAGGGGAAACAGCCAAAGACCAAAAAGGCCCGTGTAGCTAAACAGGTGAGCTAACGCCTTTTTCGTTACAGGTGCGGCTCAATGTTTCCGCCGCCGCCGAAAGCCGCCGCATCTCGGCGTCGTCGAGCCGATATGGCTGTCAGCGTGCGTCTATTCCAGCCCTTACACAACGCACCTTCAGCCAAGGCTGCGGGGCGCCGTCAAGCATACACTTTGCGGAGAGGCTCTCGCGCCGGTTGGGCTGGGACCCAGCCCCCGCAGCAGTCGCCAGACGCAGCTGGCCTCAGCCAGCTGTTTCACGCCCCCAGCCTCTCCCCCTCCACGCCTCCCCCTTGCAACAAACCCGCCGCCTGTCACTTGTGGTCATCCATCACGATTCCGCGGGTCGGGTCTACGCAGCACCACCCAGTTGTCACAGGCCGCACTTGTTTCCGCGGTGGAGACAGGCAAACCCACCTCCAGCATTTCCAGACCGGGCCAGGGACGGATGCACGCGAAAGGCACGGAACAACTCGGCACCCCCTTTCCCCGCGGCGCGATTCCCGACAACGCGGAAGCCGCAGCAGCAGCAGCAGCTGCTGCTGCTGCTGCTGCTGCTGCATATCCCCAGGGCGTGTCGGCTTCGCCCGAGCGAGCGCCCCTCGCGCCTCACCCTTCCCGGTCCTTGCCTCCTGCCGGGCCACTCTCCCCGACTCCCAATTCCACAGGAGGATGAGGAGGACGCCTTTTTCAGCAAGCAGGCCGCTACCCTGGAGGGCAAACTCGCCAAGCACGTGGACCTCCTGCGAGTCAAGGTGCGGAGCGGGGCGGGGCAACAGCAGGGCGGGGTTGTGTAACAACGGGGCGGGGCGGGGCAGGGCGGGGCAACAACGGGGCGAGGCGGGGCAGGGCGGGGCAACAACGGGGCGAGACGGGGACCGGGGAGTTGGTGCAAGGATACAGGGACGGGGCGGGGCGGGGTAACGGCGGCGCGGGGTTGTGCAGCGGTGGGGGCGTGTGAGGGGCGGGGCGATGCAACGGCGGGGGCGAGGCGATGCAGCGGCGGCGGCGCAGGGACCTCCTCCATGTGCGGGAATGGTGCCGCGAGGCGGTGCAAAGGAAAGGAAAGAGGAAGGGGAGTGAGGGCGCAGCCGCGTTGCCTCTGAACATCCCAAAGCCTACTTTTCCGCTTCTGGAGGCCTTCGCAACGGTCCTGCTTCTGGCGTTCCGTTCTACAGCGCACCATAACCCCCCACGCCCCCAGCAATTCGCGGCGGCTGTCGCCATCTGGCGCAACTGACGCAACCCTCCCCCATGTCGCCGCGGCTGCACCCACTCGCCCTCGCCCGCGCCCGCCCACATACCGTACTCGGCCCCGCAGAACCTCCAGGCAGGCACCAAGGTGTGGGGCATGGTGCTGGAGGTGACATCGCGGGGCCTGGTGGTCAGTCTGCCGCACGGACTGAGGGGCCACGTGGAGCCCAAGCAGGTACGACTGGTACGGCTTGGCGCCCCGGATGGGTCGCGGTGCGGGGTTTCTGTATCCCTGTACTACATCCCAACATCGAAGTCAACGACAACGACAGCAAAAACAACACGTTGCACGGATCCCGCGCAGGCCTCGGACGTGCTGGCCCTGATGCTCAAGGCCCAGGCCGCCGCAGGCGGCGCCGGTGCCGGCGCCGGCGCCGGCGGCGCCGCCCGCAAGAAGGGCGCGGCGCTGCTCGAGGCCGCCGGCGGCGTCGTGCCGCCTCTGACGGACCTGTTCGTGGTCGGCCAGTTTGTGCGCTGCGTGGTGGCGGAGGCGCCGGAGGCCGATGCCGCAACGAAAGCCGGCGGCGGCGGCGGCCGCAGCGCCAAGCACGTGGCTCTGAGCCTGCTGCTGCGCGACGTGCAGGGGGGTCTGGGGTCGGATGCGCTGGTGGAGGGGCTGGCGCTGGGGGCGGTGGTGCGCAGTGTGGAGGATCATGGCTACACGCTGAGCTTTGGCGTCAAGGGGGCCAGCGGCTTCCTGCGCAAGAGGGACCACGAGGCGCAGTTTGGGGAGGGGGTGGCGCTGCAGGTGGGTGGGTGGGTGTGTGGGGGGTTAGGGGGTTAGGGTTGGAGTTGAGGGCGGGGAAGGGCATGGGGAGGGGCCTGGGTGGGGCTAAGAGTGAAAAGTGTTATTGGGATCTGGATCTGGATCTGGTTGCCGCAACCTGAGGGGGGGCCTGGGGAGGGGCCTGGGGTTGGGTGTGGGATAGGCCCTGAGGAGGAGGGGAAAGGTCTGCCTGCTAGGAGAGGCTGTGGGCGGTGGCACCCGGGGCAAACGGCCCCCTTGCACCTGCCCACGCCGACCTCGCCCCCCCGTGTTGGGCTTGCGGGTTTTGATGGGCCTCTTGAACAACCTCTTGTCTGGTCTTGATGCTTATCGGGGAGCTGGTTGCTACAACCAGCAACAACCTCGCATTGCACCACAATACGGTAACCCCCACACACATTCCACCAACCACTTCGCGCGCGCAATCTGGTCCGTTTCCGGCCGCTGCTCCCCTCCCCTCCCCTGCGTTGCGTTCCCTCGCCCCGGGCCGTTCTAATTACTCCCCTCCCCCTCCCCTCCCCGCTCCGCTCCCAGGTGGGGGGTCTGATCGATGTGGTTGTGCGCAATGCCGCGGACAAGCGCAACGTGCTTGTCAGCTGCTCCCCCGGCGATGTGGCGGCGGCGGTTGTGCGCGAGGGCGAGGGCCTCACCGGCCTGGACTCGCTGCTACCGGGGGCCCTGCTGAACGTCAAAGTCCGCAAGGCGAGTGGGGTTCGGGGAGGGCGTGGCATCTGTATGTATATGTGTGTGTGTATGTGCGTAGGGTGGTTGGGGGAGGGGAAGTGGGGAGGGTATGACGGTCCAAAGACGCAAGCTGCTTTGGGCTGCGAGCAACCAGCACGCAGCATCACTACCGTACCGCCTTTCACACTCAACAATCTCACTCCTCTACTCCCCACCTCCCGTCCCTCTCCCCACCTCCCGCAGGTCCTCTCCAACGGCCTCCTCGTCTCCTTCCTCACCTTCTTCCACGGCACCATCGACGCCTACCACCTCCCCGCCGCCTCCCCCTCCTCCACCGCCACCTCCACCTCCAAGCCCTCCTCCGCTGACTGGCGCAAAGCCCACCCCGAGGGCACCAAGCTCCGCGCCCGCCTTCTCTACGTGGACCCCGCCTCCAAGCGCGCCGGCCTGTCGCTGCTGCCGCACCTGCTGGGTCTGGCGCTGCCCAGCCCGGTGCCCATGTTGGGCAGCGTGTTTGAGGGCGCGGAGGTGGTGCGGCTGGATGTCGGGGGCGGGCCGGGGCTGGTGCTGCGGCTGGAGGGGCTGGCGGAGGGGCCGGTGGCGGGCTACTGCCACGTGTCGAATGCGCTGGAGGAGAAGCTGGGGAGGGAGGAGGCGGTGGCGGAGATGGGCAAGAAGTTCAAGGTGGGTGGGTGTGCGGTGGGTGGGTGGGAGGGTGTGCGGTGGGAGGGTGAGGCTGGGTGGTGGTTGGGAGGGGGAGAGGGGGAGAGAGTGTATGGGAGAGGGGGTTTGGGGGGTGGACGGGTGGTTGGGCGACTCTTTACTCGGCCGTGTGGGATTCCAGCTCTGCAGTTCTTCCCCCCACAAAAGCCATTCGACTACGGTTCTCAACCTGAGCTTCTTTACTTTAGTTGTCTTGGTGCCTGGCGGCTGAACCCAGTACCAACTTCGCAATGCACATAATACAACCCCTACCCTTCCCTTCCCTTCCCCTTCCCCCTTCTGGCACACACGCAAAACACTCACAACATACACACACGCAGCCCGGGACCAAGCTGCCCGCCCGCGTCATCGGCTATCGCCTCATGGACGGCATGGCCTCCGTCACCGTACGACCCAGCCAAGTCAACGCCGCCGTACTGTCGTACGCCGACCTGGTGCCCGGCATGCTCGTCACCGGCACCGTACTTGCCGTACCCGACCGCGACGGCGACGGCCCCCTGCTCGTCTCCGTCGCGGAGGGGGTCAAGGGGCTGGTACCACCGCTACATGCCTGCGAGCTCTCGGGCGGCGGTGCTGCCGCCGCCAAGAAGGGCGGTGTGGGGCGTGTGAAGGTCAAGGTCGGGGAGCGGGTGGAGGTTCGCGTTTTGGATGTGGACCCTGCCGGCCGGCGGCTGACGCTGACGCTGCGGAAGGGCCTTATGGCGCCCAAGGCTGCCCCGCTGACGTCGGCTGCGCAGGCGGTGCCGGGGGCGCGCTTCCACGGCGTCGTGACGGGTGGGTGGGTGGGTGGGTGGGTGGCGACCCCGGCGAGTGGTGATGGCGGGCGGCAGGCGGCGTCGGATGCGGGCGTTTGCGTCGGCTGGGAGGGTGGCAGGCGCGGGAGGTTGGGAGTTACTGGCCTTAGCGCCAATGAGCGTAAAGCGTCGCATGCGAGCTGTGCCGCACCTTTGACCTACCATACGGTGGTACTGCCGTACTGCCGTTCCCCGTCCGCATCATCCTCGCGCTCCCAAGTCTAGCCCCAGCCCCAGCCACGCATACACCCACGCACATCCTCCCGTCCGTCCGTCCGCCCGCCCGCCTGCGGCTTCCCGCTCCTCTCCCTCCCTTGCCCTCCCCACGCTAAATTGCACCCAAATCAAATCCCACCCTCCCTCTCTCCGTTTCAGGCTTCCACGACCGTCTGGGCGTGTTCGTGTCGTTCTTCGGCGGCCTGTCCGGTGTGGCCCCCCACGACCAGCTCGGTCTGGAGCCGGGGACGAGCGCCAAGGAGGCCTTTGCCATCGGCCAGGTCGTCAAGGCAACCATCTTGTCTTCCGCCGGAGGCCGAATGAAGCTCTCCCTGGCGTCAAAATCCGCCGCAGCGGCCGCGGCCGCGGCGGCCGCCGCCGCGCCAGCGGCGGCGGCGCCGGCGGCGGCCGCCGCCACCGGCGGCGGCGGCGGCTCCGCCGACGCCCTCGGCGGCCTGCAGCCGGGCGACATCGCCGAGGCTGTCGTACTGGAGGTCCACGGCGGCGGCGGCGGCGGAGACGCCGCGGCCGCTGACGGCGGCGGCGGCGCCGCCGCCGCCGCGCCCTTCTACATCTGTCGTTTGGAGGTCGCCGGCGGTGTTGTTCGTGCCCGGATGGACGCTGCGCACTTGTCGGACCATCCGGTGGCGTTGGAGGGGTTCCGGGCGGCGGTTCGGCCGGGCAGCAAGATCGGTGAGCGGCGCGACGCGGCGCGGCGCGGCGCGGAGGGCCTTCCCTTTGCTCTGTTGTCCGTTAGTCCCTGCCGTCCTGCTGCGGGGTCCGTCCTCCCCCACCTGCTTCGCACCGTTCGCGACCGCTCCCTTTTCTACTGCTCCGCCCGTGCGCGCTCCGTTGCCCACATCCGGGATGGCCCCCCGTGTTCTCTCTCTCAACACGTCCTCGTCCTCATCCCGCCAGCATCCTCATCCGCATCCTCATCCTCATCCCGCCAGCATGCCCTTAACGTCACAGCTCCACACGATGCTGCCCCAAATACACGCCAACGCATATGAGGTATCGCCCCAAATACACGCCAACGCATATGAGGTATCGCCCCAAATACACACGCCGTGTGTCGCGCAAGTACGTTGTCGCACCCTACACCGCACAATACCCAGCACATCACCTCGTATTGAAGGTAAAACTCCTCCTCCGGCTCCGAAACCCTCGGGCAGGTCGTGTTGTGGTTTTGGAGCGGCTGGAGTCGCAGCGCTGTGTGCGAGTGAGCCGCAAGCCGTCGCTGCTGGCGGCCGCGGCGGCGGGCTCGCTGCCTCGCAGCTTCACGGACGTACGGGAGGGTGCCGTACTGCCCGGCTATGTGGCGTCCGTCACGCCGGATGCGGTGTACGTGCGCTTCCTGGCGGGACTCACGGGTAGGCGCACTTGACATTGTACGGCATGTCTGTTCCGTACACGCGTGTCGTACATCGTATGTCGTATGTCGTACATCGTACATTGCACCCGTGGCAGGCAATGGCCGGCACTGCGGTGGTCTCGTCTCCCTGCGCCTCCCCACAAAAACGCACACCGCCCAGGACACCACCACCACCACCACCACCAGTACCACCAACCCCACCACCACCACCACCACCTCCAATGACGCATCTCACCTCACTCTTAACCCCCACCAACCCTCCTTACGCCACCCACCCCGTTACCCCACCACCTCCCCGCCCTCCCCCCAGGCCGCGCCGGCCTGCCTCAGCTGTCCGACGTGTTCGTGTCCGACCCCCGTCAGCTGTTCTCTGAGGGCCAGTCCGTCCGCGCCCAGGTGGCCACCTGCGACCCCGCCCGCCAGCGCTTCACCCTGCTGCTGCGCCCCTCCGCAACCGCCTCCACAGACGGAGCGTACCTGCTGGACTACTTCCGGTGAGGCCTGAGGCGGCGACTGCGGGGGCGGCGGCGGTGGGAAGCGAGCGAGCCGCGCTGTGACTTGACGTAATGGGACGTAATATGGCGTAATATGAGTATATGACGTGTGTTGTTAACGTGTTGTGATGTCGCTTACGTGAGGCTGGTTTCCGGCGCGAGTTTAGAGGAAAGGGGGAGGGGATTTGCGTCCGCGCGTGTCTCAGGTCCCTCTTCATTATGTGGACTGGACCCTCTTCGGGAGAGCCGAGGCGCCCCTGAGGCCTCCAGTGCCCCTTCCACGGCTTCGTACTCGACCGCGCTCACGATTCGGTGCGCCTCGGTGTACTGCGGCGCACGTACTGGGTCGCTCGCCGCAGGGAGATGCAGCAGCTGCACGCGCTGCGAGCCGAGGCGGAGGCGGCGGCCCTGGCGGCCGCATCCGCCGCCAACGGCGGCGGCGAAGGCTCCGCCTCCGCCGCCACCGCCGCCGATACGGACCCGGCGAAGCTCTTCCAGCTCGGGGGCCTGGCGTCGGCGCGGGTGCACGAGGTCAAGGAGTACGGCATCGTGTGCGACATGGACGAGCACCCGGTGAGTCGACCCAGGCCCGGCCCGACCCGATCCAGCCCCTCTGCCCGGTTCTGGGTCCGTTCGCTGACGCCGTCTCCGTCTCCGCTGCGGTATCTTCTTTTTACCCCTCCACCCTGAGCCGCCTCCGGCCCCTCCCCCGCCCTCTACTCCTTCGGCTCCCAACCTCCCTTGCCTGCGCTGGCTCGCGTCCCCCGCCTTCCCTGGACTCACTCCCCCCAAATCCCACAATCCCAGACCGCCATACTCTGCCGTACCTCCTGCCAAACCTCTAGCCGTACCCCTGCCGTACCCATGCTGCAATGAAACCTCGCCGCAACCCTGCCGTCCCTGGCTTCAGGACGTGGTCGGCCTCGTGCCTTCCAGCCACACCGGCCCCGGCGGCTCCTCCCCGGCGGTGGGCAGCCGGGTGCGGGGCCGAGTGGTGGACGTGGTTGGGCACCAGGGCCTGGTGGAGCTGAGCCTCAAGCCGGAGATGGTGGCGGCGGCGGAGGACGCGGCGGCCACTCGGGCGGCACTCAAGAAGCTTAAGGTCGGGGGGGGGGGCGGTGTGCACATGTGTGTATGTGTGTGTGCGCAGGCATGTGCGCATGTGTGGTACCCTAAATGGGTTTTGGGGTTTGACGTGACGTCTTGATGGGTGTGTTGGGGATGCGCGGCTTCGCGGCTTCGAGGGGATGTGGGGGGGGGGGCATTTTTCGTGCTCTCGCGCGCTCTCGTGTTCTTCATCTCATCTCGGTGTGATGATCGTTCATCTCGTCTCGCTGGCTCGCACTCGCTCGCACTTGCTCGCAATGCGCGCTCGCAGCCCGGCACGGCGGTGGAGGCGATCGTGGAGGGCATCCGCGCCGGCGAGTACCTCATCCTGTCGCTGCCGCAGCACGCGTCCGTACTGTCGTACGCTGCCGTCACGGACTACAACACGCCGCGGCCCGACCTCGTGCCGCGCGCCTTCACCGTCGGGCAGCGCGTCGCCGCCACCGTGGCGTCACTGCCGCCGGAGGCGCCCGCCGGCCGCGTCGTGTGCCACGTGCCGTTGACGCGCGCCGCCGCCGCCGGAAAAGGCGGCGGCGGCGCCGCCGCCGCGGCCACCGGCGGCGCCCCTGCCAGCAAGCGCGCACTGACCCCTGGGTCGGTGGTGGAGGCGGTGGTGACGGCCATCCATCCCCACCAGCTGGACGTCTCGATCGTCGGCGGCAAGGCGACGGGCAGGATCCACGTGACGGAGGTGCTTGACGTCGACGTCAAGGCGCTGCTGGCGGCGGCGGCGGCGGACGGCAAGGCTGCCGCCGCCGCGGCGGCGGCGGCGCCGCCTGCGGCCAAGAAGGCGCGGCGCCGCGAGCCGGAGCCGGAGGCGGCGGGCGCGGAAGCGGGCGCGGAAGCAGGGGCGGCAGTCCTGGCTGGCAAGAGTCCGCTGGACGGGTTCCGGGTTCAGCAGACGGTGGAGGCGGTGGTGTTGGGGCGGCTGCAGGGCGGCGAGGGGCACCGGCGCGGCGTCATGGATTTGTCGCTGCGGCCGTCGCGGCTGGCGGTCGCCAAGAAGGTGCGCCAAGCGTGGGAGGGGGGAGGGGGCGGAAGGGTGCGCCAAGCGAGTTGTGTTGATGCACAAAGCACAATTCTCTGGCATCGCGGGTAGCATACTATCGAAGCACAACATGCCGATAGCGCCTGAATCTTGCCTGCCGCGTCATGGCAACGAGTGCAACGACGGCTGCATGCAGCAGCAGCAGCAGCAGCAGCAGCGGCGGCAGCGGCGGCGGCATCCCACGTGCGAGTCTTCCCGCCCGGCCCTGGCCCTTGCGCCCCCGTGGGCCGCGGCGGAGTTTCTCACCGCACCAAAGCAACCCCTTCCCCCTCGGCGCCTCCCAAGGCACTGGCCACCCGGCTTGCAGTCACTCATCCCCCTGCGGAACGGGCCTCCAGGAGCCGAGCACATTCCACACCACCACCACCACCACATGTACCCCGCTGCCGAGATCGCACCTTCTTTTGCCGCCCCCCCCCGTACGTGGATACCCCCCGCTGCGCAATGCACCCCACCCACCCACCCCGCATCCCCCACACCCCGTTTCCGCACTCCCCTCCCTCCTCCTCTGCAGGGCGAGCCCCAGGTCCCCCCCGTGACGCTCTCCGACCTGGTCCCCGGCCAGCAGCTGCTGTGCTTTGTGCTGGAGGTGGCGGAGGACGCGCTGTGGGTCGGCGCCGGGCCGGCCGTGCGCGGTCGCGTCGCGGCGCTCGACGCCTCGCTCGACCCCGACGTCCTCGCCAACCTGCCCGCCGCCTTCCCGCCCGGCGCGCCCGTCGTGGCGCGCGTCCTGGGCGTCAATCCCAAGCGCCACATGCTGGACCTGTCGCTGGTGGATCCGAGCAGCGGAACGACCCACGGGTCGGTCGCCGCCGCCGCCGGCGCCTCGGCGGCGACCCACGGGTCGGCGGCTGCGCCGCCGCCGCCGGAGGGCGCGCTGGTGATGGGCCGCATCGCGTCGGTGTCCGGCGCCGGCGTGCGCGTGTCGCTGGGGCACCGCCGCGCCGGCAGCGTCGCGCTGACGGACATCCACGACGAGTGGGTGCCGGATGCGCTGGCGGGGCTGGCGGAGGGCGGCTTTGTGCGGGTGCGGGTGCTGGGCCGCGACGGCGACTTTTCGGTGCTGTCGCTGCGGCCGTCGCGCGGCGGCGCCGTGGCGGGCGCCAAGGCGGGCGCTGGTAAGAAGAAGGCGGCGGCGGCGCCTGCGGCGGCGGCTTCGGAGCTTCTGGATGCGGCGGCGCTCAAGGAGGGGCAGACGGTGAATGGCTACGTGAAGCGCTGCGACGCGCGGGGACTGTTCCTGGCGCTGGACAGGTAAGAGTGCGAATGCGCATCAGTGCGAGGGAGTGTGAGTGCGAGTGAGTGCGGGGGAGTGGCGGGGACGGGACAGGAAACGGGGGGCGCAGACCGTCCCCACCAAATGGGGCAGCGGCGCTGGGACACAGCTCGGCTGGGCTCGGCCCCACTCGACTCGGCGACCTTGCTCCCGCTGCCGCCACGCGTCAACACGCGCCACGCCGCCGCGCGCCACTCCCTCGTCCCCTCGCCCTCGCCCTCTCGCGCTCGCTCGCTGCCTCTCGCTCCCTCAGGCACCGCGACGGCCGCATCAAGTTGGGCAACCTGTCTGACGGCTTCATCGAGGACCCCCCGGCGGCCTTCCCCGCGGGCATGCAGCTGGAGGCTCGGGTGCTCAAACTGGCGGAGGACGGCCGGGTGGAGCTGACGCTGCGGTGGGTGGGTGGGTGGGCAGAGGGCCGCCGGGGAGAGAGAGGGTGCAGAGAGAGAGAGAGAGACCTTGACCCCCACCCGACCCGACCTGACCCGACCTGATCCGACCCAGCACCTCCCCCACGTATCGCCCTCCGCCCCTCCGTCCCTCCTCCCTTCACCCCTCTCCCACCCTCTCTCTCTCTCTCCCCCGCAGCTCCTCCACCCGCCAGTCCTCCGGCTCCGCCGCCCCCCGGGTGCAGTACCTCTCTGAGCTGCGGGTGGATCAGCTGGTGGGCGGCCGAGTGCGGCGCGTGGAGAAGTTCGGTGTGTTTGTGGAGGTGGAGGGCAACCCGGCGGTGGTGGGTCTGGCGCACATCAGCGAGCTGGCGGATGGGCCGGTCAAGGACATCAACGCGGCCTTCAAGGCAAAGCAGGTGCGGTTGGGCGGGGAGGGCTGGGTTTGCGGTTGGGCGGTTGGGCGATTGGTTGGCTGGGGTTGCGTGGTGAGGGGGTTGGGAAGCTCGGAGGACAAGGATGTGGGGGGGAGCGGGGTGGGGTTTCGGAGCTTGACGGCAATGTGCTTAGCGGGCGGGGCACACAGCGCCGTCTGGGATTGGGAATCGTTTTAAGGTTCCCCCAGTCCGTCCGCCCGTCCACCGATGCCATATCGCACTTGGCGCTGCCCTCGGCCTGGCCAGTCGTGACCCTTCCCCCTTCCCCCGCCCCGGGGTCGGAGTCCGGCGCTGCGCGATTCCCATTCACCCTTCTGTCCGCGCTCATCACAAGACTCTGTCGGTTCGGGGGTCCCTCGTTGTCAATCACGCATCCTGCCTGCTCCGAACCCCCGGTGACATTTGGCACATTGTTTTTATTTATTTTCTGGTGGTCCTCCAGGCGGTTCGTGCGGTGGTTACCAAGATTGACCTGGAGGCCAACCGGTTGTCGCTCACCATGAAGCCCTCCCGGCTGAAAGAGGCGGAGGAGGCGGAGGACGGGGGGGCCAAGGGCGGCAAGGGCGCCAAACGGCGGAGAGGCGCTGCCGCCGACATTGACGAGGAAATGGCGGAGGCGGCGGACGAGGACGACGATGAGGAGGAGGACGACGATGAGGAGGCGGAGGGCGACGAGGAGGGCGAGGCTGGCGGCGGCAGCAGCGACGAGGGCGAAGGCGAGGAGGAAGGGGCGGAAGCGCTGGATTCGGATGTGGACGTTGACGATGTAGATGTATCGGAGGAGGAGGAGGAGGAGGAGGAGGAGGAAGATGGCGAGGAGGAGGAGGGCGAGGGGGAGGAGGAGGAGGGCGACGAGGAGGCGGACGGCGGCGGTGCGCTGGTGCGGTCTCGGCCAGGTAAACGAGCGCCGGGGGGGGGGCAGGGGAGCAGGCACAGGCGGGGAGGGAGAGGAAAAGAAGCAGCGGTTGAGGAGACCCCGCTGCTTCTCTTTAACCCGCCTCTCATTCTCCCATTGTGCTCTCCATTCAACGCAACGCCGAACTGCAACACAACACAACACAACACTCGCGTGTGTGCGTGCGCGCAGGCACCACCACGACCGGCAACCTGGACCTGACGGCGCCCTGGGGAGAGCTGCTGCTGGCGGATGACCCACGGGTCGGCCGCACCGGCGCCGGGCCCAGCGGCGACGACGCGGCGGCCGCCGCCGACGGCGGCGCCGATGGCAAGAAGCTGTCCAAGGGTCAGAAGAAGCGGCTCAAGGAGCAGCGCGAGCAGGAGATTCGCGCCGCGGAGCTGGCGCGGCTGTCGGGCTCAGCTGCGCCCACCACCCCCGCCGACTTCGAGCGTCTGGTGCTTGCCTCCCCCAACAGCTCCTTTGTTTGGATCAAGTACATGGCGCTGCACATTAGTCACGGGGATGTGGACGCGGCGCGCAAGGTGGCGCAGCGCGCGCTGAGCACCATCAACTACCGGTGGGTGGGTGGGGGTGGCTGGAGAGCTGGGTGGGTGGGGGTGGCTGGAGGGCTGGCTGGGTGGGTGGGTGGCTGGGTGAATGGGGGGTTGGGTGCTGGATGGGTGGGTGGGGGGTGATTGAGGGGTTAGGGGGAAGTCCCGTCCCCACCCGACCTCTGCTGCGCTGTCCTGCGCCTGCTACCTTGCGGGTGGGACAATGGGGCTTAGGTTTGCGGCGGGTGTTGGGTGGGGAGTGTGTGGGTGTCGGCAGCATGCGCGGAGTGTGCTGGGATGGCTGCGTCCCGCCTGATGCCTCAACGGCAACCATACAGCGGTGCGGACTGCGGAGCGCCCGCAACCCGGCTACGGTATGCGCACCAAAGATACGAGAGATGCCAAACACACACACACACCCCGGAAGGTCCAACGACGCAAGACCAATCACTCTTCCCTCCCCCCCTGGACCACACCGCAACGCGACCCCACGCAACGCAGGGAGGAGGGCGAGAAGTTCAACGTGTGGGTTGCCTGGCTGAACCTGGAGAACGCCTACGGCAGCCAGCCCAGCCCCGAGGAGGCGGCCATGGAGCTGCTGCGCCGCGCACTGCAGTACACCGACCAGAAGAAGATGTACCTCGCGGCGCTGGGTGAGAGAGAGCGCGGGCTGCATGGGCTGCGTGGCGCCGCTTATGCCTTATTGCTGCGCGCGGTGCGCCCACCGCCGGCTCCCTACCTTGCTCCTCGAGTTGCTTGCTGCCCTTCGCAACCTGGCTGTGCTGGGCTCCCCCGCATCTCGCCCCAACCCAATCCAACGCCCCACGCCCCTCGCACCCAACGGCCGACCCCACAGGCATCTTTGAGCGCAGCGGCCGGGACGAGCTGTGTGAGCAGGTGACCAAGACCCTGACCAAGAAGTTTGGCGGCAGTGTCAAGGTGTGGGCGCGGGCCATTGAGAGGGCGCTGCAGAAGAACGACGGAGAGGTAAGTTGGGGCAGCTCGGTCTGTGTGTATGTGTGTGTAAGGGGGGGAGAGGGGGCCAGGGGCAGAGGCAGGGGAGAGGTGTGACAACGGCGGCAAGGGTTGCTGCAGCTGTTGGGCGGAGGCCCCGCCGATCGTGTAGTTGTATGGCAACCTACCTCCGTTACGAGAGAGGAGCGGTCGCCTGGGCTGGCTGGCTGGCTGCCTGGATGGATGGATGGATGGATGGGTGGGTAGGTAGGTAACAAAGGAGATACCGCAGCGGGATTGCTGCGTCCTTCATGAGCAAAGGGAGGAGAGGGGAGTGGGGGAGCTACAAGGCAGACACGACACCCGCCCCTGCCCCCCCCGCCCGCCCTCCCACCCACTGCTGGGCCTTATCACCACCCCTGGCCGCGCTTCCCATCCTTACAACCCCTGCCCTCCGCCCCCCCTCCCTCCCTCCCCCTCACCCCCCCCTTCCCGCAGTCGGCCCGCAAGCTGCTTGAGCGCTCTCTGCAGTCCCTCCCCGCCCGCAAGCACATCAAGGCGCTGGTCCGCACGGCGCTGGCGGAGTTTCGGTTGGGCAGCGCGGAGAGGGGTCGCGGCATCCTGGAGGGAGTGCTGCGCAACTACCCCAAGCGCCTGGACCTGTGGAACGTGTACATTGACCAGGAGCTCAAGGTGGGGCAGGGGATGACCCGTGGGTCGGTGGGTGGGGGCTGGGGGGGCGTATGTGTGCACTGGCGGGTGGGTCTCATGCGCGCGCGTGTGTGTGTTGCGTGTCTGTCTCTTGTGTGTGCGTGTGTGTCTGTGTGTGTGTGCCCTACTGGGGCTGACGGGCACCGCAGCGCCACTAGCGGGACCCTTTTGGATACAGCAGCGCCACGCCACGCCACATCGCATCACATGCACCTTCCCTGCCCTGCCCTGCCCTGCCGCGCCACGCCACGCCCTGCAGACCGGCGAGCAGCAGCGTATCCGCGGGCTGTTTGAGCGGGCCACCCACCTGCCGCTGCCGCCCAAGAAGATGAAGTTCCTGTTCCGGCGCTACCTGGAGTACGAGAAGTCGGAGGGAGATGCGGAGGCGGTGGAGCATGTGAAGCGCCGCGCCATGGAGTTTGTGGAGAGCTCGCTCAAGGCGTGAAAGGAAGGGGCGGAAAGTGGGGGGGAGGACAGAGGAGGGAGGGAAAGCAGCTAGCTGGCTGGCGACCTAGCTATGCATCCAGCTGGCTGGCGACCTAGCTATGCATCCAGCTGGCTGGCGACCTAGCTCTTCATTCCTGGCGTTGTAGGCTCCCCCTCGGAAAGGCGTTGAATAGTGTGGGTTGTCGCGCAGGTGAATGGTGTTGAGTACGAACCGCATGCGGCAGCGCTTGGGTTTCGGTGCACGAAATCCAAGGAGTCCCACCTAACTTCCATCGCGCACTCGCTTTCCTTCCGGTGATATGTGTGTTTGTGTGTGTCTGTGTTAGGCAGAAAGGTTTGTTCAGTTTGAAATGTTTGGTTAGGCAGGTATCGGAGGCGGGGCTGCGCTGCGGCTGGCTCGCATGTTTCTGCGTTTGGCTGGCGGCTGGCGTGGCGCTGGGTGCAAGCGCTGGGAGGACACCCTCGGAGGTGTTCAATACTAGCGGGGATGGGGGGGACATCACGGGGAAAGTACTTACGGACCCGCAGGCTCTGCGGGGAGTTCTAGGGGAGGGGGAGGGCGAGGGGGTTCTCCAAAGAAGCTGCTCGTTGTGTCTAGCGGCGCGCCAGGCAGGAGACCAAATACACAGGCGGCAGAATGGATGGATGGCGCTAAATTCTGGCTGGGTAGGGTGAATGGCATCGACCGCCCATCAAAGCAGGCAGAGCAGGTCCCTATAGGAAAAAAGCTGTGTTGGGCCACATGCGTGGATTTGGCGCAGCATTGCACGAGTTGGGCGGCTATGCGCATGGATAAAGCAGCAGCCACTGGAACCTGCCCAGGTACAAAGTAGAAGAGGCCAGACGGCTGGCACAACTCGTCGCTCGTGCCCGTTCGGCCGGCCCTGGACGCGCACTTTGTTGTCGTGGTTGTTGCAGTGGGCTCAGATAGGCCCTCGTCCGGAGGATAGAGCCAGCGGGCCAGCGGGCCGTGCACTGGATCGGAAAAGACCAGGGCGCGCATTGGTTTGAAGAATTACCGCTCCTTCCCACTCACCGACACTCGGCTGTGTGGGCGGGCGGTGTGCGCACGCTGCTCTCCCAGACGCCACACAGCACGATACGCTCTTCTCTTCGTCTATATCAGGCCTCTGGTCGTTGCCACCAAGCCCGCCCTCATAGCTCAGCGCCAAGAAGAAATAAGGCCACGGGTTCACTCCTCAAGTAGTTGCACAGCCGGCGGCTAAAGCGCACAGTTGCATGTATGCGGTGAAGCCGCACTGGGACGGGATTAAGAATTGGGCCCGCATGTCGGCACGTGCGGTGTAGTTGCATTGGCGACTTCCCATTAGCATATGTGAGGTGTCCATGCTGAGCCCACGAGACGAGCTTTGTTGTAGTCTCGCAACAGCAACTGTCCGCTGGGCCGTCAAGGGTTCCCACAGCGGAAGGTCAAAACTGTGGCCTGGGTACCACAAGAACATCATCACGTGCAGGATTTGATGGTGCGGCAAGCCTCCGTCCCGTCTCAGCGGGAGGATGCAACGACGGGTGTTGTTGGCTTGTACACGAGGGAGGCCCAATCCTTGGAATACCCAGCATGCTGCAGTCAGACGGTGATCGTTCGTGTGTGTTGCTTAGGGTAGTAAACCTAAAGCGAGCCGGCCAACCAGGGCGTATGACTAAGGCTGTCCGTACTGCGAGTAGGTTCGTAACTTGGGCGAGCTACAGGGGATTCGTAGGTTTAAGAGTCTTGTGTGTTGAAGATTCGCTTGATGAGATCAGGGTCTACCTATTTGGTGCGAAGGTGAAACATTAATAAGGGCCCCGCCCGGTTGTCCGGTTGAGTGGTCGGTACGGTTGACTCCAGAAGGCTCCAGGGCGGCTACCGCTTAAGACACGGCAAAGTTGATATTCCAACCACCTTTGACAAATTGCTTGACGACAGGTTTGCACGTTAAAGGTTTTTAGCCGACGCTTCGTAGGCGGTTCAGTGTGTTCCTTTGTACTTGAGACAAGGTTGGAAGCCATGGCGCACACGGGGCGTCAGCGTCCCCTGACTGGTTGGAAAGCTGCTCTACTCTTGTGCACTCTTTTAGCTCGCGGACAGGGAAGACCTCTGGCGGAAGTGAGAGCTTTCCACGAACCTCAGTCAGCGCAAACGCTTTATGTTCCCTGTCAGCACTTCTTGAGACTTGTCGTTTGTTATGTAGGATGCCTTGGTGGACGCATCAGGCGTGACTTCTGGTGCGGCTGAGAGCAGCGTGGAGGGTAATATTTTCAAGTCTACCCCTGTCCTAGTCTCAAGCTCAATTTCGGTATCGCCATTCTCCTGGTGCGTAGCGTACCTTCCTGTTGCATTTTTGTCGTCTTCCTGTCGACAAGCAGGCAGCGTCGGTCCGGGCGCGTTGCCGTTCATTTGTGGCCCAAGCCTGGTTCCCCTAGAGATGTCCCTGGCATTGCATCTAATAGCCGGAGGCTTTGTTTGGGTGTCAACGTTATTCTTGCGGCTGAATTGTTTTGGCGTCACATTATTCTCGCGGCAGTTACGTTGACCCGTCTACTTGTTATGACAGGTTTCAGCAGCAGCTGAGCATCTTCGAGGCCGTAGAACAAGCTCTTTTCCAGCGCATGAACGAAGGTCTGGTTGCGCCAGAAGCCTCCAGCACAAGTACTCAGGCGGACCTCCTCCGACACGTAGGCTGCGCTCGCATGCGTGCCGCGCTGCTTAACAAGGCTGCGCAGCAGGTCAGGATCATTCGGACCTGCGTGGTGGCGGGTTTTCAAGGCAGCCAGTCACACTGGCGGGGAAGTGAGGGGTGGTATTGCATTCAAACGTTCACGGCGGGGAGGGGATTATGATGTGGAAGGGGGGAGGAGGTGGGTGCGATGTCGGGAACGCAAACGCTTCATGCATTTGCTGTACAGCAGATGCATGTACGACAGGACTGCGTCGTGAATTACGTACCTCGATGCTTTCCATTGGGCAATCACCGCACCGGTGGACGACAACTGACGCACTCCAGGTGCCACGCACTCCATGTGCCCTTCACTCCAGGTGCCCCTTTGCTGCCCTCCGCTGTTCCCCACAGGAGGTGATGGCGGGCCGCAGCGCCAGCGCTCACGCTGGCAGCGTGTCGGCAGTGGCTGGGAGCTTGAGCGACATGGACGGTGGGGAGGAGTACATTGAGGATTACACCTCCGGCACGGTGTCGAGCCGTGCGGCGTACACCTCTAGCGACGCTCGCCTCCGAGGAATCGCCGCATCGGCGGCGACTGACAGCGGCGATAGCGACGCTGACGCGGCGGCATCCGTGATGGAGTCCCGCCGCCTCAGCACCGAAAGCTACTATGGCGATTACTACGACTTCTACGGCTCCGGCTATGACGGCGACTTTGACCCACAACGTTTTGATGATAGCTACGGCTTCGGCTACGAGGGCGAGGGCGTCTATTCGGGCCTCTACTCAGGGGCATATGAGTACGAGTACGACGATGTTATGGAGTACGATGTGGAGGAGGAGGACGACGACGAGAGCAGCGACGCGTCCAAGGCGAGGAACCAAGGGACCGCTAAGCAACATGGCGTGCTTTCTATGTTGGGGAATAAGGAGGTCCTGGAGGGCCGCGTGCTTCAGCTGCTGGAGGGCGCCTACACCCTTGCGGCTGGGAGCAAGGATGCAACAACGACTTCGCAGGGCATGGTGGTTGTGGATGCAGCGTCGACGGCGTCGGCTTCAGCCGTGGAGGCCGGAGAGTCCGTGACGGCGAAGGCGGCGGTAGCGGCGACAGACGCCGCCGCGTCGGAGTCCGCGGCCGCTTTCGGGTACGACTCGTACGACCTGCTGGACCTAGCAGATATGACGGCCGGTCTTGGCAGCCTGGATGGTGGCGGCGTGTACTTTGGGTACGAGTACGACCTGTACGAGGACTATTACCAGGTACGGCGACGCGCCATGGTCGAAAAGTATTGCCAGTGCTGCCACCGTTGTCACTGCTGCTATTTCAGCGCCTTGGGGTTAATATTATTCAGTGACGATGGGGTTTGCGGCTTTGCAACGCTGCTGCTGCTGCTGCGTGTCCTGTGGATGGTCAATGGTGCATATGGGTGAGATGGGTTATGGTAGGCATACAGCGTCACACGTTTTGTGTGCCAGCCCTGAGCGGTCCTGTGCCCTGGCCCGAACCTGGGTCTTGTCAGGACTGCGTCCGCGAGATCGTAATGCGCCCGACGGCAACTCCTTATCAAGTAGTGCCGCTGCCGCAACGTTGCGGCGTAAAATCCCATCCTGTCGAAAACCCCCAATCCGGTAAACGCCCTGCCTGCCAAAGCCTCCCCCTTCCCTGCCACACGCCTCTTCCGCCCGCGCCTGCATAGGCCATGAACCTGGCTGATCTGATGCTGTCCAAGCTCAACTTGGATAACCACGACGACGAGTGGGCTGACTACCTGGAGCAGACGTACGAGTACTTCGCGTTTTACATGGACGGCGATGACGATTACCCAAGCTATACCTCTGCCGCCGCCTCAGTCGATGGCACCAGCGCCATCGAGGCCCTGGCCAGCATCGCGGAGCTGGTCGTCTGGGCACACATGGGCAGCTTCCTGCTGGAGGTCCGACCCGCCTTCACCATCTCGCAGCTCTCCCCGGTGGACGGCCCCGTGCTCGCGGAGACGGGATCGGTGCTTCTCATCTCGAGTGAGCCGGAGTTCTCGGGCTTTTCGTTAGGCGCCGGTGACGCGGCGAGCTACGCAGCGGCCGTGCTGACGCTCGGCGATCTGCAGCTGCAGCAGCAGGTGGCGGGGGCGGCGCCTCTGGAGATTGTGAATGACATCAGCCTGCGGTGGGTGTACCCTGATGGCAGCCTGAACTGGGGCCTCGTCATGCTGTGCGTGCTGGCGGCGGGCACCGCGGCGATGCTGGTGGGCTGCGTTGCGAGCTGGCTGGCGCTGCGGCGCAGCATGCTAGCGGCGTCGCGGGGTTGGGTGTACGTGCCGCAGGGCGCCGGCAAGCGCTGTGGCAAGGGCGGGGCGTCCAAGGGCTTCGAGGACTTCGGCTATGACGCGCCGCTGATGCTGCGGCCGGAGGACTGCAAGGGTGCCGTCTGCTGGGGCGCGACCGCGGCGGCGTCGGTCGAGGACGCGTCGGAGTATGTATCGCCGAAGCTCGCCAATGAGAGCGTTGCGAGGGCTCTGTACAAGTAGAGTAGCGCGAGGTTGGTTGAGGGCGGGGGCCCGCAAATGGCCGCGAGTGCAGATTGAGATTGGACGGAGGTTATGCAGCGAAGCGGCGATGTGAGTTGTGTTGTTTTTGGGCGTGGTTTGGAGTTCGAGGGGGGCAGCAGGGAAGTTGGCTGCGGTGGGTGCGACGAAAGGTGGATGGCGGTGTGTGCGCACGCCGGGGTGTGCGTGGTTCGGGAGCTGGCATGCAGCTTTGCGTGGTCGATTGGAAACACTCGGTACAGGAGCTGTGCCGCAGAAGTGACGAAGTCCATCCAAAGCGCGCGCGAGGATGCAATCTGCCCTGTCGAGGATATGCACGATGGTTCCTTGCCCATACCCTCGCCATTGCAGCCAATCCCAGTTGCTGGATGTTTAGCGGATGGACGGTCGTAGGCGCGGTGGCTGCTGTCTGGAGGGTCCTTTCTGGGCCATCCTCAAATGTCTGCAGTGCTGCGTGCCGAAGGCTGGCAGGGATGCTGCGTGCCGAAGGCTGGCAGGGACTGGCGCTCGTTAGTTGGCATGCGCGTGTGCTGTGGCGCCATCCCGTAAAAGTTGTGATGCTGTCCGTATCGGACAGTCCGTTGCAAACAAGGATTTTGCAAACGAGGAATTCGAGTGCGACTGCGCGATTGTTTGATCGGTTGCATGGCCGGTAGCTCGGACGTGTTGCGTTTGGGCTTGTGATGGCTCAACTGCTGTGGCTACAAATTGAAGGCAGGCGCCACCTCCCTGTGTATCATACGCGGCAACAGGTAGCTTCTCGACGTGGCCGGTTGCTGTTGCATGTTTTGTCAGACTGCCGCAGCAGCCTTAGGCCGCCGCGTTGCCGCGCGTTGCATTTCACGCGCCGTGCCGTGCTGCGCGAGCTCCAAGCGGTCTGTAGGATTGCTGCGCATCGTTCATAGAAGCCACAGAAACACCAGTGTGTGTTTCCCTGTTGATAATTCTTTTAGTCCTAGGGCAATTGGGGCTGTGTCTCTTAGTGTCTTCATGCTGTGTCCGAGGCGCAACACCCGCCATGGATTTTACCTAGAATTTCACCTGCCTGGATTTCACCAACGCTCGTGTAACCTTAACTTTCCCGGTTCATCCGGTTCTCGTATGTGTGGTCAATAAGTAGTTGGTAGAGGAGCCACGAATGCGGCCGTCGTTGGTTTGTGACTTGAGGTTTTAGACCTTTTTTCCGTACAGCGTTTATCTCCGAAAAGTCTAACTAACTGTCAAGTGACTGGGGTCAGGCAGCCGTGGATAAGGGGACTCCGGCGTGTGTATGCATTTTCTGTACACAACCGGAAGCAGGCAGGAGCCGTGGTCACTCGAGACGCATAGCAATTTTGTCCAAAGTCATGACAGCTATATGATAATTTTTCAGCGGTTGACGCAGGTCGCAGCACGTATTCAGTATTTGTCTCACATATTGCCACAGATATGTCAGAAATCTCGCCCATGTCAACACAGCCAAGCCTTCATCCTTCAGCCAAGCCTTCATTTTCGCAGCGCAGGTGGCAAGCCTCCACGGGGCAGAGGTGCCACGGGTATAAGTCGGTCACACGCAAACATCGCCTACTCAGCTACACACAAGTACTTCCCGCGACTGACCCATCAAACAGCTCTCAAGTCACGAAGGCACCCATCCACCACACGACGTGTTGAGCGCACACACCCTTAGCGTCCATCACGGTCAACTCTTCCAAGGTCACACTGTGCTATTACTGCGCCATCGCATCACTTGTACCCTCACGCCTGCTTAAGCAACGCAGTGATTGTACTGTAGGGCGCTCCACTTCCAGCTCGCCCTATCCACCAACCCTTCACAGCGCCAAAGCATGCCGAACACGAATAAAATTTACAGCCAGCACATTCACAGCGCCGCGCACCCGCCTCAGGGCAAGGTCGTTTGCATGATTGGTAAACCAAACCTCAAACAAATGCACGCGCGCACCCCCTTCCATACATCTGTTTTTGCAGCGCGCCAAAAATCACGCCGAACCACCATGTCCCTACTTGAGGAAAGACAGCAGACCGCCCAGGAGGCCGCCCTCCTTGGGCTTGGCCTCGGCCACCGTCGCAGCTCCGGGCTTCGCCGACGAGGAGCTCCCGAAACCCAGCGGGCACTTGCCGCCCGTGGTCAGGTTGGACAGGAAGCCAGTGGCGTCATAATAGATCTCCAGCTTCTGCGCGTCGTGAGAGCAGGGAGAAGCGCGCAGACGGGCAGACAGGCAGAGACGGTAGTCGCCTTGAGCGCTGGCAACGGCAAGTACGGCACCAGTGCCGTGAAGATAGAAACGACACGCGGCATGTGGTAAACAAACACAAGCGCGCGAGCATCGGTACGCGCTCAGCAGCTACCCTAACTGCAGACGTGAACGTGAACCGCTTTGCACAGGAGAGAGGATCCAACGGGATCACCTGTGAATGCCGTACTCCGGTACTCGACACTGCTAGTACATTGCTAGTAAAATGTGTTCCGCGATAGAGCGGGGCCATCCGTTGAGGGGGGGGGTCGTCGCACCTCGATTTGCAGCTGGTCATTGACCCGTGCGACGGCGGCGCCGTACATTTCAATCGTCTTGCCGGTGGGCGCGTGGCCGTTGTAGGGCCCCTCCATGACACCCCAGTGGCGCCAGCGGAAGCTCACATTGGGGGGCCCGCTGAACACCTGTACCGCCGTGCCGATCATCACGGGCGATAAGCGAGGCGGGCAGGGGACGCACGCAACTTGTCTTTCTTCGGACGACGGTCAAGCACCTGCCCCGTGCACCACCTTCCCGTCCGCTCGGGCCCACACACGCACACAGGGCTTCAATCCGATTTTCTTCGCATTTACCGGTCGTCGACTTTACGCTACGGATCCATGCCGGCTGCGCCGGGATGTAATGACAACGGCACAAAGCGCAGCGATGGAACGGGGGGCCGCTGGCGGGAACGCGGACTTGCCGAATGACATGCAAAGGGGAGGGGCCGGGGGCAGGAACGGGCTGCACGCATGAAGCACACGCGGGGTTGGCTGCCCTGGAGTAAATCGTACTCCTCCACTGGGCACGCGCACAGCTGAGTGCTGCAGATGCGCCGCAGGTGCGCGTGGTCAGGTGCGGCCCGCGCCACGTTCGACCTGGCAGAGGCTCACCTCGATGCACTCCCAAGCGAAGCCCTTGGGGAAGGCGGTCTTGAACTCCTTGTGTGATTCCTGCGGGCGGAGGTGGGGGAGGGCAGTGGTGCGGACAGGGAAGAGGGGGATTTGATGACACTGGATTGACTGTGTGCGCTGCACAGTTAGGGGTTCCGCAGCGGGCGTTGCAGCAGGATATGACCAGCTGACGCATACGTACGATAGGGTACAACTGCGTTCCTGCTTGCGGCATCGACGATCCTTACGCGGCCTGCGGATCCATTGCATCTTACGGTGGCTAGCAACCTAGCACCCTGCAGTACACACACAACCTCAGGGTCCAACCACTTTCAGCGGATCCATGTGGGTCCAACCACTGTAATCCGATCCATGCATCCGGGTCCCCACGGCAATCGTTCGCCATGCAGCTGTTGCATTTGCAGCCGCACACAGCGGTTAAGCTGGATCGCGCTTTCCTGCGCCCTCCGTCGCTCACCTCGAAGTCCCAGTTCTGCGGACAAGAGGGGCGGACAGCAACCAGGGCAGGCGTTGCGTCGTCGGGGGTTTTGCGTCAGTGAGCGGCGGGTTCATGCTCTCATCCCGAAAAAGCAGCGGGGCAGCAAGCGGGGCCTGCAAGCCAACAATCGCGTGGGCTGGTGAACGGCCGCGCCAATAAGGGCAGCTTCACCCAACGTGTCTGTTCAAACACCCTGGAGGCCACTGTCGTCCTTGCTGGTACCGCGACACAGCAGCCCCGCAGACAGGAGGCCGATGCTCGGCGCGGAGAGCGGCGCTGGCCCTGCCGCTGCCCCCTCTGCAGCCCAGCCCCTGACCGCCCACCCGTCAGTTAGTCAGTGTACCGGTGTGCACCGGTGGGTGATCCTTTTGGGTCTCTTCACTGTATTACGCTTCATCAAGGGATCGGCGCATACACCGATGCACACACCAGCGCATCATATATCCCGATAAGGTGGCACCCAGGTGCCCTACTTCAGACCGGCATCGAGTCTTCGTAGGCGCACGACGTAGTGGGCCACAGCTGAAGCCCGCAAACCTTGAAAAACCCACGCACCGATCCCATGTACACGGTACCTCCGTTCCCCCTCGAGCTTAACGACCCTCAGCCGCGGGCTCTGTCGGAATTCTCACTTACGTTGGAGGTGTACGACTCATCGTTGATGAGGACGTTGTACGACCCGCGGCGCAGCAGCTCGGTGCCGTCGATCTCCGGGCCGCCGTTCTGGGAGTACCTGAAGCCGGGAGCGAAGCTCTTGACCAGATCCGCGGAGACCTGCACAACGTGAGAAGAGCGCACGCAGAGCTAATGGCACGGAAAAGAAATCGGGACGGGGACCGGAATGGTTCGCCCGAGGCGGCCGGTTTGAGCGCAGGAAGGGGGCCGCAGTTACGACACGGTACGAACGTGAATACGGCACGGGTACGGCACCTTGTGCGAGATCTCAAACTCGAACGTCTTCACGACAGACTCCACAACGTCCCCCAGGGAGCCAGGCTCCCAGTTGGCGGTCTTGTTCTTCAGGTACTCTGCGACAGGGCACAGGGGTGGCGGCAGGCATCAACAGCACAGCCCGATGCTGTGTTTTGGTCCATCGCGACACGGCCTCATTCGGGGACACCGGCATTCAGCAGCCGATTTTACTTGGAGGTCAAGTTCTAAGTTGCGCTCCGCTCAGCTCAGCTGGCGCGGCCGAAATCACCGCAGCCGGCGTTGTTGCGCAGCAGCAGCCGCGGCAGCGGCAGCCGCACACCAACCTGTGTTGACGATTGTGTAGTCGGGCTTTCCGTAGCCTGCAAGCGTACAAAGAAAGAGAGCGGAGAAACAGCGCGCGCGCACGTCAACCGCTGCGACAGCCTGAAAAAGGAGCAGTCTCCAGGTACCGTATGGCGCCCGCTGCGTTTGCAACCGCCTCAGCCACCCACTTGCGACCTGCCAACTTTGCGACAGGGCCTAAACGGCCGCCCGCACATGGAGGGCCATGATGAAACGCAACAAGCCGCAAGGCAGTAGCAGTGCTTGCGCCGCTGGCTCTTTCTACCTTCCGGGCAACCGCAACCGCAAACTGCTGACTGCCCAGGACCGGAAAACTGGTCCGCCTGGCGGGAGTCGGCAAGCCACGCCTTCACAAACAAACGGTAAACCGTTATCAGCCGGACTACTTACGGAACTGAGACTCGGGCACATCGTGCAGCCACTTGCGTTCGGGAATGTGTGGCTCGACGTTGGCGACCCGGGCGCGCACGGCGCGACGGCCTGCGCGAGGCGAGCGGCGACGGCAGCAGCGTTGTAGGTCTGTCTCCGGCATGGCAAGGAGGCTTCAGGAAGGCGAGACGCCAGAGGGCGCTTTGCATCCAAGGGCCTGGCAGAATGCGGCGTGGCGAGGCCTGCGACCCTAGGTAGCGGGAGCTCGACTGCTGCGACAAAGATTGTCGTTGTGCAAAGGTCGGCAGTGTGTGCGCAGCTTCAGCAAAATCGCTTCCTCCTCAGTCAGAGTATATGTTCACACAAATGATACGGGGGATTCTGTTGTAGTCACGCCAGTGGACTTGCCGGCCGGCTGGGCGGTAATTCGACCGTGGCATGCAGGAGCCTTGAGGGTGGTGTTCATTGTTGCCGTTGGCAGGGGGTGGCAAGGTAATAATTGCCTGAATACGCGCCTAAGCTCTGAAGCTTTGTTGCTGTGCGGGGATTGACAACTGCGGGTCGCCTCAACGATGCCCGCCAATAATGTCTGAATGTAAGGTCGGCCTGGCCCTAAGCAGACCACAAACTGTTAAAATTGTTACACTGTGGGCTAATATAAATGCAATAATATGCAGCTGAGGCGTGGCTTTATACTGACTGCAAGTGTGGGATGTGAACTGGAGCCGAAGGCACACAGTACGGATGGCGAACTCAGCGGGTATCTGATGACTACTACCATAAGTCAAAAACATCTACCAAACCTGTGCTCCACATCTGTCTGAATATTGCCATCTTATTACTTGACCATCGCAATGGAACAACGCGATTCGCCCGCGACGAGTCGAGCGGGATTTTGTCGTCCCCAAAGCCCTTGTTCACGCCTTTTCCCAAATCATACCCTGAATAAAACACTGATGAATATGAAAGCTTTCGCACACAAATCCCTATCAAAACTCACGCGCAGCCGTCAGAAAGATCGATTTCTTCTACGACTCGTAAAAGCCACCCGTTGAGATGTTTATCCCGAATGACCTTTCCCGAGCAATCATTTTTGGGCGGGGCCCCAGCGCGAAGCGCCCAGGGGGGCCCCGCCCTGTAGGATTGCCCATGTCCGTGTCTGGGTTCTGGGAAGTAATTGGACAAGTGTAGACTTTCGGCCAACGGAAAGACTCCATAAGTAAAAGATTACATTCTTTATTGCACGGTAAATTTATTATTGGAACCCAACATCGCATGAGTACAAACCAGTTTGGCAGTCTCCATGGACCGAGGCCGAGGTCAAACCATCACCTCTCGGCCTATAATTAATTCCAGAAGAGTCATCGTTCCTTAAGGTGGAATTCTGACATGACGGCGTGAAATGAATCTTCGTTTCGGAAACAAACTATGTTTGCATTGCGAACATTCTTCCCGCGACCACACCACAGCAGCTCTGCTAGCCGGTCCGATCGTCTTGACGCATATTGCTATTACAAAGGTTGCAAGGAGCAAACCATGAGGGGCAAACTGCTGGTTGTTGGACGCCAAGCCGCCGATGCACGCACGATGCAGCCCTATGCAGCGGTCTTCTGCGGGCCGCCCAACAAGTCCAGTCGGCAACCTAGGGGATGGACTTCTACATTCCCTGTCCTAATGTTATAGCAGTCAAGCCTCCTCTACGGCGAATACCTCAGTAGCGAAGCCTGTGCACTCTCGTCGGCAACTGCACGTCGTCGCTACCCTCGCAAACAGTTCCGCTGTCCTTCTATTGGCAAGTCAGCCTGCGTGATGTGTAAATGATACACTCCATGTCTACTGTCAAGTAACTTCAGCCAATGTGCTGGCCGGAAGAGTTGCACGGTGCCGAGACGGCGCGCGATGCTAAACATGGGGCGGATTGCTGAAGCCGCAGGCATTTCAGATATAAAGCTCTGGCTGCCTATCAGCAGGAATGTCGATGCGACACTCTCACAGTTGACGCCCTCGCCGCTCGCTTTGGAAATGCCGTATTTCGGTCGATGCGCACATGCGCTCATGCACCCGACGGGATGACGCGCTTCGCGCGGCGCCGGCAGGCCTTGATAACGACTCGGCTAGCAGGCATTTCGGGAAAAAGCTCTGGCTGTCTATCAGCAGGAATGTCGACACTCTCACATTTCACGCCCTCGCCGCCCTAGCACTCAACTTAACCCGTACGGATTTAGTGGGGCCCCGCCCTTTTTCCGGCTTCAAGGAAGCCGACACCAACCCCTTGTCCAACACTGGACGCCTGATGCGCGCTATGATATCGGTGTAATAAATACTTGTAACAATTGCATCGTAATATATCTCTCGGTGGCGGCTTTGAGATTATCCGGACCGCGTAACCCAAACGCGTTCGCGATAGAACGCATTTGGCTTGCTCTGCTCGCTTCCCTTTTCTTAGGGTATGGTCATACGATGCTAAGCAGTCGGGAAGCTCACAGCGAGCAAAGTGGATGCCTAAACATGGCAACTCCGGTGATCCCATCGGCTACGAGACCGACAGAATGCGCGAAAAAGCGACGCCTTCAGGACGCTTCCAAGGTGGCTCTTGCACTGCCCTTTGTAACAGCTTGCTTTTTGTTGCTGTAACCGTGCAGAAGGGACTATCTCGTGTATTTCCTGTGATTTGCATTGACTCACAGAGCTGTGAAGCGTTACATACTGGGCCCTTGAACGCCCAAGCCGTGTCCCTGCGTATCCCGTGACCCTGCGGCCGTTGGGCAGGCCGAGATGATAGAGAACAATCCCTCGAGTCCAACCCCGGAGCATACCGTAGGTGCTCAGTCCCCCGCTTCCCGTTTCGAGCGACGAGGAGTATGTCCGGCTGTTGCTATTATTAGCTCTGCAAAGACACACGTCCAGCGCCTGCCCGTCCAGTCCTGTCCTGATCTCGCTGACTTGCGAAGGGCATGCCCGGCCTGCTGCAGTCTCACGCAGCTTCTTCTCACGTGATTCTGCGTCCCTGCCCATCAAAGGCCACGGTCGTCGCGGACTGGGTGCAATAGCCTCCAGGACCCCTTCGGGACGAGGCGCCCAGCTTGAGATAGAAGGACATTTACCCAAACGACCCAAGATGCACCAACTAAGGCCAACTGCTTTGACTTTATGCACATGGATGTATTTACCTCGATCTTGGCTGGTCGCGTTCGGGCTTTTAAGAGGGTCGAATGTTTTGAAATTCAGGATGAGTCACTACCTGTATGCACTTAAGCGGCCAATGGCGTTGCTGAACATTTAATCGAGGGCTTCACCAAAATATTATATACCTCAATCGGTTAGGGGGGCTGTATGCGCTCTTTCCCCTTTGTCAGTACCTTCCGGAACTCGGCTTATGCCGCATGCCCGAAACCTACTTATACGTAATATTTAAATGAATAATTTGAATTGAATTCAATCACTTGTGGCTGTAAGTGCGCTCGCTGCCTTTAACACTCGTCCTGCGCCCGCCCCTTACGGCACTCGGCCGGATCGTCCCGGCCCTGCCGGCTTGGTGTGCCAGGCCTGGTGTGACTATGGATACTATGTATACCCCTCGATTTCCGTACTAAATATAAGTCCTGATTACCGGCAAATCCCCAGCGCTTACAGTAATCCCAACGGAAAAAAGGTTTTCTGTGCGGATGCTTCGCAGTGCCTCCGCCCAGTCTGCAAAGTAGATACCACCATCCCTGCTGCGTAGTTCTACTTATATAATCCCCTTATATAATCTCTTTAAGCCTGTCTCGTGCGAAATACGGCATTAGAGCGTCCTGCGGCTCTACACGAAGAGGTTCGCATGCCACTTTGCAAGTTTACAGGACAGTTTCCCTATTTTAAACAAGACAACGTGGGTTTGACGTCCGTCCGGATCCTGCGGGTGCAGTCGCGGGAGTGGCGGGCCAGGCGGGCCTGGCGGGCGGTGCTGGCCAGTGGACCCAACCCTTGTCCCACAAATGCATGTGGAAGCATCTCGGTGCTTGTGCATGTGAATGAAACTTTGTGTGTGCGAGCACAAGCACCAGTTTCAGTGCACCAGTTTCAGTGCGAGCGGCGGTATAAGTTCGTGTGAGTGCCCATAGAGGAGTTGGCGGCTTCCGGCGGGTGGCGTAGAGTGCCTTAAGACGCCATCGAATGCCATACTACGGTACCATTCATTGTCATCGGCCGTCAGCAGGTTGGACGCGAAAGGGACCCAAAAGGGTGCCATTGAATGCGCCATAGGATGCCATGGAATGCAGACAGCAAGCGTCAAGCCAGGCTGGCAAGGAGCATGCTCTTGCCTCTTGGGTACGTTGGTTTAGTACTGCACACGGCTACGGGCTACACATTCATCGCGGTTAGGACATTAGGAATATCGGAAACGCATCCAATACTTGATGCACTTACTGTGCGAAAACCCACGCCCAATGTGGTGGCGACGGGTGGCGGGCTGGGGCCTCGGTGCATGCTCACACGCTCACGCATTAAAGCACCACTACCGTACGGTACCACACTACAACAATGAAAGGTTGAAGGGAGCAACGGCTGGGTTGCGGTCCGGACAACTGTCTCGCTCCCGCGCGTGGTCATTCTATCGACGGACCCAAGCTTGTGTTCGGACGACGGACGGAAGTTCAACCACCCGGTGGAATGCCGTACAGCGTATGGAGCCTTTCTCGGGCCAGGTACAGTGGCCAAAAAAGTAGAGCCACGTGCATGGGCTCAACCTCTTGAACTGTGGTAATGGCAAGCTCCTAATAGAATAAACGCATGCGGCATGCCGGAAGGCAACGACGAGTATGACGAGCATCGTACTTCTAAGGAGAAGCCCAAGACTTACGCTATTCAACCCAACAATATGCTAATTATTGTCACATGCATTAGCGCACTTTCAAGTAAAGCACGTATTTAAGGGGGATACGAAACTCTCATTTTGACTTGGTTTCGTCTTGTCGCCAGTATTGGCCTAGCCGCTTGAGCACTTTTCATAAGGTATCAAAGCAAGTATGGAAGACGATGCTGCTTTCGACGGCCTCGCGGAGGATGACTTGATGGACGACGCGGAGGTGGACACTATGGTGCGCGAATCCATAAATGCAGCTATTGGAGACAACCAGTTCATTCACAACAAGATTGACTCCTGGAGCAACAACATTGTGGAGGGCTGCCTCAAGCGGCTCGCGGCCATGAACAAGCCCTTCAAGTACATCCTGACGTGCAACCTCATGCAGAAGGCAGGAGCAGGGTTACACGCCGCCAGCTGTGCAAGATGGAATGAAAAGACGGACGGGAAGCTGACGGTGCAGTGGGAGAACAACACGATGATCGTGTTGGTGACCGTGTACTGGCTAGCAGTATGAGAAAATCGGCAAAGGGGTTTGTCTCGAGGATGCCAGTCCGTCGGCATGTTCAATCAAAGGGGGGGGGGTCGGGTTCGGGCGGATGATGGTGTGACCCAAGGGCCGCCATTTGTTAGACTGCACGGTCAGGCTGAAAGGAGTTGTACATAATGTGGACAGTGCGACATGCCCTTGCCAAACCGTGGGTTAGCACATCTCAGCTGATGCGGCTGTGTTGACGGACGGGTAATACGGAAGTGGTTGGCGTTCGCAGAGACGCGCTTCTGCGCGAGTGTGAATCTGAGATGCAGTTTTGCTTTGCAGCTGTAACATTAGATTTATGCACACCGGGCTTGTCTGGCGGAGATTTCGGTTTGCAAGACTCGAAGTGGTGCCCGAGCCCATAAATTAGCTCTTTTCCTGCGAATTTCGACCAGTTACCTGACGCTTTGGTGTCACGAGAAGGGTGTGTTGCCGTGTATGTTTTCTGCGGTTCGATGCTTGGACCGAGGACCGGGCCTACGCTTCGCCTGCGGACAAGCCTTTCTTACCCGGCAACTTGTAATTTCTTTCGGGCGATGGCATAACGTACCTAGTCCCAGCCGTTCGGTCGATAATTATGGGTCGCCCGCCGGCCGACGCCAGCACAAGAACCCCGTGTGGGAGACCAGCTCCCGCAATCCCACTCGCCGCCACAGCGCGCCGGAACCCAGCACATCATTTGGCGCTATCGGGGAAGGCCTAAACACTGCACCCTTCGAGAGCGGGCAGGATGGGTCACGGCCAGCGACGGGCCCGGCCTCGGCGTCCGCCGCCGCCGCCACCCCCCGCGGACCCAAGCAACGAATGCGGTTGGACGAGTACTGCATGCAATTAGCGCCCCAGTACAGTCGCAACGTCATCCAGTCCTTCATCCTGCAGGGCAAGGTGGGGTGCAGTGCGATGGAGGCTCCTCGCGGTCCTCACCAGCACACGTGTCCGTAAACCCTAAGCTTCAGCACCCGGCCGCTGGGCTGGCGCGGACACACCTTTTGCGGCAACACACGTCTGCGCCTCTGCCCGCTGCCGTACTCAGCGCACTGCCGTTGCGGCCGCCTGCGCGGGGACGACAGCCGGCTGCACCGTCACCTGTGTGCTGGCCCTGCCCCTTTTTTTCCGCCGCAACCGGGACGCCCTCTCAATCAACCAAACGCAGGTCCGGGTGGGTGACAAGGTGGTGACCAAGGCGGGCACGCCGGTGGTGGTGGGCGGCGCCGGCCCGCCAGTGGTCATCGACGCGGAAGAGCCCAAGTACGTGTGCCGGGCGGGGCTCAAGTTGGAGAAGGCACTGGCGCACTGGGCCATCGATGTCAGGTATCGTTGGTTGGGTTACTTCTCGGGTGCGTTGCTGCCCGCCGGAGGGACGAGGTCGTCTGCGGGGAGGAGGCCAGCGCTTTGCGGGCCTGCCAGCGCTCCGCAGCGTGCGTGTACCTGCGTGCCAGCCTTTGGGACCTTCAAAACCCTTAAAACCCTAAAACCCATCCACCTGGAGCAGCGCTACCCTGTTGCATCGCCTCTGGTCTTGGACGTTGTCCCCTTCAAGTCGCGTTTCATGGACCGGGTCCGAATGTTCCGTTTTCGACCCATGCTGCACCCCGCGCGAATCCCTGCTGCACCTGTCTTGTCGCGTTACCTTGCTCTGCAGGGGGCTAACGGCTCTGGATTCGGGACAGTCCACAGGCGGTTTCACAGACTGCCTGCTGCAGAACGGGGCCGCGAAGGTACGACAGTGCGGCACCATCGCATCACTGCTTGCTCACACGTGAATTTGTCCGCTGGGGCACATGCGCTGGGTTGAGGCTCGAGGGTCGCGGCCAATGAGGGTCCATATGGCAGGCCCTCGTCCGGGGGATGAGAAAAGTCAGGAAAGGTCAGCATCCGCGCGCCAAGGCTGGAGAGGCGATGGGGCACCTGGATCGGGTCGGATCGGCAGCTTGAAGCCGCGCTGTCTGCCGGGGCATTGGGGGCCGCCATAGGGTGGTTGGGCACGCCTTGTTGACTCCGGCCCCCGCTGCCGCTCCTTTCGTACGGCAGGTGTACGGCATCGATGTGGGTTTCAACCAGCTCGCCGACAAGATCCGGCGGGACGAGCGGGTGGTTGTGATGGAGAAGTTCAACTTGCGTCACCTGGGGCCGCAGCACCTGCCCTGCAAGGTACGGCAGTACGGCAGTATACGGCGTGCTGCGTGCTCATCCGGGGGACATGGACTGAAAAGGGTGGAGCGGGGAGCCGTGGGAACCGGGTCAGTCAAGGGGCGAGGGCGTCGGCGAGGCAGTGGACGGCTCTCTAGCCGGTGGTGCATGAATGCGCACGGTACGCACGGTACCGTATGCGCACGACATCCAGCGCGGCGCAGCCCGATCCGACCCGAAAAGCACCCGACCCGACCCGACCCAGGTACCCAACCCGACCCGTCCCGGTTGTGCTGTGCCACGTCTGCTGTCGCCAGGTGGACATCGCCACCCTGGACCTGTCCTTCATTTCCGTACTGCTGGTGATTGGCGCCGTGACGCGCGTGCTGCGACCCGACGGAGGGCGGCTTGTCGTACTAATCAAGCCGCAGTTCGAGGCGGGCCGGAAGCAAGTCCGCGCCGGCGGCGTCGTACGCGACCCAAAGGTCAGTCAGTCCTGTTTGAGGGTTGTCGATGTCGGGGGGTGCCGCGGAAGAGCGCACCACTTCAAGTGATAACCCTAACATGAAACACGAAGCAAAAGCCGATGATGCTCTCGAGCTCCGGAGCAACCCTTGCTCAAAGCCCATGAGGCCTCTCCTCATGTTTGTGATTTCTTGTGTATGGCGGCGATGTACGTCGGTGTACTGCAACGGTATGTACGGCAGGTCCACGCTGAGGTTCTGGAGCGCGTCACGCGCGGCATCGTCGCCCACGGGTATGAGCTGGTTGGCACCACGGAGAGTCCCATCAAGGGAGACCGCAGCGGTAACACCGAGTTCCTCGCATACTTCCTGCGCCGACCGGAGCTGGCGGCGGAGGCGGAGGCCAGCTCGGCGGCGGAGGCGGCGGAGGCGCTGGCGGCGGAGACGGCCGCGGAGACGGCTGGGGCGGCGGCCGCGGGGTGAAAAACGGGGACGAACCGAAGCGGAGGAACTGAGGCGACGGGGTCGCGGGGTGAAATGCGACCGCGAGGAGCCGTCGGCGGCTGTGGGAAAGGTGGTTGCTTGACGGATTCGGCGGCGCCGTCCTGGCCCGCCATGCGCCACGCGCTCCTTGTAAATATGCGGCCGCCAAAGCACACAGCAGCAGACCCGAATGCCCCCACCCCCCTTGCACTACACGCCTCCTGACGAACGGAAGGATCCGCTTTGCAAGTTGTGGGCCCTGCACTCACCGCATCGGGTGGACGAGCAAACCCTAAGGCCAACCAGCGACAACAGAAACACACATACCGGTACAACAACAAGGAGGAGGGGGAGAAGGCTCGTGAATGCCCCCGCCGCCCCGCCTCACACCCCTCCCGCTACCCGCCCAACCTGGCAGTTTCATTTTCACGGCTCGTTTTCCACGAACGTTCGCTGCCCCCTGGAAGACGGCCACCACCACTTTGCCGCTGCCTTTTTGGGTCCCGGGAGCTGCCTCAACCCGCCCTCCACTCCCCCCTTCCCCAAACGGCCCCCGCCCGCCCCCAGCCTCTCCCTTCACTCTCTCAAAAACACCCCTCCCAAGGGTACACGAGCAAGCGCGCGCTCTCCCGTCCCCTTCCACCCCCACCCCTCGCTCAACACACACAGACACGCATACAACACCCTCCCCCTCCCGCATCAGCAGGGGGGCCGCGCCCGCGGCACCCGTTATCCACGAGCACACTCACACACAAGCTCTCGCAACTCCCAGACCGCCATCTGCCTCACGCCGGCACCGCCGCCCGCTCCTGCTGCTCCTGCGCCGCGCACTGCTGGCTGACCGCCGCCCAGCGGTCGAGCACCCGGATGGCGTCGCCGCGGCGCTGCACCTCCTGCGCCAGCGCCACTCCATCCGCCGGACTGGCAGTCACCTGCGCCGCCGCCAGGGCGTACCCGGCGTTGAGCACCAGGGCATCCGCCACGGGGCCTGCGGCGGGAACGGAAACGGATGCGGGGCGGGTGAGGGCGGGTAAGAGGCCGGGCGGTGTCGCCATTTTCCCCTTGGTTCCACACTGTTCGATGGCGATGCATCAGAGCATCGCTGACGTCAAGTGGACAAGGGAGGTAAAAAGAAGATACCGCAGCGAAGGGACGGAGATGGCGTTAGCAAACGGACCCGGGCGTCTACTGCGAGGTCGGGGCTCCTGTAAGCGCCTGGCTTAGCGGAGCGGGCGGGTCAACCTCCCTGCCCCGTGCTCCTTCCGCCCCTCCTTCCGCCCCTCCCTCAACCCCTCCCCTCCTCGTCCCCACCTCCCTGCCCCGCGCTCCTTCCGCCCCTCCTTCCGCCCCTCCCTCACCCCGCCCCCTCCCCTCCGTCGTCCGTCCCCACCTCTCTGCCCCGCCAGCACATCTCGCAGTATGGCCGCATTGAGCTGCGCGTCCCCTCCCTTGAGGTCCTCCACCTCGCAGCGAGGGATGCCCACGTCGCGCGGGTCCAGGCTGTACCGCTTCAGCGGCGCCCCCACCGCCACCTCCACCACGTCTGCGGGGCCCATGGGGGTCAGCTCGTCCAGACCCATGGAGTGGACCACCAGGGCCTTGCGGACACCCAGGCGCTGCAGGGAGGGGCGGAGGGCAGGGGGAGAGGGGAGAGGGAGTTGTGTTTAGTGCAGGGGAGGGGAGGGAAGGGCAGGAAGGCAGTGATGACGATGATGCCAGCGCGGTGGAAGTGGACGGGGGCGAGGTGTGCAGGCAGGGGGCCGCAGTGTTAAAAAAAAAGCGCAGTGCGTTGTATGTCGTTGCCCGGGGTCCACCGGGGTCCACCGTGGGCAGTTGTGTGGCGCCAGCGCAAAGGGGGGAGACGCTTAAAGATTGAAGGTGCGAGGGTGAAAAAGTGTGTTTGGCGATACACCGTGGCCATGGCTTCCAGCGGATCTGAGGCTGGGCGCGAAAGGAACGCATCGCACAGCGCGCGCAAGGGGCGCGGGTCATATAGAAGAATCGCAGCGGAGGGAGAAAGGTGGTGGCCGGGGCGTTGGACTTTCGAAACAGGTAGAGAAAAAGAGTCCGCAGCGGCAAGCAGGGGAAGGTAGGCGGGGGGGAGGGGAGGAGGAGGAGGCGCGCCCGCTCTCACCAGCAGCGAGCCCGCCATGAGCTCCGAGATGGATGTGTCGTACACGCCCACCAGGCCGTACGCCGCGTGGGCGGGGTTCAGCAGCGGTCCCAGCATGTTGAGTGCCGTGCGGACCTGACAGCGAGTGGAGGCGTGGGGTTGGGTGAAGGAGGACGAACGAAGGGGGTGATCCCTGATCCACGTATAGGCGGGAGCCCGTGAACGGTAAAGTACCGGTAACAGAAGAAGGCAGAGGGGGGAGGGGACGCATGTGGGCAACCCTTTTGCAGTGCGGACACCTGAGGTTCCGCTGCTGCCGCGCCCAAACAGCAGTGCCGTACCTTGAGTGCCGACCTCACCGGCCGCACCGCCCGCATGGCCGGGTGGTAGCGGTTGGCGAACATGAAGGCGATGCCCGCCTCGTCCAGGCAGCGACGCACTCCCTCGGGACCCAGGTCGATGGCAACACCCAGAGCCTGAAGGGGACGTCAGGGAGTGATATGCTCCTTAATATAACAATGAAGGGGGAGAGAGAGTGAGGACGAGAGTGAAGGAGAAGGAAGTGAGGTGGCGCCGTGGCGGGAATTTGAGAGCGCATTGGGTCGCTGGATCTTCGATGGAAAGGGGGAAAGGCAGCGGTGCAGACAGGGGCAGTGCGACGGAGGGGGATACCGAGGTGACGGGCGGGGCTCGACTTGGGTTGACCTGGCGTGCCCCTGGCATGCCCCTGCTCTGCCTGCCCATGCACCTGACACGCCTGCCCCGAACACTCATCGCCCCGTAGCCCCACACCGCACCTGCCCTCCCCGCCCCCTTCCCCTCGACCGGCTGACCCTGCCGCCTATGAACCCCTCCCCCTCCTTAACCTCCGCCTGTTTAATACAATGAACCGAGTACAACGAGAACCAAAGTGGAACCCCCCTCCTCCTCACCCCCGCCCCCACCTCCAGCACATCCGCGCTGCCGCACAGGCTGGACACGGACCGGTTGCCGTGCTTGGCCACCCGCGCCCCCGCCGCCGCAGCCAGGATGGAGGCCCCCGTGGAGATATTGACGGAGCCGATGCCGTCGCCGCCCGTGCCCACAATGTCCACCACTGCGGGCGGGTGGGGCAGGGGGGTCGCGGCAGAGATGTGTTTTGTAAGGCGATACCACAGGGGCAAGGCAGGGCAGGGGGTGCAGGGGCAGGGGGTGCAGGGGCAGGGGGTGCAGGGGCAGGGGGTGCAGGGGCAGGGGGTGCAGGGGCAGGGGGTGCAGGGGCAGGGGACGGATATGAAGACGAAGCCAGGATGGATGCGCGGGAAAGCACGCAACGGGAACGGAAAGGACCGGGGACCAGGCAGCAGAGTGCGGGTGGTGTGCCGTGCAGGAAGGTGCGCGGGCCTCAGCCGGCCGGGCGGCCCAACCCCAGTGGGTTGCAAAGCTGCCAACACCCCGATGCGGCCCCCGCAAACCTCTCGCCTGCCACAGCCCCCGCCCTGCTTCAGGCGGAGCGGCTCTTCTAACCCCAACCTCTCCGCCCCCCCTCCTGCTTTACCCCTCCCCCCGCCTCGCTGGCCTCACGGCTTGCCCACTTCACCCCACCCCCACCCCATCCTGGCCGTTGTTTCTGTACGCACCCGACCCCCGACCCCAGCCCACCTTGCTGGGAGGTTTGCACGGGGAGGGCCTTATCCAACATGGCCTTCGCCAGACCCGCGATCTCGTCCGCCGTCTCGCCCTGCGGCCAAGGCGGACGAGCAGGCAACATCGCAGGCAGGCAACATCACGATTCACGGTTCACGAGCCGCGGGTGAGCCGCCGCAAGCGGAGGCGGAGACGCGGAGGAGCGACGGGACGGGAGGTGACGCCAGGGGCAGGGATGAAGCGCGGGCTGGGGCTCTCTCGGTGCCAGTCCCTTGTCGCCGCAGGGGCAGTAAAGGCCGAGGGAGGCCCTGCGGCCGACGCACGCCGCTCCCCCCGGCGGTGCGCGCCGCCGTGCTCGCGACCAAGCCCGAGCGCCCCGGCGGCAAACGGAAGGAGGGGCGCACAGGGACACAGACGGTGCTCCGCGTGCGTCCCGCACCTTCGGCGGTCCTTGCCTCCCTTTTCCGCTTCGCTGGGTCACTGGGCCATTGCGGTGTGTCTGTCTGTCTGTCTGTCTGTCTGTCTGTCTGTCTGTCTGTCTGAGGCGGCGGGTCCCACCGGGGCCAACCCGGTCCCGCCGACGCGGTTCCTCCGACACGGGTCCCTTCCCCTGCCTTCCCAGCCGGCCAGCCAATCAGGCGGGCCCGAGCCCCGCTCAGCACCCCCCGACACCTCAGGCAGCCGCCAGCCTGGCTAGTCTAACGCCGTCTCCGTGCCTTCGCTGCGGTATCCTTTCTCTTGACCCCCCGCCCAAGTCCCCGTCCCCGTCCCCGCATTCCCCGTCCCCGCATTCCCCGCCCCCGCATCCCCCGTCCTCGCATTCCTCGCATTCACATTCCCCGTCCTCGCATGCTTGCCTTTGCGCGCAGCAGCACCAGGAAGGCGGATGCCTGCTCCGAAACAAAGTCGTCCAGGAGGGTCTGAGGGAGGGAGGGAGGGATCCAGGGGCCTGGCATTAAGGACACACGACACAACGCGCAAGGGCGGGCGGGTGTCCGTGTGTCCGCAACCCTCTGCGGACTTGGGACGGCCCCACGACTTGGAAAAAAAGGCCGCAGGGAGTGGCCACGCTCGGAACGGTGGCTGGCTGCACGCTTCGAGGCGGAGATCGTGGCGGGTGAATTGCGTCCACGTAGAGTAAGATGGGCGTCTTTTGGGGTCTGGGCTTTGAGGTCAGGGCTCGAGGTGTCCATTTTAGGACTGCGGGGGCCCCGGCGCGCGGGGGGCGAAGCGCATGAAGGGGGGGAGCAGGGCTCGGCGCCAGGCGTGTGCCCCGGCCACGGCCCCGGCGGGTCTTCCGGGGGGCGAGCCGCAGGCATCCTGCCCAGATCTCCCCCTGCCTGCTGCCTCCATGCGATGAGGTCACGGCCCGGCCGCTCACCGCCAGGGTCTCCTCCGCCTGCTGCTGCGTTAGGTCCTCTCGGCGGATGAGCTTCTCGATTACCTGCGGGCGCGCCGATAAGGCCCCGTCCCGCGCGAGTTAGTCCACGCTGTAAGCGGATCCCGCGACATAGCATGTGCTGGATTGGCAGGCCGACCTCTCGCATCTGCATCTTCGCATGGCAGCGGGCCGACGCAGCGCGCATCGTCGTCGGCGAGCGCGGGGCAGTTGGCACCGTGGGACGGCAGCGATGCGCCGTGAACGGACGCCCCGCCTTTCGTTCTAGCAGCGCTTGCATTCTGCCTACGACGTGTTCTGTGCGCTAAGCGTCGGGCTTTGGGCGACGTATGGAAAGTGTAAAATTGCCAACCGTTGCCAGTGCTCGTCTCCAAGATCTATGTGAATGAATTTAAAGAGGTGTATACTCTGTATCTCCAAAAATGTTTGACGGGTATCAGGGCCGCGATCGCAGCATGGGGTCGCCGCCCGTCGCACGAGCTCGGCCACCGCACGACGCAACAATTCCACGCAAACAATGTCTCCGCGATAATAACAATTCTCACATCTCACATCTAACAGACACACATTGTGTCTGCGTTGGGACGCGTTTCAATTTATTGACGTAGCGAGTGATCGGCGGTGTATGCTGACACGCCTTTGGCTGCTTGGTTCACAGAGGTTGCTCTCAGCCTATTCAACCACAGTCGCTGCTAAACGTTTAGGCTCAATCGCCGCCAGCACCTTTGAGCTTGGCAGCCAGCATCGTCTGCCTGTTGGCCTTGCGGAACTGCACCAGCGTCACACAATGGTGCGTCAGGGAAGGCAAGCCGCATGCGGCAGGTTAGATCTGTTAGCCAGACCGCTTGGCACAAGCAAAGGCAGCAGCGAGCTACGGCAGTAATTCGACGGTTGCCGGCAGACTGGTACTGCTTTATCGAAGCAGATGTGTGTGCAACCTTCAATGTTAGTCTTACATAATCGCGACTCCACCCCTGGTGCTTCAGGCGAGCGCGGAAGAAACTGTCCCGGTAGCGGCCCCAGCGGCGGACGCCGCTCCTGCGGCCGAGGCTGCTGCCCCTGCGGCCGCGGCTCCCAAGGAGAAGAAGGAGAAGGCCCCCAAGGAGAAGAAGGAGAAGCCAAAGAAGGAGCCCAAGGCGGAGCAGGCTGACGGTAGGTGGCTGGTGAGGGCATACCCCGGGTACGCGGTTGCGGGGTCACGGGTCGGGCTGCCACGGGTGGGGCCATGTGGTAGAGGAAGGGCAGCCACGGCTGGGGCCTTCAGCGGGCAGGTGTTCGTACATCATTGTGTTTGCGAACACAATTAGGGATAATTCAACACTCCCAGCTGTCGAACGGTCTGTAGCCTAGTCCTGCCCTCGGGTCCTGTCTGCCGAGCTCATCAACGGAATGGCTTCATGTGAGAGGACACGTAATCTGCCGACCCACATCCCAAAAGAAGCTGGCGCGTACGAACTGGGCGCAACTGCCCCGCGCCCCGGCGCGCATGACCCACATCGCGCCCAGCCGAAACCCCAGCCCACCATGCCTCTCCCTTCTGCCCGCAACCCTCCCCATCTCCCACCTCCACCGTCTCCCCATCGGCATGTTCCACTGGAAACACGCGCCGCCCACGCATTGTCCAGTGACCCGCGCCGGCCCACTGCCGCAATCTCTTGTGCGCCTGCAATTCGACCCAATTCCGGCCAGTGCCCACCCAAAGCTTCCGCCTCCATGCCGTTCCCAGGCAAGAAGGGCGCCGCTGGCGGCGCCGGCGACTCGAAGGGCCTGGGCCTCAAGAACAGCAAGAAGGACAACTTTGGCGAGTGGTACAGTGAGCTGGTGGTGGCTTCGGAGCTGATCAGCTACTATGACGTGTCGGGATGCTACATCCTGCGTCCCTGGGCCTACGCCATGTGGGAGGTGGTGCAGGGCTGGTGAGCGGACTGGAGCGCGACTGGAGGGGGGTCGAGCGGCGAGGGCGCAGGCGAGGGCTCCCTGGAGCCCTGGATGGAGGGACGGGGGGGTGCATGAGCGAGGCGAGGGACGCTCACGGCCACGCACCCAGATTAGACACAAAGTGCTTAACGGGCGCATGCGTGATTTGCAACGGCGGCAGCAGGATGGGTGCCGAAGCGGCGCACTATCCTGCGGGGCTTGCCTCGAGCGCCCCTCGCCCGTTTCCCCCCGCGCCCTTCCCATCCATTACCGGCAGCCCTAGCGGGGGGGGGGGAAGCTCTGGTCCCTCTCCTGCACCTCACCCTGTCCCTCATTCCACCCCCACCGCCCACTCCCCCTCGCCCGCCCACCCTCAGGTTCGACAAGCGCATCAAGCAGCTGGGCGTCCAGAACTCGTACTTTCCTCTGTTCATCACGGAGGACGTGCTCAACACGGAGAAGGACCACGTGGAGGGCTTTGCGCCCGAGGTGGCCTGGGTGACCAAGTACGGCAACTCCACCATGGAGAAGCCCATTGCCATCCGCCCCACCAGCGAGACGGTATGTGTGTTTGGCGCGGAGGCGGACGGCCTCACCGGGCTCAGGGGCTCACAGTGGTGGGGGACTGCGGGGCGGGCGGCTGCTACGAAGGCAGCCAGCTGCGCCTGCCGCGTGAGGTGCAATGCACTGCGGGGTGGTGCGGATCCCGCAAAGCGGCGCGAGAAGTTGCGAGGCCTCCAGCGAGCACACGATGCGGTCTTTTTCCTCCTGCCCTGCCCTGCAGCGAGTCAGTCTCCCCGACGATCCCGTCCGGGGCTTGTTCGTCCCTGACACGGGTCATCCCAGCAACAGCACATGCGGTGACGAGCCTCCGACGAAGCGCTGCCGCCCTCCCTCCCTCCCGCCGTCCTTCCCGCTCCGCTTGCCTGCACGGGCGCCTCCCGGGCCTGCGACCTGCAGGTGATGTACCCGTACTTTGCTCAGTGGATCCGCAGCCACCGCGATCTGCCGCTGCGGCTCAACCAGTGGACCAACGTGGTGCGCTGGGAGTTCAAGTACCCCACGCCCTTTATCCGCAGCCGCGAGTTCCTGTGGCAGGAGGGCCACACCGCCTTTGCCACGCAGGAGGAGGCGGAGCAGGAGGTGCTCGACATCCTGGAGCTCTACAGGTGGGGGCGGGGACGGAGGGGAGGAGGGAGGAAGGCGCGCGCACGTGTTGGGACTTGGGAGGGTGTGGCGCGAACAAGGGTTAAAGGAGGAGCTTCTGCGCGGGGGGACGGTTAAAGCCTTGCGCTCGCATTTGAATGGGCGGAAGGGACGGATCGGCGATGGGACCCATCGGGACTCGTATTCGGGGGGCTGAGTTGTGGGAGTCAACAAGGTAAAGGTACAGGTACAAGTCCGTGACAAGCGCGGAGGGAAATGCGAAGCGTGGGGGTAGGGGGCTCGGGGGGCGGGCGCCCAGGCCAGGTGCGCCATCGGAGAAAGCGAACACAACGGCGACGGGCCCTACGGTGGTGGGCTTCAAGATGGCGAATTGGGTGCTTGCCGAGGGGGGGAACTTGACGCACCGGGTGGACTGCCAGCGAAAGGGCAGGCGAGTGCGCGGGTGGCCTAAGCGGCAACGAGCTGCGGGCGGGTCGGCAAAGGACGGAGGGCAAGCAGGGCCACGGCGTGTGATTGAGCGCGTCTGCAGTCATCAAGCCCAGAACAGCAACGGACGAGCTGCCCCGGCTGCCGTCATCCCAAGATTCCGCCATCCATCGCCGCCGCCGGGCCCCGGCTGAGCTCTCACCGTCGCCTTGCCGCCGTGTAGGGGTGTGTATGAGGACGTGCTCGCGGTGCCGGTGACCAAGGGCAAGAAGTCCAAGAAGGAGCAGTTCGCGGGCGCCTTCTACACCACCACTGTGGAGGCCTACATCCCGGAGACGGGCCGCGGCATCCAGGTAGGGCGGGGTGGGGTGAGGTGAAGTGAGATTTGCGGGGTGGGGTGGGGTGGGGTTTGCGGGGGGGCGGCGTGGGGTGCGGGGAGGCGCATCGCTGCTACGGTGCGGTGCGGTACGGTGCGACGCGCCTGTCTGGGCCAGGAAGGAGTGAGGCAGCGAAGCGCGGGAGCAGGAAGGCGGAAGCTGAAGGGAAGGTTGGGAGTTGGAGAAGTGGCGAGCGGGAGACGGGAAGGGCAGCGGGAAAGGCGGCTGCCGCCGATTGCTGTCATTCGGAGTGCGGGCCCCCCCTCCCCTCCCCTCCCATCCTCTCCTCTCCCTGTGCCTGTGTACTTCATGTCGTCTGATGGCGGCCTTGTGGACTGAGGCTGGCCCGTTGTGACCTGATTTGACCTGATGCAATGCGATGTGCCCTGCCCCAGGGCGCCACCAGCCACTGCCTGGGGCAGAACTTCTCCAAGATGTTCAGCATCCAGTTTGAGGACGACGACCGCCAGAAGCAGTACGTGTGGCAGAACAGCTGGGGCCTCACCACCCGCTCTCTGGGCGTCATGATCATGACGCACGCGGACGACAAGGGCCTGGTGCTGCCGCCGCGCGTGGCGCCCAAGCAGGTGGTCATCATCCCCATCCCCAAGGCCAACACGCCGCCGGAGACGGTGCAGGCCATGATGGACAAGGTGCGGCGGGGGGGGGCGCTGCGGCGGGGGGGGACTGGTGCGGCGGGGGGGGGGGGGCTGGGCTGGTGCTGCGGCGGCAGGGACCGGTGCGGGGACGGGAGTTAGTACCGTAATACCGCTGACTACCGTAATACACTATGTACTTAGCAGCCTACGCAAGTGAGCTCTTGGTTTGAGGTTCTTCCTCACGAGGTCTGAGATCGCTCTCGCTCATCTCTGATATACACACATGAACGGGGACGGGGGCTGGGGCTGTGGAGGAGTTTCCAAAGGCCCTGGGAGGCGCCGGGCTGGGCTGGGCTCATCGCTCCTTGCCCTGCGCTGCTGCTGGTGTGTGGACCCCGCCTCCCTAATCGATGGCGGTCAGCCTCAACCTTCGCCAGCAGGCTGGCCCTTCCCGCCCCCGCCTTGCCTCGGTGGCGAAACCCTCGGTCTGTTTGTGCACATGCGCAATGTGCTGTGGGGGGGGAGTACGGGCGCGAAATGCGGAGGCGGTCCGCGGCGCGCGACGCACGGTCATGGAAGACCGACGGGGACACGCGCTGGCTCGTCCGCCCTCTGGCCTGCCCTGACCTGACTTGCCGGCTGCCCCTTCCCCTCCTTATTCCCCCGCCCCCGCCCCCCCCCCGCCCCTTCCCCTCTTCTGTTACTTTACCGTTCACGGGCTCCGGCCTATACTCGGATAACCCGTCCCCCTCCCCGTTCTAATTACCCCCTCCCCCTGCCCCGCCCTCCCAAAGGTCACCGAGCTGACGGCGGCTCTGGAGAAGGAGGGCGTGCGCGTGGTGACCGACACGCGCACCAACTACACCCCCGGCTGGAAGTACAACCAGTGGGAGCTCAAGGGCCTGCCGCTGCGCATGGAGCTGGGGCCCAAGGACATGGAGAACAGCGCGGTGGTGCTGGCGCGCCGCGACACGGGCGCCAAGGAGACGGTGGGCTGGGCCGACGTGGCGGCCCGCGTGCCGGCGCTGCTGGAGACTATCCAGGCCGACATGTTTGCCGCCGCCAAGGGCCGCACCGCCGACTGCACTGAGGTCTGCCACAGCTTTGAGGAGTTTATGGCGGCGCTCAACAACAAGCACATGGCGCTGACGCCTTGGTATGAGAAGGGGGAAGGGAGGGAAAGGAGGGAGGGAGGGCAGCAGGGGGGAGGGCATAGAAGCGACGACCCGACGAACGGCCTGGGCCGTCACCGCTCACCGGGATGCAGGCGTTTGTTGTAATGAGAAGCGCGCTGCGCTGCGCGTTAGCTGCCACTCATCATGGTACGGCTCTTCAGTGCTGTGCTGCGACCTTTCAGCAGCTGATAGCGACATTGGCTCCACCTAAGGCAGGCTCGCGGCCTGAAGTGGCCACAGAGCCGTTCAAGGAGCAAGACACGCGTTGAACGTATTTGCAGGGGGTTTCCGGTACCGTACCCCTGGGGTTCGGCATCGGCTTGGGGCGCATGCATGGCACGAGGCCTTGTGCGCCTCCCAGCCGCTCTCCCAGCATGTGGGCGTGTTGGGGTTGCTCTGTGACTCGACAGCCGCCTAGCAGCGCCGCCTTGCACGGCCGGCCCGCCATCCGGCCCGCCATAGCTGCCACTCACCATGGCGCAACCCTGCAGTGTTGCGCTGCGGCCTTTCAACAGCTAACAGCATCGCGCCCCTATTAAGGCAGGCGCGCGGCCTGTCCGTGGCTGTGTCGCCGTTCCAGGGGCACGACATTTTCCCGCATACGCACGCAACAAATCCACCCGCACGCACGCGCCATCCATCCTTAAGCTGCCAGGACTTCCTCGCACGCTGGACCGCGTTTCTCCTCCTTGTTCGGGGCCGCAAGGACGAGTTGTACGTTCGTTTCATTGGGCTAGCGTGCTCCTCCACCGCCATTCTGGTACCCTGCTTCTTTCTGACGATCCCGCCGGATGTCTGTCAGCATGTCAGCTTGCTCATTTGGACTGATCTACCGCTACTTCCCTCCACCACTTCTTTTCTTCCCTCAGGGCGGACGAGGAGGAGATTGAGGAGGAGGTCAAGAAGAAGAGCACCACGCCGGACGCCATGGGCGCCAAGACGCTGTGCCTGCCCTTCGAGGCGCCCCCGCTGCCGGAGGGCACCAAGTGCTTCTACAGCGGCAAGCCCGCCAAGAACTGGGCGCTGTGGGGCCGCAGCTACTGAGCGCGCCGGTGCCCCCTCCCTACCCCCTCACATCCTCCCGGATTGGGAGGGGGGTTGGCGGCGAACAGGCACTATGGCTGCTAATCGCTGCTCCTGCTGCTGGTCGTGGAGAGGGGCCTGGACGGGCGGGCTGCCAGCCACCCTTCAGCGCTGGGGCCTGGAGAAGCCGTCGAATTGCGTTTCGGTTGCAGTGGCTAGCAGGGGCTGGATTGGGCTTGTGTGATGGCGGGGGTCCTGAACTGGAACTGCGAAAAGAAGTCCGCGGCAGCGGTGGCCGGTGTTGTGGGGGTTGCTGCGCTGCACGCTCCTGGCCTGAGTTGACATGGCTGAGTGTCGAAGGAACGGTGCAAGTATGCAGCAGGAGGCAGGGACGCGGATGCAGGCCGCTGTTTGCTCCGGGGCTGCAAGAGCCCCGGGCGGCTCGAAGCGTGGTGTAGGCGATAAGCTGTAGATGCGACACAGCGTGCTGCGATCAGGCAGTGTCGGGCGGGCGGGCGCGCGGCTGACACTGCCATCTGGGGAAAGCCATCCATCGGGAAAGCGCCGCGCTGCGTTTTCAGGTCAGGTCGGGTCGTGAGCATTGTGGCATTGGTAGGCGTGCGATTCGGTGTTGATTTCGAGTGCGTCGTGAGCGCCGCAGGCCATGTGCGGACACGGGGACTTCTGCTTTTCACTGCAAGCCGTCGTGCTGCCGCGTCGTGCTGCCGTCGTGCTGTCGTGTAACCACTGTCCACGAAACGACTTCGAGCGGGCCGCAGTCCACGTTGTGAGCCTCGTTGGCGCCAGGTCCATAAGCGAAGGACCGGGTAGCAAAGGACAGGGATTATTAAATTACATGCTGATTACTAATAAGCAACTATTAGTAATCAGCATAAAAAGAAGGCAAGGTGACGACCCACAGCCTCGACGCAAACGTGTACGACTACCGGTAACCGCTCCCTCAACGGCTTCCCGGAAGCTACACCTAGCTTCCGCAGATCTGCAAACGCACGCTGTGTCTCGCCCAGCAGAACGCCCCTATCTTGCACTGCTCAAACTGCTATACAGAGCTTTCATGCCAAAGTACTGCCGCCCAGATACAGTTAAACCTGCACCCACGCGTAACCTGCATCCCCCGGCCGCCGGCGGCCGTGCACTCACGCAGTCACGCATCGCATCACAGCATGTATGGGACAGCAGTTACACCGCCCATCCGCCCCTACACTCCCGTCCGCGTAACTTCCCCTGCCCCAACTGTTCACGGCCTCCCAGGGAGCTGCAAGAGCTCCTGGGATCCGTAATTCGACGACTTGGTTTGCTGAATGCTGAGGGCGTGAATGAAATACGAAACACCGCGAAGGTACCGGTACCGATATACCGAAGCTAGCTGTGGGGTTAGGCGGCAGGGCGGGTGGCTACCTTCAGATTTCCAAAATTTTCTTCCGAATATGTATTCATATCTTGCCAAACCCTTGCCACTACCGTATGAAGCTGTTCCCAGCTCCTCTCCAGACAGGAACTCCTTGGCGATAACCGAGCCGCGGGTCGCCCGAAGAAACCCTAAAACCCTAAAACCCTAAGCCGACCCGCGGGTCGGTTCGGTTCGCGGGCCCTTGGCGGGTTTCCGCGAACGATCTGAGCGGGCGGACCTCCAGGAGTCCGGTTGGGAGCACCGTTGCCGCAGCGAGGAGCGAACCACCTCGCGGCACCAACACAGGCCTGGGCCCCACCGGCCACGCCGCGCCGGCGGCGTCCCGCTCGCTCTTCACCGCTCGCTCTTCACCGCCCCCGCCGCCAGCCCCGAGCCCGCGCCCGCGGCCGCGGCGGCAGCCTCCCGTCCCGCGTGTATCGTCAGCACCGCCGGGCCACGGCCCGACGTCTCCGGCCCCGGTGCATGGCCCTGCACCCCCGCTTCCCGCCCGGACTCTGCCGGCCAAGGGCCGCCGGCGGGCCCTGGCGCATCACTCATCGGGGCGGCCTCTGCCTTGGGCTCCGCCGCTGCCTCCAGCTTCATGGTGACGGCCCCGACGGGCCCCAGCGCTGCCTCGGGACCGGCCTCTTGCTTCTGATCCTTGACGACGGCCGCGGCGGCGGTGTCGGCGGCTGTCGCCGCCGCCGCCGCCTCCTGGGCGGTGTGTATTTGCAGCAGCCGCTGCTGATTGTTGCGCATCTGCAGGGAGGGGGTTGGGCGGTAAAGTACGACAGTCAAAAGAAGTGGGGGCCGGAAATCGCGGCAGGCAGGCAGGCAGGCAGGCAGAGGCGGGTATGTGGAGGCCAGGCCCCCACAGCAGAGGCGAGTATGTGTACGCCTCGTGGCTTTCTCCTCCATGTGCATGGGGAGGCCCGCCCGCGAACTCAGACACACGCAAGTCGGATAATTCGCCTCCCGCCTCTTTCCTCCCATGCCCCCTCCCCCCTCTCTCTCCCCCTCTCCCGCGCCTCTCCCCCGCCCCTCCCGCTCCCCTTCCCCATTGGTAAGGTTAAAGGCACGCTTTAAAACCGTAACGCTGGACGAGCGACTCACGTTGAAATGGATCCTAGCGGCCCATCTGCCGGGCGTGCGAAATCGGCCTATGTGTCGTTTCAGGCCTTACGCCTCTAACAAATCTAATACGTTAGACAATTCCTTTATAATATTGTGCGCCCGAGCGAGGCATTTGGCGAAATTCGTCCGGAGAGGCCGAGGTGCACTAACTTAGCCCTCTGCCCTGAAGAACACTGAGCGTCCCGCCACTGCTTTTCGCCGGGTTGTGACACATTATGCACAGTACTGCTAAATTTTGCCACCTGTTTAAGCAGGGTGGGGCAGCGCAGTGGAATAGATAGCGCGCCGCCAGCAAGCGGTGTTGCAGGCAAGGCACAGCAGCACGTCTGGTCCGCGCGCAAGCAACCGCTGCGTCCGTTATGGGTCGAGGTAGGCCCCGCGCGTGGCCGTGCATTCGCCTGATGGATGGGCTTGCGCGCGAGAAAAAAGGAGGAACTGACGGCCGCGCCGCCCGCACACTCCATCCCGCACCTCTGCCTGCTGGGCGTCCGTGCGCCCCCGCTGCATCAACAAGAGCTTCCCATCATTCTTGATCAGCTTGTCCTTGAGCAAGTCAAGCGCCTTGAGCTGCCGCTCAAAATTCTGGTCGATCGCCAACTGGAGGACGGGAAAAGCCAGGCAGCGCGCGCAAAGCAGATAGCAGGCGGGCGAGACGAGAACTCGCCCGCCTGCTCGAGAGCAAAGAAGCACCGGGCAAGCAAGGCAGGAAGGCACGCGCGCCGCGGCCGCCGCAATATTCACAAAATAGTGCAAACAGGTGCGTGCGAGTCTGCTCAAAAGTAGCCGCACAGGCCGCACCCAAGCGCGCCGGCGCTGGCGCGAGCGCTCCTCCAGCATGTTTTTCAGTTCGCGGTTCACGTAGTTCCTGTTGGTCACGACCGGATCGCTCTGCAGTAAAGAAAGAAGTGCTCAGGGAAATTAATGCAGGCTGCGAAGGGCTGAGATATTATAGGGCTGTGCGTGTGGGCGAGCGCTCGCTCGGTGGTTGAAGCGGCTGACCTTCGCATCGCGCCCAGCAGCACACAACATGCGCGCTCACCTCCATCGGGTCCGTCTCGTCCATCTGGTAAAAGGTACACTCTATAACTCCTGGAAATGGACGTTGGAGGGACACTTTCGAGCTGTTCTGTTCAAATTGCCCGGAAGTGCCGAGAAGAAGCGCTGTCTCCATCTGAGGCGTGATGGGCGCCTTGGTGCATCGCAGGCGCGCTCCTCCTGGAGTGTTTGAAGCCATGCGTCGCCGGTGAAAATCCGCTCCCGCATGTGCCGTTGGCGGTTGTCGTAATGCATGCTGCTGCATTTCCCACGTTCGCAGATTCGCAACCCGATTCCGCAATAAGGCGAGTATGATGAAAGCGCCTTTGTCCTCTCAGATTACCCATCGCACCACATAATCTGCACATATGATCTAACTCTCGGAAAAGGTCCGGCGAGCCTTTGAGGCTCAAGACTAATCGACGCCATGTTTCACTTTCAGTGCAAATACATTGCACTAGAGGTAAGTGTAAATGAGGATGCGGCCGTGACGGGCGGTTTGCCTGGGCTGCTATAACTCGGCGTCACGCGCTCATCGCGTCGACAGAGCAAGTGCCGAAATCGCGCTCGGCTCTACCAGCCTAAGAAGCCACACGATATTCACAACAACCATGCATCTGGACTGTTTATAAACCTTGATAACGTTGTGCCATTGCATTACCGCGCGCTTTGAAGCACATCCAGCTGTCTCTCACCAGAACTAAAATGCGGCCCGACAACTAACGCGAACGATAGCATGGCAGTCAGAAGGGCGGGGCAAAGGAGGGCAGGGGAGGGCAGGGCAGGGGAGGTTTAACACGGCGGTTACAAATCCGTACAGTGCCGTAAAAAATGCTGACCTAACCCTTACAGTACGAAGGGCATCACACGGCTTCTCGAGAAGCCTTTGCTCCACCCAAGCATTACATTAGCATCTAGACCAGCACTGTCGTTCCGAATCTCAGATTTCGGCAGGTCGATCACTGGATACCGCTTGGTGGCTCATACCACGGTAAAGGTGACAAGGGGTTGGTGTCGGCTTCCTTGAAGCCGGAAAAAGGGCGGGGCCCCGTTCAATCCGTACGGGTTATTAAGTTGTGTGCTAGGGCGGCGAGGGTGTCAAGTGTGAGAGTGTACTGACAGTCCTGCTGTTATTAGACAGCCAGAGATTTATATTCGAAATGCATGCAGCTTCAGCAATCCGCCCCACGTATAGCATCGCGCTCCGTCTCGGCACTGCGCTGTGCAACTCTTCCCGCGAGCGCATTGGCTTAAGTAACAGGACAGTAGACATGGAGTGTATCATTCACATATCACGCAGGCTGACAATAGAAGGGCAGCAGAACTGTTTGCGAGGGTCGCGACGACGTGCAGTTGCCGACGAGAGTGCACATGCTTCGCTACCGAGGTATCCGCCGTATCGTAGAGGAGGCTCGACAACTTTAACATTAGGACAGGGACTGTAGAAGTCCCCTAGGTTGTCGACTGGACTTGTTGGGCGGCCCGCAGAAGACCGCCGCATCGCTCGTGCGTGCATCGGCGGCTTGGCGTCCAACAACCAGCATTTTGCCCCTCATGGTCTGCACCTTGCAACCTTTGTAATAGCAATATGCGTCAAGACGATCGGACCGGCTAGCAGAGCTGCTGTGGTGTGGTCGCGGGACGAATGTTCGCAATGCAAACACAGTTTGTTTCCGAAACGAAGATTCATTTCACGCCGTCATGTCAGAATCCCACCTTAAGGAACGATGAATCATCTGGAATTAATTATAGGCCGAGAGGTGTTGGTTTGACCTCGGCCTCGGTCCATGGAGACTGCCAAACTGGTTTTTCTCATACGAGGTTGGGTTCCAATAATTAATTTACCGTGCAATAAAGAATGTAATCTTTTACTTATGCAGACTTTCCGTTGGCCGAAAGTCCACACTTGTCCAATTACTTCCCACGCACGCACGGGCATGGGCAATCCTACAGGGCGGGGCCCCCCTGGGCGCTTCGCGCTGGGGCCCCGCCCAAAAACCAACGGCTCACACAGCAAACGGCCTTGCATCAAAGTTCCGGGCTGCATTTCACATATAAGTCTCATCCATTCAAACCACACAGATGATTAAATGACAGGTGTTGCGGGCGCTTGGGCGACCCCCGACCGTGCGTAACTGGAGCGAGACGGAGGTATGCCCTTTATCATAAGAGTTAGTGCCGCCAAGCAGAGCACGGTAATATAAGTGCGACATCAAACTGAATTTCAGCATGTAGTACATGCATTACTTGATTCAATCAATCAATCAATCATTTGGATCAACTGCCAACCGTCGGCGATCCACCACGCTCCCCTGGCTGGAGGCAAAGCACCTGCACGGTATCTTATGCCAAGGGACCGCCTTGGCTCTAAACAAATTTTCGATTGAATTGCGCGTGTTACGGGCATATTCAGGGAATTTGTGAATTACGGTAGGGTTACGTATGTCAGTGTATGAGTGGTTGCTGGCACAACTATGTCGCCTGTCGTCTTACAAGTTCTCGCTGATGAGCTTGTCAGGGGCAGCGAGCATGGCGCGGCCGCGGCTGTTGCGCCGTGCCTTTCCTGCCTGGACCAGATTTGCCTCACGTACAGCTCTGTGGGAGCCCAAGCGCTCTTCCGAAACTCGATCGTTGCGCCACTGCTAAAGCAGGCCTTTTCAAAAGCGCTGGACGAGCTGCCATGGTTCGCCGGCAGGGTGGTCCTGCAGCCGGTAAGGACGAGTGGCTTCCAATTATTTGTCCCTCCCCTTGATCGCATTAAAACCAAATTGGCTTTAGCAAAGCGGATTTCGATTGAAGTTCGCCGCAGTACGACACGATACTGCCCTTTTTGCCTGTTGGGTGACGGACGCACAACTGTCGTCAAGTGTGGATGGGGATGCAGGACGGTCGCTGCTACGACATCGCCTGCACCAACGCCGGCGCCAGGCTGCTGGTAGCGAGTACCACGGCCGCTCTGGAAGAGGCGGCCGCGGCACTGCCGCCACGACAGCAGCAGGGCCCCGGTGCCGCAGTCATGCTGAGCCCAAGCGGCGCGTACGCTCTGCCATCCCAGGTGGAAACCATCCGTAAGGAGCAGGTGAGGACGTGAGGACGTGAGGACGTGAGGTTGGTTGGAGGGTTCATCAGCCAAGCGGGCTAGCGCCCGTTTACCGTGCCGGGGCGTTCTTATCGTCATCGCATATACGCGAATCGTTGTTTGGGAGATATGCGTATCCGCGCAGCTCTGGGGGGGTCAGCGCGGACGTAGTGAATGTTGCGGAGGGGCCGAATATGCCGTACCAACAAGGTGGGGGAAGGGGCAAACAGTCCACGCAAACCAGGGTAGCCGACCTACCGTACAGTACCCTGCGAGGGCCGGCGGGGGCCAGAAAACAGTATTCGCCTGGAAGCTGCATCGTAGCATCGCCAATGCGATGGCTACGCTTTACACACGGTGTGCTCCCCTCCCTTCCCCCTTCCCCCCTCCGCCCTCCGCAGCTGCCTCTGTGCACGGTGTACCTGCTTCACCTGTCGGGCGGCGGCAGCCTGCTCGCCGTCACCGCCTGGCACGGCATGACCGACTTCGAGGGGCTGCAGACCTTCGTCGCCCACCTCTCCGCCGCATACAACGCCGAGCTGGCGACCCGCGACAACCCACAGGCCACCCGCACTACCGGCGGCGGCGGTGACTCGCACCGCTGCACCGCCAGCAGCAGTGGCGTCAACAACCCGGCAGCGGAGGGCCCGGCCGCGGCGCCTTCCGCGGCGCTGGGCCCACAAACGGCGCCGCCAGTCCCACCGGCAGCGTCGGCGGCGGCGGCGGCTGCCGCCCCTGGAGGTCCGGCGCCGGCGCGCCACGGACGGAGGGGCTTCTATGCGCCCGCCGCCGCGGACGCACTGGCTGAGGTGGATCTGCCGCCTGGCTTGCCGCCGCGGGAGTCGATGGTGGCGGTACCGGACTGGAAGGGCCCCTTCGTGTGGCTGAACACGTGGTATCAGGTGCTCGTGCGCGGCGGTGGCGTTGAGGTAAGTGGATGAGTGGATTGGTGATTGGGTGAAAGGGTGAATGGGTGAATGGGTAAATGAGTGAACGCGGCCGGCAGGGTAATGAGGGGCTGATGATGGAGGAATGCTTTCGCTCCTGTTTCTGTTTCTGTTTCCGCTAGTGCTAATGCGAGCAACAGAGATAAGACACGCGCCGAGTCGTCCTTGCTTGCTTGCTTGCTCCCTCGCAGGGGCGAATGATGTGGATTCCCTCTCAGCGGCTGGCTGAGCTCAAGGCCGCCGCCACCTGGGAGCTGAGGAGGGGCCGCAGGGAGTCCGGCGACGGCGGCGTTGGCGGCGGCGCTGCGAGCGGCAGCGGCAGCGGCGGCAGCGGCGGCGACGGCGGCGACGGCGGTAACGGCGGTAATGGCGGTGCTGGTGCTGGTGCGGCTGTGGGAGGCGGCGGCGATCCGGAGGTGGATGTTGAGTGGGTGTCCACTCGGGACTGTCTGGCAGCACGACTGGCGCAGGTGGGCGGGTGGAGGGCGGCGGGGTGGTGGGCGGGGAGGAGCGAGTTATGGGGACCCGAGTAGAGACCACAGCAAGCCAAGAGCTACTGCGTTACGGTACCTCTCGCATATTCCAATTGGAGGCCATCTGGAGACCTGTCGTTGTCGTCGTCGTCGTCGTCGTCGGGCGAACCGCTCAGTTGCTCACTCGCTCAGTCGCCTTATTCTGGCGAGTTTGTGGAACCTATCTACCGACGTACCTCCGCCATCCGCCGACAAAGCGTATCCTTTCGCAAACTGCAATCGGCCTTCTCTGCCCTTCGGCTCATCAGCTACGGTACCCATAGCCCGTCCACTTGTCGTAGTACGGACAGTACGGTACGACACGGTACGGCACTTAGTTCATTCCCCCTCGGTCCTGTACTCCACCGTGTTCCAACACGCGCTTTCCTCGCAGCTGCTTCACGCGCTGCCGCTGCGCCAGCGCCGGCCCACCTCTCTCTTCGTGATGGCCGACATGCGGCCCCGGCTGCAGCCGCCCCTGCCGGCCAGCCAGCTGGGGAACTTCTCCTGGGGGGCGCGTGTGGGCGGCGTGCGGCCGAGTCAGATGGGCCTGGGGCAGCTGGCAGCCCGGGTGCGGACCGCCATCAGCAGGTGAGACCTTCGGAGGACATACCACATACAGGAGAGGTTGGGAGCCTGCTTCGGGTGGCTCTTTATTTCAAGTTTTCAACGCTCGGTTTCAAAGCCAGCATGATCTGGGGGGGCTGGGAGCGCGACTGAGCGAGGGGGGGTCGGCGGTCGAGGCCGTCACCTGCCCTTCTGGCCCCTTCAACACGCCATCCGTATTCAAGCCAAAGCTCCGTTTGCTCTCCGGCGGGCCGGGTTCCAGGGCGCCGCGCGTCTGTCGTTCGAAAAACACACACACACAAAGGTGCGTGTTTTTTGTTCTCATCCGTGTGCAGGGATCTGGTTCCGCACTACTGGCGGCTCGCCCGGGAGCTCAAGCAGCTGACTGCTGTACACCCAGCACGGCAGCTGGCGAGTGAGCTGTACCTCCGTACGAATCCGTACGAGTGCTTCCTGGCGCCCGAGGGGCCGCTCATCTTCAACGACTGGAGGGTGCGGTACGACATCTGGCAGGTATGTACGGCTTGCACGTGTGTATGTAGCGTACTGCAGCGGGGTCAGGCGGCGGCGGGGCGGTGACCCCGGTGAGGCTCCGGCCCCGCGCAAATGTTCTTGACCTCCCAAGTAATGCGCTACGGTGGGCGTGTGCGCCCAGGTACGCTGTCTTACCGTCTGGTGCAGGTTTTCAACAGGATCACGCATCGTTTCCTTGGGGCCCATACCCAACCCACCCACGCATCGCTCCTCAGACCCCTACCCCCAAACGGGTCGTGCTGTCTGGGCGCTCGTGCTGCCGCTGTGCTGCCGCGCGTCTTTGTCCGTTGGGGACTTGGGGTTGGTCCGGCCTCCGGCGGCGACGCGATCGCAGCTCGTCCGGTATTGGTTGAAGGTAACAGGTATGTCTGGTATTCTCGGTCCCCAACGTCCCTCCGCTGCGGTATCGTTTTATTTACCCCTAGTACCGTGCCCCCAGACACCCAGCACACATCGCCTCGCCCCCCCGCTCCCGCCGCAGTTCGGACCGGAGCCGCCGCTGGCCTTCACACCCGCCTACCCGGGCCTGAGCCCCAACATTCTGCTCACCTACCCGCCGCCCCCGCGGGCCGCTGCGACCACAGCGGGCGGCGGCGGTTGCGGCGACGGCGACGGTGGCGACGGGGAGGGTCTGTGTCTGTACGGAACGCTGCACGGCGCGGTTTGGCGACAGCTGGATTGGGCGACGGGGGGAGACCTGGTGGCGGCCGTGTCAAGGGGTTTTGCGCAGGCGTCCTGAAGCCACGTCCGTGAGCTCCGCTCGTCCCCGTGCAGCCTAGTCAAGTTGGTGGGAGCTGGGAAGTGGCACGGCGGCAGCCCCGCATGCCCGCTCACCCGCTCGCTTGCTCGCTGTCCTCCAGCTGCGCGAAGGGCTCCGACAAATGTGTGGTGTTCTACTGCGGTGCCGGCCATACCGTTGACAGCACACAGGCAGTGACCTGACCTGACCTGACCCGGGGAGGGAACTCACCCGCAGCCCCCCGCAAGCGCACTCGCTGCAGCCACGCGCCCTGCGGTGCCCTCCGGACAACGCCCCCTACCCAACCCTAACCCGACGCCGTCCTGACTACCGCCAAGGCAGCGAGGTGAGCGTCAGCCACCACGCAGCAGCCCCGCCCATCAGCCATCACCAAAGGCCGCAAAGAGTCTCCAACGCACGGCAGCCAACCAAGCAAGCAAGCCAAGCTGCACGCAGCACAGCACAGCACAGCACAGCACGGGAAGAGCACATACCGCATGCTCTCCCCTCACGCGCCTGGCGCCTGCTGCTGCGGCGGCGACGGCGGCGACGGCGGCGACCCACGGGTCAGTTTGCCCACCGCCGCACGCACACATGCGTCGCGCGCCAGCAGCTCAATCTGTTCCCGTACCATGCTGACCCCGCCTCCACCTCCGGAAGACCCCGGCTCACCAGCCCCTATCCCACCTCCGCTACTGACAGTCTCAGCGGCGGTGGCTGCCGGTGCGGCGGCGCGCGCCGCCGCCGCCGGGCGCGACACCGGCGGCGGCGGCGGCCCCGGCCGGCAGGCCACGTCCGGCGCCAGGCCCACGCGGTCCACGGGTCGGCGGCCGGGCGTGACATAGGTGTCAGTGCTGACCAGTAGCGTCGCGCCGCCGTACAGCTGTACGACCTGTTGTGTACGGCCCTTGCCGTATGTCCGCTCGCCGAACAGCAGGGCGCGCGCGTTGTCGTGCAGGGCGCCCGCCAGCAGCTCTGAAGTGGAGGCGGAATAGTGGTCCACGAGAACCGCCTGAGGGCAGTTGAGAAGAGGTGGAGCCGAGAAAAAAACAATGTATATCAAGTGGCGAGCTTGTTGGCTGACACAAGAGGGGAGGCTGGGGAAGGGGGGCGTATCCAGCTGGAGAGCAGGCCGCGGGGAGGGCGACCAATGGCGTGTTGTGGGGGGTGTGGGGGATTGGGGTCGGACGGAAGTGTAAGGACGCTTGGAGCAGCGGAAGCCCTGACAAACAAGGGCGGGTGGTAGCCTTGGTAGCCTTGGCGCGGGTGTGTGTGCCGGAAGCCGACGTCCAGTGGCCTCGGAGCCATTCCCGAGACCCGCAAGGGTCCCTTCAAGACACCAAGACAGACCAGAGGCAACGCCGGACTGGCCTCAGTAGAAGGACGAAGACCAAGGGAATGATGGGGGCGGCAGGCTTGCAACCGAGCGAAGGGCGCCTTCTGCCCGCGCTATCCTGCCGGCCCTGCACCCCAGCATTGGCGGAGGGCTGACTCGCGGTTCCGTTCGGTTCGGGGATCGGTTCGGGGATTGGACGAAGGTACGAGAGCGGCGGCGCTGCTCACCAGGGGCTGTCCATCCACCAGCGCCCTCGCGCGATCCTGCGGGGGGGCGGGAGGGGTGGGATGGAGAGGGCGGCAGAGCGAGCTCGGCGCGGTGACAGGGGGGCTCTTTGCAGCCGGGTCGGGTCGGGTTGGGTCGGGACCGCAGCTCAGTCCCAGTGGACTGGGAGCTCGCACCGTACCGTACATGGGCACCAGCTGCACCTCCGCACCCCTTGACCCTCGCCGCGGCCGCCTCCTGTCCCACACGGCCCCCTGACTGACTGCTTGACTGACTGACTGCATGAGGCGACAGACACTGCTCGCGCACCCCCATGCTCGCCGGCTCACTCACCGTCAGACGCTCCGCGTGCTCCTCTCCGCTGCGGTCCCGCACCAGGGCAAACACCTGGCCCGGCGGCATCAGAAGCTCCGCCACCCCCAGCCCCTCCGACACGATGCCGCCCGGGTTGCCGCGCACGTCCAGCAGCCACGAGCCGCAGCCCTCCGCCTGCGGGGTTAGGGTGTACGGCGTACGACATGCGGTACGACGACATCATGGGTGGGGCATGCAGTAGATGGGGCCTCACAGGCGCGTCAGACGGCAGCGGCGCGGCAGCGGCGTGGGGTTAATAACACCCTAATAAAACCCCAAAACCCTAATAAAACCCTAAAACATGTCGTAAACCCTACCTGGAGTGCCCGGATGGCTGACTCCACCTGGGAAGCCACCCTCTCCGTGAAGGCCACGATTCGAATGTATCCCACTCGGGAGGGAGACGCCGGAGGCGGCGGCGGCGGAGGCGATGTTGACGGGGCTGGCGCTTGCGGCGGCGCGCCTGGCGTCCTCATCGCTGACGACGTGGATGCAGCGGGATAGCCGCCGCCTCCCCTTCGGCCCGAGGCGGCGAGACCCACGGTTCCTTTATCTAGGACGGCGTACTGCACCGGTACGAACTCCACCGGCGCCGGCCGCAGCACCACGTCGAAGAAGCTGCCGGGAAGCTGGTACGACGTGGAGGACGCCGCCGGCGGCGCCGCCGGCGCCGCCGCTTCCGACAACTTGCCGGCTGCGCGGACTCCGTTACTTGTCGTACCCTGATCCTGATCCTGATCCAAGATGGGCTCCGAAACCGGGCTCGAGAATGTCGGCTGCGCCGGCAGCTCCGGCTGCGCCGGCGCCGCCGCCGCGGCGGCGGCCGTCACGCGCCGTGCCAGCGCCGCCGCGCTGCCCCCACTGGCCGCCGCCCGACCCATGGGTCGTCGCACCTTGAGCCGCACCTCCACGTCCTGCCGCAGCAGGTCCTGCAGCGACCTGCACCTCCGTTCATACACGCGGGGGCAGGTGGGGTGAGGGTGTAGGCGGGCGGGTGGGCCGAGGCGGGTGGGTCAAAGAAGCGTGCCGGTGGGTCCGGCCTCAGGCGGGCAGAAGGACAGCGCAAGAGGCGGATCGGCCGCAAGAGGCGGGGTGAGGGCGGCTCATCTTGCAGAGCGACAACGACTGGAAAGCTAGAAACGAAAGCACAATCTGCACATCATAACATACGGCGCCTTCAACGCGCATCCGCAGCGCACCCGACAGTGCTGTTTACGGTAATGCTTTGTGCAGCAGCATCTTAAATTCACGCTGCTATCGGAGCTTCGCTCTCGAACGTCGCGCCCCTGTCGGCACTGTCGGCGAAACCGACCGCATCCACCCATCCATCCATCCAGTCTGTCATGATGGCCGCCCCTTGACCCGCTGGGCGCGAAGTAGGGGGGTCCTCGAACTTCGCTGCCGTTCCTTGTTTAGCCCGATGGCCCGCACCTGGCGTCGTCACCTCGTAAGGCCCACACCGGCCGCCCGTCCACCGCGACCACCTCATCGCCCTCCCGCAGACCAGCAGCCGCCGCCGGGCTCTGCACACGCGTATTACAAGGACGGAAAGGGGAGGAATGCATCCGGGCTGTGTGTGTGTGTTGGGTGGGTGGATGGGGGATGAAGTAGGAGAGAAAACAATCCGAATAGCCAAGCTGACTGGTTGACTGGTTGACCCGGTGCGGGGCGGGGGGTGCTCCAGGGCCTTTGTGTTGGTCGGGGAGGCGGGAGCGGCGCCAGTGCAGTACAGTACGGCTACCTCCGCAGCGCGCCTTCCCAGAGCTGGATAAGGCTTAGCAAGTGGCAGCAACACACACACACACACACACACACGACCCACGCACACGGGTGCCTTCCCGCAGAACCGGCCTCCCATCCTCCCACCATCCTTTCCCCGCCCCACTCGGGGAACACGCAAACCCATAGTCGGACATCGTAGTCGTATACGCAAGCCCAAAGTCGTATATGCAAGCTCAGCGCCGCAGCCTCGCGTCTGGTCGTTCCTTTCACGTCCCTTTCACCAAGTCTGCCGCTGTCTACCCCCGCGCCTCTACACACTCCCCGCCATTCACCGCATCCCGCGAGCTCCGACTCTCACCCCCTGCACCACAAAGGACACCACCAGCGGCCCCTCAGCTGTGCCCAGGCGGCCAACCACAAGCCCCGTAGAGACGATCTGTTGTACGGTGTCGTACGGTGTGTTTTGAGCGGCCGGGTGGGAGGGAAGGCGAGGAGGGTGGAGCGCGTTGAAAGGGGAGGGCGGAGGGCGGGTGAGGGGAGGAAAGGGTTCAGTTGTGTGCAACATGGAGAGGGGAAAGGAGGGAGCAGCTTGTCGTGGGGCGGTGGCGGTGGCGGAAGGCCGCGATAACGGCTGCGGTGAGGGGCCAGGTCGAGATGGGAACCCGATCGCGCCCCCATCCCCAACCCCCGTCTTATTACCCCACTGCCGCTTCCGTCCTTTCCGACAAAGGGCGGTAGCTCCCGACCCCGGCTTCGGGCTCTGGACCCCAGCCCCAGCTCCCTCCCCCAGGGGTTTTGGGGCCGCTTCAATTGCTGTGCGAGATCTAGACCCCAGCCCTAAGCCCTCTGCCCCAATAATGTCCCACCGCCCAGCCCCCCCACTCACGTCTGTACCGCACCTTGGCCTGAGTCATGGCCCGGAAGGCCTCACTGGCTCCCCCCGGCAGCAGCACCCGCGTGAAGGGGTCACCGAGGCTGTCCAGCAGCACCCCCACCTGCTGAAGCGCCTCGTCCCGGGAGCGGGCCCGGAAGGTCGCAGCCAGGGCGTCCTGGGAGAGTGAAGAGGGGGTGACGCGCGGAGAGGCGGTTGGCGGAGGCGGCTTTGGGGTGTGGGAGCGTAAGTGGGCTGATGGGAGGATGGGAGGGCCGGATGGGTTGCGCGTGCATGTGCCAGGCAGATCCATAATGCCACCGCTGCTGGGCTGACGAGGGCTGCTGGGACAAGATGCTGCTGCTGAGATGGAAAGGCGCTGATGGTCCGAGCGAAGGTGCAGTCCGGCCGGCAGGCAGACCGACCCATGGGTCGTTGGGTCCCTCCCCCAGCCGCTTCCTTATCCGTGCCGAGCCCTCTTTGCACCGGCCATGGCGTCGCATTGCACCTTCCAACCACCAGAAAGCAAGGTGCCGTACCAGGTACCTCGATAAGGACTGCAGAGTGTGGGTTCGCTTGCGTCGCCTCCATCCCTTTAGCTGCGGTGCCATCCTTGATTTAATTGCGCCCAGGCGGGCCCCAGGGAGGGTGCAGGCCGAGGGGCCTCGCTCAGACTGTCGGCTCACCGGGCTACAGGCGCTGCTTCCAGTCCCCAAACCTCTCAAAACAACGCAAAGGCCCTAATCCCGCAGCCTCGCCTGCAAGCGCTGATTCCAGTCCTGTTTGTTGAAAGTGGGGTCCACATAGTACTCCCGGACGTAGCCTGCGACCAGGAGCGGCCAGTAGCGGCCAGCACGGGTTGATCAATCGCCTATCAATCGGCAGCGTTGCGGCTCGCGTGCTTTTGTGTTGCGCGGCCGGGCTCAGATTTACGTGCTTGTCTTGCGGGGCCAGATCAGGCTCCGCGCGCCTGCTCTGCGGGGGCCGAATGGCGGCTGCGAGGTGCGAACCCGTTCGCTCGCTCACCCCAGGCCTGCACGAGCACCTCCTGCGCCGAGCGTATCTCCGGATCGCGACTCGCCGGAAACTTGATTGTGACGCTTTCCGCCGACAGAGCCGGGAAGGAGATGGACGACAGGAGCAGGGCGCAGGAGGACAGCGTGGAAAGAAGCAGCGAGCGAGCGCGTGCGGCAACGCCGGGGCTGCTGGGCGGGTCGGCTTGCCCCTGCTGGGCAGGGGCGTCCGCGGGTGGCACGTCGTTCCTTGGACAGAGTCGCGCTGGCGGCAAGCGAGCGACTGTGCTACAAACGTGGTGGCTTTTACATGTCAATCGATGTGTGTTGCACGTCTGTGGGCAGCGTAAGCGCGTGTGCATTTTGTTTATCGGGCAGCTAGGGTCAACTGTTGGAGTACAACATAGAATGAAATGGCGTGCTTTACGTTGGCAGAAAATGTAAATCCTTGAAGAATAAGTTAGGTCGATGCTCAATGACATGACTCTCTGCGCGAATGTCGCTTTTCATCTGTCGCAGGCTCCGAGACCATTCCCGGCGGAAAACAGTCATAACGCCAAGCGCCAACCTAAGATATCAACAAACGAGGGCACATATGCTGGCACTTGTGTTGCGTAAAACGACCCAATCGGGTCGTGTCACAGCTTGGTCCTCAAATTTACGTGTTTGCCAGGTAAACCCTCCGTTTTAGTGAAACGCGATTTTCGCCTCCAAACGTCATAATCATACCACGTGTTTCGTGATATGTAAGTCAAGCTGAGGGTAATCTTACTGCCGCGCTCAACGCCAGGTCCGTTTGCCTCAACAAGCAGCGGCCGCACAGGGCCACACCCTGCAAGTTGCTTGACTACCGGAACCCGCCCTCCTCCACCCTCCACCACACATTCGTTAGAGGTGTTCTCATCACACCAGCACCAGACCGTCATCGAATCAGCGCCAGGCCATCATCCAGCCAAATTAAAGCGCGGGGTGGCTGGCACCCCCGGCGTTGCCTGCAACGGCACCTCCTGCCCCAACGTCACTTCTGTCGCCAACCCCTGCCCAAATTCACAAATAAACATGGCACTAGGCATGCACAACACCTTATACCAATGGCACGCGCGACCGGTAGTTGACGCTGGCGCTCAAGCTTAGTTGGGTTCTGCGGCTTCTTAGTTTGGCCGGGCAGGGCCGGACTGCTCAGCCGCCGTGCAGGGTTGAAATGAAGACCACGTGATCGCCGTCTCCGATCAGGGACTCAGTGGCGCCACTGCGACGGGACAGATAGCAGGGAAAACAAGGAGCTAGGCAACCTGAGGGAGCCCTGACCACGTAGTCACCTCCTTACTGGTGGTGTGACGTACGACGTGTGACGTACGACAGAAGTCAAGGCCACTAACAGCAGCCCACTGGGCACGAATTAGCACCGATCGCAGGACTGTTTCATGGGAAAGGATCTCAGCAACCCACCTCAACTCCCAGTCGGCTTCGTTGATCAGGACGAGTATCCCCGGACGCCTGCTCACGCCGTGAATAGGGTGTCAATATGGTCCGTCCGCACGAGTTCTAACCCTCCCATCCTTCCTTTCGCACTTACACAGAGCTGCCTTTTACAAAGAGCTCGGGGCGCTCTCGCAACATGTTGTCACGTGCCCACGCTATGAGTTGTCCTGCCGTCAACTCCTGCGCGCCATACACATTCCCCGTTGACGAGGCTGGGCACCTGGACGAAGCCTGCCACAGCAGCGGTGGGACCTCAGGCACGCTACGGGAGCTCACCTGTTGCCCGTCCTGGACAGGGACATCCACATCGTGCTCCTTTTGGTTGCCGAAGAGGAGCTCCAGGCCGCCGCTGTCACGGAAGGGCACGGTCGGCGGAACATTTAATTGATCCGTTCTGACTATGCCGAGGCTGAGAACACGCGCACCTGAACTCGATGTGCACTCGAACCATAGTCGCTGTGGTAAGTACTTTCCTCCCGCGTTGGGTCTACTCAACCGCCTTGGGTTAGCCAAGCCGCTCAGAGGCGCTTCCAGCTCGAGGTTATTGACGGGTATAATTTGTGCTTGGATAGTTAATCTGCAATGTTGTTTGCGTTGAAAACAACAGCGGCTGCTGCGGCAGTTTGAGAGCGCCACGCCTCAGTGCCCAGTTGTAAATCCTTAAAACCTCTAAGTAGGCCGCGCTTCACTTACACCAATGAACCGCATGTCAGCGTCAGAGAGCAAAGGAGAAGCTGAGCAGTACAACCCGCAACCGAAATAACCGAATAAGCAGAACGAACAGCACCAAGCATGTGAAGCGATGTATGCTGATGCAATAGTTTTCGCATCCTCGAGACGTTGATAAAGGGTATTCTAATTGGCGCATTGCGATTGGAACAAAATGCCCCTTACCAAGGACGAACTCATAGCAAAATTAAAAGATGCGGGCATTTCCTTTGAAACCTTTGAGCATCCTCCCGTCATGACGGTAGACGCACAGGTGCGTTGTGTTGAACCTGCGGCGGAGCATGACAGCCGGCAAGCTGCTCTTCATTTCAAGTATCTGTGCAGATCAGCGCCCTGCCCGGCAATCCCAAGACGGTCCTCAAAAACTTGTTTATCAAGGTGCGTGGTTGGCCCCTGGGCGTCGTCCTGCGGTCGATACATCACCTCCTGCCGTCCTCCGCAGGACAAGAAACACCGATGCTACATCATTACGGCGCTGCCGGAGACTAAAGTCGACTTGCAGGGTGAGCTTGAACCCCGGGTATCGCGTACCGGGTGGTGCAGGAGCAGCGTCGTCGTACCTATCTGGTAGTCGTACCTGAACTGTGTCAGGGGCGTATGGGTACATGGCCTGGCCTTGTCATTGCGCGCGCCTATCTACGAAGCCCACAGGCGGCGTTTAACGCCGTGTGGGATAGGGGCTCCGCGCAGTCCGCCTCCAGGTCACAAGCCCCAATGCCAACCGCCAACGGTTGGGGCCCTCCCACTGCCTGCCGGCTGTACGGCGAAACATCACTTATCCGCCAACAAACCCGGTTCGGTTGGGGCCCCACTGTTGCGTTTTTAGTTCTTCCGAGTAGAGGTGGGACCCTGTCCCATTGATGTTGGGCGCAACCGCAACCGCGCTCACTGCACCACACCTGTTTACCCTGGAGCGTCATCTCACGCTGCGGCCCGGCGCCTGGCCGAGCGAACACGGCCTTCCAGCCCTTGGATCTACGTCGGTGCCGCACTGCGGTGCCAGCCGATGTTTCAGCTTGAACCGCACATCCCGACGCACCGTTGCGGGGGGCCGAAACCCTGCCCTGCCCACACCCGCCAGACTGCGCTGCCGCTCTGTGTTAACCCCTACCTCGGTCCTCGCGGCTGCCCCGTTCGTCCCTCAGTGGTGGGCGCCCGCCTGGGAGTGGGTAAGGGCGGCATCCGCATGGCCCCCGAGGAGCTCCTGACGGCGGTGCTGCAGGTGCGCGTGTGTGTGCGCCCGTGCGTGCGCCCGTGCGACTGTGCGCATGTGCGCGCTTAAGACGTCAACATCTGCGTGCCACATTGTACACCACACACTTGGCTGCTGGCCGCAACCCGAGCCGGTTCCATGCAGCGCCTACCTCACCTACCGGTACCGGTACCTCCGCGGCGTCCTGGCGGCGTCCTGGTGGTGTGGCCTGTCCAGGCCGGTGGTGTCAGCGTGCGACAGCGCAGGCCCCGGGTCCGTTGCGCCGCACAAGCCCACGCTTCCAGCCGACTGCAGCACTGCACACGCCTCTCCGTCTGCTCGCTGCGCTCCCTGCACCGCCCTCCACCTTCCACACATGAGCCCACCCACCCGCCCGCCCCTCCTGCTCCTCCTCCCGGGCGCAGGTACCTCTCGGCAGCGTCACCCCCCTGGCCATCGCCAACCCGGAGGCGACCAATGTGGTGCTGCTGCTGGACGCAAAGATCCGCGATGCTGCCCACGTGCCGGCGGACGGCGGGCGGGTGTACGTGCACCCCCTGGTCAACACCACCTCGCTGGCGATGACCCCGGGGGCACTGGCGGACGCGATCAAGTATGCATTAGCATATGTATCAAGGGGGCGTGCGGGCGGGGCGGGGCGGGGTGTGGTGTGGCGTGTGTATGTGGGCGGTATGACGTGTGGTGCTGTGGCATGTGCGATATGGCACGGGGCCTGGGAGGGTCTTAAGGAACGGTCCTGCCGGGTATGGAGGTGAAGGGGCTGGGGGGTGCAGGACAAGGGAAAACCTCAACCAACCAACAAACCGCTCCCGCAAATCGCTCCCGGGATTGCTTGGGAAGCGCCTTGACGCTGCGTGCCACGTACCCATCCATAACGGTACCGTCAGAGCGCGAAAGCGCATCGCCACCTCGTTGGTCGCTTAGGCTGTACCCCTCCCCCGCCGCAGGGCGCTGGGCCGCGAGCCCCTGTTCGTGGACCTGGAGGTTGACCCCAAGATCGACCGCGACAACCCGCCCGACCTCAAGACCGTCGCCGACGCCGCGCAGCCGCCGCCGCAGGCGCTGCCGGAGGCGGCGGCCGCCGGCGCTGCGGCAGCACCAGCCGCAGGCGCCGACGGCGGCGCTGCCGCGGCTGCCCCAGCCGCCAAGCCTGCGGCGCCAGCAGCGAGTGCGTCGGGGACGGGGCTGGGAATGCTGGAGGGGTGTGGGGCGGGGGGATGGGGTGAGGCGAGGGGAGCGTCTGCCAGCGAGGGGGCAGTCTATTAGCCCGCGCGATGCGGAAAAACAAACTTGTCCCGGGCCGTTTACACGGACCGCTGCACGCGTGAGCCGCCCAGTGCGCGGGAATTCGAGACTCGAGTTGCTGTTGAACGCGCGGTGAAGAGCCGCGCTGCGCCCTTCCCAACCCGACTGTGCCCCTCCCTCCCTCTGCTTCTCCTCTGCGGCGTCTTCTTTACTACTCCCTCTCCGCAGAGGAGTCCAAGAAGGACGCCAAGAAGGGCGGCGGCAAGAGCGCCGACCAGCAGCGCGGCGCCAAGGCGGCCACCACAGCCTCCCTCACGGACGTGGCGCCGCGGGTGGAGGAGCTGCTGCGGGCCGCCTGTGCGGCGCTGCTGGGCGGCTCGACGACGCCGGAGGAGGCGACGGCGGCGGGCCGCGTGGACGCCTACTGCATGGCGCGACTGCGGGCGGATCTGGAGATGCAGCTGACGGGGCTGAAGAATGCGGCGTATGCGGCTGGCTATGTGGCGGGGAAGGGCGAGGTGGTGGCGCACGCGGAGCGGCGGTTCGTGTAGGGGGGTGCGGTGTGGTGTGGGGTGCGCAGGAGTTGGCGGGGTTGGCCGGGGTGGTGCGGTCTGCGGTGTTGGCAGGGTGAGGTGGTCAGGTGGATGTCGTCCGGTAGGCTGTGGGGGAAGGCTGGCGGAGGTCCAGGCGGTGGCCCCTGGCTCGTGTTTGGGTGCGGGACGCGCAGCCTGCGGCTTGTCAGGCCGGAGCCGGTGGCGGTGGGGTCGCCAGGCCGCCGGGCCGGGTAGGCTGGGCGCCAGGCAGCTTGTTGTTGGTGGTAGGAGTGGACTCCAGATGCTCGGAGGGGAGCTGTGCCACGTTTGGTTTGGCCGTTGCAGGAGGAGCGAGCGGGGAGGAGGCTAGCTGATGCGCGCACGCGGTGTGGACCGGCGGGGGCTTATTCTTTGGCGCGCGCGAAACCTTAACCGAAACCTGGTGCTTGGGGGGGCAGCGTTGCTGTTGTACCCTTCTTGCAGGGAAGGTGCTGCGCTGCTGCCGCTGCATGTCAGGACTCAGGAGGCAATGCCGCAGGTGGTGTGGTTTGCTGCATCCAGCTCGCAGCTCGTGATGTGTTGCAGTTCTGTCAGGTAGGGGCGGCCGAGTGGAGGCCGAAGCGGGTAGATCCTCAACTGCCGGGTATGGAAGCGCAAGGGGTTGGAAGAGCCGGGATAATGTCGAACGGGGCGTCACCGCAGAGGGCGGCGTGGCGGTGTGGCAGCCCCATGACGAGCTCGGCGGTGCGTGCTTGCGGCGCTCGAGACGCAGCGGCTTGCCAATCAGGCGCAGGCCGGCGGCACGGCAAGTGGAAGGGCGGGGATGGAGAAGTTGGCGCGAGAGGCCCTACGCCAACACGAGTCTGCCCACGACAAGTCTGACCGGTGTAGGGTATCTGGATTCCGCTGCACCAGAAACGCAACAAAGACAGCAACAATCCTCCTCCGCCAGCAGCATGCCCTGCGACACGTCTGCCAACAGGTACACCTACATCACGCCTCTGCGGGGTCTGCTGTACATGTGGCCTGTACTGCTGTACGTGTGGCCTCTACCGCCTGCTGAACTACGAGCCACACCGCCACCAGAAGCTATGCGCGACAATGCAAGAAGCCGCCGGCATCCAAATGGAAGACACACGGAACGAAAGCCGCAATACCGCCGACACACCTATATGTGTAGCAGTCTTAATTGCTAAAGGCCACTCGAGTTGTTTGTGCAGGTGTAGCTTAGGCTCTTATAGCCTAGCCGCACTGTCGTACAGCTGCTACACTCTCCCCCCTTTGAAGGGAGACCGTCCCGGCTCCCGTGTTATTGGGATCCCAGCCTGTGTGCTCACCATTACCTACCCCTACCATGCTCCTCAGAGAACCTGAGGTATGGTCCTAGAGCGTCTCTGGACTCCTACAGATAGCCCTTTCGGTTCGGAGTTTTTCGAGCACAAGCCTGTTTTATTCGGACTGCTTGTTTGGAGGTCTGAAGTTTGGGCGGGCCCACTAGCCCAGGGGCCAGTGCGGGCCGCGAGATTCGAACTGGAGACCCCAGCGGGTCGGATCACTGCCGGTGGTACTTACGTTTCGCACCAGCCGCGATATGTGTGCTCACGCTGCACACTTTGTCAGCGGGCACACCGGACGTTACCGGTTTATACCAGGCGTAGGTCGTGACTACCTCTGGCACAGTTCGAATTGACTTCACAGTCCGGACTTTGACGGCTCTGTCTTTGGTTCTCCGTTTGCACGTGCTCTTCGTGCCCGGTTCGCCCACCGTATCTGTCCCCCACTGCATTATGTTGACGCCCTTGTAGGACGACTCGAACATGGCATTCAATTTGCCGTACACATGTCAGCCGACCCGCCCTAAACCGAGGACGCATTGGGCGCGGATCTCCCCTCCCGCCCGCCCGCTGCCACTCGGGGGTTTCACCTTCCACAGATGCATGCACCCAGATGACTTGAGCCAAAGAAAACAAGAAATGGAACCCAGCGAAAAGAAACGTCGAACTGCGGCCACGAACGACTGGGCTGTGAACTCCCCCTGCATACGCCGCCCGTTAGTATCCCAATCCCAGGGTCATCTGAGCCTGAGCCAAACACAGAACGGTTGCGGTGCAGCTGCCGAATACAACCAAACAACAAGTTTATTGTGCCCGCAGAGCACTTTTTGCGTTTGGCGTGACAAAACACAAATGCAATATTTCCGCCTCATGGGGGGCCGCGGAAACCTTGTGTGAACCAAGGGACACATGAAACCAACACCCGGCTGCAAAAGTACTACTGCCGGTGATCCGGTGATTGCAGCACAGACCCCAGCCCCCAGAAATGTTCGGGTGACTCGTACCGGTGCGTGTCCCCTCCAAGCCAAGCAAGGAGGCGACTTATGTTCGGGTTGTGTACGGACCGTGCAGGCCAAGCGCCCCCCGTCCAAAAAACGCCCGGCTGCAAACTCGCGGCGCCGATTCCCAAGAAGCCCGAATCAAATCGGCGCACTGAGTGCCGCACCACCTTGTGCAGTGAATGGGTCGTGACGCCCGTCCCAGAGCGAGCGCACGAATCTCCCAGCCCGCCTGAGAAGTGCGAACTCCCCCAACCAACAACCCACCTGCCGGCCCCCACCCACCTGCTCCCTTTCTACATACAAAGCAAGCCGGAAACCGGCCCCCAGACAAGCGACCGATCAGAGGTGTCCGGTTCAGCGAGGGGTGGGGCCAGCAGCGGTTGATGACGAGGTCAGAGGGTAAAGGGAGGAGAGAGACACCTGTTCCCTCTCCATCCTCACGGCAGCAGCGTACCCGGGGCGCCCCGCTCCGCCTCCTCCTGCTGCTGATGAATCGAGTGCTTGAGCTCCTCCACAAGATCCGTCGTACGCATCGCGGCGCCGTACGGCCACCCCGCCTCGCCCCACACCGCCCGCCGCGCCTCTGCCGCCACCGACGCCGCCGCCGCGTCCGCAGCCTCGCGACCGCCGGCTGCCGCCACGCCCTCCACCGCCGCCGCCGCCGCCGCCGCCGCGCCCTCCTCTCCTCCACCCGCGCCCACCGGTCGCGCCGCCGCGAGCTTGAGCTCCACGAAGCGACCCACCGACCCGTGGGTCGGTGCCGCTGACCCAGCGGCGGCGGCGCCGCCGCCGTGATGCCCCACCACGTGCGCCTCCGCCTCCGCCAGCTCATGCGCCGCCTCCGCCGCCACCCGCTCCCGGCTGTCCTCGTCCAAGCCCAGCTCAGACGCTGTTTTGCAGGGCGGCCGCCGCAGCTGCACCGACCGCTCCTCGAGGTCCATCGAAACGGCGACGTCCTCCTTCGCATCGTCCAGGCGCTGCGGCGCCGGGCCGGCCGCGGCGGGCCGCGCGGCATCCAGCCACTCCAGGCCCTCCTCCGCCAGCGCGGCGGCAGCGGCGGCGGCCGCCGCCGTCATTTTGACGGTGGCGGCGGCGGCGGCGGCGGCGGCGGGGGGAGGCGGCGGCTCGCTCGCGCTGGCTGTCGCCGCCGGGTTGTCGGCGCCGCTGCGGCAGTTCCCCATGGCGGCGGCGGCGGTTGCGGCGATAGCGGCAGTAGCGGCGGCGTTTGCCAGCATCGCCACCGCCTCCAGCTGCTCCTCCGTCAGCGGCTCGCACAGGCCCGAGAACCTGCGTCGCGGTGAGGCGGAATCCCTAAAAACCCATATCGCCGAACCGCTGTACGGCAACACCGTACCGTACAGCAACAGCCGCCCAATCTCCTCCCTGGCTGCGCCTCGCGGCCAATCAAGGTCAAACCGCAGCTGTGAGAAAAACTGCAGAAAAATACTGCAAACTGCAGAGCAGGCAAACCAAACTGCAGAGCAGGCGCCCCTCCGTGCTGCGGAGCCGGAGGAGCCACCTCTTGCCTTCCAGCCACTCCAGCTACGACGCCCACGACTCCCTGCGCCGTGGTTGCTGCGGGCCACCATCCTCCTCCTCCTCCTCCTCCTCCTGCTGGTACCTCCGTCCAAAGCCAACCTTACCCTCTTACCCCGACCCGACCGACCCCCTCCCGACCCCCTCCCGACCGACCTCAACCCCCCCCCACTCCCCCGCGCACTACTCCTCACCGGTTGGCCTCCATCAGGTGCAGATCTGGTTCCGGAGCATCGGATCCCGCCGCCTGGCTGCTGCCGCTGCTGCCGCTGCTACTGCTGCTTTCCCCGCCGAGGCCGAGGCCGAGGCCGGGTCCTGGGCGGCGGTGGCCCTGGAGGCGCTGCAGTTGGGTGTGGAAGCCCAGCAGGTTGGCGGCGCGGGCCAGCGGCCGCAGCTCCGGAGGCACCAGCTCCGCAGCGGCTGCAGCAGCCGACGACGTGTTGACGTGTCGGGGGGGCGGGGTTGGGGGTGGGGGGCCGATGTGGGTCGAGGACAAGGGGGGAGTGGGAGGTGCGAATCGCAGTTATGGGAGGGAGGCGAGGTGGGAATGGGGCTCTGGCCGCGGCCCACCGGAGAGAGCCGGGGACGGCGCGTGCCCCGGTGCCGGGCTCCGGACGGCGCGCAGGGTACCGTAGTGGGAGCACGAGACAGCGGATAGGGTCGGCCGATAGGAAAGTGTTACTTCGTGACTTGCAATTCGCCACTTACCGCGGCGCGGGGTGCACGAGGAGACGAGAGCAGACGGTGGGCGGTCGTGGCCCCTGCCCTCCCAACCCTTCACCTCGTCCTTGCCTCCCTGCCGCCTCTCAGGCGCCCTCCCCAGCTCCCACCCGGATGTCTCAGCCACACAGCCACATGCCCACATCAACAACCGCATCCACATCTGGCCCCCTTGCCTCCCTGTCTCCCTCCCTCCCTCACTCCCTGCCTCGCTCCCTGCCTGCCTGCCTGCCTCCCTGCCTCCCTGCCTCCCCACCTTGTGCCGCGCGGTCCGCCTCCCCCGCCACCGCCTGGTCTGCGAAATCGGGCACTGCGGATGTGTCCTCCTCGGAGGAGGACAGCGAGTACAGCGCGGCCGCGTGGTGCGGACTCATCAGCAGGGCTGGGATGTCCTGTTGGGGTGGTGGGTGGTTGGGTGGGTGTTGCGGGTGGGCCTCTTGTTAACTCCCAGCACCCAAACCCCCGCCCGTCCCAGACACGCGCGGCGATCCCCCACCCAGCACCCAGCACCCAACCGCCTCCACCTCCGCCTCCCCCGTCTCTGAACGCACCAAGGACTGCCACTCCCGCTCGCCGCCCGCCTGTCCCTCGTCGTCGCTGCTGCTACCAGCCAGGGCCCGCTGCCGCAGCTGCTCAACCAGGGAGCGAGCGCGCCGCCAGCCCGCGCCCCGGCCGCGCCCGGCGGCTCCCGCGTCAGAGGGCTCGGTTTCCAGCTCCAGGGGGGCGTGCAGGTCGGGGCCCAGCAGGCCGGCGGCTGCGGCAGCGGCGGTGGTGGTTGGGTCATCTGGGTCGTCCCCTGTGGGTGGCGGGTAGCGCAGCACGTAGTCCAGGGAGGGGCTGTCCTGCGGTGGCGAGGTGGTGAGGTGAGGTGATGCGGGAAAGCAGGTGAGTCATTGGCAAGCAAGTTACGGTAGTCTGACGGGTAAAGTGTTCAGTGTTCAGTGATTACTAGATAGAATAACGAGAGAGCAGAGAAGTAGTGGTGATGTCGCGTTGCGAATGTGGGGAACGTGCAACGTGAAAGCAGCGTGCGCAGGAAGTGCTGCAGCTGCGGACAAACGGACCGCAAGCTGTGAAGGTAGCGGCAACTGTCAGATAGATGCGCGTCGCACCGGCTCAGAGGAAAAGGAATCCAGCTCGCCGGAAAAGGCCACGCTGCCGGGATCAAGCCGGCTCAGAATTTTCGGCGCCTGCCATATGCCGCTTGGCTCGTCCGCAGGGGCGGAGCAGTTCGACCAGGGCGCGACCTGGGCAGCGGTTGGTGCGGGACGCGCGAAACAATTGCAGTACCGACGGGGGCTCAGATCAGTATACCCAGAGTGAACACTGCCGCAGGCGGCGCATGCGGATCCTCAACCACAGTCCGTGCGCCGACAAGCAACGACAATGGTGCCCAACTAACCTGTCGGGGGAAGCTCCGCAGCCGACGCTCCAGGTAAAATAGGTCGTGCACATACTGAAATGTTCCGCCACCGGCTTTGATACGAAGTCCGCTGACCTGGAAGGCAAACGTGCAAGCGAAACCTCGGCTATTCCGACACTCGGCACAGGTGGAGTCAAGCAGAGCGTTTTGATGTATCTACGCTACAAAAGATATATTTATGATGCACTCTCGGTGCTGTTGCGACTCACCAAATAGATCCTGGCGTTTACTGGTAGAGCTGCAACCGAAATGCGGGCACTGGAAGTCATGATCAGATTCTGAATTCCTATCAGATATGGTGGCATATATTGATATTAGCCTGACGATGGTGGGAATGGTTATGGGTCATGCATTCATAACAGAGGCAACCTTGTAGCCACTCCGAGACCGTACGGCGGAAATTCGGAAAGTTCAACCGTCTTTACATCGCTGAACGTCCATATCATGCTGAGAATCGGTCATTGTTAAGAGATAACAACGGACACGAGGCAACTGCTCCATGGATGTGCCCTCAAGACCCATCGGACGCGTCCTTCCCCTCGCACGCAGTTCCACGCTCGAACCACTGTCGCGATCGCACCAAACCGCCAGAGCCTCTACAAGAAGCACGCCATATATTATACTGCACCTCGTTCATTTGATGTTCCTCGCCGCTGCACAAAAGACACACGCAGCACACCCCCGCAGGCACTCCTCGTCCCCCGCACCTCCACTTCCCCCTGCAGCCCCGGTCGCCAGGTCCAATCCGCCCCTCTCATTGCCCCTTCTTCTCCACGCTCTTCTGCATTGCCCGCGTGAACCGCATGTCTAGCTCCAGCGCTCGGATCGCATCTTTCGCCTTAAAACCCCCTGCCCTAAATCCCGCCCCGCCGGCCTTCTTCGCCGGCAGCCGGGCGACCTCCTCGCCCTTCTCGTACAGCGCCATCGTCGGCAGCTGCTGACTGACCGGCGACAGCTCGATGCCCAGCCTCGTCGCAGCCTTGCTGTACTCCCCCACGTCCAGCATCGCAAATTTGAGCTTGTCGGTGCCACCGTAGCGCCGCGCCAGGTCCGCCAGCTCGGGCGCCATGTGGCGGCACGCCGGGTGCCAGGGCGCGTAGTAGTAGACGACCCAGGTCACGTCCGTGCCCGGCTTCCGGACGTCCTCCGCAAGGTGCTCGGGCGTGAGCGGCTCCATGACGTCGGCCAACGGGTACATGGGCTGCGGGATGAGCAGATAGATGAGAGCGTAGGCCAGGACCAGGTAGGCGAGCAGGATAGGGCTGCAGACCATGGCCATGATGCCCACGAAAAGCTGCGCAAAGTCCAGCAGCGAAGTCAAGCCGGCCATGCGGGAGCGGGCTTTAATGAAGCGGAAGGCGCCGTAGCAGCCGCAGAGGAAGCCCACGTAGCGCTCCCAGCTCTCGTAGTCTCTGACCTCGCCGAAGAAGAGCATGCCCTGCTGGATAGGCTTATGACGGTAGTACTCCCGGAAGACCACGTAAAGGGACGTCAGCATAATGTTTAGAAAGTAGTATGGGCTAGTCAGCATCATGTTTAACTCGTCAAGGAGGTTCCGTCGGGAAATTCGGCTTGCCAACTGGTCGGCTGTGCCTGCGCCAGCGGCCTGGCTTGCCCCATTGTCGGTCCCCATTTTGTCAAAAGGAACAGAACGTACTTCAAGTATGGAAAGTATTAAAGCAGACGAGCACGGTGAGTGCGAATCATAGGTTGACATTGAGTGGTTTCGGAGGCTGCATCGTGTGGACCCTTGGGATTCAATTCGCCCCAAAGCGATATTATTTCTGAACATATTGCTCACACTATGCTCGCACATCACCGACAGCTGTCAGGCCGATGGAGGGGCTGCCAAGCGAGCAGCTCCGCCCGCCAGCCGAGAGCCTTCGTCGCTCGCTCTGCCGCGCGTGAGCTATCCACCACGCGGCGCGATGCCGGGCCGGCGGATGCAGCACCATCTTACCGGGACATCGACGCGCAACCCCTCAACGTGCTCGTCATGGCTCTCTTCCGGTGCGTTACTTGCCTAGTCCAGCGCGCTCGCGCGGCTCTCCCCTGTGGCTTGCTCCAAGCCGTGAGGGGAGCGACGGGGGAGGTGGTTGCATCCACCTCCATCCAGCAGTGCATGCGTACTGGCAAGGGAAGGACCAGGGAGTGCACACATACACACACGCACACACCGCCTGGGCCGGAGCCAGGCACAGCCCCGGGGCGCGCCGTGCTCCCTGCACCCGGCTGCAACGCAGGCGGGGCGGGGCGGGCGCAAAGCAGAGCGGGACACTATCACGGCAGTCTGACGCCGTGTCGCAACAAACAACGTCTCCATGGGGAGCCGAAGCTGCAAAGCGGAGCTTTACTCCAGCAGAGCAACATGCGCGACCTCTCCTCTCCTCTTCCCTCACCCCACCACCCACCCACCCACCCCACAGGCGCAAGATGGTCGCTGCCCTGGGCACCGACTCGCCGCTGCAGGGCTACGACGCCATCATCGACCTCACGCGGCGGCTCAACAACAAGTTCCGCACCGCCGCGGAGACGCAGGAGGCCACGCGCGCCATCCTGAATGCGCTGTTCCCCTCCTGGCTGCCGGCCGCCTTCAAGGCAAGGTGCAAGCTGCTTTGCAAGGCGGAGCAGCCTCCTGAGGGGTATTGAAGTATGAAATCGCAGCGGCGGCCCGTAGGCGTCCTGCATCCTGGGTTAAGGGGGACGAACCGGGAAGCTCACGATGACTCGCAGCGCGACCGCGCTCCTCCGCTCCTGGCAGGCAGACGGCCACCTCGCCATCCGCCCAAGCGCAGTGCCCTCACGCGCGTCTTGACCCATTGCGATAGCCCCTCGCGCATCACCCAGGCCCTTAAACCCGCAGAGACGTGCGTCCAGGATACTCCTGGTTCGCCTCTCGGGCTTTGCGTCCTCCTGAAAGTGGGCGCAGCTGAGGCAGCGCTGCTGTTTGGGTGTTCTTGTTGCCCCGCGCAGGTCATGTTCTCGCGGCCCCTGCCGGAGTTCTCCTGCCGGCTCAACGCGCTGGCGACGGCGCTGACGTGCCAGTGGCTCATGGGGCCCTGCAAGGTCAACGACGTGGAGATAGGTGCGTGCGTGTGTGCAGCCGCGGGCCCAACTGCCCCGTGGGGTTACTTCAGGCCGGCGCCCCAGCCCTCTGCACGGCCCAAGGCCACACCCAGCACGGGAGAGAAGGTCGCCAGTGGCCCTGCTCACTTCCTAGGCTTGCCGCGCTCGTTCCTGGCGCAGCTTCCGCGCCCAGGGACGCTTCAAAGCCTGTTTTGCGTGCATGGCATGACAGCGAGAACGCTGCAATCTGCTCCCTCGTTCGGCCCGCTGTATGATCCCCGCCTGTCCCCATTGCCATGTGCGCTGGCGGATCCACTGACAGACGGCGGTGTGGTGGGCAAGGGCCACGGGGTGTTGGTGGAGCGGTGCCGTTACCTGGAGCAGGGGGGCTGCGCCTCCGTATGCATCAACAGCTGCAAGGTGCCTACACAGGTGAGGGCTGAGGGCTGAGGGGGAGGGAGGCTTCTCAGGGTCGGGTCTCCCGCCGGCGTATCTCTCATACACACGAAAAGAGGGAGGCTGGAACCGTGGGGATGGGCGGGGAACGGGCGGGCGCGAGTAGGATGCGAAGGAAGGGTAATGGAAAGCGGCGGACCTGACGGGCACGTGTGAGCCGGTGGGGCTAAGCGCCGGTGGGGCTAAACGTTGCTGTTGTCATGCTGGCGTTTAGGCCGTGCTGCGCATGCCCTGTCTGAAATTTGCAAGGTGCATACGTACCTGGGGCCGTTTTCTTACGGATTACATTCAGGGGGTGCCAGTACATGTCGGCCTGGGGGCGAGATGGGTTGAACCAGCATGCCGAATCAGGGGGCGTGTGTGGCGTCAGGTTAATGCGGACGCGACGTGCGAGTACCGGTGCAGGTTAGGCGAGGGAACCTGTTGGTCCGACCGTAGGAGCAGAGCCTGGCAGGACAGGGTGAGCAAGTGACAGGGTACCTTGCAGATTGTGAGCCTGCATCGACCGCGCTGCACTGTGCAGACGTTCTTCGCCAAGGATATGGGTCTGCCGCTGACTATGACGCCCAACTACGAGGACTTCAGCTGCCAGTGAGTTGGGGGGTGCCGTTTCTTGTCTTGCCTTGTTTTGTCTTGTGGGGGACCAGCGCTATGTTCTGCTCGGCAGTTGAGTGTGGTGTTTCTTAAGCGACCTGATAGGTTCTGGTTTTTGAGGAAGCGCTGCAGGCTACCATCCAGTGCAAATGTGTGATCAATGGTTGTCAATGCCTGCCTGTCAACGGTAATGGGGCTTGCGGATTACGACTGGCAACTATGGAGTGTTTACATTAGCGTGCAGCATGGACGTACTTCGGTCGAAGGGGTCTTGAGAGAGACCCATTGGTCGCTCCGTACGCGGTGACACGCCCCCGCGATGTGCCCTGCGCAGATTCGCCTTTGGGAAGACGCCCATGCCAGTCGAATCGGACATTGCGTTCACGACGCCTTGCTTTCGGCAATGCCCGTCCAAGAAGGCCCGCCCGGGCCAGTCGGCGTGTGGTGGGATCGAGCTTTAGGTTCAGGGTCGTAGGCTTTATATAAGTTTAATTCGCACATCTCGACGTGAATGAAAACTTTGAGTGGCCGATCGATAGAGGCGAGAGCTCGCAGCTCGGGACGCTGATGTCGTACGAGTCGCCGTTTTATGTCATGGGCAGAGCTTGCTTGGGGAACTATCATCACATCTGTTCGATTGAAGATCATTGACATTCGTATGAAACGCAGTGACCAGTAATTTCATGGACGTTATTTGACCAAGCCTGGACCTGCTTTCCGCAACTTGACGTTTGACTGGCAACGCATCACGTCCAATATACTGTAACTTCAAAGCTTCTTGCCTCAAAGCCACCTGTCGGTTAGCCAAACGACTATACCTACCGAACCGCGGAACCAGGAATCATGTCTTCACCAGCGAGCCCAACATTCTTCATCAGCGGCATCAATCATTGCGAGCTTCGACCCGGACAGCTGCTGACGCTTGGTACGATTTTCATGGACCTTTCTGTTGCCTGCCCCCTCGACCTCCCGCTCATACGTCCTGCGCCCGCTCCAACCACCTCTCAGACCACCTCCGATCTCTCCAACAGCAACTAGCTGAGCAAGTAAGCTTCTTAAACCCGTTGCCAGTTTTTGACGGCTCGGTTGGAGCGCCAACGGTGTTTCTGTACTGAATTGACGACCACAGGCTGGAAGAGCACGCGCTATACAGCAACAACTGCAGCAGCAGGCTGCACAACAAGGGTTACGGTGAGCCTGATTAGCCTGGCCTGAAATTGTCTCAGCCAGTCTGCTGCTAGTCTGCAAGTGTCTCAGTTGTGACTGGCCTTATAGGCCGCGCGGACACCTGCGCCGCAGCCTTCCGCTTGCTCATAGTCTTTGCGGTGACTCTCAGGCCAAGTTTCGACAAAAAATAAATCCGTTACCCCAACCGCCGTACCTATCCGGCTACCCCGCGCCGGTTGTGCACTGCCCGGCTTGCACGGGGAGTGCAACGCGAAGAGTCCTTGTATCTTTCACTTGTGCCGCTTGCCATCAACACCTTGTAGCTACGTTCCAAGTTATGCAAGTCAGAAGTCACTGGCTAGCTCGCGCGGCAACGGGCTGTGTGGCAACACCTGTGCGGCAGTCTGCAACGGCACTGCAACGGCGTGCCTCGGTTTGCTTGAGAGATACCACTGAGCACCCCGCCTGAGGCAACTCTTGACTGACAGAGTTGTTTCCTGGGTGGGGCATATTGCAGGGCCGTGGCGTCGACAGGTGCTGCAGTTAAAGCAGAACCGGGGGCTGCTGGGGCGAAGAAGGTGTGTACCGTACGGCCTAGATTACCTAGCCGTGTGACGCCCTGTGAGAATACCACGTGTGCATAGGGAACACTGTGCGTGTGAACGATACGGTGAGCATTTTAAGACGTCATGATGCACGCCCCGTCAAGAACTGCCCCAAACAAAACCGGGAAAAGTCAAGGCCTTGACACTAAACAACCTTCTTTGTATTCCGATTCCCACAGGAGGAAGACGGGGCGCAGCAGGCGACAACGCAGCAGACGCAGCAGCAGCTGCAGTACGCGGCCCTGCTCGCTCTTCAACTGCAGCAACAGCAGGCGCGGGCTGCGGCGGCGGCGGCGCAGGCGCAGCAGCAGCAGGCGCGACCAGCCGGTGCGCCGACAGCGACGGCAGCCTTCGCGGGGGGCCCTGCAGCACTGGCTCAAAACGTCTTCCCTCAGCAGGGTGCGTAGCCAGCGGTGGCGCCGGCGGCACCTTGTGCCTGTCGCACGCGCCTTTATGAGTTCTGCGCCGTCAGTGATCTGTGCGATCTGTGTTTTATCTCGACGCTTCTAAAACACTTTGGGCAAGGCCTGAGCAGGCGCGGGTTTGGCAGCCAGATCCGGCGCTGCGCCGGGAAGGAGGTGAACGCGCCGCGCGCCGCCTCTTGCCGCGGCCCCGATCACCATCGGAGCATTCCTCGCAACCATTCTAAGACGACAGAGCGCGCGTCGAGGGCGAGTTATCGCAGATAGCCGCGCGCCGCGGCATGTGGCACGCTTGGCCAGCATGAGTGCGGCTTCGTGGTTGCAATGGCAGCCAGCCCCATCTGCCATTTCCGGGTGGTGCACTGTAGCAAACACGGCTCCCGCAACTCGACACTCCCCACTTAAATCACGAATGATATCCAAAAGTTCTACACCGCGTGGGAAAGTCCAGTCCAGCACCGCCAGTGCTTTCATGTGCTTTCCGCACCTGTCATGCCGGTGGGTGCAGGTGGGAGGCATGGCGCGAGCGCCGGCGCGCCGGCGGGGTTGCCGCACCACGCCGCGGCCGGAGGTGGCGGCAGGGGCCGCGGGGCGCAGCGCCAGAGCGCAGCAGCTCGGCAGTCAAAGGCGGCGGCGGAGGAGCCGGCCACGGACCAGTGGGTGCAGTGCAGCAAGTGCCAGCAGTGGCGGCAGGTGCCGGACGAGTTCTGGCCAGACATTGAGAACGCGGACGAGGATGAGGACTGGACGTGCAAGGTGCGGGCGGTGACACATGCGCGTCAGGTCGTCGGCACTGTGGGGTGGGTGGCCCGTGAGGGCTGGAGCCCGGGCCCAAAGACGGGGTTGGAGCATGGGGACGGGCGGGGGCCAGGGGCGGCTGCTGTCGCCGTACACTGCACCGGGGGCTTGTTCCGGGCACTGGCCGATACGGTGGCTGGCTGTCATGGGCGCTTCCCGTGTGCTTCCCGCGTGTGAGCGGGCGCCGTTCAGGGACTGCTGTTCTGATGCAGGCCTGCTGCGCTTCGGTTTCGGCTGTTGCGGAAAACGCAATTGCGCGGGCGCACGTGCATGCGGGGTAGGCACTGGGCTGGGGCATGGTGCCCGGTTGTCCTGGCTGCCGCACCATATCGGTTTTTTCGCGCTCATTTGACCCGGCCCATCCTCTCCCCGTCTGGGTCCGCTTCGCTTCTTGGCAACCCGCTCCCTGCAGGACGCGTTGTGGGACGTCGAGGACTACGAGCCCAACACACCGGCCTGCTGCTGACAGCGCCCGCGCCTGCCTGCGGCCACCTGTCGCTGCCGTTGACTGTCGATTGTACCAGCGGTGGGCCCCTTCTGCTGCAGCAGCCGGAAGGCCTCCCGGGCATCTTGGCCGGCGCGAGTCAGAAGCTGTCTGGGCAGCCGCCGATACTACTGCTCGTGGGTTGCAATGGGGGTCGTACCGCTAGCAGCTGTCCAAGAGGCGAGGGGTGGTGCAAGGGCGGCGATGTCGCGTACTTGCTCGCAGCCCTCCGGGCGGGCTGTCCGCGCCATTCGCTAAGGAGAGTGAGAAGCGCGCAAACGTGAACCGCTCTCTCAGAAGTCTCGCGCGAAGGCAGCAGACTGCGCGCGGGGGACGAATGGCTAACGAATGAGACCCGGCGCTTTCGGCAGAGCCGTGCAGGGCCGCTCCATTAAGGAAGACTGCTTTTTCTTGGGAAACATTGGTGTTGGCATTTCCTTCTGACGGCTGCGCGGGTGCCTTTTGGGCCCAGTTCTACCCGATAGCGCCTCCGAGGCCAGGGTCCAAACTTGAAGCCAAAGGCGAGTGGGGCTTGCCGCGTGAGCGCAAGCAAAGTGTGGACGCGAAAATCGTTGGATGCTGCTGCTGCTGCTGCTGCTGCTGAGTTATGTGCACATTTTGACAGTGAGATTGAATACGCCGTCACCCTTACAAAGTGTGATGTATATGACGAACCTTCGGACTATCCGGCTGGCCTCACACGGACCCTTGTGTTGACCGTTGTGTGTGACAAATGCCATGTAGGTATATGGTTGTTGTTGCTGCCGGTAAGGCCGGTGAACGCGGTTTTGAGCGCTCTCGCGAATGACGGGATCCCGACCCGGGGGTCACCGGCTTCTCTGTGTCGGTACCGATGTGGCATTTGCAACAAAACGCTCGGCAGCTGTTGTTGTGTCCTCCTCAGCGTTGAAAAAGTGATATCATTGTGCCGATCTGTGCCTTTTCGCCTGCCTGCGGTCCGTACGACGACACAGCATACCTTTGCAGCCGCCACCCGCTCAAATTAGTATATATCACCTTTCCGGTTCATTCCTAAACTCGCAAGGACGGACTTGCGTCATTTTCAGCAACGGAAGCAGCTCGAAACTTTTATACGATTCGGGCCCTTGCTCGCTGCCGACCTAGCGACACCTGTCGGGGCCAAACTTCCGGAAGTCGCGCTGCGGCAGCTCAGCCGCGCCCAGACCGCCGGTCTCTGGAACAGGCAGCGCCCTTAACAACTCCACAAGAGGGTCACAACCGGCTTAAAAAATGCGCGGTGCCGGCGGCGGCAGCCGCTACTATCGCGCCAAGGCCCGGCCTCACTTCTTCCAGGACCTCAACCTCTCCTCTATTCTGCAGCCCGCCGACCCCGCGGAGGGATGCTTCGTAGCCAGCAAGGTGAGCTGAGAGCAGCGTGAGCGGGCTGGTGAGAGCGCGGCGCGAAGTGCCGAGGCCTCCGCTGCTGGTGGCCAACGATGCCTTCGCCGCCGCAGCAGCAGCCGAAATCTTGCAGAGCTAGCGGCCTGGAAATTATTCTGGCCCGCGGTGCGGCTGCGGGAGTTCGGCGGGCGCAAAGGCCGCATGCGTGCAGCTGCAAATGGTGGCTGTGCAGCGTATCGGGCTGGCTTGCGGTCAACTATTGCTGGCTAAAGAATGCGGGAAGCGTGATTCGGAGTGTGTGAGAGCCGCTGCGCGACAGAGAGGGCTGCCGCGTGACTCGGAACATTGTCGCTTCGGCGCCGAAAAATGTGTCTCGACGAGCGAACCGATGCTGGCTGAGCGCGCATTCGATCTATGCGCTACGCACTGGCGCTTTAATATTGAGGGAGAGATGCAGCGGGAGGGTAGCATGTGCCTTCCCCAGGCGCCGCCGCGCTTCCCGTGTCCGTTCCCGCGCGCCGCAGGCGCCGCCATTGGCGGCCGCAGTCGCACCCGAACACGCCACGGATGGACTGTATCCTTTTTCGAATTGCCTCGGCTCGCGCGGATTAATTGGATTTGAGATCTACCAAAGAGTTAGCCCAGCAGCCCTTAGGTTGAAGTCTGCGGCGACAGTCGACCGACGGACCGAGTGACCCGTGGGTCGGCTCTCTCTCCCTGCCCTCACTTGCTTTGCTGCAGTTGTCGTATAACCCTCCCTCCCGCATCCTCCCGCCGTTTCCCTCCCTCCCTCCCTCCTAGGTGGTGGCGACGCTGGGCCCCGCCTGCAGCGATGTGGAGACGCTGGCTCAGCTGCTGGAGGCGGGCATGACGGTGGCGAGGGTGGACCTGACGTGGGGTGAGTACGACGATTACGGTTGTGGCCGATGTACGACACACGACCGTTTCCTTTTCGTCCGGGACGACAGCGGGTGGGGAGAAAGTGCACACGCAAGTCCGCAAATGCGCGCAGGAAAAAATGCGCACGTGGCATGGCCCACACGCTTCTCCCCGCTCCCAGCTGCCGGCTGTCGCTCCTAACGAGTGCCCTACGGATCGCGACTCTCAAAACACACACACATCTGCCCTCCCCCGCCCCGCCGCCCTATACTGCGCCTCCCGCCCCCCGCTGTCCCACACGCATCTCCCAGGTCCCCTGGACTTCCACAAGCGCTCCCTGACCAACCTCAACACCGCCATGAAGCGAGTGCGGAGGATGTGCGCCGTCATGGTGGGTGGGTGGGTGGGTGGGTGGCTGGGTGGCTAGGTGGGTGACTGGGTGGCTGGGTGGTCAGGGGGCTCCGTCACACGGCTTGCCGCCCTGTGGTGTTCCCCCACGCGCGGGGTCTCGTCGCCTGCCTTGCCCCCACCCCGCCTCCCGCGTCCCGTCTTCCGCCGCTGACTGCCGCACCCGCCCTGCCCCCACTGCCCCCCCTTCCTCTGCCCCCCCCCCCTTCCTCTGCACCCCCCCCTCCCTCAGGTCGACACGCTAGGCCGGGAGATGCTCATTCGGCGGCCCTACAGGCTCGGACCCGACGTAAGCCCCACTCCGCCACGCCGCCCGCCGTACTGTGCCGTACCGTCGCGCAGCCGCCGTCGCCTTCACCCCCGCCCAGACCCTTCTCAGCCGACACACGCCCCCCACCTCCGCCCCCGCCACCCAACACCTCCCTTCCTCCCCGGCCACCGCCCCTCCCACCACCCCATCCTCTTCCTGCCGGCCCCCGCGTCGCACGATTTACCCTCGACCCCTCGACCCCTCGACCCCCTCCCCGCATATCATACCCTGACTGCCCCCCCTCCCCGCATATCGCTCCCTGACTCCCCCCCCTTCTCCCCGCAGGGCTGGCCTCAGCACGAGCAGCCGTGCAAGGTGGCTGCCGGCAGCGTCATCACCATCACCACCCGCAGCGATACGGATGCCGAGTCCAGCCCCACCCTGCTGCCCATCACCTATCCCAAGTTCCCCTCACTGGTGCTGCCGGGGGACATCGTGTGAGGCGGACTAAGAGGAGGGAGGGGGGGAGGGAGGGAGCGAGGTTCACGTCCAGGGAGGGGGCTGCGGGACCGTTCGGGAGGGGAAACATCTCGACGGTTGCGTTGGGACTGCTGGCGGGGGCTCTACCCTCCTTCCACCCCTGGCTGTCGACCGGACGCCCGACTTATGGCGGTTAGGGTGGTTTCTGGTTTGTTTGTTTGTTTGTTTGTTTGTTTGTTTGTTTGTTTGTTTGTTTGTTTGTTTGTTTGTTTGTTTGTTTGTTTGTTTGTTTGTTTGTTTGTTTGTTTGTTTGTTTGTTTGTTTGTTTGTTTGTTTGTTTGTTTGTTTGCTTGTTTGTTTGTTTGTTTGTTTGCTTGTTTGCTTGTTTGCTTGTTTGCTTGTTTGCTTGTTTGCTTGTTTGCTTGTTTGCTTGTTTGCTTGTTTGCTTGTTTGCTTGTTTGCTTGTTTGCTTGTTTGCTTGTTTGCTTGTTTGCTTGTTTGCTTGTTTGCTTGTTTGCTTGTTTGCTTGTTTGCTTGTTTGCTTGTTTGCTTGTTTGCTTGTTTGCTTGTTTGCTTGTTTGCTTGTTTGCTTGTTTGCTTGTTTGCTTGTTTGCTTGTTTGCTTGTTTGCTTGTTTGCTTGTTTGCTTGTTTGCTTGTTTGCTTGTTTGCTTGTTTGCTTGTTTGCTTGTTTGC